>CM042896.1:3120000-3744000 GCA_023653625.1 Triadica sebifera | reverse complement strand
CTCAAACCTCCTGCACTTATCTCTCTCACTGGTGATTATCTCAGAGGCATATTTATTCAGTCAAGTAAACTCTCTCTAGTATTCTGTTATTGTCATGTTGCCATACTTGAGGCTCAGAAACTCCATATTATTCTTATCCATATAGATAGGAGGAACATATTATTCTTTGAATTTAGCCATAAAGAACTCCCAAGTCATAGGCTGTGGAACATTTTTTTTTAACAGAACTATCTTCCACCAATCATAGGCATCCTCTTGTAATAAAAATATCGCATACTTGGCCTTCTGATCAGTGGTCACAACAAATTCATTACAAACCTTCTCTATCTTTTCAAGCCAATATATTTAGCAATAGCATAGTCATCATCCTTTGTTCTTATAAAATCCGTAGCTCCAAATTTACGGAGCTTGTCCAACTGTTCCCTCAGCCTTAGTGGTGGAGGTGGGTGAACTGGTGCTGGTGCTAGTGACACTGCTCTAACTATCTGTTGCAATAAACCTTCCATCTACTGCATTAATGGAATCATGTCGGGATTAGCTTGTTCAAGAGCTATGGGTTACAAATTTGTTCTGCACCTAGACCCTGAATACTAACTGCATTGGGTTAGTTTAGTGCCCTATTATGTGGAGAGCTCTAGCTCTCAGCCATATCATTTCATTTAGACATCATCTCACTCTAATCCAACAAATTGACAGAGAAGTAGTCAAAGTTCAAGTCAGATGAGACACATATATGAATGTATGATATCCCCATAATCCACTTACGTCTAGAACTGCCTAAACCTAGCTCTGTTACCACAAAATGTATCACCCACAACACAGACAGGGAAAAACTCATTGTACAGATGGATGCCACATAACTAAAACATAATCTACCTGTCTGAATTAAAACTTTTAAACATATTTTCATATTAACAGTTTCACTTATAAATCATTATCATACATATATAAACACAAACTTTCCTCATGTATCTAGATCATATCTATAAGCATAAAAATAATGATAACTTGGGCATAAAAACCCCTTACAACAAAATATGTGCTAATTCAAATTCATAATCCCAAATACATGTCGTTATTAAATATGAATTTATTGTCTCTATTCCATGATATGTGAAAAATAAATAAAATGCATGAACAAAATAACAGATCCAACTTGGGTCAACTCTGATTGCTCTGACTGGTTTTGTCTTCTCTTCTCATGAACCATAGTCTATGACTCCAAACCTGTATGCAGGAAAAACCCACACACTAAACTACTGAAAGCTTAGTGGTACATATAAATATTTAAATTCTAGCATGCATTCATATATTACTATAACATCTCATATTTAATAACATACCTATGTGCTTGGCCATATTATCAACATGCAATATCCATAAGATAGCTTAAACATATTAATTTGCATAATATTTAACATTCATAATTGAGTTCTATTAACCTTGAGGGGTATTTCCGTCATTTTGATGATAATAAATAATATAGCAATATTGTATTTAACATACTTGTTTTTGTAAGTATATTATACAGGACATGAATTAAAATAGCAAGAATGGAGAATTGGAAGAATAATCCTTGAGAAACAAAAAGCAAGAAGTAGGATGTTCACTGCCGTGACTCTAGGAGTCACTCCCGTGAAGCCAACTAGTCGTTACCAAGAAACCAACATTTGAAGTTCATGACCATGAAGGAAAACAAAACCGTGAAGTAAGCATTTAAGTCACCCCCGTGAAGAAAGGTGTCACCCCCGTGAAGCTTCATGCAAATTTCATTCCAGAGAGCTTCACGACCAGAGTCACCACTTGGGTCACGGCTGGGAAGATGTTCACCCCCGTGAATGAATGTGTCACCCCCGTGAAGGCTTCATTCAATTTCATCCAGAGAGCTTCACGACCAGAGTCACCACTTGGTTCACGGCTGGGAAGAGTGTCACGCCCGTGACTGATTAAAGTCACGCCCGTGACTCTATATGTCAAAACATACCAGAGAGCTTCACGACCAAGGTCACCACTTCAATCACGGCTTGGGAAGAACTGTCACCCCCGTGACAAGCATATTCACGCCCGTGAACAATGAAAGAGAAAAATGTCAGGCGCGATATTTTGGTTGGTATAACGGCTAGTTTCTTATTTAATGCACCCCAACGGCTATATTCAGCCATGGGAGTATAAATGGAAGTCATTTATGCATTAAGAAACAAGAGAATGACAAGAAAAACAAAAGATTAGCATATACTTCAAATCACAAGCTATCTTGTACTTTTATACTTTGAGAACTAATTCATTCTCTGTAAAAATCTTATTGCTCCTCATATTTGAGCAATAAAGATTTATAAGTAGTTATCTCTGTAATCTTTACTCAAGTAAGCATTGGGTAGTTCTGGGTTAAGAGAATAATACTTGTAAGGGTTAGTTGTGTGAACCTCCAAAACACAAATTAAAAGGTTGTTTGTGTGAGCCTGTAAAACACAAAGTGTAGATTATTTGTGTGAGCCTGTAAAACACAAAGTGTAGGTTGTTTGTGTGAGCCTGTAAAATACAAAGGAATTGGTTATTGTGTGAGCTATTAAAAAACAAGGGATTTCTGGGTTAGGTGTGAGCCATTGTGAGAAACACCATAGTTGGGAGTGAGCTTGTAAAACTCCATTGTAACACTTAGTGTGTTAGTGAAACTCCCAATTGCGATTGGGGAGAGTAGTAGGGTTTGTTAATACCCGAACCTCTATAAATCTTTGTATTTGATTTTCTCTATCCCTTCTAAAATTAACAATTTTATTTCCGCACCTTAAAGTTTAATTTTTGAAACTCCAATTCAACCCCCCTTCTTGGTCTAATATCTGGGCAATAATTGGTATCAGAGCCTTGTCTAGCATTGAAGCCTAAAAAGCGCTAGTAAAGAGTAAGATATGGCCAGTGAAGGATTCCAGAGTCTCAAACCTTACTTTGATGGAACAAATTATGCCCATTGGAAGTTTCAGATGGAGACATATCTGGATAATGAAGGAATTGAAGCTTGGGATAGTATTCGAAAAGAATGGACACCACCAATTAGAAGAGGAGTTAATGGTAAAGAAGAAATCCTGTCAAAAGATGATTGGACAGAGCCTCAAAGAAGAGCAAATTTCAAAAATAAGAAGGCAATGACAATTCTCTCAAGTTCATTATCTATTGAAGAATGTGGCAGGATACAACACTGTTCAACTGCATATAGCATGTGGAAAACATTAGAAAACTATCATGAAGGCCACAAAGCCACATGGGATGACGAAAGCACTTCAAGTGAAAAAGATGATAATGAAAGTGAAGAGGTCAACCTATGTTTCATGGCTATTGAGGATCACATCTCGGACAAAGTAAGATCACTACACTCATACTCTTTCAATAATGATAGTAGTGATAATGATAGTGATAGTGATGATGATGATGATGATGATGAGCAAATCCTAATAGAAGAATTAAATATAGAATTAAATATAGAATTAGAGAAATATAGAACTAAATTTAGTATCTATAGAAATAATATCTCTAATTTGAAAAATAAGATAGATGGCTTAGAAAAGGAGAACATAAAGCTTAAATCATCTAATGAATCTCTTCAAAAGTCATTAGATGAATACTCATCAAGACCCTCAACAGCTTCACTGTTAAAAGAAAATAACACTTTGAAAAATGAAGTTGAAGAACTTAGAAATTCCATTTCTAAATTTCACAAGGGTAAAGAGAGCTTAGATACTCTCATTGTGTCTCAAAGACCACCTTTAGTTAGACATGGTCTAGGGTTTAAGGACACATCATCATCTTCTCACAAAACTATATTTGTAAAATCTAAAGAATCTCACATCTCCACACCTGTTAGAACAACTCCAAGAAATAAGCATCTTAAACCTTCTATACAGAAAAAGAATAATCATGCCTTTATGTATAAGGAGTATGCATTTAGAAAAATGAAAATTAATCATGATTGTGCATGCCATTGTTCTCAAAATCAGTCTAATAGAATTATGGCATTCAAATACATTGTAAGACCAAAAAGCAAGTTTAGACCTAAACAATATAATTACTGTATGAAAATGGGTCATATAAATAGAAATTGCTGGATAAGGAAGGCTCATTGGCAACCTTCATGTGCTAACCCCTAAGGACCCAAACTCATTTGGGTACCTAAATACCATACTTGATTTGTAACTCTGTAGGTATGCCTCAAGTCCACAATAAACAAAAATGCATGGCTAGTAGACAGTGGATGCTCAAGGCATATGACAGGAGATAAAGAACTCTTCAATGAAATCAAAAGTATTGATGGAGGTAAAGTTACCTTTGGAAACAATGCAAAGGGTAAGGTAATTGGCATTGGTTCTATTGGTGTTAATGGTACTACTTTTATTAAGGATGTTTTACTTGTTGATGGCTTGAAACATAACTTGTTAAGTGTAAGTCAATTATGTGATAAAGGAAACAAAGTAATCTTCACTTCAAATGAATGTCTTGTAATCTCTATTGATGGTCAAGAAATATTTAAAGGAAATAGAGATATCAATACGTACATAATAAACTTACATGAACTATCTAACCATTCCTCTAAGTGTCTTGTGACTACTAGTGATGAATCTTGGCTGTGGCATAGAAGACTTGGTAATGCTAACATGGATTTAATACAAAGTCTCAGCACAGGAGAGCTAGTAAAAGGATTACCAAGAGTTAAATATGAAAAAGGCAAGACATGTGATCCTTGTCAAAGAGGAAAGCAACACAAGTCATCTTTCAAAGCCAAAAACATATGCTCTTGATGATGTTGTAGATGATATGGAAAAACTTGTCATTGAAAATGGAAAAGAAGAAAACGATCAAGAAAATCTACTACCTCAAAATCAAGAACAAATGGAGCAAAAACTTCCAAAAGAATGGAGAATGAACAGAAATCATCCAAAAGAGCAAATAATTGGTGATCTATCAAGGGGAGTAAGTACTAGATCTCATTTCAAGCATTTAGTCACTGACATAGCTTTTATTTCACAAATTGAGCCTAAAAACATTGATGAGGCTCTTAATGATGAAAGTTGGGTAATTGCCATGCAAAAGGAACTCAACCAATTTGAGAGAAATAAGGTATGAAACCTAGTACCAAGACCTAAGAATCATCCAATCATAGGAAGCAAATGTGTATTTAGAAATAAGTTAGATGAACAAGGGTTAATAACCAGGAATAAAGCAAGACTAGTTGCAAAAGGATATAATCAGGAAGAAGGTATAGACTATGATGAAACATATGCACCGGTAGCTAGATTAGAAGCTATAAGAATACTCTTAGCATATGCATGTCACATGAATTTCAAACTTTTTCAAATGGATGTGAAAAGTGCATTTCTAAATGGCTATATAGATGAAGAAGTGTATGTAGAACAACCACCAGGTTTTGAAAGCTATAATTTGCCAAATCATGTTTTTAAACTTTCAAAAGCTTTGTATGGTTTAAAACAAGCTCCAAGAGCTTGGTATGAGAGACTAAGTTCTTTTTTACTAGAAAATAGCTTCACAAAGGGAAATGTTGACATTACACTGTTCATCAAAAAGCATAAGCATGAGATACTAATTGTTCAAATTTATGTTGATGATATAATATTTGGTTCTACTAATGAGCTGCTTTGTCAAGAATTTGCTAAGTGCATGACTAGGGAATTTGAAATGAGCATGATGGGAGAACTTAAGTATTTCCTTGGTCTACAAATCAAACAAAGCAATGAGGGGATATTCATCAACCAATCCAAATATGCCAAAGACTTAATCAAAAAATTTGGTATGGAAGGATGCAAAAATGCCAAGACTCCTATAAGTACATCAACAAAATTGGACAAAGATGAAAAGGGTAAGAGCATTAATGAAAAGCTTTATAGAGGTATGATCGGATCACTTTTATATCTCACTGCTTCTAGACCCGATATTATGTATAGTGTTTGCTTATGTGCGCGATTTCAATCATGTCCCAAAGAATCTCATCTAAATGCTGTAAAAAGGATTTTAAGATATTTACATGGAACATTGCATCTAGGTTTATGGTATCCTAGGAATTCATCTTTCGATATTATAGGATATTCAGATGCAGACTATGCTGGTAGTCTTTTGGATAGGAAAAGCACTTCAGGTACTTGTCACTTCATTGGAGAATGTTTGGTTTCTTGGTTTAGCAAGAAACAAGTTTCAGTTGCTTTATCAAGTGCTGAAGCTGAATATGTAGCAGTTGGATGTTGTTGTACACAAATTCTTTGGATAAAACAACAACTTAAGGACTATGGTCATGAGATGAACCATATACCTATAAAATGTGACAACACCAGTGCTATAAATCTTTCAAAGAATCCTATTCAACACTCTAGAAGTAAACATATTGACATTAGACATCACTTTATTAGAGATCATGTTCAATATGGAGATGTTGAATTAGAATTTGTATGCACAGAAAAGCAATTAGCAGATATTTTCACTAAGTCTCTAAATGAGGAAAGATTTAATTTCATTAGAAGAGAACTAGGTATGATTGATGGATTAACCTTGTGATTACAAAAATATGAAATTTTTAATTGTTGATCTTAAAACATCTCACAAGTTATAAGATAAAGTTTTTTTTATGAGAATTTATGCTTTATGAAGTAAAATCTTTGTTGAAATGATTTAGTCTTGTTGCAGAACTTAATTTCAATCTGATGAAAATTATAGGGGAGTCACGCCCGTGACTTATACTCACGCCCGTGACTTAAGTGGCTCAAAGAGGCAGTGTCATTCATGACTTTGGTTCACGACATGCTTCACGGCTTCAAGTAGTGAAACATTGTTTCACGGCTTGAGTCACGCCCGTGGATAAGAATATTCACGCTCGTGACGCTTTTTCACTCCAGTGAACCATTACGCTTCAAAAACTCACAGAAGCTTTCATGCTTTGGGTCACGGCATGATTCACGACTTCAAGTTGTGAAACATAGTTTCACGACTTTCGTCACGCCCTTGGCAAAGAACCGTCACGCCCGTGGCAGAGTGGCACGCCCGTGACAGAGTGGCACGCCCGTGATTAATTACACCTAAAAACTCACAAACGCTTTCACGCCTTGTGTCAAGGCTTGCTTCACGGGTATAAGTAGTGAAATTTAACAGTTCACGCCCGTGACAATATATTCACCCCCATGACCTATGATCATGCACGCCCGTGATGTTCATGGATCACGCCCGTGACAATATATTCACCCCCGTGACCTATGATCATGCACGCCTGTGATGTTCATGGATCACGCTCGTGAACGCATTCACGCTTTCATTCACGGGTGGAATACTGCTTCAGCAAACCGTGAACACGACTATTCACGCCTGTGACACCCCAAGCCACGTCCGTGAATGTATCGAATATATAAGAAAACATCCGGTTACAATCTTAATTTCAACTCTCCATCTTCCAAAACCGCTCTCATTTACTCTCATTCATTGAGACATTGAAGATTCCGACTTCAAAGCCTTGATATTTCACTATAAATACCATCAAAAAGTTCGAATCTTCAGCAGAAATCATACACTTCTAGGGTCTTTTATCAAAATTTCTGTCAAAATCTTCTTCAACTCCATCAACTACTAAATTTCTTCAAATATGGAATCTGCTTCATCAAAGGGAAAGAGAAAGAAGTCTCATGCACCAAAGAGGTATTCAGATTACCTCATGAACATCATTCCCGAAAGTTGCCATCCTCGGTATGCAACTTTGAAGAAGAGACCTATTTTATCATCAAGGTCCTTCGAATGGAAGACAGTCCGTAATCTCAGACTCGAGATGGCTATGACAGAGCAACTTCAAGCCTGTCATCTAAGAGAATTTGTTCAAATTCATCTGCCAACCCTACGGGAGCCAATGCTGGAATTTTTCAGCACCTTGCAGGTTTCACCAATTGGAGTGGTGAAATTCCAACTCTGCAAAAATGAAAACACCCTCAGTGCCATCGCTTTTGGAGAATTATTCAACCTACCATCTAATGGCATTCTGAATGAGACTGAGGTAGAATTCTCTGCCCCTGCAGCATGGACACATTTTGGCACGGATTGCAGCTGGGATGTCAAGAAAACTAAGAGCACACATCTCAGGACCCCAGTACACAGGTATTTGCATAGGTTTTTAACCTATAGCATTTTTGCTCGGGGAAAGAGCAATGGAACTATTAGGAAGTCAGAACTCTTCCTTTTCGAGATGGCTCGCAGGGGAATCACAGTGGCGCTTTCCAGATGGTTTGCAAACCATCTTCTCTCCATCGCCACCAAGCCTACAGGAGATATCCTGATTGGAGCTTATGTCACTCATATGGCAGTAAAGCTCAATTACTTGAAGCTGGATAACCATCACTTCAACATCATTCTTGCACACCCACGAGATAGGCTGGATATAGAGTCATTCATCAAGATGGGAGTAGTTGTCATAATCGTTTTTCAGAACGATATCTTCTACCGCTTCACTGATACTGCTGGAGAGATTATCTGGGAAGATCATGACATGGAGGATTTTAAAGCAGGCCTCCAGGGAGTCCAGCAGAAAAAAAGGGCTAGGATTGAGGAAGCAACTCCAACCATCGGGCAGGACATTGGACAGTACTCAGCCTCCACACCATCTTTAGCGCAACAGGTGGTCAACCTCTTGGCACCACGTTTTGAGCAGCTGCAGACTTCCATGGATGAGAGGTTGGAAAACCTCAAGGACTTCATGGAGTCTCAGATAGACAGTCTTGAGGCTGAAGTAGCTAGGCTTCGTGATAGGATGTCTGGCTAGGATATAGGCTAGAGTGTAGCCTAAATTTGTTATGTTTGATCTTTTTTTTTTTGTTATGTTTGCTTATGTAGGAAATCTTAAATTTCCTTTCATAGTTTGTATCCCTTCCTTCATAATATATATTTTCTTTTGTTTACTTTAATCTACATATTTTTTTTATTGATGACAAAAGGGGGAGAAAAATAGCAATATATGATAGATAATATATGATAAGGGAAAGTAGTATCAAACTAGTAATAATAAGAATAGTGAATCAAAAAGTGAAACAGACTTTGAATTGATTTAAAAATCTTGATTCAACTTTTCAGATGCAAAGTAGAAAAACTGAGCTTTTATACACTTTAAATATAACCTGAGAATACTTTGCATACACCTTAAGAGCAAGTTACAAATAAAAACATGCCATGATACACCTTACATATACTTTATGTCTTGAAAAGGGATTATGGTATGAATTGGATATACTTCTCATATAACTTGCATATACTTAAAAACTAGTTAAAATGCTACATCTTTATTTACTATTCTTGCATAATATATTTTTTATTCTAAGTATATTTTGAGGGGGAGACTTCTCAAAATCACATATTGCTAGATTATTTATCACCATCAAAAAGGGGGAGATTGTTAACCTTGAGGGGTATTTTCCGTCATTTTGATGATAATAAATAATATAGCAATATTGTATTTAACATACTTGTTTTTGTAAGTATATTATACAGGACATGAATTAAAATAGCAAGAATGGAGAATTGGAAGAATAATCCTTGAGAAACAAAAAGCAAGAAGTAGCATGTTCACTGCCGTGACTCTAGGAGTCACTTCCGTGAAGCCAACTAGTCGTTACCAAGAAACCAACATTTGAAGTTCACGACCATGAAGGAAAACCAAACCGTGAAGTAAGCATTTCAGTCACCCCCGTGAAGAAAGGTGTCACCCCCGTGAAGCTTCATGCAAATTTCATTCCAGAGAGCTTCACGACCAGAGTCACCACTTGGGTCACGGCTGGAAAGATGTTCACCCCCGTGAATGAATGTGTCACCCCCGTGAAGGCTTCATTCAATTTCATCCAGAGAGCTTCACGACTAGAGTCACCACTTAGTTCACGACTGGGAAGAGTGTCACACCCGTGACTGATTAAAGTCATGCCCATGACTCTATATGTCAAAACATACCAGAGAGCTTCACGACCAAGGTCACCACTTCAGTCACGGCTTGGGAAGAACTGTCACCCCCGTGACAAGCATATTCACGCCCGTGAACAATGAAAGAAAAAAATGTCAGGCGCGATTTTTTGGTTGGTATAACGGCTAGTTTCTTATTTAATGCACCCCAACGGCTATATTCATCCATGGGAGTATAAATGGAAGTCATTTATGCATTAAGAAACAAGAGAATGACAAGAAAAACAAAAGATTAGCATATACTTCAAATCACAAGCTATCTTGTACTTTTATACTTTGAGAACTAATTCATTCTCTGTAAAAATCTTATTGCTCCTCATATTTGAGCAATAAATATTTATAAGTAGTTATCTCTGTAATCTTTACTCAAGTAAGCATTGGGTAGTTCTGGGTTAAGAGAATAACACTTGTAAGGGTTAGTTGTGTGAACCTCCAAAACACAAATTAAAAGGTTGTTTGTGTGAGCCTGTAAAACACAAAGTGTAGGTTGTTTGTGTGAGCCTGTAAAACACAAAGGAATTGGTTATTGTGTGAGCCATTAAAACACAAGGGATTTCTGGGTTAGGTGTGAGCCATTGTGAGAAACACCATAGTTGGGAGTGAACTTGTAAAACTCCATTGTAACACTTAGTGTATTAGTGAAACTCCCAATTGCGATTGGGGAGAGGAGTAGGGTTTGTTAATACCCGAACCTCTATAAATCTTTGTGTTTGATTTTCTCTATCCCTTCTAAAATTAACAATTTTATTTCCGCACCTTAAAGTTTAATTTTTGAAACTCCAATTCAACCCCCCTTCTTGGTCTAATATCTGGGCAACAAGTTCATTATCAAAATAGCCTTACTCATCGTCTAACATATCCATATATTATCATGTATTCAAATTTACTGATTTCTGTATTCAAGTTTACTGATCTCTATAAACTTTAATAAACTTTTTGCATTAGTGGTTTCTGGTTTCATAGCCCAATTCTCTAAACTTGGACTACCCAGATGTGGGTTGTGAAATAGAAGTGTTCTAACATGAGTTTAAGTCATCTTGTTCACTACTGCATCTGTCTGTATTACTACCACTGAGCTTCTCAAATTAGGAGTGCTCTGACATGAGCTTAAGCGACCCTGATGAGCAAAGAATGCATTCATATGGGTACAAGAGCACTCTAACACAAGCTTAAGCCACATTGTCCCTAATCCAGATATGCTACCACTTAGCTTCTCAAATTAGGAGCACTTTAAGATGAGTTTAAGCCAGTCTGATGAGCAAATATAATAATTGCATGCATAATTATTTTATGGTACCACAACCCTCTCAATGGCATGCCACATATCCTAACTAGTCTCTGGATAGAGAATGGGCCTTCTTATTCATATTTAGGTTATAAATATCAATTACATCATATTCCATAATTTCACAATATCATCACATAACATGTTATGATGTAGAGCACCATGTGCATAATCAAGTTCCTCAGTCAGGTTATCATATTGTATATGATTTCACTTAATCATATCAAAGGTGTATGCATGTTATACTTAAGTAATCTCATCATATGAATCCATTTATTTTTTTCTAGAAATAGGGTATTCACGGGTGTGAATGGTATATTCATGAGCGTGAAACCTCCTGTTATGGTTTGTCTACCTGTGACTCAGCCATGACTGGTTTTTGAACCTTCACAGACATGAACATTTATTCATAGGCATGAAATTCATACTTTTACTAGAGTGAAACTTGGTTTCACAGGCTTGAATTCCTTTTATGGGTGTGAAGCTTTGCTTCAGAGTGTGATTCATTATACAGAAACAATGTTTTGGCCTAATTTCACTCAATTTCACATATCACATGCATAAGATCTAAAGTTAACCTATGTTAGCTATACCTATCAACACTTTACACATTCCAATAAACAAATTTAACTATGAACTTGCTTTTAATTCTACTTCATCAATAGTATTAGGCTTTATACCTTACATATCAATACAATGACATTCATTCATGCTTAATTATCATTAAATCAATTTCATTATCTATCCCAGTATCTAACAAGTTAATTATTATGATACTAGCAATACCAAAACATTTATTTCATGTCAATAATCATTTTAGAATTATCATTCATACCACAAGCACAATATTTTTGAATAAAAATGATTATATGCACAAACCTTAATATTGGAGCCCTAAAACTCGATTCTTTCTTGTCTTTTGGTTCTAATGGGATTCTCCACCATCAGTTTTAGCCACTAACACGAAATAGAGACCATAGTTACATTTTATATCTATCATTTAACCTATTTATGCCATAAACTACTAAAATATTTCATTTTTTATTATTGATTTTGACCTATAAATCTCTCAATCTATACAAACAAACTTAAACAGGATCAAAAGACTCAAGAGAACATGATTTTTTACCTTTGTTTGCGAACACAAATTTACTCAAGAGTCTAGAACATGTTTGATGACTCCTAAAATTCAAATTCTGATAGCTATGGTAAAAACCTTTCTTAATCTTTTTTATCCTCTTTTGTGGTGAGGATTTCATGTTTAATCAACTAACAACGAAAGGGATTAACGGAGAAGGATTTCTGGGCTTTCAAATAGTGGTGGCTAGGGTTTCTAAATGGAATTTACATTAATTTCTAAAAAAAACACGACACTGTCATATTTAAACTTACAAGTCTTCACAGGCGTGAACATTAGTGTCACGGGTGTGAACTATAGTGTCACAGTTATAAAGATCCTCACCTTCTGAAATAGAAAATCGGGACATTCACAACCATGATTAATGCTGTCGCGGGCATGAACGCTGAGAACTTCACTTTTTTTCATCTTTTTCTTTATTTTATGGTTTCCAATACCCATAACCTCACATATATTTTTCATATACCCTTAATGTACCTTATTTAAAATGCAAATTCCAGGCCTTAATTTGCGGATGATACACAAGTAATTTTTTTTTTTGTAATTGTCATTCACCATCAATCCAATGACATGTAAGACCCATGTAAAAATACATTTGTTAAAGATCATTCCAAATATCATTACAAATACAAATACGTCCATTCAAATAAGAAAATATTTTAAGTAATTTTTTTTATTTTTTTTATATAAATTATATAAAACAAGTTGAAGAGTATTTCTAGGTATACGTTTAGTAGCTAGATTTAGTGTATTTTGACAATAATTAACAAAATAAATTTTTTTACCAAAACTAAAAGATAAATATTTCATACTTATCATTTTTGTCAATTCTTTTTTTTTTTATTATTTTTTTATCATTGTATTGAAATAATTGAGAAGTACAAGAAAATCTTACATACCCGAAAATTTGATTTTGTCTTTTTCCTATTCCAATTTGAGCAGTATATTTATTTTGCAAGTGCTTTCAAAATATGTCATAACTATCTTTAGCTTTAAATTTATATATTTGTGCACAATAATTGCATACAACATCAAATGACCCATCAATTTTCTTGAAATAAATTTAAAAAATGTTCGATATTCGAATTTTTTCTTTAGATAATACTACTACTATCGGATTCGAACCTGGATCCGATTGTTCATCACTTCTATTTCTTTGGCTTTATTCAGTTGGAATTTTGAACTTCCCCTCCTCATCCAATTTTTTAATAAAATTTTTCAAATTAATAATATTTTCACCAAAAAAATTGCTCATTCTACTATAACTTGTCATTATTTTTTATTAAATTTTGTAAAAAAATTGGAGAATATTAAAAAAAAATTGTAGAAAAATATAATAAAAAAAGAATTGTAGAATTAAGAAAAATTGAGAATTAGATAAAATTAAGGAATTTAAGAAAAAATTAAGATTATATAAAAGTATAATTAGAAAGAAATTAGAGAGAAAAAATAATTGATAGTGTAATTAAAGATAAATTAAGAATATATGTAAAGAGAATTGATATTGAATTATAGATAAATTGAGAAATGATTGACAATGAGATTGTGTATGAAATGAAAAAAATTGGTATTTATAGAGAAAAAATTGAAAATTTAAATTTTAATAATACCCATAAAATATAGTTGTTATTTGTCTATTATAAATTATATTTTTATCTTTTAATTATATTTATATTTTAATATATTTAATTATTTATAAATAAAAAAAGACATGTGCTGTTGTGCAGCTTTTCTACATGCCAAGTGAGGGGGCAACTGTCTAATGATCGTTGCCTTTTTTAAAAAAATTGAATTTTCTTTTAGTTGGAACTATGAACTGCCGGTTTCGAATCAAAACCAGTAGTTTTCACTTTCTAGAAAAAGAGTTGGGATCATATTATTTTCTACTGGACTATAATATGAAATGGATTCGGAACTAGTCTAATCCGGTCCAATTCAGATTAGACTAGACCCAGATTAGATTAGACCGGTTCTACGGATTCAATCTACTTGTGGTTAGGTCTATATTGAGTTAATATGATATGATTTGGTTATTATATATATATATATATATATATATATATATATATTGTCAGCTTTAGCTAAGAGCACTCCGTAAGATTTCACTAACGCCACTCTCCTGGTTTCGCGCCTCTATAAATTCACGGTTTCTTCTATAGTTTCTCTCACGCAGAAACCCACCCGTCTTTCACTCTCTGTTTCAATCAGACGTACCTTTTCTTTCTCTGTTTTTGGCGATTACCAGTTTATCCTTCTTTTCTAATCAGAAAAAATATATATAAACGCGAGTATATTTTCATTTTTTTTTCGATTTGATGGATAAAGTTTTATTTGGTGTTCAAAGAAAAAATTTATTGAAATAAATTTATTGGGTTGCAGTTGCAGAGAAGCGTGGATGTTGTAATGGAGACGAAATGTGGGAACAAGAAGTCAAGTAGTGGTAGTAGTAATTCCATTCAATATGAAGTTCCCCTCGGCTACAGCATTGAAGACGTTCGTCCTTACGGTGGCGCCGAGAAGTTCCGATCTGCTGCTTACTCTAACGTAAAAGAAATTTCACTCAATCCCCTCTTGTATTCTTTTTCCATTTTTTGGGCTCTATTTTGATTTTTTTTTTTTTTTTTGCAGTGCGTGAGGAAGCCATCCTGATTGGATTCCTGTAGAAAACACATCAAGAAAATGGTTTATTATTATTCTTCTTCTGTAGAGTTCGATTAATTTCCCCATTTCTCTCAATCTCTCCCATGATATTCCTCTCTCTTTCAATTGGATTTGAGTCTAAAAAGTCCTTCCAAAGGCAATAAATTTTCCCTTAATTAATATTCTTGCAAGGCGATGGCCGTTGATTCAGAACCACCACTTCCCTCCTCGATTGGATTCGAAGGTTTCGAAAAACGCCTTGAAATCACATTCTCTGAGCCACCCATTTTCAAGGACCATAATGGGCGTCGCCTACGGGCCTTGACTCGGTCACAACTCGACTCAATCCTCGAGCCCGCTTGTTGCACCATTGTTGCTCAGCTTTCCAACACTGAATTCGACTCTTACGTTCTCTCCGAGTCAAGCTTATTCATTTTCCCACTAAAAATAGTGCTCAAAACTTGTGGGACTACAAAGCTCCTCTCATCCATCGAACCCATTCTCAGACTCACTGAGTCACTCTCACTTCCTGCATCTGAGGTCAAATACTCCCGAGGCAGCTTCATATTCCCTAATTACCAACCTGTACCTCACCGGAGCTTTACCGAAGAAGTTACCACTCTGAATGAATTCTTCGGCAACTTAAACCCCGCGGCGTACGTACTCGGCGATCCTGCTTATCCGAATCAGAACTGGCACATTTACTCGGCATCATCAAAGGAATCACCTGATCAGACAGATGTTATTACTGTTGAGATGTGCATGACTGGATTGGAGAAGAAGAAAGCTGCTGTGTTTTTCAAGAATTCGCCGGAATACTCGGCTAAAGAAATGACAAATATCGCCGGTATATCTCAGATAATCCCAAGTCACTTGATATGTGACTTTGACTTTGACCCCTGTGGGTACTCAATGAATGGGATTGATGGTGCAGCTTTCTCTACTGTGCATGTGACCCCAGAGGAGGCATTCAGTTATGCTAGCTATGAGGCCACGGGTTTCGACCTTGGTGAGGTTAAGTTGACCACCCTAGCGAAGAAGGTGGTTGACTGTTTCGTGCCAGGCGAGTTCTCTGTTGCGGTCACGTGCCGTGGAGCTGGGGCACAGAGGTGGGCCATGGGATGTGCTGACGTGGAGGGGTACACCTGTAGGGATGTGGTGAAGCAGGAGCTATCAGGAGGAGGATGTACTGTTGTAATATACAGAACTTATACAAGAAAAGAAGATCCTGTGTCAACTCCTCCTGCCAGGGTGTCTAAGCGGTGCTGGAAAGAGGTGGCGGAAGAGGAGGAGGAGTGCGGCGGCGGAATGGCTTTTTGTCCTTAATTTGTTATGATTGAGCCGGTTTTTACTTTTTACTGATTAATACATATTGCCGGGTTTGTCCAATAGGCGCTTAACTTTCTTTGGAAAAAAACATCAGCGTTTGGTGTTCTACTTACGCGTCCCTGCGTACTGCCTAGTGTTTGGTAATTGGTTTCATGGAATGGATTGTTTGAGATATGGATTTGAAGCGCCAATAATCAAAAGCGTGGATATAATAATTTGATAAAAATAATTGTAATAAAAAATTCATAAAATTATTATAAATCGATAATGGTTAATTTTTTTTACTGTAATTGTAGTATATAGTTTTGACTGTATAACAAATTAAAAAATTGAAGTTGAATTGAGTGTTTAGTTAGTTTAATTTTTAGTGGTTCAACAAACTAAAAAGTGAGTTGAATGTTTAACTAAATAAAAGTAAAAGTCCAAAAATTGAGATGGATGTTTGATTAAATAAAAGTAAAAGTTATTGTTCAAATTATTTTTTTATGAAAAAATAAATTTCAGTTTTTCACATTAATTTTTTAATATTTAATGAAAAAATATATTTTTTTCATTTTTTATTTGTAATTAAATCAATTTATAATATTTTTTATTTATTAAAAAATTTATTTTTATTTTTTGTATTTAATTAATTATATTTTATATTATATATAATATGCATTATGGATAAATAAAAATTTACTATATATCACATTAATATAATTCAATTGAGTTATTTTATAAATTATAATTAATTTTCAATTATTAAGTTGTCAAACACTTTAGAACTAATCATGAATATTGATCATTACAGCTAACCATTTGTTTTCTAACATCCTATTGTCATTGTATGTCACTTACAGCTAATTGTAATAAACATTCGATATGGTGAATGAATGGAGTATTAACAAAAAAATTCATAAAGTTTTTTTAAAATATATAATTTTTTTATTTAAAAATTTAATACATTTACCACCGGCATTGGATAATCATCGAATTTTGTTTATAATCTTGATCAACATTATCAATAAAAAGTACAAAATAAAGATAATTATAAAAATTTTGTTGACTTGAACGCTTCTCAAAACAAATGATAAATTGTTTTGATATCAGAAAAAATAATTAAAAAAAACAATCAGAAATTATTTTAAAAAGACTTGGGGGTTTTGGAGATTATATATCCTGTGAATCTACGATACAAACAATTATATATGTATATAACAACAATAACGACAGTTTAAAGGGGAAGAACAAAAAAAAATGATGTAATAATGAAGATGAAGTCTGAACATGGCAATCTTACATGTTTGGCCTCTAAATGTGTCTAAAAGAATAATTTTTCTAATTCATTTATTTAATTGAGTACATGAATTTTTAATTTTTAATCAATTTGGCACTTATTTGATTAGAAAAAAGTTAATATATATTGCGTGTAAATGGAGCGTGAAATTTGAAAATTGAGTTACTCATTGAATCAAAATTTTAACATTGATTTTCTCAATTCATCAAAAATTAAAAAAAATTGAGAAATAAAATAAATATTTTTTTATTACTTTTAATATTTTATTTGATATTACTTGCCAAAAATATTATTTTATTTTCTCATTAAAGAAAGGTTTAGTTGAAAAAAATATTAGATGTTTAAAAATTGAATTGAACAAAATTTCATTTAAAGGGCTCAATTGTTTTTTTTTTCCTTGTCTAGAATCAAACGTAACCTAGGATTTTGGGCATGATTAATATGTCAATAACTAAGAGCGAGCATAACAAGTGTTGGTTTTGTTTTTATTTGGGAGGAGAAAGAGACAATTTAGGTGGAAATGACATGCCCCTAAAATATGGCATAATGACACGATTATATGATTCTCATCTCTCTTTTGAGTCCTTTCTCATTTGCCTTTTTCGTTTTAATAATTATTATATAAGAAAGATTTATTTGTTATCCTAAGATATGCTTTTGTGACTTTTTTAAAACTTCAAATCTCCTTTCCCTAAAGCTAATTATGTTGTTTGGTGCGCTTTTTTTTTTTTTTTTCCTTTTCTTTAAGGATCAAATGGTATAATTTTTTTGTTGGTAGTTTAGAGGATTAGAAAGATGACTAAATGGAATGACTAATCGCTTACTTAAAAAAAATAGGAAATAGATTCATAAGTTTGAATCCTTGGAATAAAATTTATGCCTGATAAAAATATTAGATAAGGCAGAATCATAAATGAGGTGCGTTCAATGAAGATTCATATACACATAAATGAAAAAAAAAATACATTTATTCATTTTTATATCTTACATCTATATTTTCTTTTTTGCCCTAGTGAATCTCTTTTTTATTTTAAAAAAATTTGAATCTTGGTTTATTATTTGGTGTAATACTTCTAAATTTGAAAATTTTTAAATGAAGTCCAAGAAAAATATATTCTAGAAAAATTTAAAAAATTAGAGGAATTCACTTGCTTTGACGTAATGATAAAAGAATATCTTAGAAACACATCTACAAAAATTTTCTATCAAAATTCACAAACAAATTTTCTATTTGATCAAGATGCACAATGAGGATCATACCCATACAATTTTTCCATTCCCGACAAATCTAATCTATTTCATTATTCTAAGTGGTTATTTTATTCTAAGTAATGAAATATTTATTATTCTTAATTCTTGGGGTTCAAAAAAATCCTATATAACTTAAATGACACAATAAAAGCTTTTTTTCATTCTTTTATTAACCAATTTATGTGTAGGATTCCATTCACCCCACTCTTGGGAACTAATGATTGGTTTTGTCTAAAAATATTTTGGATTTTCTCGTAACAATTAAATTATATCTAGCCTTGTTTTCACTTTTCTAGTAATTATTGATACAATTTTAAAATATTAGATTTTTTCGTTATTTAAATTGTCTATCTCTATCAATTGTAGTTCTCTATCATTTAATAAATCACTAAAAAATATCCATGAATCCAATTAGAATATTAGTTATTATGTACATAAATAAAACATTCAAAAACTAACTTAACTTTATCTTTATATTTCTGTTTATACTTTATCTTTCTATAAATATATTTATTTTTTTTATACATCCATAGGATTCTCTTCCTATATTTTAGTGAAAATTTTTCACTAACTACCAATATCACGAATAGGGAACTATATTAGCAACCTACCTAATTTTATTGTAGAAATTTTTAGGATCAATGATTGGACCATGCAAACTAAAAAGATCATTTTGTATGTTGGAGCTATGTTAACCTTGAGGGGTATTTCCGTCATTTTGATGATAATAAATAATATAGCAATATTGTATTTAACATACTTGCTTTAAGTGTATTATACAGGACATGAATTAAAATAGCAAGAATGGAGAATTGGAAGAATAATCCTTCAGAAACAAAAAGCAAGAAGTAGCATGTTCACTGACGTGACTCTAGGAGTCACTCCCGTGAACAAAGCTAGCCGTTACCAAAACCAACATTTGAAGTTCACGACCATGAAGGAAAACCAAACCGTGAAGTAAGCATTTCAGTCACCCCCGTGAAGAATGGTGTCACCCCCGTGAAGCTTCATGCAAATTTCATTCCAGAGAACTTCACGACCAGAGTCACCACTTGGGTCACGGCTGGGAAGATGTTCACCCCCGTGAATGAATGTGTCACCCCCGTGAAGGCTTCATTCAATTTCATCCAGAGAACTTCACGACCTGAGTCACTACTTGTCTCACGGCTGGAAAGATTGTCACGCCCGTGACTGATTAAAGTCACGCCCGTGACTTTATATGTCAAAACATACCAGAGAGCTTCACGACCAAGGTCACCACTTCAGTCACGGCTTGGGAAGAACTGTCACCCCCGTGACAAACATAGTCACGCCCGTGAACAATGAAAGAGAAAAATGTCAGGCGCGATTCTTTGGTTGGTATAACGGCTAGTTTCTTATTTAATGCACCCCAACGGCTATATTCAGCCATGGGAGTATAAATGGAAGTCATTTATACATTAAGGAAATAGAGGATGATAAGGAATAATTAAAAAAACAAAAGATTAGCATATACTTCAAATTACAAGCTATCTTGTACTTATATACTTTGAGAACAAATTCATTCTCTGTAAAAATCTTTTTGCTCCTCATATTTGAGCAATAAAGATTTATAAGTGGTTCTCTCTGTAATCTTTACTCAAGTGAGCATTGGGTAGTTTTGGGTTAAGAGTAGAACACTTGTAAGGGTTAGTTGTGTGAACCTCCAAAACACAAATTAAAAGGTTGTTTGTGTGAGCCTGTAAAACACAAAGTGTAGGTTGTTTGTGTGAGCCTGTAAAACACAAAGGAATTGGTTATTGTGTGAGCCATTAAAACACAAGGGATTTCTGGGTTAGGTGTGAGCCATTGTGAGAAACACCATAGTTGGGAGTGAGCTTGTAAAACTCCATTGTAACACTTAGTGTGTTAGTAAAACTCCCAATTGCGATTGGGGAGAGGAGTAGGGTTTGTTAATACTCGAACCTCTATAAATTTTTGTGTCTGATTTTCTCTATCCCTTCTAAAATTAACAATTTTATTTCCGCACCTTAAAGTTTAATTTTTGAAACTCCAATTCAACCCCCCTTCTTGGTCTAATATCTGGGCAACAATTGGTATTAGAGCCTTGTCTAGCATCAAAGCCTAAAAAGCGCTAGTAAAGTGTTAGATATGGCCAGTGAAGGATTCCAAAGTCTCAAACCTTACTTTGATGAAGCAAACTATGCCCATTGGAAGTTTAGGATGGAGACATACTTGGATAGTGAAGGAATTGAAGTCTGGGATAGTGTACGAAAAGAATGGACACCACCAACCAGAAGAGGAGCTGATGGTGAAGAGGAAATCCTATCAAGAGATGATTGGACTGAGCCCCAAAGAAGAGCAAATTTCAAAAACAAGAGGGCAATGACAATTCTATCAAGCTCATTATCTATTGAAGAATGTGGGAGAATACAACATTGCTCAACAGCTTTTAGTATGTGGAAGACATTGGAGAACTATCATGAGGGAACTAAGCAAGTCAAATCCAAGAAGATTCAACTTCTAACCTCAGAATATGAGCTCTTCAAAATGAAATCAAATGAGTCAATCACTGACATGACTAACCGTCTTCTATCCATTATAAATGGAATGAGGAAACTTGGGAAGCATCTGAGCTTGGAAGATATAAACAATAAAATCCTGAGAAGTCTTCCTCTTAAAGACTATGGTTCAAGAGTTGCTGGCATAGAAGAAGCAAATGAAGATATGAGCATCATGAATACTGATGTGCTGATTGGCAAGCTTCTCACACATGAGATGGCAGTAAAGAGAGATAGAGAGCTTGAAGCAGAGCCAGAGAAAAGAAAACCCTTAGCACTTAAAGCCTCTACTTCAAAATCTCAAGAAGAAAGTGAAGATGATGAAGAAGTGAGTGATGATGAAAATGAGGACATCGCTATGCTTTCAAGGAGATTAAAAAGAATCATTGAAAAGAAAATGAGCAATTCCAGAAAATTCAGGCAGAGAAACCTCAAACAAACTTCTAATGAAACACATAGAAGTAAGAAAGAGGTGAAATGTTATGAATGTGGAAAGAAAGGACATATCAAACCAGAATTTCCAAGACTCAAGAAGCATAAGAGCAAATATCAAAAAGACAATGGGGAGAAAGGTCACAAAGCCACATGGGATGACGAAAGCTCTTCAAGTGAAAAAGATGATAATGAAAGTGAAGAGGTCAACCTATGTTTCATGGCTATTGAGGATCACGTCTCGGACAAAGTAAGATCACTACACTCATACTCATTCAATAATGATAGTAGCGATAATGATAGTGATAATGATGATGATGATGATGATGAGTTAAGCCTATTAGAAGAATTAAATATAGAATTAGAGAAATATAGAACTAAATTTAGTATCTATAGAAATAATATCTCTAATTTGAAAAATAAGATAGATGGCTTAGAAAAGGAGAACATAAAGCTTAAATCATCTAATGAATCTCTTCAAAAGTCATTAGATGAATACTCATCAAAACCTTCAACAACTTCACTGTTAAAAGAAAATAATAATTTGAAAAATGAAGTTGAAGAACTTAGAAATTCCATTTCTAAATTTCACAAGGGTAAAGAGAGCTTAGATACTCTCATTGTGTCTCAAAGACCACCTTTAGTAAGACATGGTCTAGGGTTTAAGGACACATCATCATCTTCTCACAAAACTATATTTGTAAAATCTAAAGAATCTCACATCTCCACACCTGTTAGAACAACTCCAATAAATAAGCATGTTAAACCTTCTATACAGAAAAATAATAATCATGCCTTTATGTATAAGGAGTATGCATCTAGAAAAATGAAAATTAATCATGATTGTGCATGTCATTATTCTCAAAATCAGTCTAATAAAATTATGGCATTCAAATACATTGTAAGACCAAAAAACAAGTTTAGACCGAAACAATGTAATTATTGTATGAAAATGGGTCATATAAATAGAAATTGCTGGATAAGGAAGGCTCATTGGCAACCTTCATGTGCTAACCCCTAAGGACCCAAACTCATTTGGGTACCTAAATATCATACTTGATTTGTAACTCTGTAGGTATGCCTCAAGTCCACAATAAACAAAAATGCATGGCTTGTAGACAGTGGATGCTCAAGGCATATGACAGGAGACAAAGAACTCTTCAATGAAATCAAAAGTATTGATGGAGGTAAAGTTACCTTTGGAAACAATGCAAAGGGTAAGGTAATTGGCATTGGTTCTATTGGTATTAATGGTACTACTTTTATTAAGGATGTTTTACTTGTTGATGGCTTAAAACATAACTTGCTAAGTGTAAGTCAATTATGTGATAAAGGAAACAAAGTAATTTTCACCTCAAATGAATGTCTTGTAATCTCTATTGATGGTCAAGAAATATTTAAAGGAAATAGAGATATCAATACATACATAATAAACTTACATGAACTCTCTAACCATTCCTCTAAGTGTCTTGTGACTACTAGTGATGAATCTTGGCTGTGGCATAGAAGACTTGGTCATGCTAACATGGACTTAATACAAAGTCTCAGCACAGGAGAGCTAGTAAAAGGATTACCTAGAGTTAAATATGAAAAAGGCAAGACATGTGAACCTTGTCAAAGAGGAAAGCAGCACAAGTCATCTTTCAAAGCCAAAAACATAGTAAGTACTTCAAAACCTCTTCAACTCATACATTTAGACTTATTTGGACCTACTAGGGTTGCTAGCTTAGGAGGAAAACATTATGCATTTGTCATCGTAGATGATTACTCTAGATTTACTTGGGTAATTTTCTTAGCTCAAAAGAGTGATGCTTTTGAAAACTTCAAAAACTTTGCTAAAAGAGTTCAAAATGAAAAAGGATACTGCATTTCAAAAATAAGAAGTGATCATGGGAAAGAATTTGAAAATGAAAACTTTGAAAGTTTTTGTCTTGAATATGGCATTTCACATAATTTCTCATCTCCTAGAACACCTCAACAAAATGGTGTAGTTGAAAGGAAAAATCGAACATTAATTGAAATGGCAAGAACAATGCTTAATGAATATGCCTTACCAACTTATTTTTGGGCAGAAGCCACAAACACAGCATGCTATATTTCAAATCGAGTTTTCAAAAGACCTCTATTAAACAAAACCTCATTTGAGCTATGGAATGGAAGAAAGCCCTTGGTATCATACTTTAGAGTATTTGGATGCAAGTGTTTTATATTAAACACCAAGGACAATCTTGGAAAATTTGCCTCTAAGTCTGATGATGGTATCTTTCTAGGATACTCTACAACCAGCAAAGCATATAGAGTATTTAATAAGAGATCATTAACTGTGGAAGAATCCATGCATGTTGTTTTTAATGAATCTAGTAGACTTGATCTTGTGAAAGGGAGTGCTCTTGATAATGTTGTAGATAATATGGAAAAACCTGTCATTGAAAATGGAAAAGAAGAAAACGATCAAGAAAAACTACTACCTCAAAATCAAGAACAAATGGAGCAAGACCTTCCAAAAGAATGGAGAATTAACAGAAATCATCCAAAAGAGCAAATAATTGGTGATCTATCAAGGGGAGTAAGTACTAGATCGCATTTCAAGTATTTAATCACTGACATTGCATTTATTTCACAAATTGAGCCTAAAAACATTGACGAGGCTCTTAATGATGAAAGTTGGATAATTGCCATGCAAGAGGAACTTAACCAATTTGAGAGAAATAAAGTATGGAACCTAGTATCAAGACCTAAGAATCATCCAATCATAGGCAGCAAATGGGTATTTAGAAATAAGTTAGATGAACAGGGGTTAATAACAAGGAATAAAGCAAGACTAGTTGCAAAAGGATATAATCAGGAAGAAGGTATTGACTATGATGAAACATATGCACCGGTAGCTAGATTAGAAGCTATAAGAATTCTTTTAGCATATGCATGTCACATGAATTTCAAACTTTTTCAAATGGATGTGAAAAGTGCATTTCTAAATGGCTATATAGATGAAGAAGTGTATGTAGAACAACCACCAGGTTTTGAAAGCTATAATTTACCAAATCATGTTTTTAAACTTTCAAAAGCTTTGTATGGTTTAAAACAAGCTCCAAGAGCATGGTATGAAAGACTAAGTTCTTTTTTACTAGAAAATAGCTTCACAAAGGGAAATGTAGACACTACACTGTTCATCAAAAAGCATAAGCATGAGATACTAATTGTTCAAATTTATGTTGATGATATAATATTTGGTTCTACTAATGAGTTGCTTTGTCAAGAATTTGCTAAGTGCATGACTAGGGAATTTGAAATGAGCATGATGGGAGAACTTAAGTATTTCCTTGGTCTACAAATCAAACAAAGCAATGAGGGCATATTCATCAACCAATCCAAATATGCCAAAGATTTAATCAAAAAATTTGGTATGGAAGGATGCAAAAATGCTAAGACTCCTATAAGCACATCAACAAAATTGGGCAAAGATGAAAAGGGTAAGAGCATTAATGAAAAACTTTATAGAGGTATGATCGGATCACTTTTATATCTCACTGCTTCTAGACCCGATATTATGTATAGTGTTTGCTTATGTGCACGATTTCAATCATGTCCCAAAGAATCTCATCTAAATGCTGTAAAAAGGATTTTAAGATATTTACATGGAACATTGCATCTAGGTTTATGGTATCCTAGGAATTCATCTTTCTATATAATAGGATATTCAAATGCAGACTATGCTGGTAGTCTTTTGGATAGAAAAAGTACTTCAGGTACTTGTCACTTCATTGGAGAATGTTTGGTTTCTTGGTTTAGCAAGAAACAAGTTTCAGTTGCTCTTTCAACTGCTGAAGCTGAATATGTAGCAGTTGGATGTTGTTGTACACAAATTCTTTGGATGAAACAGCAACTTAAGGACTATGGTCATGAAATGAACCATATACCTATAAAATGTGACAACACCAGTGCTATAAATCTTTCAAAGAATCCTATTCAACACTCTAGAAGTAAACATATTGACATTAGACATCACTTTATTAGAGATCATGTTCAATATGGAGATGTTGAATTAGAATTTGTATGCACAGAAAAGCAATTAGCAGATATTTTCACTAAGTCTCTAAATGAGGAAAGATTTAATTTCATTAGAAGAGAACTAGGCATGATTGATGGATTAACCTTGTGATTACAAGAAAATGAAATCTTAATTGTTGATCTTAAAACATATCACAAGTTAGAAGATAAATATTTTGATGAAAATTCATGTTTTATGAAGCAAAATCGTTGTTGAAATGATTTAGTCTTGTTGCAGAACTTAGTTTCAAATTAATGAAAATTATAGGGGAGTCACGCCCGTGACATATACTCACGCCCGTGACTTAAGTGGCTCAAAGAGGCAGTATTGTTCACGACTTCGGTTCACGACATCCTTCACAGCTTCAAGTAGTGAAACATTGTTTCACGGCTTGCGTCACGCCCGTGGATAAGAATATTCATGCCCGTGACGATTTTTCACTCCCGTGAACCATTACGCCTCAAAAACTGACAGAAGCTTTCACGCTTTGCGTCACGGCATGAGTCACAGCTTCAAGTGGTGAAACATAGTTTCACGGTTTGAGTCATGACCGTGGCAAAGAAGTTTCACGCCCGTGACAGAGTTTCATGCCCGTGAATAATTACACCCAAAACTCACAGACGCTTTCACGCCTTGTGTCACGGCTTGCTTCATGGGTATAAGTAGTGAAATTCAACACTTCACGCCCGTGACATAATATTCACCCCCGTGACCTATGATCATTCACGCCCGTGATGTTCATCGAGCACGCCGTGAAAGCATTCACGCTTTCATTCACGGGTGGAATTCTGCTTCAGCAAACCGTGAACATGACTATTCACGCCCGTGAAACGTGAAGTCACGCCCGTGAATGGATCGAATATATAAGAAAACAGCCGGTTACAAACTTCATTTCAACTCTCCATCTCCCAAAACCGCTCTCATTTACTCTCATTCATTGAGACATTGAAGATTCCGACCCCAAAGCCTTGATATTTCACTATAAATTCCTTCAAAAGTTCGAATCTTCAGCAGAAAACAGACATTCCTAGGGTATTTCATCATACTTTTTCTGTCAAAAATCTTCTTCAAATTAGAATTCCTCAAACAAAATGGAGTCTGCTTCGTCAAAAGGGAAGAGAAAGAAGTCCCATGCACCGAAGAGGTATTCAGATTACCTCATGAACATCATACCCGAAAGTTACCATCCTCGGTATGCAACTTTGAAGAAGAGACCAATTTTATCTTCGAGGTCCTTCGAATGGCAGACAGTCCGTAATCTCGGACTCGAGATGGCTATGACAGAGCAACTTCAAGCCTGTCATCTAAAAGACTTTGTTGACATTCATCTGCCAACTCTACGGGAGCCAACGCTGGAATTCCTCAGCACCTTGCAGGTTTCACCAACTGGAGTGGTGAAATTCCAACTCTGCAAAAATGAAAACACCCTCAGCGCCATTGCTTTTGGAGAATTGCTCAACCTACCATCAGATGGCGTTCTGAATGAGACTGAGGTAGAATTCTCTGCCCCTGCAGCCTGGACTCATTTCGGATACAATTGTAGCTGGGACGTAAAGAAGACGAAAAGCACTCATCTCGTGGCCCCAGTACACAGGTATTTGCATAGGTTTCTAACCTATAGCATTTTTGCTCGGGGAGAGAGCAATGGAGCTATTAGGAAGTCAGAACTCTTCCTCTTTGAGATGGCTCGCCGGGGAGTCACAGTGGCACTTTCCAGATGGTTTGCAAACCATCTTCTGTCCATCGCCACCAAGCCTACAGGAGATATCCTGATTGGAGCTTATGTCACTCATATGGCAGTGAAGCTCAATTACTTGAAGCTGGATAACCATCACTTCAACATCATTCCTGCCCACCCACGAGATAGGCTGGATATCGAGTCTTTCATAAAGATGGGAGCAGCAGTGAGAATCGTTTACCAGAACGATATCTTTTATCGCTTCACTGATACTGCTGGAGAAATTATCTGGGAAGATCATGACATGGAGAATTTTAAAGCAGGCCTCCAGGGAGTCCAGCAGAAAAAGAGGGCTAGGATTGAGGAAGCCACTCCAGTCATCGCTCAGGACATTAGACAGTCCTCAGCCTCCACACCGTCTTTAGCGCAGCAGGTGGTCGACCTCTTGGCACCACGTTTCGAGCAGCTGCAGACTTCCATGGATGAGAGGTTGGAAAACCTCAAGGACTTCATGGAGTCTCGAATCGACAGTCTTAAGGCTGAAATAGCTAGGCTTCGTGATAGGATGTCTAGCTAGGATATAGGTTAGAGAGTAGCCTAAACTTGTTATGTTTGATCATTTTTCTTTATTTTGTTACTTATTATGTTTTTGTATCCTTTCCTTCATATAATATACATTTGCTTTTGTTTACTTCAATCTACATATTCTTTTTGATTGATGACAAAAGGGGGAGAAAACTAGCAATATATGGTAAAGTAATATATGATCAAAAACTAGCAATAATAAAGATAGTGAATCAAAAAGTGAAACAAACTTTGAATTGATTTAAAAATCTTGATTCAACTTTTCAGATGCAAAGTAAACAATTGAAAAACTGAGCTTCTATATACTTTAAATATACCCTAAGTATACTTTGCATACACCTTAAGAGTAAGTTACAAATAAAAACATGCCATGATATACCTTAAACATACTTTACATATACTTTATGTCTTGAAAAGGATTTGTGGTATGTATTGGATATATTTTTCTTATGACTTGCTTCTAGCTTAAATGCTACATCCTTATTCACTATTCTTGCACATTATAATTTTTATCCCAAGTATATTTTGAGGGGGAGACTTCTCAAAATCACATATTGCTAGATTATTTGTCACCATCAAAAAGGGGGAGATTGTTAACCTTGAGGGGTATTTCTGTCATTTTGATGATAATAAATAATATAGCAATATTGTATTTAACATACTTGCTTTAAGTGTATTATACAGGACATGAATTAAAATAGCAAGAATGGAGAATTGGAAGAATAATCCTTCAGAAACAAAAAGCAAGAAGTAGCATGTTCACTGTCGTGACTCTAGGAGTCACTCCCGTGAACAAAGCTAGCCGTTACCAAAACCAATATTTGAAGTTCACGACCATGAAGGAAAACCAAACCGTGAAGTAAGCATTTTAGTCACCCCCGTGAAGAATGGTGTCACCCCCGTGAAGCTTCATGCAAATTTCATTCCAGAGAACTTCACAACCAGAGTCACCACTTGGGTCACGGCTGGGAAGATGTTCACCCCCGTGAATGAATGTGTCACCCCCGTGAAGGCTTCATTCAATTTCATCCAGAGAACTTCACGACCTGAGTCACTACTTATCTCACGGCTGGAAAGATTGTCACGCCCGTGACTGATTAAAGTCACGCCCGTGACTTTATATGTCAAAACATACCAGAGAGCTTCACGACCAAGGTCACCACTTCAGTCACGGCTTGGGAAGAACTGTCACCCCCGTGACAAACATAGTCACGCCCGTGAACAATGAAAGAGAAAAATGTCAGGCGCAATTCTTTGGTTGGTATAACGGCTAGTTTCTTATTTAATGCACCCCAACGGCTATATTCAGCCATGGGAGTATAAATGGAAGTCATTTATACATTAATGAAATAGAGGATGATAAGGAATAATTAGAAAAACAAAAGATTAGCATATACTTCAAATTACAAGCTATCTTGTACTTATATACTTTGAGAACAAATTCATTCTCTGTAAAAATCTTTTTGCTCCTCATATTTGAGCAATAAAGATTTATAAGTGGTTCTCTCTGTAATCTTTACTCAAGTGAGCATTGGGTAGTTTTGGGTTAAGAGTAGAACACTTGTAAGGGTTAGTTGTGTGAACCTCCAAAACACAAATTAAAAGGTTGTTTGTGTGAGCCTGTAAAACACAAAGTGTAGGTTGTTTGTGTGAGCCTGTAAAACACAAAGGAATTGGTTATTGTGTGAGCCATTAAAACACAAGGGATTTCTGGGTTAGGTGTGAGCCATTGTGAGAAACACCATAGTTGGGAGTGAGCTTGTAAAACTCCATTGTAACACTTAGTGTGTTAGTAAAACTCCCAATTGCGATTGGGGAGAGGAGTAGGGTTTGTTAATACCCGAACCTCTATAAATCTTTGTGTCTGATTTTCTCTATCCCTTCTAAAATTAACAATTTTATTTCCGCACCTTAAAGTTTAATTTTTGAAACTCCAATTCAACCCCCCTTCTTGGTCTAATATCTGGGCAACAAGCTAAAACCACATTTTTTACAATTTAGTCAATTTGTCATTTTTCATATAAAAACTTAACATCATGTGTCTATGTCTGACATCCTCACTTTTTCATAGTCAGAATTTAAGTTTCGATCATATCGTTCCTATTTCAGTCACAGATGCACTCGACATTCGATTGGTTCGGTGCATAGGATTGCAAAATGCACGTATCAATTGGACCCAAATGAACAATCGTGACATGGAGTACCTATTTCCATCATATTTGATAAAGATTCTAGGTCTACCTCTCAATTTTAGAGGAGTTTACATTAGGTTTTGGGTACTCGACTTAACTTTAGTACTGCTTTTCACCTATAAGGAGATGGACAATCAGAGCGGGTGATTATAATGATAGAAGAATTGCTAAGAAACTTTGTACTAGAATTCAAGAAAAGTTGGAATAGATATTTTCCCCTTATGAAGTTTTCTTGTAATAATATTTATCAGACTAGCATTAGCATAACTCCTTATAAGGCTTTGTATGGAAGAAAGTACAAAATGCCTGTGTGCTAGATATAATTGAATGAGAATAAGTTGATAAGGCTAGAATTGGCACATCATATTGAGGAGAAAGTAAAGATTATCAAAGAGAGATTAAATGTAGAACGTGATTGGCAGAAGTCCTATGCGGATCTGAAGAGGTAAGATATAGAATATGTTATGGGAAACAAAGTGTTATTAAAGGTATCTCCTTAGAAAAAGGTACTCAGATTTTACAAGAAAGGGAAATTAAGTCCAAGGTTCATTGGGTCCTATAAAGTTTTGAAAAAAATTGGGCTAGTAGCATATCGATTGGCTTTACCACAAAGAGCTCAAAAAGATCCACAGTGTCTTTCATATGTCTTTGTTAAGAAAATATAGATCAAACCTGTAACATATCATATTAGTTTATAGTATAGAATTTCAATTGGATATGACATATGAGGAAAATCCTGTAGCTATCCTTGCTTAGTAAAAGAAAGTGTTGAGAAATAAGAAGGTTCATTTAGTCACACTGCTATGGTAGAATCATCCGATGGAGGAAGCTAAATGGGAGAGTGAGGAGATAATGAAGAGGCAGTATCCTCCACTCTTCAACATTAATTAAGTAGGAAAATTTCAGGGATGAAAATTATATAAAGAGGAGAGAATATCGCATCCGCTAATTCAGATCCCGAGTTGTGCGTGTTGGAAAATCGACAGTCTAAATTCAGAAATTGACAAGAAATTGGTAAAATTATGGTAAAATAATTTATAGAAATGACTAATATGATGTTAAATATGTGAAAAAGTGATGGATTATGATGAGGGACTTGAATACAAAAGATAGAAAGTTTTAGAACAAAAGTGCTAAAAATTGGCAAATTGAGGGACTAAAATGGGTATTTTCCAAAAAGAGTAAAAATAGGCATATTTCACTAAGGAGAGGCTGATCATATTGAAAGAATAAATATCCTCTTATATCAATCCATTAATCTCCCTAAACCAAGATTAAAATATAAGTTATGGTAAAATGTGGGGCCCAATTCTAGACATTCCCCTACTCTTCTTCCTTTCTTCTTTTTTTCTTTCTTTCTTCTTCATTTTAAGATACATTTTATGCCCCAAAACTATCCCATCATCCTTCCTTAGACAACCTACATTCTAGAGAGAGAAAGTGAAGATAGTTAGAAAAAGTACAAAAAGACAGTGGTTTGTGCACCTTGGAACTAAGAAAAGCTTAGAGAGGGAAGAAGTTGTTGAACCTTGAGGAGTATTTCTATCATTTCGATGATCTCAAATAAAATAGCAATAATGTATTTAACAATATTTTTGTGTTCTAAGTGTGTTAAACAAGATATACTTTGATTAGAACCTGAAGCAAGATTGAAAGATATCTTTTGAAGATAAAAAATCAAAGAAATAGTAAAGTCACACCTGTGACTACTAATGCCACACCCGTGACTACTAATGTCACACCCGTGAATATAGTTTAGTGTCAACTCTCCAACATTCAAAGTTCACAGCCATGAAGGATCAAACCTACCGTGAATGATTAGCAGTCACGCCCGTGAAAGACAGTCACACTTGTGACCAAACATGCCAAATTCTTCCAGAGAGCTTCACAGCTAAAGACACCACTTGGACCACGGCTTGGAAGAACATTCACGATTGTGACACATATATTCATGCCCGTGAATGAAGACAGAGAAACATATCAGATGCAAAATTAAGAGTTGGTGCAACGACTATTTTCTCATTAAATGTACCTAAACGACTATAATTTACAAAGAAAGTATAAATGCAAGCCATTTGTGAATCCCAACAAGAAGACTCCATTTTAAAACTTAGTGTGTTAGTGAGACACCCAATTGAGATTGGGGAGAGGAGTAGGGTTTGTTAATACCTGAACCTCTATAAATATTGCGTGTGATATCTCTCATTCCTTACTCTATTTAATTTATTTTGCACTTTCAAGTTAAACAATTTTTAGTTACTAACCAATTCAACCCTCCTTCTTGGTTCATTGTTTGGGCAATAATTGGTATCGGAGCTTGTCTAACAACAAAATCTAAAAAGCACTAGGAAAGATAAAAAAAAATGGCCAATGAAGGATTTCAAAGTCTCAAGCCCTACTTTGATGGAGCAAATTACGCTCACTAGAAATTCTGGATGAAGACATATCTCGATAGTGAGGGAATTAAAGTTTGGCATAATGTTCGGAAAGAATGGACACCACCAACTAAGAGAGGAGTAGATGGTAAAGAAGAAATTCTTTCAAGAGATAATTGGATAGAGCCTCAATGAAGAGCTAAATTCAAAAATAAAAAGGCAATGACAATCCTCGCAAGCTCTCTATCCATTGAAGAATGTAGCAGGATTCAACATTGTCCTACTGCATATAACATATGGAAAACATTGGAGAACTATCATGAAGGAACCAAACAAGTTAAATCCAAGAAGATCCAACTTCTCACTTCGGAATATGAACTCTTCAAGATGAAATCCAATGAATCTATCACCTATATGAGTAACCGTCTTCTAGCCATCATCAATGGCATGAGAAAGCCCAAAAAACATTTGAGGTAGGAAGATGTGAACAAAAAGATTCTGAGAAGCCTTTCTCTCAAAGACTATGGTTCAAGAGTTATGGGTATAGAAGAGGTCAATGAAGACATGAGCGTCATGCCTACTGATGTGCTTATTAGCAAACTTCTAATGCAGAAATGGCGGTAAAAAGAGATAGAGAACTTGAAGCCGAACCAGAAAAAAGAAAGCCTCTAGCACTCAAAACCTCTGCTCGAAAATCTCAAGATGTAATTGATGATGATGAAGAAAAGAGTGATGATGCAAATGTGGAAATTTCCATGCTTTCAAGAAGATTAAAAAGAATAATTGAGAAGAGACTTGGTAATTCTCGAAACTTCAAACAAAGAACCCTTAAACACTCCTCAAATGACTCTCAAAGAAATAAAGAGGAGGTAAAGTGTTATGAATGTGGGAAGAAAGGACATATCAAACCAGAATGTCCAAAGCTTAAAAAACACAAGAAAAGAATTCAAAAAGATGATGGGGAGAAAGGTCACAAAGCCACATGGGATCACGAAAGCTCTTCAAGTGAAAAAGATGATGATGAAGGAAAAGAGGTCAACCTATCTTTATGGCTTTGGAGGACCACTTCACGGATGAGGTAGGTCCTTCTTACTCATACTCTTTTAATAATGACAGTAGTGATAATAATAGAGATAATGAAGATGATGATGAGCAGAGTTTGATAGAAGTATTGAACCTAGAGTTAGAAAAATATAGAAGTAGATTTAACACTTATAAAAATAATATCTTAGATTTGAAAAATAAAATGGAAGCTTTACAAAAAGAGAATTTTGATATTAAAACTTCTAATGAAACTCTTCAAAAATCATTAGATGAGTATTCCTCTAGACCTTCAAATAAAACTTTTTTTAAAGAAAATAATATTTTGAAAAATGAAGTTGAGGAACTTAGAAACTCTATTTCAAGGTTTCATAAAGGCAAAGAGAATTTAGATACTCTCATAGTCTCTCAAAGACCACCTTTAATAAGACATGGCCTAGGATTTAATGAAACATCGTCTTCATCTCACAAGACTACATTTGTTAAGTCTAGTATACCACAAACCTCTACAATTGAGGTAATAGCCCCAAGGGCTAAGAGCATAACACACACAAAACCCCCTATTCATAAGAAGAATGGTCAAGGGTCATATGGCATAAAAGGGAAACCTCAAAAGGCTAATCATGCTTTCATGTATAAGAGGCATGCACTTCAGAAAGCACCTATTCATCGTGCATGTGTATTTCATTGGACATAAACACCTTCTAAAAGGATGTTGAGACCAAAAAGCATGTCAAAACCAAAAAATATATTTAGAGCTAAACAATGCTATTATTGCATGAAATATGGTCATATCAACAAACACTGTTGGATAAGGAAGGCTCATGGGAACCTTCAAGTGCTAAACCCCAAGGACCCAAGTTCGTTTGGGTACCTAAAAACCAAAATTGAATCATGATTTTATAGGTATGCCTCAAGTCCACTATAAAGGAAAATGTTTGGCTTGTGGATAGTGGATGCTCAAGGCATATGACCGGAAACAAAGAACTCTTCAATCAGATCAAAAGAATTGATGGTGGTAAGGTAACCTTCGGGAACAATGCTAAAGGTAAGGTAATTGGTATTAGCTTTATTGGTATTAATAATACTACTTTTATTGAACACATTTTCCTTGTTGATGGATTGAAACATAATTTGTTAAGTGTAAGTCAATTATGTGATAAGGGAAACCAAGTTTGTAATACCCGATAATTTAGGCCACGGTCGCGGTTGACTGAAATCCGGTGTACCGAACCGATCGAGGTCTAAATTCGGACATGAAAGAAATAAATTAAAATAATAATAAGATGGGAGAAAAATATTTTGGATATTATTAATTGAGAATTTTGAAGTTTGGAATTAAAATTGAGAAAAAAATAATTTTTCGCTGAACGAAATTGGAAATTGCAGTGTTTTTGTCACATATATTTTAAGAAGGCATAAAAATGGAATATTCTTTATCTAAGGAAAGGAATATTCTTTTGATTAAAATAAAGTAAGAGTGATTTAAATTAATGGACCAATAGGAAGCAAGATTAGTAACTAATCCTAACCACCCACCTAATCCAACTATAAAAAGTCAAATTTCCACTTTTTTAACCATTCTTCTTCTTCCTCACCTTAATTACACCCATTTCTCTCCCTTTTTCTCTCTTTGCCGTGAGCTTCTCCTCCTCCCTTGATGTTCTTCTTTTTTGTTCTCCAATTAAAGCAAAGATTAGATGAAAAAAAAGTGGGATTAAGGCAAGATCATGAAGAAAGTGAAGTAAAGTGAGCAAAACCAAGGAAGAGGAAGGAAGAAAGGAAGAGAAAAAGAGAGAAAGAAGTTTTTAGCCATTTGGAAGATCTTCAAAGGTGAGTTTAGATTTTCCATCTCCTTACTTTCTTCTTCTCATTTCTTTGAGTTTGGGGTTAGTTGCCATTATAGCTTGTAAATTAGGGTTATTAGTATGTTAATGGTGATTAAGGGTGGATTAGTATGATTAGTGCTTGATTAGTGTAAAATTTGTTGTTAGGACAAGGAAGTGAACAAACTTTAAACCAAAATCAAAGGGGAAGTAAGGGCAAGGAAAAGGCTATCTAAGAGGAAGAGAAAAGTGAAGAAAAATAGAACTTTGAGGTATGTACATTTGGCAAAAATTCAATGTATAAAAATGTTGATTTTGATTTTGTGATGTGTATGAAATTCTGCATATTTGATTGAGAAATGAATTGGTGATTAAATTATGCCATGAATGTGAAAATAAAGACTAGAAAATGAGGTTGATGCATGAAAATGGAAAATGTATGAATTATTTGATGTGCTGGAAAATTCGTCTTATGAACAGTGTCTACTGTTGTGATCATAACATGAGTTCTGGAAATCATTTCTGAGTGATTCTTGCTGTGTTGGAAAGTTAAGACATAGGGCTTGAACTTTCATTCAGACCATTAGACCTAAATATACCTGAAATTAGGTGAAAAATGGACTCAAACTTTGAACTAGAAATCTGTCCAGAAAAAAAAATACTGGGCAGAGTGCATTGAACATAGGTTAGAAGAAAATTCATAACTTTTGCTAATAAATTATTTTTAATGTGATTCCAGTTGGAAATTAAATATAAGACATGTATCTACATTTTTCTAGTTGATCGCTTGTCCAAATTCCATCTAGAAATGGATGAAAAAGACAGAGAAAAATAAGGCAGAAATCTGCCCAGTAAAATACTGGGCAGATTGCAATGAACGTAGCTTAGGAGAAAATTCATAACTTTTGCTACGAAATTCGTTTTAATGTGATTCCAGTTGGAAATTAAAGTTAAGACATTTACTTATATTTTGTTAGTTGATCACATGTCCAAATTCTGTCAAAAAATAGACGAAAAATACAGAGCAATATAAGGCTGAAATGCTGTCCAGAATAGGACTGCTGGTAGAAATGTGTTGATTGTGGATTTTTGTGTTAGAAAATGTATTAAGTGAATTTTTCTTATAGTTATAATGATTAAATGAGCTAATATGAGGTTGTAAAATATTGAATGGGAATGATTGCATTTATATTAATGTATCCCTACATAATTTATGCAAATATGAATAAAGGTAACAAATGTAATTTAAGCCCTATAACATCTAGTCGAGAACTAGAAATTAGGATAAGTTGGCATGCCAATAAAAGGGTAGAAATGTAGGCACTAAAAATAATAGTGCTGAGTTAAAATTATGTAGGCACTAAAAATAATAGTGCTGAGTTGAAATTTACGTAGGCACTAAGAATTAGTGCTGAGTTCGAAATTTACGTAGGCACCAAAAAGGTGCTGAGTTGTTATTGAAAATATAGGCATTAATCGCCGAGTTATAAATAATTATGTGGGCGCCGAGTATACTGCCGGAGAGCAGAAACCCTATATCCAGTGTTTAGTTCCGGTCTAAGATGTCTTGGGCTATTAAATAAATAACAAAAAAAAAATGATGTGAAGTATGAAATTGATATTGTAAATTTTATATCTTGTATTGTTAAAATTTCAAGCATGCTTAATGAATAAAATGTCATAATTGATGAATTAAATATTTTTGCATGAAGAAAATAGTGTATTATTAATTGAATATTTGGCATGCTAAATAGATTAATTGTAGTTTCTAAAATTTCATTTTAGAATTATTATGTAATTATTGGATAGTTGCCAAACGTACCACTAAGCTAGTAGCTTAGCGCGTGTGTTTCACGCGCAGATAAATAGAAGTAGCTGTTCCGATAGGGCGACCGAAGAAGAGGGAACCCCAAGATCAGATTGCAGCAGTCTAGTTCTTTTTGTATGTTTTGAAAATGATGTTGTAAAAATTAAGTTTTAAGAATTTTGTTGATGTAAATTTGTGGCTTGTAATATTTATAAGTAATGGATTTGGTAATTATATATATCTAGAATTATTGTAGTTATATTTTTAAATATCATGGTTTAATGAATAAGTTATTTTCAATCACAATATTCCCATCACTAGATATATATTTAAATGGAAAAAAATATGGTGATAAATATTCCGCTAATAATAAACTCAAAAATTGAAATAAAAAAAAATATTTATACAAAATTGAGCGTTGGTTTTAAATTAAATGAGCTTAGTAGCACTTCCATATCCTATTAGCGATTAGTAGGGTAAGGGAGCGCTACATTTAGTGGTATCCGAGACCAGGTTAATGATTCTTAATCAGTGGGTGTAAGATAGAATATGTGACTCATGCATATGCATAAAATGCTGCAATTTTCTGATTTGGGTCCCTTCTTTTGGTTTATAGGTAGATATGGATTCGGAATCGGAACAAGATTTCTCAGAAGATGAACTGAGTAATAGTCCTTCATGCACAGCCAATCCTAGACAACCTCAATCTGTGAGAGATTCCGGGCCGAGTGTAGTAGCTCCTCCGAGAGCAGAGAGACAGGATAATTTAGGACAGGAGCCTCTTATGGAGCAGATAGCTAATTTATTGCAACGGATAGTACAAGCAGTTCCACAACCGGCTCCACCTCCTCCTCCACCTCAGCCAAAACCCCGGATTGATAAGCTGAGAAAATATGGGGCCACAGATTTTATGGGAAGGAGAGAGGATGACCCAGCAGCTTCAGAGTTTTGGATGGAATCCACAGAAAGGGTGTTTGAGGAATTGGAGTGTCCAGAGGAACAGAAGGTTAGATATGCAGTGTCCCTTTTAAAAGATCATGCCTATGATTGGTGGAAATCAATTTTATCAAAGCCCCAGACACCGAAGCCACCTTCCTGGAATTTCTTCAAGGCAGAATTTAGCAAGAAATATGTGCCAAGAGTTTATGTGAATGAAAAGAAAAGGGAGTTTCAAGACTTGAAGCAGGGAAGCATGTCAGTCGCCGAGTATGAGATGGAATTCACCCGACTAAGTAAATATGCAACTGGAATCATCGCTGATGAGGCAGACAGATGCCGAAGATTTGAGGATGGGCTTAATGATGATATTGGGAATATGGTGACCGCCCTTCAGCTTGAGGATTTTGCTACACTAGTATCCTCAGCCATTAGTGTGGAAAAGAGGTCAAAGAGAAAGAGGATAGAAGAGCTACCACGGAGACAGACATTTATCATGGGCCAGACATCAGGTAAAAGGGGGCAGACAGCGCCTAGGTTTTTCCAGTCACAGGGTACTAGATCAAACTTTTCAACTAGGCAAAGCCAGCGGTCGAGGCCAGAGGGATCTACAGCTAGTGCACCAGCTTCGGGTAATAGGAGATTCATATCTGTCACATGTCAACATTGTGGGAGATCACATCCAGGTGATTGCTGGTGGATTACTGGAGCATGCTTACGATGCCGATCTACTGAGCACAAATAGAAAGATTGCCCGAGAGGAAGAGGTACAGGTGGTGTAATATCAGTTCAGCTTCAGAATGTCACTTGAGGCAGAGGCAGGGGACAAGGACAGTCTAGAAGTGGCAGAATTGGGCAGAGTATATCAGAATCAGTGAATAGAGTAGAAGGTAGTCGAGCCCCAGCCCGAGCATATGCCATGAGAGCTCGTGAGGAGCAGGATGCCCCGGATGTGATAATTGGTAAATTTTCTCTTTATGATACTGATTTATTTGCACTGATAGATCCGGGTTCTACACATTCATATTTATGTATGTCACCACCTAGTCACGGTAATATGGTAGCAGAGGAATTAGATTATGATATATTAGTGACCAATCCTTTGGGTCATGGAGTGAAAGTTAGTCGAGTCTATAAAAATAGTCCAATCAAAGCTCAAAATGTAGAATTCCCAGCTGATCTAATAGAGTTGCCATTCCGTGAGTTTGATGCAATCTTGGGGATGGATTGGTTAACTCGGCATAAGGCAGTGGTGGATTGTCAGTATAGGAGAGTGACTTTCAAGAATTCAGGGCAGGATGACGTGATTGTCCTAGGCGAGAACCGACCTTACTTGACTAATGTCATTTCTGTGACGAAGGCAAGTAAGCTTATCAAAAAAGGATGTGAAGCATTTTTGGCACATATTGTAGATACCAAAAAGGAGAGTCTAGATCTCAGGGAGATTCCAACAGTATGTGAATATCCAGATATATTTCCTGAGGACTTGCCTGGGTTACCACCTGTCAGAGAGATAGAGTTTGCCATTGATGTTTTGCCAGGCACAGCCCCGATATCGATCACTCCCTACAGAATGGCACCTGCTGAACTAAAAGAATTAAAGGTCCAGTTGCAAGAGTTGTTAGAGAAAGGGTTTATCAGGCCTAGTGTCTCACCTTGGGGTGCTCCTGTTCTATTTGTGAAAAAGAAGGATGGCACCTTTCGGTTGTGTATTGATTATCGTCAGTTGAATAAGATGACAATTAAAAACAGATATCCCTTACCGAGAATAGATGACTTGTTTGATCAGTTGAAAGGAGCAAGGGTATTTTCTAAAATTGACCTCAGATCAGGTTATCACCAATTGAGAATTAAAGAATCAGACATTTCAAAAACAGCATTTAGGACTCGGTATGGTCATTACGAGTTCTTAGTAATGCCTTTTGGCTTGATGAATGCCCCAGCAGCATTTATGGATCTAATGAATAGAATCTTTAGGCCTTATTTGGACCAGTTCGTGGTGGTATTCATAGATGATATCTTGGTGTACTCTAGAAGCAAAGAAGAGCATAATCAACATCTTCGTATTGTCTTTCATATCTTGAGAGAGAATCAATTATATGCAAAGTTGTCAAAATGTGCATTCTGGTTAGATGAGGTGGCCTTTCTAGGGCATATTGTCTCAGTCGATGGGATCAGAGTCGACACTAGTAAGGTAGAGGCAATCCTCAACTGGAAACCGCCTCGGAATGTGACAGAGGTGAGAAGTTTTCTTGGTTTGGCTGGTTATTATCGGAGATTTGTGAAAGGATTTTCAATGATAGCCTCACCACTGACAAAATTGCTTAGAAAGGAGACCAGATTTGAGTGGTCAGAACGATGCCAGACTAGTTTTGATAAGTTGAAGAAAATGTTGACAGAGGCACCAGTGTTGACACAACCTACTGCGGGAAAAGATTATGTGGTGTACAGTGATGCTTCCCTTAATGGTTTGGGCTGTGTACTAATGCAAGAAGGCAAAGTGATTGCTTATGCTTCCAGACAACTGAAGCCTCATGAGAGAAATTATCCGACACATGATCTGGAACTAGCATCCATTGTGTTTGCATTGAAAATATGGCGACACTACTTGTATGGTGAGCAATGTTATATCTATACAGACCATAAAAGTTTGAAATATTTGCCTTCACAAAAGGAACTCAATCTGAGACAGAGGAGATGGCTAGAATTGATCAAAGACTACAATTGTATCATTGACTATCAGCCCGTTAAGGCCAATGTGGTTGCTGACGCGCTGAGTAGAAAAACTCTGGCAGGTAAATGTTAAAACTTAAATGTATTAAGTGAAAAAAAATGGAATAATAAGTTCTTTATATATTATTTTGGCAGAATTGCGGATTCAACCCACATTGATCCAACAAGTAAAGGACAATCAGAAGCAAAACACGAAATTAAAGGAAATCTTTGAAATGGTGAAAAAGGGTGAAAAACCAGAATTTACTATTGAAGCAGATGGGAGTATAAGGCATAAGGGCAGGTTGTGTGTGCCAAACATACCAGAATTGAAACAAGATATTTTGAAGGAGGCTCACAACGTTATTTATGCAATGCACCCAGGAAGCAACAAAATGTATCATGACTTGAAGGCATATTACTGGTGGCCAGGAATGAAAAGAGATATCACGGAGTATACTACCAGATGTTTAACTTGTCAGCAAGTGAAGGCAGAGCATCAAGTACCAAGTGGATTATTGCAATCTATTTCAATTCCAGAGTGGAAATGGGAAAGAGTCACAATGGACTTTGTTTCTGGTTTGCCCTTGACACAAAAGAGGCATGATGCAGTATGGGTAGTAGTAGACCGACTCACCAAATCAGCTCACTTTCTACCGATCAAGATGGATTATCCACTTAACCGTTTGGCAGAGATCTATGTTAATGAGATAATCCGTTTACATGGTGTGCCAGTTTCAATCATTTCAGATCGAGACCCGCGGTTCACTTCACAATTCTGGAAAAGTTTGCATCAAGCCATGGGTACTCGACTCAATTTCAGCACAGCGTTCCACCCACAAACAGATGGAAAATCAGAGAGGGTCATACAGATATTGGAAGATATGTTGAGGAGTTGTGTGATAGAATTTGAAGGCAGTTGGGATAAACATCTTCCATTGATAGAATTTGCCTACAATAATAGTCACCAAGCCAGTATCGGTATGGCACCATATGAAGCCTTATATGGGAGAAAATGTAGAACGCCTCTAGGTTGGACCGAGCTTAGCGAAAAGAAAGTAATGGGTCCCGATCTAGTCCAACAGACAGAGGAAAAAGTCAGAGTAATAAGAGATAGGCTGAAAGCTGCTGCTGATAGACAGAAATCATATGCAGATTTAAAAAGGAGAGATATTGAATATACAGTTGGTGACAAAGTGTTCTTAAAAGTCTCACCTTGGAAAAGGATTTTCCGATTTGGAAAGAAAGGAAAGTTGAGTCCTAGGTTCATTGGACCATACGAGGTACTTGAACGCATAGGTCCAGTGGCGTACAAATTAGCTCTACCACCAGAGTTAGACAAGATTCACAACGTATTCCATGTGTCCATGTTGAGAAGATATCGATCAGATCCATCTCATATCATATCAGCAGAACCTATAGAGATACGACCAGATCTAACTTATGAAGAGGAGCCAGTGAAAATTTTAGCTCGAGAAATGAAAGAGCTACGAAACAAAAAGGTACCATTGGTGAAGGTCCTGTGGAAAAATCATAAGTCAGAAGAGGCAACTTGGGAAAATGAAGAGGTGATGAAGGCTCAGTATCCACAATTATTCCACTCCAGCTAAACAGGTAAATTTCGAGGACGAAATTTTTTTTTAGGAGGGGAAAATTGTAATACCCGATAATTTAGGCCACGGTCGCGGTTGACTGAAATCCGGTGTACCGAACCGATCGAGGTCTAAATTCGGACATGAAAGAAATAAATTAAAATAATAATAAGATGGGAGAAAAATATTTTGGATATTATTAATTGAGAATTTTGAAGTTTGGAATTAAAATTGAGAAAAAAATAATTTTTCGCTGAACGAAATTGGAAATTGCAGTGTTTTTGGCACAGATATTTTAAGAAGGCATAAAAATGGAATATTCTTTATCTAAGGAAAGGAATATTCTTTTGATTAAAATAAAGTAAGAGTGATTTAAATTAATGGACCAATAGGAAGCAAGATTAGTAACTAATCCTAACCACCCACCTAATCCAACTATAAAAAGTCAAATTTCCACTTTTTTAACCATTCTTCTTCTTCCTCACCTTAATTACACCCATTTCTCTCCCTTTTTCTCTCTTTGCCGTGAGCTTCTCCTCCTCCCTTGATGTTCTTCTTTTTTGTTCTCCAATTAAAGCAAAGATTAGATGAAAAAAAAGTGGGATTAAGGCAAGATCATGAAGAAAGTGAAGTAAAGTGAGCAAAACCAAGGAAGAGGAAGGAAGAAAGGAAGAGAAAAAGAGAGAAAGAAGTTTTTAGCCATTTGGAAGATCTTCAAAGGTGAGTTTAGATTTTCCATCTCCTTACTTTCTTCTTCTCATTTCTTTGAGTTTGGGGTTAGTTGCCATTATAGCTTGTAAATTAGGGTTATTAGTATGTTAATGGTGATTAAGGGTGGATTAGTATGATTAGTGCTTGATTAGTGTAAAATTTGTTGTTAGGACAAGGAAGTGAACAAACTTTAAACCAAAATCAAAGGGGAAGTAAGGGCAAGGAAAAGGCTATCTAAGAGGAAGAGAAAAGTGAAGAAAAATAGAACTTTGAGGTATGTACATTTGGCAAAAATTCAATGTATAAAAATGTTGATTTTGATTTTGTGATGTGTATGAAATTCTGCATATTTGATTGAGAAATGAATTGGTGATTAAATTATGCCATGAATGTGAAAATAAAGACTAGAAAATGAGGTTGATGCATGAAAATGGAAAATGTATGAATTATTTGATGTGCTGGAAAATTCGTCTTATGAACAGTGTCTAGTGTTGTGATCATAACATGAGTTCTGGAAATCATTTCTGAGTGATTCTTGCTGTGTTGGAAAGTTAAGACATAGGGCTTGAACTTTCATTCAGACCATTAGACCTAAATATACCTGAAATTAGGTGAAAAATGGACTCAAACTTTGAACTAGAAATCTGTCCAGAAAAAAAAATACTGGGCAGAGTGCATTGAACATAGGTTAGAAGAAAATTCATAACTTTTGCTAATAAATTATTTTTAATGTGATTCCAGTTGGAAATTAAATATAAGACATGTATCTACATTTTTCTAGTTGATCGCTTGTCCAAATTCCATCTAGAAATGGATGAAAAAGACAGAGAAAAATAAGGCAGAAATCTGCCCAGTAAAATACTGGGCAGATTGCAATGAACGTAGCTTAGGAGAAAATTCATAACTTTTGCTACGAAATTCGTTTTAATGTGATTCCAGTTGGAAATTAAAGTTAAGACATTTACTTATATTTTGTTAGTTGATCACATGTCCAAATTCTGTCAAAAAATAGACGAAAAATACAGAGCAATATAAGGCTGAAATGCTGTCCAGAATAGGACTGCTGGTAGAAATGTGTTGATTGTGGATTTTTGTGTTAGAAAATGTATTAAGTGAATTTTTCTTATAGTTATAATGATTAAATGAGCTAATATGAGGTTGTAAAATATTGAATGGGAATGATTGCATTTATATTAATGTATCCCTACATAATTTATGCAAATATGAATAAAGGTAACAAATGTAATTTAAGCCCTATAACATCTAGTCGAGAACTAGAAATTAGGATAAGTTGGCATGCCAATAAAAGGGTAGAAATGTAGGCACTAAAAATAATAGTGCTGAGTTAAAATTATGTAGGCACTAAAAATAATAGTGCTGAGTTGAAATTTACGTAGGCACTAAGAATTAGTGCTGAGTTCGAAATTTACGTAGGCACCAAAAAGGTGCTGAGTTGTTATTGAAAATATAGGCATTAATCGCCGAGTTATAAATAATTATGTGGGCGCCGAGTATACTGCCGGAGAGCAGAAACCCTATATCCAGTGTTTAGTTCCGGTCTAAGATGTCTTGGGCTATTAAATAAATAACAAAAAAAAAATGATGTGAAGTATGAAATTGATATTGTAAATTTTATATCTTGTATTGTTAAAATTTCAAGCATGCTTAATGAATAAAATGTCATAATTGATGAATTAAATATTTTTGCATGAAGAAAATAGTGTATTATTAATTGAATATTTGGCATGCTAAATAGATTAATTGTAGTTTCTAAAATTTCATTTTAGAATTATTATGTAATTATTGGATAGTTGCCAAACGTACCACTAAGCTAGTAGCTTAGCGCGTGTGTTTCACGCGCAGATAAATAGAAGTAGCTGTTCCGATAGGGCGACCGAAGAAGAGGGAACCCCAAGATCAGATTGCAGCAGTCTAGTTCTTTTTGTATGTTTTGAAAATGATGTTGTAAAAATTAAGTTTTAAGAATTTTGTTGATGTAAATTTGTGGCTTGTAATATTTATAAGTAATGGATTTGGTAATTATATATATCTAGAATTATTGTAGTTATATTTTTAAATATCATGGTTTAATGAATAAGTTATTTTCAATCACAATATTCCCATCACTAGATATATATTTAAATGGAAAAAAATATGGTGATAAATATTCCGCTAATAATAAACTCAAAAATTGAAATAAAAAAAAATATTTATACAAAATTGAGCGTTGGTTTTAAATTAAATGAGCTTAGTAGCACTTCCATATCCTATTAGCGATTAGTAGGGTAAGGGAGCGCTACATTTAGTGGTATCCGAGACCAGGTTAATGATTCTTAATCAGTGGGTGTAAGATAGAATATGTGACTCATGCATATGCATAAAATGCTGCAATTTTCTGATTTGGGTCCCTTCTTTTGGTTTATAGGTAGATATGGATTCGGAATCGGAACAAGATTTCTCAGAAGATGAACTGAGTAATAGTCCTTCATGCACAGCCAATCCTAGACAACCTCAATCTGTGAGAGATTCCGGGCCGAGTGTAGTAGCTCCTCCGAGAGCAGAGAGACAGGATAATTTAGGACAGGAGCCTCTTATGGAGCAGATAGCTAATTTATTGCAACGGATAGTACAAGCAGTTCCACAACCGGCTCCACCTCCTCCTCCACCTCAGCCAAAACCCCGGATTGATAAGCTGAGAAAATATGGGGCCACAGATTTTATGGGAAGGAGAGAGGATGACCCAGCAGCTTCAGAGTTTTGGATGGAATCCACAGAAAGGGTGTTTGAGGAATTGGAGTGTCCAGAGGAACAGAAGGTTAGATATGCAGTGTCCCTTTTAAAAGATCATGCCTATGATTGGTGGAAATCAATTTTATCAAAGCCCCAGACACCGAAGCCACCTTCCTGGAATTTCTTCAAGGCAGAATTTAGCAAGAAATATGTGCCAAGAGTTTATGTGAATGAAAAGAAAAGGGAGTTTCAAGACTTGAAGCAGGGAAGCATGTCAGTCGCCGAGTATGAGATGGAATTCACCCGACTAAGTAAATATGCAACTGGAATCATCGCTGATGAGGCAGACAGATGCCGAAGATTTGAGGATGGGCTTAATGATGATATTGGGAATATGGTGACCGCCCTTCAGCTTGAGGATTTTGCTACACTAGTATCCTCAGCCATTAGTGTGGAAAAGAGGTCAAAGAGAAAGAGGATAGAAGAGCTACCACGGAGACAGACATTTATCATGGGCCAGACATCAGGTAAAAGGGGGCAGACAGCGCCTAGGTTTTTCCAGTCACAGGGTACTAGATCAAACTTTTCAACTAGGCAAAGCCAGCGGTCGAGGCCAGAGGGATCTACAGCTAGTGCACCAGCTTCGGGTAATAGGAGATTCATATCTGTCACATGTCAACATTGTGGGAGATCACATCCAGGTGATTGCTGGTGGATTACTGGAGCATGCTTACGATGCCGATCTACTGAGCACAAATAGAAAGATTGCCCGAGAGGAAGAGGTACAGGTGGTGTAATATCAGTTCAGCTTCAGAATGTCACTTGAGGCAGAGGCAGGGGACAAGGACAGTCTAGAAGTGGCAGAATTGGGCAGAGTATATCAGAATCAGTGAATAGAGTAGAAGGTAGTCGAGCCCCAGCCCGAGCATATGCCATGAGAGCTCGTGAGGAGCAGGATGCCCCGGATGTGATAATTGGTAAATTTTCTCTTTATGATACTGATTTATTTGCACTGATAGATCCGGGTTCTACACATTCATATTTATGTATGTCACCACCTAGTCACGGTAATATGGTAGCAGAGGAATTAGATTATGATATATTAGTGACCAATCCTTTGGGTCATGGAGTGAAAGTTAGTCGAGTCTATAAAAATAGTCCAATCAAAGCTCAAAATGTAGAATTCCCAGCTGATCTAATAGAGTTGCCATTCCGTGAGTTTGATGCAATCTTGGGGATGGATTGGTTAACTCGGCATAAGGCAGTGGTGGATTGTCAGTATAGGAGAGTGACTTTCAAGAATTCAGGGCAGGATGACGTGATTGTCCTAGGCGAGAACCGACCTTACTTGACTAATGTCATTTCTGTGACGAAGGCAAGTAAGCTTATCAAAAAAGGATGTGAAGCATTTTTGGCACATATTGTAGATACCAAAAAGGAGAGTCTAGATCTCAGGGAGATTCCAACAGTATGTGAATATCCAGATATATTTCCTGAGGACTTGCCTGGGTTACCACCTGTCAGAGAGATAGAGTTTGCCATTGATGTTTTGCCAGGCACAGCCCCGATATCGATCACTCCCTACAGAATGGCACCTGCTGAACTAAAAGAATTAAAGGTCCAGTTGCAAGAGTTGTTAGAGAAAGGGTTTATCAGGCCTAGTGTCTCACCTTGGGGTGCTCCTGTTCTATTTGTGAAAAAGAAGGATGGCACCTTTCGGTTGTGTATTGATTATCGTCAGTTGAATAAGATGACAATTAAAAACAGATATCCCTTACCGAGAATAGATGACTTGTTTGATCAGTTGAAAGGAGCAAGGGTATTTTCTAAAATTGACCTCAGATCAGGTTATCACCAATTGAGAATTAAAGAATCAGACATTTCAAAAACAGCATTTAGGACTCGGTATGGTCATTACGAGTTCTTAGTAATGCCTTTTGGCTTGATGAATGCCCCAGCAGCATTTATGGATCTAATGAATAGAATCTTTAGGCCTTATTTGGACCAGTTCGTGGTGGTATTCATAGATGATATCTTGGTGTACTCTAGAAGCAAAGAAGAGCATAATCAACATCTTCGTATTGTCTTTCATATCTTGAGAGAGAATCAATTATATGCAAAGTTGTCAAAATGTGCATTCTGGTTAGATGAGGTGGCCTTTCTAGGGCATATTGTCTCAGTCGATGGGATCAGAGTCGACACTAGTAAGGTAGAGGCAATCCTCAACTGGAAACCGCCTCGGAATGTGACAGAGGTGAGAAGTTTTCTTGGTTTGGCTGGTTATTATCGGAGATTTGTGAAAGGATTTTCAATGATAGCCTCACCACTGACAAAATTGCTTAGAAAGGAGACCAGATTTGAGTGGTCAGAACGATGCCAGACTAGTTTTGATAAGTTGAAGAAAATGTTGACAGAGGCACCAGTGTTGACACAACCTACTGCGGGAAATGATTATGTGGTGTACAGTGATGCTTCCCTTAATGGTTTGGGCTGTGTACTAATGCAAGAAGGCAAAGTGATTGCTTATGCTTCCAGACAACTGAAGCCTCATGAGAGAAATTATCCGACACATGATCTGGAACTAGCAGCCATTGTGTTTGCATTGAAAATATGGCGACACTACTTGTATGGTGAGCAATGTTATATCTATACAGACCATAAAAGTTTGAAATATTTGCCTTCACAAAAGGAACTCAATCTGAGACAGAGGAGATGGCTAGAATTGATCAAAGACTACAATTGTATCATTGACTATCAGCCCGGTAAGGCCAATGTGGTTGCTGACGCGCTGAGTAGAAAAACTCTGGCAGGTAAATGTTAAAACTTAAATGTATTAAGTGAAAAAAAATGGAATAATAAGTTCTTTATATATTATTTTGGCAGAATTGCGGATTCAACCCACATTGATCCAACAAGTAAAGGACAATCAGAAGCAAAACATGAAATTAAAGGAAATCTTTGAAATGGTGAAAAAGGGTGAAAAACCAGAATTTACTATTGAAGCAGATGGGAGTATAAGGCATAAGGGCAGGTTGTGTGTGCCAGACATACCAGAATTGAAACAAGATATTTTGAAGGAGGCTCACAACGTTATTTATGCAATGCACCCAGGAAGCAACAAAATGTATCATGACTTGAAGGCATATTACTGGTGGCCAGGAATGAAAAGAGATATCACGGAGTATACTACCAGATGTTTAACTTGTCAGCAAGTGAAGGCAGAGCATCAAGTACCAAGTGGATTATTGCAATCTATTTCAATTCCAGAGTGGAAATGGGAAAGAGTCACAATGGACTTTGTTTCTGGTTTGCCCTTGACACAAAAGAGGCATGATGCAGTATGGGTAGTAGTAGACCGACTCACCAAATCAGCTCACTTTCTACCGATCAAGATGGATTATCCACTTAACCGTTTGGCAGAGATCTATGTTAATGAGATAATCCGTTTACATGGTGTGCCAGTTTCAATCATTTCAGATCGAGACCCGCGGTTCACTTCACAATTCTGGAAAAGTTTGCATCAAGCCATGGGTACTCGACTCAATTTCAGCACAGCGTTCCACCCACAAACAGATGGAAAATCAGAGAGGGTCATACAGATATTGGAAGATATGTTGAGGAGTTGTGTGATAGAATTTGAAGGCAGTTGGGATAAACATCTTCCATTGATAGAATTTGCCTACAATAATAGTCACCAAGCCAGTATCGGTATGGCACCATATGAAGCCTTATATGGGAGAAAATGTAGAACGCCTCTAGGTTGGACCGAGCTTAGCGAAAAGAAAGTAATGGGTCCCGATCTAGTCCAACAGACAGAGGAAAAAGTCAGAGTAATAAGAGATAGGCTGAAAGCTGCTGCTGATAGACAGAAATCATATGCAGATTTAAAAAGGAGAGATATTGAATATACAGTTGGTGACAAAGTGTTCTTAAAAGTCTCACCTTGGAAAAGGATTTTCCGATTTGGAAAGAAAGGAAAGTTGAGTCCTAGGTTCATTGGACCATACGAGGTACTTGAACGCATAGGTCCAGTGGCGTACAAATTAGCTCTACCACCAGAGTTAGACAAGATTCACAACGTATTCCATGTGTCCATGTTGAGAAGATATCGATCAGATCCATCTCATATCATATCAGCAGAACCTATAGAGATACGACCAGATCTAACTTATGAAGAGGAGCCAGTGAAAATTTTAGCTCGAGAAATGAAAGAGCTACGAAACAAAAAGGTACCATTGGTGAAGGTCCTGTGGAAAAATCATAAGTCAGAAGAGGCAACTTGGGAAAATGAAGAGGTGATGAAGGCTCAGTATCCACAATTATTCCACTCCAGCTAAACAGGTAAATTTCGAGGACGAAATTTTTTTTTAGGAGGGGAAAATTGTAATACCCGATAATTTAGGCCACGGTCGCGGTTGACTGAAATCCGGTGTACCGAACCGATCGAGGTCTAAATTCGGACATGAAAGAAATAAATTAAAATAATAATAAGATGGGAGAAAAATATTTTGGATATTATTAATTGAGAATTTTGAAGTTTGGAATTAAAATTGAGAAAAAAATAATTTTTCGCTGAACGAAATTGGAAATTGCAGTGTTTTTGGCACAGATATTTTAAGAAGGCATAAAAATGGAATATTCTTTATCTAAGGAAAGGAATATTCTTTTGATTAAAATAAAGTAAGAGTGATTTAAATTAATGGACCAATAGGAAGCAAGATTAGTAACTAATCCTAACCACCCACCTAATCCAACTATAAAAAGTCAAATTTCCACTTTTTTAACCATTCTTCTTCTTCCTCACCTTAATTACACCCATTTCTCTCCCTTTTTCTCTCTTTGCCGTGAGCTTCTCCTCCTCCCTTGATGTTCTTCTTTTTTGTTCTCCAATTAAAGCAAAGATTAGATGAAAAAAAAGTGGGATTAAGGCAAGATCATGAAGAAAGTGAAGTAAAGTGAGCAAAACCAAGGAAGAGGAAGGAAGAAAGGAAGAGAAAAAGAGAGAAAGAAGTTTTTAGCCATTTGGAAGATCTTCAAAGGTGAGTTTAGATTTTCCATCTCCTTACTTTCTTCTTCTCATTTCTTTGAGTTTGGGGTTAGTTGCCATTATAGCTTGTAAATTAGGGTTATTAGTATGTTAATGGTGATTAAGGGTGGATTAGTATGATTAGTGCTTGATTAGTGTAAAATTAGTTGTTAGGACAAGGAAGTGAACAAACTTTAAACCAAAATCAAAGGGGAAGTAAGGGCAAGGAAAAGGCTATCTAAGAGGAAGAGAAAAGTGAAGAAAAATAGAACTTTGAGGTATGTACATTTGGCAAAAATTCAATGTATAAAAATGTTGATTTTGATTTTGTGATGTGTATGAAATTCTGCATATTTGATTGAGAAATGAATTGGTGATTAAATTATGCCATGAATGTGAAAATAAAGACTAGAAAATGAGGTTGATGCATGAAAATGGAAAATGTATGAATTATTTGATGTGCTGGAAAATTCGTCTTATGAACAGTGTCTAGTGTTGTGATCATAACATGAGTTCTGGAAATCATTTCTGAGTGATTCTTGCTGTGTTGGAAAGTTAAGACATAGGGCTTGAACTTTCATTCAGACCATTAGACCTAAATATACCTGAAATTAGGTGAAAAATGGACTCAAACTTTGAACTAGAAATCTGTCCAGAAAAAAAAATACTGGGCAGAGTGCATTGAACATAGGTTAGAAGAAAATTCATAACTTTTGCTAATAAATTATTTTTAATGTGATTCCAGTTGGAAATTAAATATAAGACATGTATCTACATTTTTCTAGTTGATCGCTTGTCCAAATTCCATCTAGAAATGGATGAAAAAGACAGAGAAAAATAAGGCAGAAATCTGCCCAGTAAAATACTGGGCAGATTGCAATGAACGTAGCTTAGGAGAAAATTCATAACTTTTGCTACGAAATTCGTTTTAATGTGATTCCAGTTGGAAATTAAAGTTAAGACATTTACTTATATTTTTTTAGTTGATCACATGTCCAAATTCTGTCAAAAAATAGACGAAAAATACAGAGCAATATAAGGCTGAAATGCTGTCCAGAATAGGACTGCTGGTAGAAATGTGTTGATTGTGGATTTTTGTGTTAGAAAATGTATTAAGTGAATTTTTCTTATAGTTATAATGATTAAATGAGCTAATATGAGGTTGTAAAATATTGAATGGGAATGATTGCATTTATATTAATGTATCCCTACATAATTTATGCAAATATGAATAAAGGTAACAAATGTAATTTAAGCCCTATAACATCTAGTCGAGAACTAGAAATTAGGATAAGTTGGCATGCCAATAAAAGGGTAGAAATGTAGGCACTAAAAATAATAGTGCTGAGTTAAAATTATGTAGGCACTAAAAATAATAGTGCTGAGTTGAAATTTACGTAGGCACTAAGAATTAGTGCTGAGTTCGAAATTTACGTAGGCACCAAAAAGGTGCTGAGTTGTTATTGAAAATATAGGCATTAATCGCCGAGTTATAAATAATTATGTGGGCGCCGAGTATACTGCCGGAGAGCAGAAACCCTATATCCAGTGTTTAGTTCCGGTCTAAGATGTCTTGGGCTATTAAATAAATAACAAAAAAAAATGATGTGAAGTATGAAATTGATATTGTAAATTTTATATCTTGTATTGTTAAAATTTCAAGCATGCTTAATGAATAAAATGTCATAATTGATGAATTAAATATTTTTGCATGAAGAAAATAGTGTATTATTAATTGAATATTTGGCATGCTAAATAGATTAATTGTAGTTTCTAAAATTTCATTTTAGAATTATTATGTAATTATTGGATAGTTGCCAAACGTACCACTAAGCTAGTAGCTTAGCGCGTGTGTTTCACGCGCAGATAAATAGAAGTAGCTGTTCCGATAGGGCGACCGAAGAAGAGGGAACCCCAAGATCAGATTGCAGCAGTCTAGTTCTTTTTGTATGTTTTGAAAATGATGTTGTAAAAATTAAGTTTTAAGAATTTTGTTGATGTAAATTTGTGGCTTGTAATATTTATAAGTAATGGATTTGGTAATTATATATATCTAGAATTATTGTAGTTATATTTTTAAATATCATGGTTTAATGAATAAGTTATTTTCAATCACAATATTCCCATCACTAGATATATATTTAAATGGAAAAAAATATGGTGATAAATATTCCGCTAATAATAAACTCAAAAATTGAAATAAAAAAAAATATTTATACAAAATTGAGCGTTGGTTTTAAATTAAATGAGCTTAGTAGCACTTCCATATCCTATTAGCGATTAGTAGGGTAAGGGAGCGCTACAAAGTTATCTTTACCTCAAATGATTGTCTTGTAACCTTTTTAAGTGGCCAAAAGATATTCAAGGGAAATAGAGATGTCAATACTTACACAATAGACTTACACAAAATTTCTAAACTTTCCTCTACTTATCTTATGACTATTAGTGATGAATCTTGGCTATAGTATCGAAGGCTTGGTCATGCAAGCATGAAATTACTTCAAAGCCTTAGCAAAGGAGAGCTAGTAAGTGGACTTCCAAAAGTCAAATTTGAAAAGGATAAGACATGTGAACCTTGCCAAAGAGAAAAACAACACAAGTCATCCTTCAAATCCAAAAATATAGTAAGTACCTTTAAGCCTCTACAACTTTTGCATTTAGATCTTTTTAGACCTACTAGAGTTGTTAGTTTAGGAGGTAAATACTATGCTTTTGTCATTGTTGATGATTACTCTAGATTCACTTGTGTAATTTTCTTAGCTCAAAAGAGTGATGCTTTCGAATCTTTCAAAAGTTTTGCTAAAAGAGTTCAAAATGAAAAAAGCTATTTGATTTCTATTATAAGAAATGATCATGGCAAAGAATTTGAAAATGAAAATTTTGAAAACATTTGTTTAGAATATGGTATTTCACACAATTTTTCAACTCCTAGGACACCTCAACAAAATGGGGTAGTAGAAAGGAAAAATTGAACTTTAATTGAAATGCTCAAACTATGCTCAATGAGAATGGTTTACCAATCTACTTTTGGGTCGAAGCCATAAATACTACATGTTATATTTCAAATCGATTTTTCAAAAGACCATTTTTAAACAAAACTTCTTTTGAGCTATGAAATGGAAGAAAACCCATGATATCATACTTTAGAGTATTTGGATGCAAGTGTTTTATATTAAACACCAAGGATAACCTTGGAAAATTTGCCTCTAAATCCAATGAGGGTATCTTCTTGGGATACTCTACAACTAGTTAAGCTTATAGAGTCTTTAATAAAAGATCTTTAATTGTTGAAGAGTCTATGCATGTTGTTTTTGATGAATCTAGTAAGATTGATCTTGTGAAAGCTAATGTTCTTGATGACATTGTAGGTACAATGGAAAAGCTTGATCTTGATCATAAGAAAGATGATGATGATCAAGAGAAACAGTAACAAGATTTATCCCTACCTCAAGCTCAAGAGCAAGACAACCAAGAGCTTCCAAATGAATGGAAAATGACAAAGAATCACCCCAAGCAACAAATCATTGGTGATCTTACTAAGGGTGTAAGCACTAGATCTCATCTCAAACTTTTAAATTCTAACCTTGCTTTTCTCTCTCAAATTGAGCCTAAAAATATTCATAAGACTCTTAATGATGAAATTTGGGTGATTGATATGCAAGAGGAACTCAACCAATTCAAGAGAAGTAAGGTATGGACCTTGGTTCCTAGACCCAAAGACCGTCAAATCATTGGTAGCAAATGGGTGTTTAGAAATAAGTTTCAATAACTAGGAATAAAGCTAGGTTGGTTGCAAAGGGTTATAATCAAGAATAAGGTATCGATTATGATGAAACCTATGACCTAGTAGCTAGATTAGAAGCCATAAGAATACTTTTAGCATTTGCATGCCATATGAATTTTAAACTTTTTCAAATGGATGTCAAAAATGCATTCTTAAATGGTTTTATAAAAAATGAAGTATATGTAGAACAACCTCCTGGTTTTGAAAACCATAACTTGTCTAATCATATTTTTAAACTTTCAAAAGCCTTGTATAGATTAAAACAAGCTCCAAGAGCTTGGTAGGAAATACTAAGTTCTTTCCTTTTAGAAAACAATTTTTCAAAATGACATGTTGATACAACCTTGTTTATTAAAAAGTAGAAGCATGACATTTTAATTGTTCAAATTTATATTGATGATATCATATTTGGGTCTACTAATGAATTGCTTTGCCAAGAATTTGCTAAGTGTATAACTAGGGAATTTGAAATGAGCATAATGGGCAAACTTAAGTTCTTCCTTGGTCTACAAATCAAGCAAAGCAATGAGGGCATATTCATCAACCAATCCAAGTACACCAAAGAGTTGATAAAGAAATTTGGAATGGAAGGAAGCAAAAATGCTAAGACTCCTATGATGAGAAGGGCAAGAACATAAGTCAAAAGCTCTATAGAGGTATGATCGGATCACTTTTATACCTTACTGCCTCTAGGTCTGATATAATGTATAATGTATGCTTATGTGCTATATTTCAATATTATCTTAAGGAATTACATTTGAATGTTGTAAAAAGAATTTTAAAATACTTACATGACACATTGCATCTAGGCTTATGGTATCCTAGAAATGCATCTTTCCATATCATAGGATATTCGGATACGGATTATGTCTGTAGTCTTTTGGATAGAAAGAGTACTTCAGGCACTTGTCACTTTATTAGTGAATGCCTAGTTTCTTAGTTTAGCAAGAAACAAGTTTCAGTTGCCTTATCTACTATTGAAGTGGAATATGTGGCAGTAGGGTGTTGTTGCACTCAAATCCTATGGATGAGACAACAATTAAAGGATTATGGTCATAGTTTGGACTGTGTACCCATCAAATATGACAATACAAGTGCTATCAACCTATCTAAGAATCTCATTCAACACTCTAGAAGTTAGCATATTGACATTAGACATCATTTTCTTAGGGATCATGTCCAATATGGAGATGTTGTGTTAGAATTTATCAATACAAACAATCAATTGACAGACATATTTACCAAACTTCTTAATGTAGAAAGTTTTTGTTTCGTAAGAAGAGAGCTTGGTATGCTTGATGGATCAACTTTGTCTTAATTATTTTACCAATTGTATGTTGTGTGAATCTTGAATGTTAATTCCTTCATATGATGCATTTGTCTTAAATAATTTTATGGTATGAAGTGGTTAATATGATAGAAATATATGTCTTACGACATAAAAACTTTTTTAGAAATCTTTTAGTCTTGGTTTAGACTTAATTTTATTTTTTAAGATTTGAGTTGGTTCACGCCCGTGACATATATTCACAACCATGAACTTAATAGAAAAAAGTTCTAGTAGCTTTCACGCTTTGCCTCACGATGTGCTTCATGGGTAGAAGTTATGAAGACTGAGTTTCACGCCTGATACTCTATTTATCACACTCGTGAAAAACCTGATTCACCTCTATGATATATAATCACGACCATGACCAAATATAACAAATAATTCTAAAACCTTTCACACTTTGTTTCACGCCTTGATTCATGGGTAGAAGTCGTGAAAACTAAGTTTCACGCCCGTGACAATATTTATCACTCCCATGAAAAGCCTTCTTTATGCCAGTGACTATTAAATGTCAAGACTGTGACTTGCTTCTTCTTCTTCATGGTTAGAAAGACCTTTCAACAAACTGTGACCCCAATTATTCACGTCCGTGACTGGGTATTCACGGCCGTGAATCGATCGACTATAAAATGAATTTTTTTGTCTTTTCTCATTTCCATCTCTATAAATTCTCTCTTTTAACACTCTCATTCAATATCTCTCACAAATTCCGACCTCCTCATCTACATTTCCATCTATAAAACCCTTCCAAATCCAACATTCTTCAAAGAATCACAAATTGCCTCAAAGGTTCTTCAATCCTATTTTGAAAATTACTTCTCCTTCCATTATTCAAATCATATCAAAATCGAATCTAGTTTTTCTAAAGGCATTAGGAAGAAATCACATGCTCCAAGACGCCACACCAATTATCTACTCAACATCATTTCGGATCATTGCCATCTGTGAAATACCGTTCTCAAGAAATAACCTCTACTCTTATCACGATCCTTTGAGTGGAGTTGTGTCAAAACTCTTGGTCTTGAGACAAGCATGATTGAACAATTACAAGTTTGTCACCTTAGAGAGTTTGTGGACATACATCGTCTAATGCTAAGAGAACCAACTCTCGAGTTCCTTAGCACGTTGTAGGTCTCACCCACAAGAATAGTCAAATTCCAGCTCTACAGGCATCCTAACACTCTCACTGCAGCGGAATTTGGCACTATTTTCAAGTTCCCATTCGATGGCATCCTCAACAAGATTGAAGTTGAATTCTATGCTCCTCAAACTTGGACACATTTTGGTTCCAAATGCAGCTGGGATGTGAAAAAGACAAAGAGCACCCACTTTCTGTCTCCTATATATAAGTACATACATAGGTTTCTCACCTATAGTATATTTGCTCGAGAAGACAGCAACGGGGCAATCAAAAAATTAGAGCTCTTTTTGTTGGAGATGGCATGAAAAGGACTATCCATAGCATTGTCACGATGGTTTGCAAATCACCTCCTTTCCATTGCAACGAAGCCATCGGGAGATATTTTGATTGGCGGGTATGTGACTCACCTTGCCATTTAGATAGGGTATTTGAACCTCGACAAACACAATTATACTCTCATTCCAGCTCATCCACGAGACCAACTTGATGTCGAGTCCTTTATCAAGATGGAAGTAGCGGTTCATATTATTTATGAAGATAATGTTTACTACTGATTCACCACTCCAGATGGTGAAATTGATTGGAAAGACCATGACTCTGAAGCCTTCAAAGCCAGCCTTCAGTCTGTCTTACAAAGGAAATGAGCCTGTGATGAGATATCGACACTAACGGTAGCAGATGATGTTGGTCAATCATCGGCCTCTACCACATCATCCTTGGAACAACAAGTTGCTGATCTTATAACACCTCGCCTAGACATGATGCAGGCTTCCATCGATGGAGTCTCGTATGGACAGCCTCGAGGAGGAGGTAGCACGCCTTAGGGATGACTTGTCAGGCTTGAAGCCTACCTAAAATGCTAGTTTTCTTATAGTAGCTTTACTTTTGTTGTTATTTATCTTATTTTTGTTTGCATTCTAATGTAATCCTTCTCATTTAATTTTAATACAATCATCTTATTGTTTTTTCAACTTTTTGCTAATGACAAAAAGGGGAGAACCTAGCAATATATATGTTAACATGAATATGAATATGCAAATATGCAATGTGTGGTATGAGATATGTAAACTAAATGGTATCATTTTAATTGATAATATGAATAAGATTTACCTCACATCAACCTCATATACACTTTGCAAACTTGAACTTATTTTGAACTCATTTAATGCATAAGATATAATTAACATATATGTCACATATACTTTGAATACATTTGGTTATACATGTGTTAATTGATGAGATATACTTAAGATATACCTTGCATATACCTTTGCAAACTTGAACTTAACTTAAACTTATTTTGAACTTATTTTAATGCATAAGATATACTTAACATATATCTCACATATACTTTGAATACACTTGGTTATACATGTGTTAATTGATGAGATATACTTAAGATATACCTTGCATATACCTTTGCAAACTTAAACTTATTTTGAACTTACTTTAATGCATAAGATATACCTTGAATATACCTTATTAGTTTGCAAAAACCTTTGCTATATCTTTTTCAAATTTTGCACTCTTTTATTTTATCTTAAGCACCTTTTGAGGGGGAGACTTCTCGAAAGCACATAAAGCTAGATTATTTGTCACCATAAAAAAGGAGAGATTGTGGAACCTTGAGGGGTATTTATGTCATTTTGATGATCACAAATAAAATAGCAATAATGTATTTAATAATGTTTGTGTTCTAAGTGTGTTAAATATGATATACTTTGATTAAAACCTGAAGCAAGATTGAAAGACATCTTTTGAAGATAAAAAATCAAAGAAATAGCAAAGTCACTCCCGTGACTACTAATGTCATGCCCGTGAATAAAGCTTAACGCCAACATTCCAATATTCAAAGTTTACGGCTATGAAGGATCAAACCAACTGTGAAAGATCAAGCAGTCACGTCCATGAAAGACAGTCACGCCCGTGACCAAACATGCCAAATTCTTCCAGAGAGTTTCACGGCTAGAGTCACCACTTGGACCACGGCTTGGAAGAACATTCACGACTGTGACACATATATTCACACCCGTGAATGAGGATAGAGAAACATTTCAGCAGCGAAATTAAGAGTTGGTTCAATGGCTATTTTCACATTAAATGCACCTAAACGGCTATAATTTATGGAGGAAGTATAAATGCAAGCCATTTATGAATCCCAACAAGAAGAACAAGAATTACTTTGCATTTTTAATCTTGTTGTAGCCTTGTGCATTAATTATTTTTTAACAAATCTCTATTCATTATGAAAACCTAATTGCTCATTATTTCTAAACATTGTAGATTGTTGAGTATTTTCATTGTAACCAATTACTCAAAAGTGAGTTTGGGTATTTCGGGTTAAGAATGAAACACTTGTAAAGGTTTATTGTGTGAGCCATAAAATACAAGGATTTAGTTTTTGTGCAAGCTATTGAAAAATACAAGGGAATTTCTGGGATAGGTGTTGGCCATTGAAAGAAAACCCATAGTTGGGAGTGAGTTTGAAAACTCCATTGTAACACTTAGTGTATTAGGGAAACACCCAATTGAGATTGGGGAGAGGAGTAGGGTTTGTTAATACCCAAACCTCTATAAATCTTGTGTGTGATATCTCTCCTTCTTTACTTTATTTAATTTATTCTACACTTTCAAGTTAAGTAATTTTTAGTTACTAACCAATTCAACCCCCCCTTCTTGGTTTATTGTCTGGGCAATAGAAATAAGGGGAGAAATAGCTTGATAAAAGGAGAGATAAATCTCGCTAGGTCCAATGATGGAAGAAATTTAGAAAAGGTAAGTTGTTCTTTAACTTCTCCTTACTTCTTTCTTCAAGAAAAGTAGGGTTGGAACTTTTTTAAGACCCTTAATGTCCGGTTTTTAGGATCTATAAGTTATGTTAGTTTGAAAGAGAAATGTTGGGTATTGGGTGTTTTAAAAAGGTTAAGTTTTTGTGAAAAGAGTGTTTTTATGCCTATGAAAGTTATGTCAGAGTTCAAAACAGCAGAGTTTTGAATGTGGTGATATTGTTTCATGTTTTAAGAGTGGAGAGGACATTCACGCCCACGAAAGGTCTAGTCATGGTTGTGAATGATGTTTCACACTTAAGAACAAAACAATCACGCATATGAATGCAAGTCAGTTTTGCATGTGGCAGTCAAACTTTTCTCATTATTTTGCTCATATCTCTGCTTTAACTACTCCCCACCACCCTAAATCCCTCTCTGACATACCAAGGACTTCTGCTCCATCTTCTTCATCCTCTTTTAACCTAAATTTCATTATTAAGCTTGGAAAGCTTAACATCACAAAGTTTTGGGAAAGTTCATCTAAGGTAGAGTTAGGACTTGATTTTTAGCTTAGTTTGAGCTTGTTTTCTATTATAATGATCTAATAAGAATGGGTTTGTGATGGGACCATGTCAGATTAGTACTTACAAGGCTAGGTTTTCTCTTCATTAGGCTTTTGTCACTAGCTTAAGCAACTCGACTTAGGCAACTAGCTTTTTTTCTTAAGATCTACTTGGGAGCTTAGAAATGCATCCCAAAGGGATTAGGCAACCTTGAACATATTGAAGTGATGTTTAAAGCTACATTGTTGATAGGTATATACATATTAGCATTTAAATTCATTTTCTTTCCATTTTGACATGTGAAATGTGTTGTGAATTTATGATGAAAATGGTAATGATATGAATGAAAATGGCAAGACTTTAATGTTTGATAAGCATAAATGCTAAATATGGAGTTAATAAGCTTTGATATCGTTTTTGGCATGAAACGCCATGTAGATGTCTCTAAATATTGTTAAGACATGTTATACAAACTAATATGTTTATAAGGGGGTGATTGACATTGGTCAATCTTAGAGCCTTTGAATGTATTGTATGGCTGATTTGTTTTGGTTCGGTTTCTACCCCTGAAAATTCCAAATTCACACCCATGATATAGGGTTCATGATTGTGAATGCTTAACCCAGAACATGGTTTCACGCTCATGAAACACATGCCTATAGTATACAGTAGTTTTTTGTGCTTTGCCTCATGGTTAGAGGAGCTGCGAAAGTAATTATTCAAGCTCATGCACATTTAATCACAACTTGAATATCGATACCTAGTTTTCATGTTTTAAATCTAGAATTTCATGGTTGGTTTCATAGTCAAAAAGTCGTGAAATATGGTTTCACACCCATGAAGGATATTTCACGACTGTGAATAATGTGTTTTTATATCCAGTGGCTTTCACATCTTGGTTCATGGGTAAGGCACCCATGAATGGCACCTTCATTGTAACACCCCTAACTAGAGCCTTTAAGTTAGGTTCTTAGTTAGTGAGAGTTAGGGGTTCAGTGAAGTTTTGGAAATTTGAGAGTTGTTGAAATCAACTATGTAATGCCAGATAATTTAGGTCACGGTTGCGGTTGACCAAAATCTAGCTTGCCGAACCGATCGGTGTCTAAATTTGGACATGAAAGAAAAAAATTAAAATAATAATAAAATATGAGAAAAATATTTTGGATATTATTAATTTAGAATTTTGAAGTTCAAAATTAAAATTTGGAAAAAAAAAATAATTTTTTGCTGAATGAAATTGGAAATTGTAGTGTTTTTGGCACAGTTATTTTAAGAAGGCATAAAAATAAAATATTTTTTTATCTAAGGAATATTCTTTGGATTAAAATAAAGTAAGAGTGATTTAAATTAATGGACCAATGGGGGACAAGATTATCTATTAATCTTAACCACCCACCTAATCCAACTATAAAAATCAAATTCCACTTTTTGGTCATTTATTTCTTCTTCTTTCTCATCTAAAACAAACAAACTTCTTTCTTCTTCTTCTTATGTCCGTGACTCTCCTTTCCTCCATTGTTCTTTTTTTTTTTCCTTCAATCAAGGCTAAGATTAGATGGAAAAAGTTAGATTAAGACAAGATCAACAAGGAAGTGAAGTAAAGTGAGCAAAACTAAGGGAGAGGAAAGAAGAAAGGAAGAGAAAAAAAGAAGGAAGATTTTTAGTCATTTTGAAGATATACAAAGGTGAGGTTAGATCTTCCATCTTCTCACTTTTCTTCTTCTCTTTTCTTTGATTTTGGGGGTTAGTTGCCATTAAAGTTGGTAATTTAGGGTGATTATTATATTAATGGTTATTAAGGGTTGATTAGTGTGTTTAGTGCTTGATTAGTGTGGAATTTGTTGTTAGGATAAGAAGGTGAACAATCTTTGAACCATAATCAAAGAGGAAGTAAGGGCAAGGAGAAAGCTAACTAGGAAGAAGAGAAAAGTGAAGAGAAGTTGATTTTGTGAGGTATGTACATTTGGCAAAAATTCAATATGAAAAATGTTGATTTTGATTTTATGAAATTATATGTAATTGTGTATGTAATTCCTGATATTTTTATTGAGTGATGAATTGGTGATTAAATGATGCTATGAATGTGAAAATAAAAAATTTGAATATGAGGTTGATGCATGAAGATGGAAATTGTAAGAATTAATTGAAGTGCTAGAAAATTCGTCTTATGAATAATGTCTACTTTTCAGGTCATAACTTGAGTTCCAGAAATGCTTTTTGAGTGATTCTTGTTGGGTTGGAAAGTTAAGACATATGGATTCAATTGTCATTAGAACAGTAGACCTGAATATGCATAGAATTAGGTGTAAAATAAACTTAAAAGTAGAACTAGAAATCAGTCTAGGAAAATACTGGGCATAATAGAATGAACAGAGCTTAGAGAAAAATTCATAACTTTTGCTACTAAATTCGATTTAATGTGATTTTAGTTGGAAATTAAATAAGACATGTACCTACATTTTATTAGTTGATCACTTCTCCAAATTCCATCTGAAAATGGATGCAAAATGCAGGACAATACAAGACATAAATGTTGTCTAGAATAGAGCAGCTTGTATGTATGTGTTGATTGTGGAATTTTGTGATAGAAAAATATATTTTTTTTTACTTTTCTTATAGTTATAATGATTAAATGAGAAAGTATGATGTTATAAATTATTTAATGGAGATTAATGCATTTATGTGAAATTATATTAGTGTTACATACATAATTTATATAAATAATAATAAAGGTAACAAATATAATTAAACCCTATAACATCTAGTCGAGAACAAGAAATTAGGATAAGTTGGTATGCCAATAAAAGGGTAGAAATTTAGGCACTAGAAAATAGTATTGAGATTTAATTTACGTAGGCACTAAGAAATAGTGCTAAGTTGAAATTACGTAGGCACTAAGAAATAGTTTTAAGTTCGAAATTATGTAGGCACCAAAAAGGTGTTGAGTTATTGTGGAAAATGTAGACATTAAATGCCGAGTTATAAAATTATTAAGTAGGCACCGAGTATATTTCCGGAGAGCATAAACTCTGTATTCGATGTTTAGTTTCGGTCTAAGATGTCGTGGGCATTCAAATAAATAGAAAAAATTGTAAATTATTAAATCGATATTTTAAATAGCATGTCTTGTATTATTAAATAATTTCAAGCATGTTAAATGAATGAAATGTTATAAGTGATAAATTGTTTATTTTTGCATGATGTAAATGGTATTTATATTATTTAAATATTTTGGCATGCTTAGTAAATTGATTGTAATTTCTAAAATTTTACTTTAGAAATATTTATATAATTATTAGATAGTTGTCAAACGTACCACTAAGCAAGAAGCTTAGCATGTATGTTTCACGCGCAGATAAATAGATATAGCTGTTGTGTTAGGGCGACCGAATATAAGGGGAACTCCAAGATCAAATTGCAGCAGTTTATTTTCTTTTTGTATGTTTTGGAAATTGTATTGTAAAAATTAAATTTTAAGAATTTCTTTTGATGTAAATTGTGGCATGTAGGATTTATAAGGAGTGAATTTTGTAATTAATATATCTTGTATTATTGTAAATGCATTTTCTAAATATTATGGTTTGATGAATGAATTGTTTTAAATCAAAATATTTACATCACTAGTTCCATATTTAAATGATATGAAAAAAATATAGTAATAAATATTCTGCTAAAAATAAACTCGAAAATTGAAAAAATATTATACAACAATTTGAGCATTGGTTTTTACAAAAATGAGCTTAGTAGCACTTCTATACACTATTAATGACTAGTAGGGTTAGGGAGCGCTACAAGCTGTTTCACTCCTATGACAATAGGTGTCATGACCATGAATATTGTGTTTTAGTTAGCAGCTGCAATGAGGCTCTTCACGACCTTGAAGGAGTGGTTTATGCCGTGAAAGATGAGTCATGGCTATAAAACCTAGAAAATTAGGGCATGTGAGGCAACCACGTTTTCCTTCCTACCATCCCTTTAAATCTGCTCCCCACTCATTGTTAACCAACCAAAAATGCCAATTGAGTCTTTTTCTTCCTCCATTGTTAAAGCTTGGAGAGGCCTTATTTCAATAGAGAAAGTGAGAAAGAAAAGTGAGAGAAAAAGCTTATGAGCTTTGAGGGAAGAGCTCAATTTTTATGTTTCTAGGTTTGGCTCGAGTTCTAGAAGCTAAGAGGACATTTTTCATCTTGCTAAGATTTGGTAGAGGAGCTAGGAGTCTATCTCAAGGGAGAGGAAAAGCTTGAAGAGCTCAAGTTTTAATTAATCTCCATCCTAGGTGTAAGGTTTGTACAAAACCATATCCAAGGCTTTGCTTGGCATGTTTTTATGTTCCTTGCTTTAGATGCATGATGTCAATGGTCATTGAGTTGTTAAACACCATAATGTGGGATTGATATAAATGATGGAATTATTATGTTAACATGGTCTTATTGAGATGTTTGATGAGTTATTTTGGTTAATATGGATAATTATAAAGTATATGGTTGTGATAAATGGCTAAAATGCATGTTGGAGTGTTGATAGGGTGGCTGATATTGGTTAACCATAGAGAATATTGTATATGAGAGAAGTATAAAATGTGATGCTCTATTTTTCTAGAAACGTTTCCAGATTCATGGTCATGAACCCTGGTGTGAATGTCGTGAAAATGAATTTTATTGCTAAGGCAAACCTGTTCACAGGCAGCTTCACGATTGGGTTCACGATTAGTGATCATGATTGTGAATGTATACTGATTCACAAGATGAATCACAGTTTGGTTCATAGGTAAACTACCTATAAAGAAGTCATTCATAGTTGTGAAAAGAGTTTTCATGGGTATGAAACTGCTTAACTTTAAAAATTTGTATACTTGCATGTCAATCAAGTTTGATTCATTTTGAGGCGAAATACTTCTATTGTATGTTATAACATGGTATGAATATACATGTCATAGTTGTGATTTATGAGAAATCATGGTTGATGAATAATATGAAACATATATGGTACGTGTTGTGAAATTGTATGCCCAATACTCTTACTCAAACTAGAGCTAGGATAGATGGCATGCCATTAAGGGGGGAAATCAGTACTAGGTGACATATATTGGTCACGATTGAGATATTTTGAAGGTCCAGGGGTAAACAATGAGAGCTTCCTCAATTGGATTATTTTAAAGGCCCAGGGGTAAGCAATAAGAGCTTCCTCAGTTAGGTTATGTTGAGACACTATGAAGGTCTAGGGGTAAGCAATTAGAGCTTCCTCAATTGGGTTATATACAAATATTTTGAAGGCTCGGGGTTAAGCCAAGTGGGCTTCCTTTGGTAGTTGTTTTATGCTCTCGTTTTCCTTAGATAGGTGTTCTAGAAAGCTCAGACAGGTGTCTTGAGGGCTCTAGTGAGAGCTATAGAGTACCCATATCCATTTTAGTCTAGTTATGAGTATAGTGGGTAGCGAAATGGTAAGTAAATATTTCTAAGTGTGGTGTACACTTGTATAATTCTAGTTGATTGTTTGATATACCATATTCAATGTGTGCATTATATATATATATATATATATATATATATATATATATATATATATATATATATATATATATATATAGTATGCGAGTTAGTGCATCTGGAGATTTCGAGGTAAATCATTATAGTAGCTCGATGAATATATCATGTATATTATATAAATGACATGTGTGTATGCTTTGCATATTGTTATGTACCACTAGGAACTAGTTGTTTTGCGTATGAGCTTCTCATATGTATGTTTAGAGCCCACCAGAGGAGGACACCCAAGGGTCGGAGTCAAGGATACATTAGTGAAGTGGGTGATACAACTGTTTTACTTTTAGTTTTCTTGAGTTTTGTTGGGTTGGGTAGTTATAGTTTTATATGTTGTATTTCAAAGACATGTAGTTTTATAATTACTTGTTTGTAAAAACCTTTGGACTAATGTTCCCCATTTGATTATTGTATTTACATTTTTATTTCGGTTAAGTCTTTTATGATGTTTTTATTTTTAATTAAGTCACCATGGTCATGGTGCATGAAAATTTGAAATTAGGATGTTTTAATTCATATGCATTGTAGCATCTTTTAGTATAATTAGGATTATTCTTAATTATATCGAAGGGTATTACATTTAGTGGTATCAAAGCTTATGTTTAGGTAGTTCTAAACCTAAGTGATAAGGGTTGTATCACCTGTATGAGTGTTATCTTGTATGACTCTAATGTGGGCCATTCTCTGTTGATGTGTGGGCTAAAGAACGAGTATGGAAAGTATGGAGATCGAATCGCATGACGCGATTGAGAGTAACAGTCCTTTGAACATAATGGCTTAGATCAGCCAAGCTAAGCTAGTGTGCAAGGGCCAGATGGCGCATCTCCTCTACCTCAGCAGATGGCTGATAAGGCTCAATTGTCATTTCTACAATTGTTAGTAGTAAGGCTCAAATACAAAGAGAGGCAATGCCCATATGTGTAACATGTGCGAGGATCCATAGAGGAGAGTGATAAGGACACATAGGATATTGTTACAGGTGTGGGCCTCGAGATCACTACTAGAGATATTGTTTATTGCAAATGGCTGAGGCACCAACTCAGACTCAGAGTTTAGTGCTAACTTAGAGCAGGGGGCAGGAACAGACCTATGGGGGTACAGGAGGACCTAGACATGCCATATCTGAGTTAGTGAATAGGCAAGAGCTAGTAGAGCACCAGAGAAGGCCTATACTATAAAGGCCATAGAGGATCCGAGTGCTTCAGATATGGTTGTTTGTACATTTCTTATCTTTGACTCATTCTTAATTGCTTTGATTGATCTGGGTTCTACACATTCTTATATATGTACTAACATAACTGAGCGGTATAGCATGTTAGCTAAGAGATTAGATTATGAGATCGAGGTGACTAGCCTTTTGGGCATAACACTATAGCGAATCGAGTATAGCGAGATTGTCCCATCATAGTCCAAGGGAAAGAGTTTCCAGTGGACCTAATCGAATTACCTTTCCACGAGTATGATGTTATCCTAGGTATGGATTAGTTATCTCAGCAGGGTGTAATGGTAAACTATAAAAGGAAGATGATAAAGTTGAGAACTCCTAAGAGAGATACTGTGGTAGTTCAGGGTGAGAGATCCTCACAGGCGTCAAGGATCATATATGTGATAAGGGCTCAGAAAATGATTAAGAAATGGTGTGAGGCCTGCTTTGCTCACGTGGTTCACATTAGAAGGGAAAGCCCAAACCTTAGGGATATTTCGATGATAGAGGAATTTCTAGACGTGTTTCCGGATGATTTGCCAAGGTTACCTCTGGAAACAGAGATAGAGTTCTCAATTGAGCTTACTCCAAATACAACTCCTATATCAGTCGTACCATATCATATGGCTCCATTAGAGATAAAAGAGTTAAAAGCACAGTTGCAGGATCTATTGGATAAGGGCTTCATCAGACCATGTGTATTTCCATGGGGTGCACTATGTTGTTTATCAAGAAAAAAGATGGGTCTATGAGATTATGCATAGACTACAGGCAGTTGAATAGGGTGACAGTTAAAAATAAGTATCTACTACCATATATTGATGATCTCTTTAATCAATTGAAGGGTGTTGGGATGTTTTCATAGATTGACTTGAGATCGGGGTACCATTAGTTGAAAATCAAGGCGGGCAATGTAGAGAAGACAACTTTTAGAACCAGATATGGTCATTATGAGTTTTTGGTTATACCCCTTGTGTTGACCAATGCTCCGACAACTTTTATTGATCTGATGAACTAGATCTTTAGACCATTTCGAGACCAGTTTGTTATGGTTTTCATATATGACATCTTAATGTATTCAAGAAGCAAAAATGAACATGAGCAATACTTGAGAACAATATTGTAGAATTTTAGGGAGCAGAAGCTATATGCTAAACTCTCTAAGTGTGAGTTTTGACTAGATGAATTTGCCTTTTCGGGCATGTGATATCTGCCAACGGGATTAGAGTGGATCCAGGAAAGGTTGAGGTAATTTTAGATTGGAAACCCCTACAAAATGTGATCGAAGTCAGGAGTTTTTCGGTTTAGTAGGATACTACACAAGGTTCATCAGAGTCGTATATGAAGGAGATAGTTCATCATTATGGAGTTCTAGTCTCTATCATTTTGGATCGAGATCCATGATTCATATCTCAGTTTTAGGGTAGTCTATAGGAGCTTTGGGTACTAAGCTCAACTTCAGCATGACTTTCCATCTCTAGGCATATGGTCAGTTGGAAAGAGTTATTCAGATCTTGGAAGACATGATGAGATATTGTGTGATTTTGTTTGAGGAAAGTTGGGATAGTTATCTATTGTTGATAGAATTTGCCTATAATAATAGTTATCTGTCCAGTATCTTGTTGATAGAATTTGCCTATAATAATAGTTATCTGTCCAGTATCTTGTTGATAGAATTTGCCTATAATAATAGTTATCTGTCCAGTATCTAGATGGCTCCGTATGAGGCAATTTACAGTAGAAAATATCGAATACCATTGTGTTGGACCGAGCTTAGTGAGAGAAATCTAGTGGGACCAGATCTAGTATAAGAGATGGAAGAAAAACTAAAGATCATTAGAGATCGACTAAAAAAACTTTTGACAGCCAAAAATCCTATGCGAACCTCAAGAGAAAGGATGTGGAGTACTTAGTGGGAGACAAGGAGTTTCTCAAGGTTTCTTCATGGAAGAAGGTTCTTAGGTTTGGAAAAAAAGGCAAGTTGAGCCCTAGGTTCATTAGACCTTATGAGATCCTAGAAAATATCGGACTAATTGCGTACAAACTCGCTTTACCACCAGAGTTGAGTAGAATACACAATGGCTTACATGTATTCATATTGAGAAGGTATCGATTAGATCCTTTTCACATCATCATAGCTGTGAGCAGAGAGTAAGACCGGAATTGACTTACGAAGAGGAACCTGTTGAGATATTGGCTCAAGTGGTGAAGGAGTTTAGGAACAAATGAGTACCACTACTGAAAGTGTTATGGAAGATCCATACCATTGAAAAAACAACATGGGCAAGTAAGGAAGTGATGAGGGCAAAATATCTTCAGTTGTTCAGACATCATGATAGGTAATTTTGGGGATTAAATAACCTAAGAGGGAGAGAAATGTAACACACGTTATTAGGGCCTATAAGTTATGTTCTTGGTTAGTGAAAGTTGGGGGTTAAGTGAAATTTTAAAAGATTGAGAGTTGCTGAAATCAACTATTTTACACCTATGATAATGGGTGTCATGGCCATGAATATTGGATTTTAGTTAGCAGTTGCGATGAGTTTCTTCACGACCATGAAAAATGAGTCACGATCATGAAGCTTGGGCAGTTAGGGTAGGTGAGGCAGCCATGTTTTCCTTCCTACCATCCCTTTAAATCTGCTCACCACTTGTTAACCAATTAAACATCCCATTTGAGACTTCTTCTTCCTTTAGAACCCTTCTTCCTCCATTGTTAAAGCTTTGAGGGACCTTGTTTCAATGGAAAAAGTGAGAGAAGGAGCTTGTGAGCTTTGAGGGAAGAGCTCAATTTTTATGTTTCAAGATTTGGTTTGAGTTTCAGAGGCTAAGAGGACATTTTTCATCTTGCAAGGATCTGGTAAAAGAGTTGAGAGTCCATCTCAAGAGAGAGGACAAGCCTGAAGCGCTCAAGCTTTAGCTAATCTCCATCCTAGGCATAAGGTTTGGACATTACCACATCCAACGCTTTGTTTAACATATTTCTGTGTTCCTTGCTTTAGATGCATGATGTCAATGGTGATTGAGTTGTTAAATGCCATAATGTGGGATTGACATGCATGATAGAATTATTATGTTAACATGGTCATATTGAGATGTTTGATGAGTTATTTTGATTAATGTGGATAATTAGAAAGTATATGGTTGTGATAAATGGCTAAAATGCATGTTGGAGTGTTGATAGAGTGGCTAACATTGGTAAATCATAGAGAATATTACATGTGAGAGAAGTATGAAATGTGATGCTCTATTTTCGGGAAAATTTTCTAGATTCATGATTGTGAGTGTGAATGTCGTGAAAATGAATTTTTTTGCTGAAGCAGACTCGTTCACGAGCAGCTTCATGATTGACTTCATGATTTGGTTCACACCCGTGAAGGGATGATCACGATCGTGAACGTGTACTGATTTCTAAAATGAATAGCAGTTTGGTTCATGAGTAAGCTACCCATGAAGAGGTGATTCACGGCCGTAAAAAGAGTGTTCACGGGCATGAAACTGCTTAACTTGAGAAATTTATATGTTTGCATGTGAATCAAGATTGATTCATTTTGAGGTAGAGCATTTCTGTTGTATGTTATAACATGGTATGAAAATACATGCCATGGTTATGATTCATGAGAAATCATGGTTGATGAATAATATGAAACATATGTGGCACGTGTTGTTAAATTGTAGGCCTAATACTCTGACTAGGACTAGAGTTAGGGTAAATGGCATGCCATTAATGGAGGAGATAAGTATTGGATGACATATATTGGTCATGATTGAGATATTTTATAGGCCCGGGAGTAAGCAATAAGAGCTTTCTTGATTGGGTTATTTTGAAGGCCCAGAAGTAATGAAAGCTTCCTTAATTGGGTTATTTTGAAGGCCCAAGGGTAAGCAATGAGAGCTTCCTTAGTTGGGTTATGTTAAGACAATTTGAAGGCCCAGGGGTAAGTAATGAGAGCTTTCTCGGTTGAGTTATCTATGAGATGTTTTGAAGGCTCAAGGTTGAGCCAGATGGGCTTCCCTTGGTATTTATTCTATGATCTCATTTTTCTTAGACATGTGTTCTAGGGAGCTCAGGTAGGTATCCTGAGAGCTCGAGTGAGAGCCGTAGAGCACCTGTATCCATTTTAGTCTAGTTATGAGTATAGTGGGCAGCGAAATGGTAAGTAAATACTTCTAAGTGTCGTATACACTTGTATGATTCTAGTTGGTTGTTTGATATACCATATTTGATGTGTTCATTATATATATGAGATCTTTATGGTGTGTTATGTAGTATGCAAGCTAGTGCATGTGTGGATTTCGAGGTAAGTCATTATAGTAGCTTGGTGAGTATATCATGCATATTATATATATGACATGTGTGTATGCTTTGCATATTGTTATGTACCATTAGGCACTACTTGCTTAGTGTATGGGTTTCCCATATGTAGGTTCGAAGCCCAAGAGTTAATCGTAAGAGGAGGACGCCCAAGGATCAGGGTTAAGGATACACGAGTGGGGTGGGTGATATAACTGTTGTACTTTTGGTTTTGTTGAATTTTGTTAGGTTAGGTAGTTATAGTTTTATATGTTGTATTTTAGAGACATGTAGTTTTATAACTACTTATTTTTAAAAAACTTTGGGCTAGTGTTGCCCATTTGATTATTGTATTTAAATCTTTTATTTAGGTTAAGTCTTTTATGATGTTTTATTTTTAATTAAGCCATTATGACTATGGTGCATGATAATTTTAAATTATGACATTTTAATTCATATGCATCATAACTTCTTTTGGTATAATTGGGATTATTCTTAATTATATCGAATGATATTACATTCACAGTTGTGAAATGGTATTCATGCCTATGAAGTACAATGAATGTATGATATGTAGTTTTTTTTTTAATTTTGATGCAATATGATGGGATTGTTTTATTGCATGCTATGATGATATGGATACATGATTAATCATATATGCATGATATAAATGAGGTAAATTGGTATATGTATCGAAGCATCATAAGTAATGTGGTTTTAATAATGCTTAAAAGTAAGGATATAATTATGGCAATTAAAAATGACATGAGATATATTTTTAAATATTCATTTCTCTAATTTAGGACTTGATATAGGATAGATGACATGTCAATGAGAGAGTTACAGTACCATAGTATATGTTACTTACACGATCAGAGTGGTTTAAGCTTGAGTGAGAGCACTTTTGATTTGATAAGCTCGATTGAGTGGATCTAGATACAGGACAAGATGGTTTAATCTTGGATGAGAGTGCTCTTAACTGAAGGGCTCAGTTGAACACATATAGACAGTAATAAGGTGTAATGCTCATATATAGGGTCTATAAATTGTGTTAATGATTGGTGAGAGTTAGGAGTTAAGAAGATTATTAAAAGGTTTTAAAGTCGTTGATTTTGTTGTTTCATGCCCAGGACAAATTATGTCATGGTCGTGAATGTTGAGTCTTCAGTAAATAAACTGTGAAGGTTAATCACAACCATGAATGGATGGTTCACGTTCATGAAGGATGAGTCAGGTCATGAATCCTGGCAGACAGAGTATGTGAGACAGCCGTGATTTTCTCTGCTGCCATTCCCTTAAAATCTGCTCCCTAATCCCTATTAATTAATCAAACATGCCACCTCCATTCCCTTTTATCATCAGAAATCTTATTCTCCATTTTTAGAGCTTTAAAGACCTAGTTTTATGAGAGTAAAGTTAGAGAGAAGAGTGAGAAAAAGAGGGTTATGAGTTGCAAGAAAAAAGTTAATCTTGGTGTTCTTGCTTTTGGCTCCAATTCTAAAAAGCTTAAAGAGATGTTTTTTTATTGCTAGGAGCTAGTAGAGGTACTGGAAGTCCATCTCAAAGGAGAGGACAAGATTAAAGAGCTAAAGCTTAGAGTTGCCTGATGTTGGTTCTCTTCCACAGTAGCTAGTGGATGGTTTAATGGATCTAGCTCAGGATCCTTTGATGCAAAACCTAATAGCTCTTTTGCATTGTTTGGTATAGGTTATGCCACCACCTCTACCACCACCTCCTCCTCCTTATCCCTCACCATCGAAGCCTAGTGTTCAAATTGACAGGTTGAGGAAGTATGAAGCCACGAACTTCACAAGAAAGATTGAGGATGGCCCAGCAGCAGCAAAGTTTTGGTTGGAGAAGACTGAGAGGGTCTTTGAGGAGTTAGATTGTGCTGAAGAGCACAAAGCTAGGTATATCATTCCTCCAAAAGCATGCTTATAATTGGTGGAAGTTATTTATATAGAAGACCTATATTCAAGAGTCGTTTACTTGGGATTTTTTTACAGTTGAGTTAAAGAAATAATATATGCTGAAGGCATATACAGATGAAAAGAAATGAGAGTTTCTGAATTTATGGTAAGAGACCATGATTTTTACAGTGTATGGGAGAGAGTTTACCCGGTTGAGTACATATGCGATCGATATTATTGGGGATAAGGCAAACAAATGTCACTGGTTTGAAGATGGTCTAAGAGATGATATTGGGTTCCATGTGATTTCATAGCAGCTTGAGGACTATGCAAAGTTGGTATCTACTGCTATTAAAATAGAAAAGATTTAATTTGAAGAGATCATAAGATTCATCTAAAAGAGACTTCAGGGGACCATTTTCAGTTCTGCACAGACCTCGAGCATGAAGGCTCAGACTAGTTTTGAGAAATTCCAATTTAATACACAGGAACAGAGTCAAAGTCAGCCAAAATTTACTGGAAATGCACCATCATCTAAAGCCGTTACTACAACTGTTCGTAGTTAGATAGAGACACGGAGAAAGGAAGCCCTAAATTGTGCATCATGTAAAACAGAGGAGAATACTGGGGACCCTTAGGGACTTGCTACAGATGTGGGTCTTGAGACCGCTACAGTTCCGACTCAGGCTAGGGGACAGGGTTAGACCCATTTTGATAGAGGTGGATCAAGTCAAGCCATTTGCGAGATGGTGGAAATGCCACAATCAAGCATGGCATCGATAAAAGTCTATGCCATAAGAGCCATAGAAGATCAAGAGCCAACAAACACTTGTGATGATACGTTTTCTTTTCATGGTTATATTTTTCCCAGTTATTCAACTTGAATAAATGAGTAAAATTCTTGGACAAATTTTTTTTAGAGGGAAGAAATGCATCACTGGTATATAGGGTCTATAAATTGTGTTAATGGTTAGTGAGAGTTAATAATTAAAAAGAGTATTAAAAATTTAAAGTTAATATTTTTGTTGTTTCACGCCCATGACAAGTGGTGTCATGGTTGTGAATGTCGGGTCTTCAGTAACAAACCATGAAGGTTCATCATGAATGTGAGTGGGTGGTTCACATTCGTGAAGGATGAGTCATGGCCGTGAATCCTAGGCAGACAGGGCATGTGAGATAGCTACGATTTTTTCTATTGTCATCCCCTTAAAATCCTCTCCCCACTCCCTATTAACTAACCAACACGCCACCTCCATTCCCTTTTATCATTAGAAACCCTTCTCCATTTTTGGAGCTTCAAAGACCTAGTTTTATAAAAGTAAAGTTAGAGAGGAGTGATAAAGAGAGGGTGGTGATTTGCAAGAAAAGAGTTGATTTTGGTCTTTTTGCTTTTGGTTCCAATTCCATAAAGCTTAAAAAGATCTTTTCTTATTGCTAGGAGTTGGTAGAGGTGATGGAAGTCCATCTGAAATGAGTGGACAATCTTAGAGAGTTAAAACTTTGGTTAGACTTCATTCTAGGTGAAAGGTTTGTACATAACCCTATTCAAAGACTCAAGTTGCATGTTTATGTGTTATTTGTTATTGGTGCATGCTGTAAATGATATAGGGTTGGTTATACGACATGATTTCAGGTTAATGGCATATTGGGAGTTAAATATGTTATTGTTATGTTAATAGTAATTTTGTGTTGGAAATTAAATGTTGGATACTTTTTAAAATGCTATTGTTTGGTTTTTGATATGCTGGTAGATGAGATACCATGTTGGATTTTTGATAGAGGGATTGACATTGGTCAATTTTAATGATATTGAATGTAAAAGTTGGATGCTTTATTGATGCTATGTTTTTCTGGAAAATTTCCAGATTCACATTCGTGAACTGGTAGTTTATGGGTGTAACACCCCCTTACCCCACTATAGTTCAGCAAGGTAAGTGAGCATTACCCGTCTTACTGTTTTATAAAATTAATGAAGTGAAGTAAATATTTTTTTTTTCGAAAATATTGTATAAACTAAAATAAAATTTCATACAAGCCCAAATATTAAAAAAATTATTTATTTATAAAGTACATTAATTTACATTCAAATCATGTTCTTTTACATGGTGACTCACATATTTAATACACATGATATGAAATAAAAATGATATTTTAATTTACAAAGTTTTTAATGACATATACCGAAAATAAAACCTAAAGCTTTTTGCTGCTTTCCTCCGGATACCCTTCTTTTTCTCACAGTCTATTTTCTATGGCTACACTTCTAAACCTGCACGAGAAGAAACCACCCGCGCTAAGCTACTAGCTTAGTGGTGCTTCAATGATAAAAATTTTACATATATATATATTTTCTCACATATTAATTATTCATTTAATAAATAAGACATAAAATAAAGAATTATATCAAATCAATAAATTTCTGCAAACACTCAATATCTAATAACTTTAATTCATATAACATTTATAAAAAAATCACATACTTCGATATTATTATTATTATTTATTTGTGTCCATAACATTTATAATCTAACTAACTAATAGGAATAATGGGATTGTCATTCCCGGCTTTCATAATATAGCGCCGAGCGCTTTTATAATAATGTCATTACCGGCTTTTGTTATATTGTCATTACCGGCTTAATAATTTTGCGCCGAACGCATTTATAAATTGTCATTACCGGCTTTCATATTTGGCACCGAGTGCCTTAAATCCCCTTATTGGCATGTCAAACTATTCCCTATTCTAGTTCTAGACTAGGTGTTTTTGGGCTTAACTATTTTTATATTAATTCCCTATATTTTAAAAATATCAACATTATTTAACTATCATAATTATGCTTATTTATTTTTGTTCTTTATTTCCATTATTATTGCAATAAAATCTCATACATAAATAATTTTTTAAACATTTATAATTACCATCAAAATAAATATTTTCAGGGATTATTACATATAATTATAACAATACATGCAAAAAGCCCAATATTGTATGTTTTTACCTATGGCAGATTTCGGACTTAAATCCCATATATAATTCGAATTTGAAGTTCTAGCCTTCTAACCAGTTTTAGCTTATTGGCTTAGCTTTCAGAGGCATCAAGAATCACTTAAATCCCAAATTTCGATCAAAAGTTATGATTAATTCACTAGTGCAACATCACAAAATTTTATGTCCAGAATTTTCTGGACAGATTCTAGGTTTAAACTTCGTGCATTTAACTGGGTATATCTAGACATAATTAGATATTATAGTATAAATAAACATTAAAGCCTTGTGTCTTAGCTTTCAATTCCAACAAAAAACATACAAAACGGAGTTCCATAACTCAAGTTATCATCAAAATAGACAGAGCTGTTCATGGAATTCTGTACCCGAGCTATCAATTGGCATCAATCCATATTCATCATTTGCATTCATTTTAATAATAAAATTTCCAGAATTACAAATACATTCATATATCTCAATTATTTCACACCATTTGGTCTCATTTCCATATATAATATCAAAAGTCACAACAAAACACATAACATCTCAAAAAGACAAACATAACAAACTTTAACATATAATTCCATACATATTAACAACATGCAAAATTTTTATCAATGAAGCACATACCTAATCAGCCTTGGTTCTTCCCTTAATCCTTCTCTTGCTTCCTTTATTAGCTAGCTTTCTCCTTGCCTTTGTCACTCTCTTGAGAGCCTCTTACTTGTTCACTTATTTTTCCTACACAACCATACTATAACTCAATTCCAACATTCAATTTTAATGCTTTTCATGTTTACATAATATTCTAATGCTCCTAACATGTTTTACACCTTAATTGAGCTAAAATGTACTAAGGTTAAACTTCCTTCTTCACATGTCATGGCTGCCCAAAAATCATATCCTAGTTTCTAATTTATTTTCTTCAATTCAACACTCAATTCACCCTTAATCTATCACCAATTGTGGTGTTTCTATATTAATTTTAATTTCCCTCAAATTTATTTAACTATGGCAGCCCCTTATTCATCCATCAACATTATATTTTCTTCCATTTTTAAGCCATAAAATAATTACCTAACATCAAATATCATTAATTCAAAGTTTAATTACACTTCCATTGACTAATCACAAACTTAAATAGAAGGAAAAAGGTTGAATTTAAGCTCAATCTAATCACATCTATCATCATTATGGGTCTCAAATAGAAGGAAAAAGGTTGAATTTAAGAAGAATAAACTCACCTTAAGATCATTCCAAAGCTGGCCGAATTTCCCCTCAATGATTCTCTTTTATTTCTCTTCTTTCTTCTTCCTTTCTTGTTTCTTTACTCTACTTTGTAGTAAGAACTTTTTAATTCTGATTTTTCCTCTCTCAAAACTTATTTCTTTCCTCACTTTTTCAAGCTTGATTTGAAGAGAAATGGAGATTTTTGGGAGAGCTATGGTGGACGGCAAAGAGATGATAGAAGATGAGAGAAATGGGTTTTAATTGGTGGAGAAAATGAGGTATTTATCTTTTTTTTTTTTAGGTGAGTATTTGGTGGTTCCATGACTACATTAAGCTCTTCATCCATTGGTCCAAAATATAAATTAATTTTAATGAAATTTTAAACTTTAAGAAATTTCTTATTTGCCACATCTTCCTCCATATTCACACTTTTTCCCCAAACAATTGCCATAATACCGATTTTGTCCATAGGAAGTTTTATTTTTTTCTAATTCTACCCCAAATCTTTTTAATTACAAAATAATAATACCCTTAATTATATTCTCTTATTGTTAGTCATTTTGTTTTTAGGTTTAAATTTAGACTCCGATTGAACCAATGGACCCTACTACGGTCACGCGTAATCGGGGTCTAAATCACTGAATGTTACAATTCTCTCCCCCCTTAAGAAAATTTCATCCTCGAAATTTACCTGATTAGGTGGAGCTGAATAACTGAGGATGTTGAGTTCTCATCATTTCTTTACTCTCCCAGGTGGCTTCTTCTACTTCATGATTGCGCCATAGGACCTTTACCAGTGGTACCTTCTTGTTCCGTAGTTCTTTGACTTCTCGAGCTATGATTTTCACTGGCTCTTCACCATATGTCAAGTCTGGTTGTACCTCTATTGATTCCACAGGTATTACATGTGTCAGATCCGATCTATATCTTCTTAACATTGAGACATGAAACACATTGTGGATCTTATCCAATTCTGGTGGTAAGGCCAACCTGTAATCCACTGGACCCACACGTTCAAGTATTTCGTGTGGTCCAATAAATCTAGGACTCAATTTCCCCTTTTTACCAAAATTCAGTACTTTTTTCCAAGGTGAGACTTTCAAAAATACCTTGTCTCCGACAGCATACTCAATGTCCTTCCTCTTCAAATCGGCATAGGATTTTTGTCAATCAGTTGCAGCTTTTAATCGATCTTGGATTAATTTCACCTTCTCCTCTCTCTGTTTCACTAATTCTGGCCCCATAAATTTCTTTTCACCAAATTCTGTCCAGCATAATGGTGTCCTACATCTCCTTCCATACAAAGCTTCGTATGGTGCAATGCCGAGACTAGTTTGATAGCCGTTGTTGTATACAAATTCCATCAATGGTAAATGTTTATCCCAGCTACCCTCAAAATTAATTATGCAGATTCTCAGCATATCTTCCAACAATTGAATCACTCGTTCAGATATTCCATCTGTTTGTGGGTGAAATGTTGTACTAAAAGCAAGTCGGGTCCCCAATGCTTGCTGTAAACTTTTCCAAAATTTTGATGTGAATCATAGGTCTCGATCAGAAATAATAGTTACTGGAACCCCATGGAGTCGAATTATCTCATTGACGTATAATTCTACTAACCGGCTCAATGAATAATCCATTCGAACTGGTAGAAAGTGAGCCGACTTGGTAAGCCTGTCAACAATTACCCATACTGCATCATGCTTCTTTTGTGTCAAAGGCAACCCAGATACAAAATCCATTGTAATCCTTTCCCACTTCCATTCTGGAATTGCAATAGGTTGCAACAATCCATATGGCACCTGGTGCTCTGCTTTCACTTGTTGACATGTCAAGCATCTTGTAGTGTATTCGACGATATCTTTCTTCATTCCTGACCACCAATAATGAGTCTTCAGGTCTTGATACATTTTATAGCTCCCTGGATGCATAGAATAAGTTGTATTAGGTGCCTCTTTTAGAATTATTTGCTTTAATCCGCTATCATTTGGCACACACAATCTTCCTTTGTAACTTATGCTTCCATCATCTTCAACCTTAAATTCAGGTCTCTCCCCATTTTTCACTGCCTCAACAATTATTATCAATTTTTGATCTTGCTTCTGAGCTTTTCTCACTTGTTGCCTTAAAGTAGATTGGACCCGTAACTCTGCCAAAATAAATTGTGAGTCTAATTTTTTTCAATTTTACTATTACTTTCTATATATTATATTATAATTGAGGAAAATTTAAACTATACCTGCCAGTGTTTTTCTACTTAAGGCATCCACTACTACATTGGCTTTGCCTGGCTGATAGTCAATAATACAATTATAATCCTTAATTAACTCCAACCAGCGTCTTTGCCTTAAGTTCAATTCCTTTTGTGTAGGTAGTTATTTGAGGCTCTTATGATCTATATATATGTAGCACCGCTCGCCATACAAATAATGTCGCCAAATTTTCAAAGCAAATACTATTACTGCCAACTCCAAATCATGAGTAGGGTAATTTAGCTCATGAGGCTTCAATTGCCTAGATGCATAAGCAACTACTTTACCCTCTTGTATTAATACACAACCTAGCCCATTATGAGAGGCATCACTATATATCACAAAATCTTTCCCTAGTGTAGGTTGGGTTAAAGCAGGTGCTTCGGTTAACATGGCTTTTAGTTTCTCAAAGCTTGCCTGGCATCGATCTGTCCACTCAAACTTAGTTTCTTTTCTGAGCAACTTAGTAATTGGTGCAGCTATGCTTGAAAATCCCTTCACAAACCATCTATAGTAGCCAGCTAATCTAAGGAAACTTCGGACTTCTGTTACATTGCGAGGTGGCTTCCAACTTAGAATTGCTTCTATTTTGTTAGGATCAACTCGGATTCCTTCAACTGAAATAATATGCCCTAAGAATCCCACTTCTTCCAACCAGAACTCACATTTTGACAGATTTGCATACAATTGATTTTCCCTCAAAGTCTGCAGTACTATTCTGAGATGCCTATCATGTTCTCCCTTGTCCCTCGAATACACCAGAATATCATATAAAAAAACTACCACAAACTGATCAAGATAAGGCCTAAAAATTCTGTTCATCATATCCATAAAGGCAGCTGGTGCATTCGTTAAGCCAAATGGCATAACCATAAACTCATAGTGGTCATATCGAGTTCTGAAGGCTGTTTTAGATACATCTGATTCTTTGATTTTCAGTTGGTGGTACCCGGATCTGAGATCAATCTTAGAGAATACTCCTGCTCCCTTCAATTGATCAAACAAATCATCAATTCTAGGTAGTGGGTATTTATTTTTAATTGTCACCTTGTTCAATTGTCAGTGATCAATACATAACCGAAGGGTGCCATCCTTCTTTTTCACAAACAACACCGGAGCGCCCCATGGTGACACACTGGGCCTTATGAACCCTTTGTCGAGCAATTGCTGCAATTGAACCTTTAACTCTCTCAATTCTGCAGATGCCATTCTATAAGGAGTAATTGATATTAGGGTTGTACCAGGAATCACATCAATAGCAAATTCTATCTCCCTATCTGGTGGTAACCCTGGCAAATCTTCAGGAAATACATCTGGAAACTCACACACTATAGGGATGTCCTTGAGTTCCGGGCTCCCCTTCCTGGTATCTATCACATGGGCCAAATATGCCTCACATCCCTTCCTAATATATTTTCAAGCTTTTAATGCTGAAATAACACTGGTCAAACATGTTTGACCTACAGCTTGAATGATGGTGTCATCTTGCCCGGAAATTTTAAGTACAACTTTTCTAGATCGGCAGTCGACTATAGCTCCATGCTTTGTCAACCAATCCATACCCAGAATAGCATCAAATTCATGAAAAGGTAGTTCTATTAAGTTTGCTGGAAATTCTCTACCCTGAATAATTATTGAACTGTTTCTATAAATCTTATTCACTTTCACACTATGTCCCAGCGGATTGGTCACAACTATCTCATATTCTAAGGTCTCAGGTATCATGTTCCCTTGTCTAAGTGCAGCTGTACTTATATATAAATGCGTGGAACCAAGATCTATCAAAGCATGTAAATCAAAATCAAATAAAGATAATTTACCAACTATGACGTCTGGTGCATCCTAGTCTTCACGAGCTCTCATCACATATGCCCGAGCTGGGGTCCTACTACCTCCGGGTCTGTCAACTGTCTCTGATACCCCCTGACTCTATCCGGTACGACCACCTCTAAACTGGCTTCGACCTCTACCACGGCTCTGTACCGGTGTCATAGTCTGTGCTGGTGCCATACTACCTGTACCGAGTCTGGGACAATCTTTCTTCATATGGTCAGTAGCTCCACATCTCATACATGCCCTAGTCAACCACCAACACTCTCATGTATGAGCTTTACCACAATGCTGACACAAAGCCGGAGCTGGTCTTTTGGGAAATGATGCTGATGAACTAGCAGATGATGTTGCAGGTCTAAATTGCTGACCCCGCCTATCAGAAAATGTCTGTCTAGCCACCCTTGACTGAAATGGTCTGGGTACTATTCATCCTTTCCTACCCGATGTCTGGGCCACACTAGCTGTTGACTTCTTATAATGCTCTTCTGTCTTCAGCTTTTTCCTTCTTTCAACACTAATAGCAGAGGACACTAGCGTAGCAAAATCTGTATGCTGGTGGGAAGCCACTAAATACCCAATCTCCTCATTGAGACTATCTTCCAATCTACGACATTTATCAGCTTCATCTCCAATAATTCCAGTAGAATACTTGCTCAACCTGGTGAACTCCATTTCGTACTCAGCTACTGTCATACCCCTCTGCCTCAAATTCAGGAATTCTCGCTTTTTCTCATCAACATAGATTCTTGGCAAATATTTCTTTTTAAACTCTATCACAAAGAAATCCCATGTCTGAAGGGTCGGAGTCTGGAGTTTTGCTAATAACAATTTCCACCAGTCATAGGCATGCTCCTGAAGGAGAGATACTGCATATCTAACCTTGTACTCCTCCGGACATTGCAGCTCTTTAAAAACCCTTTCTGTCTTTTCCAACCAAAATTCTGCTGCTGCTGGGTCATCCTCTTTCTTACCCATAAAATCTGTAGCCCCGTATTTTCTTAATTTATCAATCTGGGATTTCTGTTGAGGTGGGGGAGCTGGTGGAGCTGGTGGAGGCACAACTTGTGCTATCTGCTGTAACAAAGTAGCCATTTGTTGCATAAGGGGTACCTGATCCGGGTTAACCTGTTCTTCATAATATTGTGGAGCTATAACGCTAGGCTCTAAGACTCTAATTGATGCTGACTGTCTATGAGCAGCCGAGTCAGCTATACTATCACCCTCCTGTTCTTCACGACTTTGTCTTGATTCCGAATCCATTAAAACTTGTATTGTCAGAAGAAGTGTCCCTTATTAGAATATAGCAGCTTAAAAACAATGCAAATGCTAAAAATATGCATTTATCTTCACATACCCACTAAGTAAGAACTGTCTAAACCTATGGCTCTGATACCAAAAATTGTAACACCCCCTTACCCCACTATAGTTCAGCAAGGTAAGTGAGTATTACCCGTCTTACTGTTTTATAAAATTAATGAAGTGAAGTAAATATTTTTTTTTTTTGACAATATTGCATAAACTAAAATAAAATTTCATACAAGCCCAAATATTAAAAAATTTATTTATTTATAAAGTACATTAATTTACATTCAAATCATGTTCTTTTACATGGTGACTCACATATTTAATACACATGATATGAAATAAAAACGATACTTTAATTTACAAAGTTTTTAACGACATATACCGAAAATAAAACCTAAAGCTTTTTGCTACTTTCCTCCGGGTACCCTTCTTCTTCTGACAGTCTATTTTCTATGGCTACACTTCTAAACCTGCGCGAGAGGAAACCACATGCGCTAAGCTACTAGCTTAGTGGTGCTTCAATGATAACAATTTTACATACATATATATTTTCTCACATATTAATTATCTATTTAATAAATAAGACATAAAATAAAGAATTATATAAAATCAATAAATTTATGCAAACACTCAATATCTAATAACTTTAATTCATATAACATTTATAAAAAAAATCACATACTTCGATATTATTATTATTATTATTATTATTATTATTATTATTATTATTATTATTATTATTATTATTATTATTATTATTATTATTATTATTATTATTATTATTATTATTATTATTATTATTATTATTATTATATATTTGTGCCCATAACACCTATAACCTAACTAACTAATAGGAATAACGGGGTTGTCATTCCCGGCTTTCATAATATAGCGCCGAGCGCTTTTATAATAATATCATTACCAGCTTTTGTTATATTGTCATTACCGGCTTAATAATTTTGCGCCGAACGCATTTATAAATTGTCATTACCGGCTTTCATATTTGGCACCGAGTGCCTTAAATCCCCTGATTGGCATGCCAAACTATTCCCTATTCTAGTTCTAGACTAGGTGTTTTTAGGCTTAACTATTTTTATATTAATTCACTATATTTTAAAAATATCAACATTATTTAACTATCATAATTATGCTTATTTATTTTTGTTCTTTATTTCCATTATTATTGCAATAAAATCTCATACATAAATAATTTGTTAAACATTTATAATTACCATCAAAATAAATATTTTCATGGATTATTACATATAATTATAACAACACATGCAAAAAGCCCAATATTGTATATTTTTACCTATGGCAGATTTCAGACTTATTTTTGGGCTTCATGTTTAGCCCATATATAATTCGAATTTGAAAATCTAGCCTTCTAACCAGTTTTAGCTTATTGGCTTAGCTTTCAGAGGCATCAAGAATCACATAAATCCCAAATTTCTCTCAAAAGTTATGATTAATTCACTACTGCAACATCACAAAATTTTCTGCCCAGAATTTTCTGGACATATTCTAGGTTTAAACTTTGTGCATTTAACTGGGAAAATCTAGACATAATTAGATATTATAGTCTAAATAAACATTAAAGCCCTGTGTCTTAGCTTTCAATTCCAACAAAGAACATACAAAACGGAGTTTCATACCTCAAGGTATCATCAAAATAGACAGAGTTGTTCCTAGAATTCTGTACCCGAGCCATCAATTGGCATCAATCCATATTCATCATTTGCATTCATTTTAATAATAAAATTTCCAGAATTACAAATACATTCATATATCTCAATTATTTCACATCATTTGGTCTCATTTCCATATATAATATCAAAAGTCACAACAAAACACATAACATCTTAAAAATACAAACATAACAAACTTTAACATATAATTCCATACATATTAACAACATGCAAAATTTTTATCAATGAAGCACATACCTAATCAGCCTTGGTTCTTCCCTTAATCCTTCTCTTCCTTCCTTTATTAGCTAGCTTTCTCCTTGCCTTTGTCACCCTCTTCAGAGCCTCTCACTTGTTCACTTATTTTTCCTACACAACCATACTATAACTCAATCCCAACATTCAATTTTAATGCTTTTCATGTTTACATAATATTCTAATGCTCCTAACATGTTTTACACCTTAATTGAGCTAAAATGTACTAAGGTTAAACTTCCTTCTTCACATGTCATGGCTGCCCAAAAATCATATCCTAGTTCCCAATTTATTTTCTTCAATTCAACACTCAATTCACCCTTAATCTATCACCAATTGTGGTGTTTCTATATTAATTTTAATTTCCTTCAAATTTATTTAACTATGGCAGCCCCTTATTCATCCGTCAACATTATATTTTCTTCCATTTTTAAGCCATAAAATAATTACCTAACATCAAATATCATTAATTCAAAGTTTAATTACACTTCCATTGACTAATCACAAACTTAAATAGAAGGAAAAAGGTTGAATTTAAGCTCAATCTAATCACATCTATCATCATTATGGGTGTCAAATAGAAGGAAAAATGTGTAATTTAAGAAGAATAAACTCACCTTAAGAGCATTCCAAAGCTGGCTGAATTTCCCCTCAATGTTTCTCTTTTATTTCTCTTCTTTCTTCTTCCTTTCTTGTTTCTTTACACTACTTTGTAGTAAGAACTTTTTAATTCTGATTTTTCCTCTCTCAAAACTTATTTCTTTCCTCACTTTTTCAAGCTTGATTTGAAGAGAAATGGAGATTTTTGGGAGAGCTATGGTGGACGGCAAAGAGATGATAGAAGATGAGAGAAATGAGTTTTTATTGGTGGAGAAAATGAGGTATTTATCTTTTTTTTTTTAGGTGAGTATTTGGTGATTCCATGACTACATTAAGCTCTTCATCTATTGGTTCAAAATATAAATTAATTTTAATGAAATTTTAAACTTTAAAAAATTTCTTATTTGCCACATCTTCCTCCATATTCACACTTTTTCCCCAAACAATTGCCATAATACCGATTTTGTCCATAGGAAGTTTTATTTTTTTTCTAATTCTACCCCAAATCTTTTTAATTCCAAAATAATAATACCCTTAATTATTTTCTCTTATTATTAGTCATTTTTTTTGGGTTTAAATTTATACTCCGATTGAACCAGGTCACGCGCAATCGGGGCCTAAATAACTGAATGTTACAACGGGCATGAATGTCGTGAATATAAGTTTTGTTGCTAAAGCAGACTAATTCATAGACAACTTCATTATTTACTTCACATCCGTGAATATGTTGTTGATTCACAGGTGAACTACAGTTAGATTCATAGGTAAACTACCCATGAAGAGGTTCTTCATGGTCGTAAAAGTGTATTCATGGCTATGAAAATTGCTAAATCTTGAAAAATTGTATGTTTGTGTATGAATTGAGTTTGATTCAGTTTGAGGTGAAGTACCTCTTTTATGGTTATAACATTTTATGAGAATGCATGTTATGGTTATGATATGAGAATTATAGATGGTGTACATTATAAATATGGTATGTGATGTGATAAACGGTTAAGCACAATACTTTGACCAGGACTAGAGTTAGAAGAGATGGCATGCCATTAAGGGGAGATTGGTAACAAGTGACGTAGATTGGTCATGTTTGAGATTCTGTAAGGCTAGGGTTAATCCAGGTGTTCTTCCCTCGATGCTTGATATGTGCACACTCTTTTTTCTCAAACAGGTGTTCTAGAAAGCTCAGGCAGGTGTCCTGAGGGCTTGGATGAGAGTCTTGATTACCCATATCCAATTTAGTCTAGTTAAGGGTAAAACAAGTAAGGAGAAAGGTAATTAATAATTTTTGTATGTGGTATACATTTGTATGTTTGATGGTTGTTTATATTGTTATGCCATGCATACTTGAGTATTAGATTGAGAACATTAAGGCATGACATCATAAATACATTTGTTTGTTATATGTGCTGATAGTAAGATAAGTCATATTGGTATGACGATAAGTGTATCATGAATTTTATATATGTATGTTGTATTTTACATGTTGTTATGTACCACTAAGTATTAGGTTGCTTAGCATGTAAGTGTTCCTATGCACAAGTTTGGAGCCTAGATTTTAATCGACAGAGAAAGACGTCGAAGAGCAAAGTCTAGGATGCATACTCGGGATTGGTGATAGATGTACATGTTTTTATTTTCAGAGACATGTAATTTTATAAGTATCAATTTTGTAAAACTGTTAGGCTAGTGATTTGCCGGTTTGCTTATTGTATTAAATCTTTTATTGTATATAAGTTATGTAATGAAGTTTTATAATTTTAACAAGTCATCATGGTCATAGTGTTTGAGGAGTGCTTTAAAGGCAATCGCCTTTAGCACTTATTATACAAATTTATTTGATTAATAAAATGCTTTTTCATTAATTTGATGTTCATTTGATATGAATTGATAGTGATCTTAAATCAATTAATGAAGTCCTTGATACATAACATAGCATGAAGAAAATCATCATAAGATCATGATATTGAGATTCTTATCATATGCAATTATGTTAGTATCAAAATTATCCCTAGTCATAGGATTAATGAGATGGGACATTGTTAATCCGGATAAACTAGCATATGTTACACTCATTGATTGGATCGAGTAGTAGATCTCATAATCTATAAATATGAGATGTTTAGAGTTAACATGTGGATGTTTGCTAAGTGTAGCTAAGTACATTGGATGACCAGCTATGAGACAATCATATGAATAATCTATTCAAATGTCAATGATAATTTCATCATAGCAATGGTGCAAGTATCCTTAGATTTGAGATACTCAAGGATATCTTGGATACTGATTATGTATTTTAACATTATTCCTTGTTGCCTCAGAGAGGTTGCTCATAGGGTGGTGATTGGATACAGTTTGAGGTATTCGAAGGTAATTGGATAACCAACAAAGGATTCACCACTCCTGATAGAATGAGTGTTTACCCATGGCCTCTTGTCATGGTCATTACTCGAGAATCTCTGGCTAGAGTGGAAATGTCATAAATATAGTTTCAATGACATATCTAATAGAGTAATGAGCCTCAGGGGCAAGAAATAACATTACTTGGAATAGACGTGATGTAGTCAGTCTAGTGGGAGTTGACACATGTCCATACTCTGAACCACGTGGGGTATAGAATGGTGAAATGAATAATTGCATGGAAATTGTCTATGGAAAGGTTCATAATCAAACCACTGACTTTCCGGTTAATTGGGGGTCATGATGTATTGCTAGATACCACTCATGATTTGCTTAAATTAATTGTTAATTTAAATGGCCAACATAATTGGAAACCTAATGAGTCACACGCATTGACAATATGAAGAACAAGTATAATGGTCTTGGATGAGTTCCAAAATATGATAGAATTATTTCGGAATGGATCGCGATTATATCGCACGGAAAAAATCTTTCGGGAGGGTCACAGGCCCGTACAGGCCTGCGTGGGCTAGGCTGGCTACTAGACTGGCCCTCAGCAGCCCCAACGTGCGCAATGGTGCCTCCTATTGGCCAACAGGTGAATATATATATATATTATTGTGTGCATATTAATTATAAAAATATATAAAATATATAAGTTTATTAAATATATGATCAATTATATTTATGACTATTTAATTTTAAACTATATATATAATTATAATATTTTTACTAATTATAAAGGATATAAACTTATAAACTTATTAAGTATATCAATTATATATATTATTTAGTATGTAAGTTTAATATAATATAATTATTTTGATAAAAATATATAATATAATATATATATAGTAATATTTAAAATTTAAATTATTAGTTATATAAACTCAGAAGTATAAGTATATAATATAAAGTATAAGTATATATATTTGTGAATATATATATATATATATATATATATATATATATATATATATATATAGTGTGCACATTAATTATAAAAGTATATAAATATATAAGTTTATTAAATATATAATTAATTATATATATGTTCTATTTATTAATATAATTTAGATTACTACAAAAATTTAATATAATACAATTATTTTGATAAAAAAAATCATATAACAAGTGACTTACTTTTTCTACATAATGGAAAAAAGAATCGAAATATAATATTAAAAGACTCTACTGAGACAAAGATGAGTTGTCAATAATATAAATGAGGTAAAATGGACAGTTGGTTAGATCTAGTATACATCGTACATAGACGATAATTAGAGTTAGCGGCTCTCTTAGGATTTCCTCATCTCGAACAATGGAAAAAAAAATCAATTGACTATTGCAAACAGCTTAGTACACATATAATATTATTTAAAATTTTAAATTATTAGATATATAAATTCATAAGTATAAAGATATATATATAACTATAAGTATATAATTATAAAGTATGTAAGTTTATGACTATATATATATATATATATATATATATATATATATATATATATATATATATATATATATCTATAATATTTTCAATAATTATAAAGTATATAAACATATAAATTTATTAAATATATCAATTATATATTTTTTATTTAATAATATAATATATATTAGTATTTAAATTTAAAATAATATAATTATTTTGACAAAAAATCTTATAATATAATTAGAACAAATCATAATTTATATTGATTTATCATATAATTATAGTAAATTTATTATAAATTAAGTTACTTTATAATTGATTCACTTAAATTAATTTACCAAATAATTAATATAATGTAGATTTATTATATAATACAATTAAAATAAATTATAAATGCTAAAAAATATAATTAGTGATAACAAATTTATAGTAAAAAATGAAATTAGCAATATATTATAAATAAGTTTTTTATTTATATATTAATAACAAAGATAGTTGATTATATTGATGATAAACTTATCTTAAATTTACATGATGGTTATGGATTCAATTTTCTACACAATCATTACAAAAATTTTAGCATTTAAAATTTTCAATTATTTGAATTCTTTACTATTATAAATGTCATATAAATTTTATTATAATTTAATTTTATGGATTAAAGTATATTTAATTAAAATTTTAAATTATATTATATTTGTATAATGATATAAATTTTTTCATTCTTATAACTTATTATATATAGTAAAATTATAAATATTTAAATATCAGTTCTTTCAGTACAGTTCGGTTATAAAACAATTTGGTATAATTTAGTACAGTTCTCGGTCCAGATATCACTAAAATATCCAGATTCGTCAAAATTATAATCAACGGTACAATACAGTTCAGTTATAGTCGAAAAGTCAACAATACAGTTCGGTTCTTGATCTTTTTTTTGGTTTTTCGGTCTAATTCGGAAAGATCCAGGATCCGTGTATAACCCTAGTACACATATCAAGAATTGAAAGCCCAATGTATGTGCACACATCAATAAGTTGATAGCATAAGATTCGATAGTTGCATGAATAATGCAATTGGTATGGATTAGATACCTACCAACCAAAGTAAGGATAGCTTGTTGAGTTGCCTTAAGGTTATGCTTAGCTAGTTGGATATTGACCCACTAGGAGAACTTCCATATAAGTTCTCTCGCGTTCATAGTGAGGGCTATGGATTCGCAATAAAATAGTGGGTGTCATAATGCGATTTATTAAATACCTAATAAATATGCATTTTATGTACATTCTAACATGTTCTATTTTACATCTAGGTTACTAGAATCATCATTATGACAAGTGTAAATTTACAATCACTAATGGAATCAAATAAGTTGACTGAGTCTAATTTTTTGGATTGGCTATGGAATTTGAGAATAGTTCTCAAATCCAAAAAGATTGGCTGTCCTAGATAAGGCACTCCCTAATCCCCCAGCTACTAATGCTTCTAAAGATGTTCAGAAGGCATATCAAAAGCATCTCGAAAATAGTGAGATGGCAAGCTGCATTATGCTTGCTATTATGTCAGCTAAGTTGCAAAAGCAGCATGAGGCTATGGATGCTAATTCCATAATATACCATCTAAAAGAGCTTTTTGATGAGCAAGCTCGTTCCAAAAAGTTCGAAACTTCGAGGTTGCTCTTCCACACTAAGATGGTTGAGGGGACATTTCCAGTGCAATATGCATTGAAGATGAATGACTATATTGAGAGGTTGCCCATCTTGGGATTTATGATGGACCATGAATTAAGTATTAACTTACTTCTAACCGGTTTTTTCGATAGCTATTCACATTTTGTGCTTAACTATAGGATGAACCAAATCTTTACCACTATTCATGAGCTAATTTACTTGCTCAAAACAGTTGAGCCATCTATCAGGAAGGACAATAAGATTATGATGTTGGTGGACTCTTTAGGTTCTAAAAAGAAGAACTTTAAGAAGAAGAAAAAGTCCATGAAGCCTAAGGGAGGCGTGGCAAGAAGAAGGCTAAGGAGATCGCTCCAAAGGGAACATGCTTCCATTGCGGCAAGGATGGCCATGGAAAGATAAACTGCAAGGCTTACTTGGAGTCCTTGAAGAAGAAGGCATTTGATGCCCCGTCTACTTCAGGTATTTTTGTCATTGAAATTAATACTGTTTTCGATAATAATATATGGGTATTTGATACCGGTTGTGGCTCACATATATGCACTGATATACAAGGCCTAAGGAATAGTAGGCAGCTCAATAAGGGAGAGTCGGACCTATGCGTTGGAAATGGAGCAAGGGTTATTGCATTAGCTGTAGGAACTTATGTATTGACCCTCCGTAGTGGGCTTATGTTAAATTTGGATAATTGCTATTATGTACCTTCTTTGAAAAAAAATATTATTTCTGTTTCAAGTCTAAATAAAGATGGTTTTCATTTAGCTTTTAGTAACAATTGTTGTTTTATGATGTTGATTGGAATTCTTTATGCTAGTGGTACAATATGCAATGGAATGCATATATTAGATATGTCAAATCCAATTTTAAACATCAATGATAATAAAAGGAAAAAACAAGATATGTTGAAATCATCTTACTTATGGCTTTATCGCATTGGTCATATAAGTGAGAAACGTATGGCTAAGCTACACAAGAGTGATAGTTTAGGATCATTTGATTATGAATGATATGACACATATGAATCTTGCTTATTAGGCAAGATGACTAAATTACCTTTAAAAGAAAGGGTGAACGTGCTAATGGACTTTTAGACTTAATACATTCAGATGTATGTGGTCCAATGTCTACACACGCTAGAGGTGGTTTCATCTACTTCATTACTTTTATCGATCATGATATGGGTATGTGTATCTTATGAGATACAAATTTAAAGCTTTTGAAAAGTTCAAAGAATTTAGAAATGAAGTAGAGAAACAACTTGGCAAAAGTATTAAAATACTTCGATTAGATCGAGGAGGTGAATACTTGAGCCAAGAGTTTCTAGATTATCTTAGGGATAATGGGATTTTATCTCAATGGACTCCACCTCATATGCCATAACATAATGGTGTGCCTGAAAGGAGAAACTGAACCTTGTTAGACATGGTAAGGTTTATGATGAGTTTTGTCGAACTCTCTAAATCCTTTTGGAGTTATGCACTAGAGACCGCCATTTATATATTAAATGGAGGTCCTTAGAAGGCAGTTGATGTTACTCCATATGAGATATGGTATAACAAAAAACCCACATTATCTTACATGAGAATTTGGGGTTGTCCTACTTATGTGAAGCAAACAATGTCAAATAAGCTAGAAGCTAAGTTTGACCAATGTCTATTTGTGGGATATCCAAAAGCATGGATATCAATTTTACCACCCCTTGGAATAAATTTTTCTTGTTTCAAGACATGTTATCTTTTTAGAGAGAGAATTCCTTCTAAAAGGAGATAATAGGAGCAAAATTGAACTTGAGGAAGTTTAAGATGCTCAAATAGATGTTGATCAACTACCTAAACCCAAGCTTGTTACTCATACAAATGATATAACAATTCAACCTTCTAAAGCACAAAAGCTTCGTAGGTCAAGTAGGATACGTACTGTTCTAGAGAGTTATAGATTTCTCATTAGTGAACAAAATGACGTATTTCTCATGGAAAATGATGAGCCTACAACATATGAAGAAGTTCTAAATTGTTCAGAATCAGACAAATGGCTTCAAGCCATAAAGTCAAAAATGGATTCCATGTATGAAAACCAAGTATGGACTTTGGTTGACCCACCCGAAGGGATAAAGCCTATAGGGTGCAAGTTGGTTTTCAAAAAGAAAACTGACATGGATGGTAATGTGATTACCTATAAAGCTAGACTTGTTGCTAAAGGTTATCGTCAAAGACAAGGAATTGACTATAATGAAACTTTTAACCCAGTAGCTATGCTTAAATCCATAAGGATACTCCTAGCCATTGCTACTCATTATGATTATAAGATATGGCAAATGGATGTGCAAACAACTTTCCGTAATGTAAATCTGACTGAGGATGTGTACATGATACAACCAGAAGGGTTCATATCCAAAAATGATAACAAGGTATGTAAGCTTCAAAGATCCATTTATGGATTAAAGCAAGCATCCAGGAGTTGGAATATTCAGTTTGATGAGACAATCAAACAGTTTGGTCTCTTACAAAATCCATATGAACCTTGTGTTTACAAGAAGGTTAATGGGAATGCAATCGTATTTCTTATGTTGTATGTAGATGACATATTATTAGTGGGAAATGATGTCTTGGCCTTACAATCAGTCAAAATTTGGTTATCCAAGAATTTCTCTATGAAAGACTTTGCAGAAGTAGTCTATATTTTAGGGGTAAAGATCTATAGAGATAGATCTAAAAGATTGATTGGTCTTTCATAGTTTACATACATAGATAAGATGCTATAAAGGTTTAGCATGGAGCATTCCAAGAGGGGATATATTCCCATGACCCATGGGATTACTCTCTCAAAGTCTTTGTGTCCAAAGACACAAGATGAGAGGACACACATGAGTTTGATTCCATATGCTTCAACAATAGGATCAATCATGTATGCTTTGATATGTACAAGACTCGGTGTATCATATGTTTTGCGTGTCACAAGCAGATACCAATCGGACCCTGGTGAGGGTCATTAGGTGGTTGTCAAGAATATCTTTAAGTACTTAAGAAGGACAAAGGATGTATTCTTCGTATATAGAGATGGAGATATTATTGTGAGAGGGTATACCGATGTCAGCTTCTAATCTGACAAGGATGACTCAAAATCTCAATCAAGTTATATATTCACACTAACTGGTGGAGCAGTTAGTTGAAAGAGTTTCAAATAGGAAACGACTGCTGATTCCACAACTGAAGTATTGTACATTGCACCTTCTGAAGCAGCAAAAGAAGTAGTTTGGATAAAGAAATGTAGCTAAGTAGTAGATTTCATAATCTATAAACATGAGATATTTAGTGTTAACATATGAATACTTGCTAAGTGTAGCTAAGTACATTCTATGACTAGCTATAAGACAATCATATGGATAATCTATTCAAATGTCAATGATAATCTCATCATAGCAATGGTGCAAGTATCCTTAGACTTGAGGTACTCAAGGACATCTAGGATACTGATTTTGTCTTTTGACACTATTTCTTGTTACCTTACGGAGGTTGCTTGTAGGGTGGTGATTGGATACAACTTGAGGTATTCGAAGGTAATTGGGTAACCAAAAAAGGATTCACCACTCCTGATAAAAGGAATGTATACCCATGGCCTCTTGTCGTGGTCATTACTCAAGAATCTTTGGCCGAAGTGGAAATGTCATAGATATAGTCTTCAATGACATATCTAATAGAGTAATGAGCTTCAGAGACAAAAACTAACATTACTTGGACTAGACCTGACGTAGCCAGTCTAGTGGGAGTTGACACATGTCCATACTCTGAACCAAATGGGGTATAGAATGGTGAAAGGAATAATTGCACAAAAATTGTCTATGGAAAGGTTCGTAGTCAAGCCACTGACTTTCAGGTCAATTGGAGTCATGATGTGTTGCTAGATACCGCTCATGACGTGCTTAAATTAATTGTTAATTTAAGTGGCCAACATAATCAAAAACCTAATGGGTCACACGCATTGAAGATATGAAAAATGAGTAAAATGGTCTTGGATGGGATCCAAAATATGAGAGAATTATTTCAGGATGGATCACGATGAGATCGCACGAGAAAAATTGTTCAGGAGGGTCACGGGGCCGTACGGGCAATCACAGGCTAGACAGGTTGTTGGCCTGCCTAGTGGGCCAGTTGGGCAGTCCCCAGTAGGCTCGACGCATGCGTTGGTGCCTCCCATTGGCCAACGGGTGAATTTGGCCTTAATTAGGCCAATTATGGCCATTAAGCACATTCACTATTCATTTAATTCCCTTTTCTCCATTTTGACTTTGATCTTTTCTTTGAATTTGATTCAAATAGAAAAGACATCAAATGGCAGAAAAAAAATATTTTTAAGACAATAACATTCTCTCAAGAACACTTTCAAAACTAGCACTTTGAATTTGTTCAAACCATTTCTTTTGATAGTTTCATCTTCATTGTTCGCATGGATTATCATTAAAGACATCCAAGTATAGATTGTTGTGGTTTGTTACAACCTAACAATGTTAAGATTTGAATAACAAATAGGAAATTACAAGGTATATTTTCTAACCTCGATATTTATATAAATTAGTTTTAATGGCACAAGTATGATCTTTTGTTTTGGGTTTTGAAAATTTTATTTTTCCGCTACGTTTATGAATGTGATTCATTCTTCAAAACCCAACACCATGCATATGAACCATTGCTCTAATAGATCTCTGTATGGGCCCGTAACTCCTCACGTCAACCACTGTTACCAAATAGGCTTTAAAATATGTGCACAAGAAAATACCTACACATTAAGGAATCTAATAATTAGTGGTACATATGTGCATAAAGATTCGACGTGCAATATATCATGTCATACCATTATCATGCTCATGTAAATTACCATGCTCATAACCTTTACCTGGAGATCATGCATAAGGCATACACTAACTGTAATTTTTACCTTTAAAACTGTATTCGCATACACATACATAATACATTAACATATTTTCTTTAATTGGTTTCCTTATCCTTATTACCTAGTTTTGCATATAAATCGTCATAGACAATAATCCATATAACACAAATATTTTCTCACATTCCTTTTATAGATTTATATATTTCAATAGTATCCTTATTCTATATTTTCTATATATTTGGATCACCATTTCCATGTTATTTTCCTGTTCTTATCCAAGATTCTAAGCCAAACAATCTAGATGTGAGTTGTGAACTAGAGCACTCTCACTCGAGTTTAAGCTACATTATGTAATACCATTCGATATAATTAAGAATAAACCCAATTATACCAGAAATGTTAGAATGCAAATGATTTCAAAATGCCATAAATTAAAATGTTGATGCACTATGTGTAGGATTTTGAAGAATGAATCACATTTATAAACTTAGCGGAAAAATAAAATTTTTAAAACCCGAAACAAAATATTATACTTGAGCCATTAAAACTAATTTATATAAATATAGAGGTTAGAAATTAGACCTTGTAATTTCTTATCTGTTATTCAAATCTTAACTTTATCGAGTTACAGCAAATCATAACAATCCACACTAGGATGTCTCTAATGATAATCCACATGAAGAATGAAGAAGAAACTATCAAAAGAAATGGTTTAAACAAATTCAAAGTGCTAGCTTTGAAAGTGTCTTACATAAAAAAAATATTTTCATGTCTATTTTCTACCATTTGGTGTCTTTTCTATATGAATCAAATTCAAAGAAAATATCAAAAGTAAAAAATGGAGAAAAGGGAATGGAATGAATAATGAATGTGCTTAATGGCCACAATTGGCCTAATTGAGGCCAAATTCACCCGTTGGCCAATAGGAGGCACCAGCACGCGCACTGGGCCTCCTGTGGGCTGCCCCACCAGCCTGCCTAAACCGCGCAGGTCCGTACGGGCCTATGACCCTTTCGAACAATTTTTCCCTTACGATCTCATTGCGATCCATCCTAAAATAATTTTCTCATATTTTGGATCCCATTTAAAACCATTTTACTCATTCTTCATATCTTCAATGCGTGTGAACTATTAGACTCCCGATTATTTTGGCCACTTAAATTAACAATTAATTTAAGTAAGTCATGAGCGGTATCTAGCTACACATCATGACCCCAATTGACCGGAAAGTCAGTGGTTTGACTACGAACCTTTCCATAGACAATTTTCGTGCAATTATTCATTTCACCATTCTATACCCCACTTGGTTCAGAGTATGGACATGTGTCAACTCCCACTAGACTAACTACATCACATCTAGTCCAAGTAACGTTAGTTCTTATCCCTGAGGATCATTCTTCTATTAGATATGTCATTGAAGACTATTTTTATGACATTTCCACTCCGACAAGAGATTCCCGAGTAATGACCACGATAAGAGGCCATGGGTATACACTCCTTCTATTAGGAGTGGTGAATCCTTTGTTGGTTACCCAATTACCTTTGAATACCTCAAGTTGTATCCAATCACCACCTTATGATCAACCTCCATGAGGCAACAAGGAATAGTGTCAAAATACAGAATCAGTATCCAAGATATTCTTGAGTACCTTAAGTCTAAGGATACTTGCACCATTGCTATGATGAGATTATTATTGACATTTGAATAGATTATCCATATGGTTGTCTCATAGCTGGTCATCCAATGTACTTAGCAAGCATCCACATGTTAACTCTAGACATCTCATATTTACAGATTATGAGATCTACTACTCGATCCAATCAAGGAGTGTAATATGTTCTAGTCTGTCCGAATTAAGAATATCTCATCTCATTAATCCTATGACTAGGGATAATTTTGAAACTAATATAATTACACATGATAAGAATCTCAATATCAGGATCTCATCATGATTTCCTTAATGCTATGTTATGTATCAAGGACTTCATTAATTGATATTGAGATCACTATCAATTCATATATCAAATGAACATTAAATTAATGAAAAAGCCTTTTATTAATCAAATAAATTTGTACAATAAGTGCTTAAGGTGATTGCCTTTAGAGCACTCCTCTAACACATGGGATATGGGATATAGTTTTTGAACATGTATGCAATTCTGATAATGATGTATTTGTAGATAGTGGGCTAGTTAAAGCTCGAACATGGTTTTTTTAACATCCCCTCACCCCAGCAGTACATGTTTGGATAAGGGAGTGTTAGGTTGTCTTAAGTCAAATTCACCATTTAATAATCAATAGGAAATTGTACAAATTTTTTTTAATATAAAAAATTTACACTCAAAAATTTACACATTATATATATAAGTATTATTTACAAAATGTTGATGGTTACACGAAACATAAGGTTACTTTACAATATAAACAAATCAAAATAAATGTACAGAAAACTGTATAACTCACAATATTCGAAATAGGCTGCTTTACTAGATTGAGTCACTATTAGTTTTATCTATTATCCTTTGCTCTAGTCTTACTATATATGTGCAAGAGAAACTCTTACACTAAGTTTTAGGCTTAGTGGTGCATATAAATAAGACAATATATTATACTATGCAACATTATGCACCTATATATGCATAAGTTTTTATTCCTTTTCCAATACTTTTTAAATCTCATATCATCATCTCATTCTTACTTATTGTTATATTAGATTGATAAGTATAAATGAAGAATGATCAAGTATAATTATTGCAAGGTTCTTTTTACCATTGTTAACTTATTTCTGGGCATAACACTTAGGAACTAGTAATCAAGAAAACAAGGTTAGTCATCTAGACATAATAAAGTTGTCACTTGAGTAAAGCGGTATGCACATATAAGTGTCATCATCGGCATTAGTATGAGTGTCATCACCGACATTAATATGTTTGTCATCACCGGTAGTAATATGAATATTATTATCGACATTAATATAAGTATCATCACTGACATTAATATAAATGTCATCACCAACATTAATAGAAATCTAATTGGCATACGAAACTATTCAAAATTGTAGTTCTAAACTAGGCGTTTTAGGGCTCATTTCGTATTTTCATCAAATTCTCATCCCTTTTTTTTTCTTGGTCAATCTCACTTTTCTTTCTTCTTTTCATTGTATCATATCTTCACACAATATGGAATTATGCACATAGTCTCACATATTTACTTTTATCATGTGTAAATATTACACTTTCATATGTATCAATATATAAATATTCATAATCTTCCTGAATATATTCACATTTATTCTCCTTACTTGAATGTCCACATTATTGGTCAAATAAATAAAATATTGAAAACAGTACATGTTCACACCCACAAATAGTTCAAGACACACAGCCTCACGGTCGTAGTCAAAATGTTCATGCCTATGACCAAGTTCATGTCTGTGATTTAAGCTATTTTCCAAGCCGTGAATGCTTCTTGAATGAATAGTACTATTTTCCATGCAAAAGTCACGCTTGTGACTGAAGGTTCACACTCGTGACTAGCTACTAGAAAATTACATTTTCACTTTCCATATTCATTTCAATCTTCTTCCATTAAATGCATTCCTAAGGTTCTTACTACAACATATAATGTTTTTACAACCATTTACATGCATAAATTCCTAATATATGTGTTAATCACATCAACAACTCACATACTATCACCTTTATCATGACAACTTAATATTTCATGCAATAATTCATTGAAAAATGTATTTTAGGCACTACTTAACATGTATAGTGTTCATGCCACACAATTTTTATGCTAAAATATAGATTATTGCCTTAAGTTATGCACAAACCTCAATCTTGTTCTTTTTCCACTTCCTAGGTTTCCTTTTCCTTTCCTTTGCTAGCTTGCACTTGTTCTTTCTCAATTTGTGTTCTTAAAACACATACAAATATTATAAGAATCTCTCTTTCATAAGATTTATCTTAACCCTATTTTCTCTCTCTTAAAACCCTGAACTCTCTCTCTTCCACAAATAAACTCTAAACGAGCTCTAAACCTTATCTTTCTTAAGAAAGAATTGTAAAAGAGAAGTAGAACATCTTACCTTTACTTTTTTTTTTCCCTTGATCAATATTCTAAAAATTTCTCTCTCTTCTATTTTCTAACTTATCTCCCTTTTTTTTTCTCCCTTAAGCTTCCTCAGGCCTTATTGTGCATGAAAATATATTTTCATTGTCTTTCTCTCTCTTTCACTCTTTAGATAAGCTTCGGCTATGGAGGGTATATGGGGGGATGTGGAACTAGGTTTTGGTGCAAAAAATGTGTTTCAAAAAGTGATAAGGAAGAAGAAAAGAAAAAGAAGAAGAAAACCAAAATTTAACTATTGGGTCCCATCATTTGACCTTTATTTTTAAGCTAATTAACACCTTAATCCTTTTCTTCACTCGTGATGACTGGATAACACTATGATTTATGTCCAAAATTACATTTAAATGGTAATTATCTCATTTGGTCTTCCAATTTTTGATAAATTACAAATGAACTCCAACAGTTCAAATTTTACAATTTAGTCCCTTTCTTTGAACACTTTGAACCATTTATTAGATATTTTTTATAATTATTTGTCATTATTTTAATTATTTTTCTATCAAAATCCGAATTTAGACTATGGCCGATCCAATGTGTCAATTTGTGACACGTGCTACTCGAGGACTAAATTAATGGATATGACAATTTTTGTTATATGGATAGGTTTGATCTATCCAATATATGGTATCAGGTTTTATAATGCATGTTGTAAAGTGGATATTTACATTTAAACAACTTTTTGATAAAAAAAAAAGGTTTTAATTGAGCTTATATTTTTAATAAGAATGGAAAAATTTTAATTTAACCAATTTTCTGCAAAAACTGTTCTATAACGTTCTCTCATATAGCAAAATAGTCCTAATTGCGTGGAAGGGCGTTTCAAAACTTTACATCATAAGATGTAACCTATGAGGTAAAAAGAGTTAGTAGGCTTTAAATTGGTGAAAAAGTGTTTATGTAACAACTTCTTATATAGTTAGGAATAATTCCAACTATATAGGAGAATGTCACCTGCCTATTACCTTAAAATTCATTTGAATTAAAGTTTCTTCTATTTTAGTTATTATATTTTCATATGTTAATTTTTTTCATGATAGCAATATGTCATACAATTAATGAATCTATTTTACATGCGGAATTAACAAACCATGACCATATTTTCAAACATAAGTTTGGGCTTTCATTATCTCGATGTTTACAAAATACATACGATCCAAACAAAATTACATGTTCCCAACATAAAAAAAACATGTAAAAAATTTGAAAATTATAATTATACTCTTCACCCATGACATGTGGACAGGAACAAAATGCATGTCATGTAAAACACCAACCCTCTGATGTGGATTTACTTTATTTGACTTTGTATGAGCTTGCTTCTCTTTCTGTCAACTTCTCTCTATAGGCTCCGAACCTGCGTATGGGAAAACACCCACACGATAAGCAACCTAATGCTTAGTGGTACATATGTGCATAAATATTCATACATATACTTATTATATATCATAAAAATTTCATGTTCATATTATCCAATTTTGCATATAAATAATCATAAATAATAATCTATATATCACAATCCTTTTTATAGCAATATAAAACAAATAAATCAATTTATCATATATCAATATGGAATATTGCATATCTGGTTTACTGGTTCAACACATATACATGTCATAATTTACAAAGGTAAATTCATATTCATACCTCATTCATGAATTCTATTTCCTTGTTTCATTTACCTGATAACTAATTTTTTTCCATATTTCTTTTTTTTTAAATATTTTATATTTTATAGACCCAAAACTCTAAATCCGGACTATTTGGATGCGGGTTGTGAAACAGGAGCGCTCTCACCCGAGCTTAAGCCACCCTGCTCATTTTCTTTATCTGTCTGTATAAGTGCTCAACGGAGCTTCTCAAGTCAAGAGCACTCTCACCCGATCTTAAGCCATCTTGACTGTGTAAAATAAATAATTGCATGCATTTAGGATCAAGGGAGCTCTCACCCGAGCTTAAGCCACATTGTCCATATAATGAAAATTTTCATATCATCATAATTTCTACGGTACCGTATATCCCTCAATGACATGTCATTTATCCTATTTCTAGTCCTAAATTAGAGAATTGAGATTAATTGATATTATCATATTATTGTTTACATAAATCATCAAAATGTACATATTCATAATAATTTTCAGTTTGCATGCCCTATACATATAAAAATTTATCAATCTCATTTGAAATCTCAAATCATAACACATCATATTAATTTTGTCAATACACAATAAGAATTTTAAATATAACTATTATCATATTATTTAAAATTAAAACATATATATATATATATATATATATATATATATATATATATATATATATATATATATGTCACTCATTATTTAAAATACCAAATTACTAAATTTTTATTTCTGGACAGATTCCTGCCCTGATTTTGGATTGCACCTTTCATCTATTTTTGATTCGAATTTGACTTATGGTATTCTATGAATTTTTAGATTAATGTCTTATCTTTCATATACAAAAAGAATCATATAAATATGAATTTGCTAGCTAAAGTTATGTCCAAATAACCGTATAGTGGTCAGTAAAAATATGTCAAGTAATTTTTAGAATATTCTTAAGTCTGAGATTTTGTATCAAATATTAGGTCCAATATAAATCCTAACTAGCATTTATACTCTTGATAAAGTTTTTGTATCTATGTGTCTAATTTAATTTTTAACTAGTTTCATCCCGATCTAAGTTCCAGAACAAAAGATATAACCAAAATACCATACAATGTTCAAAAAATAATTATCCAGAATTTTCTGGGTACTTTCAAATCTGAGATATTGTAGAAATTGTTAGACCAACTTAGAATCAGATATAGCATTTACACTCTTTATAACAGTTTTAGGTATATGTGTCTAGTTTTTTTGACAACTGATTTCATCCTAATACAAGTTACAGTACAAAGAATATAGTCAAAATACCATAGAATGTTTAGAAAATAACTATCCAGAATTGTCTGAGTACTTTTAAATCAGAGAATTTGTAGAAATTTTTAGACCAACTTAGAGTCCGATATAGTATTTATACTATGTATAAAATTTTTAGTTTTATGTGTCTAGTTTCATTTCCAACTACTTTAATTCTGATCCAATTTCCAGAAAAAAAGATAAAATCAAAATACCATAAAATGTTCAGAAAATAACTACCCAGAATTTTCTGGGTACTTTTAAATCGAGAATTTGTAGAAATTTTTAGACCAACTTAGAATCCGATATAGTATTTACACTCTTCATAAACATTTTATCTCTATGTGTTGATTTTCATTTCAAACTAATTTCATCCCGATCCAAGTTTCATAACAAAAGATATGGTCAAATACAGTAAGACTGTTCCAGACGAATTTTAACAAAACCAATAAACACAACTAGTTATTTGTTCACTCTTCCTTCAACATCAAACATCATTATAATGCAAATAAAATGCACAAAGGAATAAATATGCTCATATGTACAAACCTTGACACAATGAAGTCTAAACTTTAGCACAATGAAGTCTTAACCTCTTCCAACCTTAAGATATTATAGTTGTTTTAAGTTTTTAAAGAGAGGAAGAGGAAGGAGAGGAAGAAGAAAATGGGTGAAATAAGAGAGAATTTGTGTATGGAAGAGTGGGAAGGAGGCTAGGGTTCTGAAATTTGGAAAAAGAAGAAGAAAATAACATTTTTATACTCATGGTAAATACCCTATTAGGTCCCCCCTTATTTTTGTCAAATATCCACTTAAATCCTTGGTTTTTATCTTATTATTATTAACTTACCCAATCTTTCTATTTATTTTATTTAACACACATAACTTAATAAAAATTCACTTATAAATATTTTTATTATATTTTATTTCAAAATTTAGTCTTAAATAATTTTAATTACGATCATTAAATATGTTAATTATTCAAGCCTAAATTGGCGGGCGTTACAGTTTATGAAGTATTTAAGAACCTTAGAAATAGAAGAGGTAAAGTTAGAAAGTTAGTAAAAGGAAAAATCCATATTATAAGGAGAGAAAGTTAGGGTTTTGGTAGATGGAGAGAGAGAGAAATAGTTAGTATAAGATTTGTGGTAAAAGAGTTTTGATTTGTCTTTACATATGTTATGTGCGCCCTTAGAGGGAAAAGAAACACAATAAGAAGAAAGAGATAAAGTAAAGGAGAAGAAGGCTTGAAGGCCTAAAAAAGATATATGTTCATGCTTATATGGAAATAAGCCATAAATGGTTTGTGTTTGTGTATTTGTAATGAAATTTGCATGTGATTCTTGACTAATATGAGTTTTGGCTTAGGTAAAATTATGTTTACAGTTATGTATATAAAGTTAGCTATATGATTATTGATGTAACTCAAAGTGTACTCTTGAAAATATTAGCCAATTGTAATACTAGTAAGCTCACTTCCGAGGTCAATCTCTCAAGGAACTTATTCGTTTAAATCCTTAATTAACTTTAAATTATCAATAAATAGTAAAAATAAAATCCTAAACATTCTAACTAAGTTTGATGGATTGATTAAACTAAGAAAAGTGAATTAACAGTGACTAAGATTGTGATAGAAATTAATAAAAGTAACCAATAAGAGAAGAACATGAACTTAGATCACAACCCATAGCTTGCATTCCCCTTAACAAGTAGAACTGGTGAATTTAGAGTTTATGGTTTTTGCTTTTAAACACTAATTAATCAAGCTAATGACTTAACTAGTGTTCAACCCAATTTTTAGGTTAAATTACAGATGGTTTATCTAATAACTTAGCCTTAAGATTTTTATTTAAAGTTTAATAATTGGTGATCAAACAACTATCAAACTAAAAACTTATTAAGTAGAATTGAAACTTAAGGAAAATTTTCATTCATTAAAAAGATAAATAAGGTTCATACAAATTGAGATTACTCACTAAGTACCTATAAAAAAATTTAGTCTAGCATCATAATAACAATGGTTATATCTATTTTGATAACTAAATTAAACATAAGAGAAAATAAAGATGATAGAAAAAAACTTCCTGAAATTCAAACGAAGTCTACTGCTAAAAAGAGCTTTTTGGTATATGCATGTCATCAAAACCTCTTTTTAATATAATATAGGCTTGAATTTATAATCTTAAATGTCTTAGTTGAAATCTAACTTTAGAAATATAAAAATTCCTATACAAAAGATAATCTCTCACAAAGTCATTCTTCATATCAATATTTATCTATAAGATCTAGGACCCACTTGATCAGAATAAGAGTTTGAACACGATCGGACTATGTGAAAAAAGGCATCATCACGTGCGCGACACTTCTTCATGCATGTGATAGCTTTCTCAGCATTATACTCATCACATCTGCATTGATTCTTCATATACATGATAGGAATAGTTATATGGTAGCGATGCACCCGCGACAGAAGGATAGGCTTCAAGATCTTCACGTGTCAAAGTCCCATGCTAGCACTGCATGGAAGGAATCTCTCGAGCCTGTGACATAGCCTCACGCCTATGACATAGCTACACGTGACACCTTGCTACATGTCTATATGATTTCTGTTTTTCCTAAAAACACAAAATTATAAGCACTAAATACCTAAACATATTAAAAACTTATAATTAAGCACTAAAACATGAAAAAAAAACTATACTAAATAAGAACACATTAAATTTCTCCACGCTTAAATATTGTTTGTCCTTAAGCAATACCTAAATAAGAACAAATATTCAAAACATACTTAACCGATGAATTCAACTAATACACACGATCTTAATGTTTATAATCTCCAAGTTTCATTAATGCACCAACTTGACCTATATCAAATTCACATGGCCAACTAAGCTTAAGACCATTCCAATACTAATTTTGTACTCAAATTCTAAAACAAACTAATTCAACCATATCATTACCTCAACATATATAACAAAGAACAATCTAACCAAGCTACTTACTATAAATATCAAAAACTCATTTCAAAACCCCACACTTATTTCTTTGTAGTACTTCTTACTTTTATAGAGTTAACAATTTCTCCTTAAGTCATAGTGTATTTCTTAACTTTGAACTTTTTTTTTAGAAACACATTATGCTCATTTAGGGTGTTTTGCATACGTATATCCTTGGTAGGACAACGAAATAAATAAGGCGAATTCATTTTATGTTTCATCTTGCTATTTTTGCTAGCTCTACTATTTAAGTTAATTTTTCTTTCTTTTTATGTGTTTAAAGACTTAATATATTAGTTTTCAATGTTTAATAATTTATAACCTAAGTAGATTACTAACTCTATATATATGAGACAATATATTAATCAAACTGAAATGTCTTTAAAATATAAACACGAAACTAACATTAAAGTTATCCTAAACTTTATCAAGTTATGCAAATCTAATAAGGTCAAAATTTAACATTCATTCATTAACTTATATTTTCTTCAATTTAGTCTTTAATTTAATTTTTCTTTTCTTCCAATTGAATCTTAAACTTTCAATTCTTTCAATTAAATTGCAAATTGAGACTCATATTTTATTTTATTTTTTTTGGCCTAAATTTAGACTCTAATCAGTCTGGCGTATCCAATATTAAGATACATGTGACTCGAGGTCCACTAATTAGTGGACATTACAAGGCTATGGTTTTCATAGTGTCAAAATTGTCCACCCACTTATTTTCTACGGTTCATCAAATTGGTTATCCTCTTTAATATTTCCAAGTTCTCCTATGTTTATACCTAATTACTCATCTCACCTTAAATTCATTTTAATTCATATTTAGCTTGAATTAGAGAGATTAGAGATGGATAGAAGTGTTTTTGAAGGTCACAACTAGTTATAGAGAACAAGAAAGAGAATAACATCCTTCACCTCTCCTTAACATCTATTTTGGTCGTAGCTTCTCCTTCAAATTTTTTCCATTTTTCTCTTCTTTTCTTTTTTACTTTTCTCTTCTTTGGTTCAACTATGGCTTAGTTCTTCATATTTTCATCTCCTTTTCATTCAATAATTTTTCCCCCATCAAAACTCTACCATGGCTGAAGCTTCTTCACATTTCCCTCTCTCTCACTTTCAGTTGGAAGATGCAAATGAGCTTAAAGTGTGCCCACATTAATTTATATGATAATTATGAGATGTTTAAGTTACTGCATTGTGAGGTGGCATGCATGCATCTTAGATTTGATGTAATTAAGGTTTTATTTACTTTAATTAAGTTTTATTTTAATCTTTAATCTTCTCCTTTCTTTAATTCACCTCCCATCAATCTTTCTCCAAACTTCTAATTTATTTGAATTAAATCCTCAATTAGATTTTCTTCTTTTACATTTCCACATTAAAGTTTATAATTACTTCATTTGTATCCCAAAAAAACTTTCTAATTTAGACGTTGATTAACTCATCGTGTACAATATTAGGACACACATGATTTTGGGCTTAAATTAGCAGATGTTATAGATGTAACATATTCCTACATAATCAGGATAATCCCAATTATATAAGAGAACACTACCAAAATATGTTGTGGAAAACCTAAGCAATTTAAGACTTTTATTTCTTTATAAAACTTTATTTTACCCTATTGATCCTTTTCATAAAACCATAAAAGCATACATATACTTTGATCTTATAAAAATATCATCATATATTAAAATTATGTTTGGGCTATATTGACCCGGTGTTGATAAAATACATGACCATAATAAACAAAGATTATTTCTTCTTGAAAGATGGACATGTACAAATGTTAATAAACCATATCCCAATGTCATATACAAAAACAAAATGATGATATGAAAATATCACCAACTCAAGATAGATCTACTCTGAAATCTCTGTATAGGCGTTTCACTTCGAGTCGACCTTTACTATCAACTAGGCTCCAAACATTCGTACAAGAAACTCACACGTTAAGTTACTAAAAACTTAGTAATACATATAGACATAAAAATTCATACATGCATTCATAAAAGTCATGATATAATATACATGTTCATGTAATTTTATTATGTTCATAAACAATTATCCTAATGTATGGCAATATAAACATTTTACCTTTTATACATATGTCATATCATATGAATAATCCTATCTATGCTCGGGTATGGGTTATGGAATATGAGGCACTCTCTGTGCTTCAGCCGCCTTATCCACTAACTGTGAGTATGCTCATCTGAGCTTTTCAAGTCCATGGCACTTTCTGAGATTTAGCCACCTTAACTAAGTAAAAATACTCAATTCCATGGAAATTATGACTAAGTGTGCTCTTCGAGCTTCAATTACCTTGTCCTCATATAAAATACTACTATACCATAAACCCCCTCAATAGCATGTCATATATTCTATGTCAAATCTTAGATTAGAGAAAATGATATTTCCATATTCTTATAACTTAATATTTTTTATATTTCTATTATCTTATACAAAATCATAAAGCTCATATGCATTACTCATATATGATATTTCATGTATTCATATAGTTCATGGCATGTGCTTAGTCAAATACTTCATATAAAATTCTCATCAAATACTTCATATAACACCCTTCCATACAGGCAAGTCAAACCTTGTTGTACAGAAGGATGTCACACAACTGTATCTAAGTCTACCTATTTGAATTAAAAATTTTCAACATATTTCCATATTAACATTATTACTTTCTGAATCAATCTTATATATATAAACGCAAACTTTCCTCATGTATCTGGAACACATCTATAATCATAACAACATTAACTTGGGCACTAAAATCCTTTATTACAAAATTTGTGCTCCTTGAACGTATTAGGAATTTATTACATAGCTTTATTATTATGAACATGAATTTATTGTCTCTATCCTATGATATACAAAAAATAAATAAAATGCATGGAATAATGAACAGACCTAACTCGGGTCCACTCTGACCGGATTGATCTTCTCTTCTTGTAACTCAACAGTCTATCAACTCCAAACCTATGTTAGAATTTTTCATACACTAAGCTACTAAAAACTTAATGGTGTATATAAGCATTTAAATTCTAACATGCATTCACATATGAATATAGCATTCATAATTTGAACATACCTGGTTTCCTGACCACATTGCCATATACATAGCTATTCACAAATAAACTCATTCATACTAAATTGAATTGATTTCAATATATACCTTGCCTATATTGCAAAAATGAAGTTATCTCATCATATTCATAGTACTTTCCATTCATAGCATTTTTATACCATTATAAGCATAGTAAACTTCATTATGTACAACATATATTCAAATTATAGGTTTCTTATATAAATTCAATTTCTAGTTTTCCCATCCCTTGTCTAGGATGTATCTGTATCCCAATTCACTACTTTTTGTATATTGTATAAACAATTAATGTATTCCCAATTTTATTGTATTGTATTGCCATTTTTTGGTTTCCTAACACAATTTTTGTATACTGTATTACCAAATTCCGATTTCTTAACCCAATACTCTAGACCTAGACTATCCAGATATGGATTGTGAAATATGAGCATTCTTACCTGAGCTTAAGCCACCATGCTCACTATTTGTATCTGGTTGTATTGCAAATTCCGCAACTTAAATCAGGAGCGCTCTTACCCGAGCTTAAGCCATATTGATAAGCAACATAATAACTACATGCATATGTTCAAATTACATCTCATATTAGGAGCGCTCTTACCCAAGCTTAAATAACCCTTAAGAGTAAAAAACTTCATGCATAAATATTTTATGGCACCGTAACCCTCTCAATGGCATGCCTTCTATCCTAACTAGACCTTGAATAGAGAATGGACATATTTAATTACATTCCAAGTATCATTAACATTTAGGTCACATTTCATATCCTTACTTAGTTGTCACATATTACTTTTTATTTATAAGCACCTAGTGCATATTCACGGTTCTCAATCATATTATCACATTTCATATAACCTCATTTTATCATATCAAGTGTGTGTGTAAATCATATTCATGTAACTCAATCATATCATTCAATTATTCATTTCTAGATATAGGGAATTCATAGGCGTGAATGGTATATTCATGGGTAGACAACTTGTGACTCAGCCGTGACTAGCTCTTGAACATTCACAGGCTTGAATATTTATTCATGGGCATAAAATTCATACTTTCATGAGAGTGAAGTTTGGCTTCACGGGCATAAAATTCTTTTATGGGCATGAAGCTTTGCTTCACAGGCATGATACATCATGTAGAAATATAATTCTAATACTATTTCAACCAATATCACACAATCATGCAAAACAAATTCTAAAGCTAACCAATGTTAGCCACACCTATCAACACTTCCCATGTTCCATAATGTAAAATCAACTACCAACATGCATTTATTTGTACTTTAATTCATCAATCTAGGCTTAATATCTCATTCATGAATGTCACATCATCAAAGCATATTCACTGGTCAATATATCAATTTCATACTTGTTCCATGATTAAACAATTTAATTAACATGTTTCCAGCAATACCAAATCATTAGTTCAAGTCATTTAACATGTCAGAAACCACAATTCACATCACAAGCATACCAAATCGAATAAAAATGCATATATGTACAAACCTTAATATTTGAGCCCTAAAACTTGATTCTTCATGTGTCTACTGTCTCTGGTGGGTGCCTCCATCATTAGTCTTAGCCTCTAACATGAAATTAGAGACCAAATCAATATTTTATACTGCCATTTAATCTATTTATGTCATAAACAAACCAAAACCTTAACTTTTCATTGATTTAAATCTTATAAACCTTATTCCTCCTTAAACCGAATTAAACTAGATTAAAGAGATATGGAGAACATAGTTTCTTATCTATGTTTCGTGAACACAAATTGATTTTTAGAATTCAAAATGCATTCTAACCCTACTTATTTCTGATTTCAAACCCACTATGGAAAGCTTCGTTTTCATCCGTTTTTACTCTGTTTATTATGGAAATTTCGTGTTTAAATCAACTGAAATTGAAAAGGAATGAGGGGAATTCGTTTCTAGGGTTTTAAGGTTGGTGTCTAGGGTTTCTAATTGGAATTTACGTGAGTTTTTTTCAAAAATAAGGTACTGCCATATTTAAACCCATAGGTCTTCATGGGCGTGAACACTAGTGTCACGGCAGTGAAGATCCTCAGCTTCTAAAACTAAAATTCACGACATTCACAGTCATGACTAACTTTGTCACGGGCGTGAACGCTAAGAACTTCAATTTTTCTTATCTTTTCATTATTTTATGGCTTATAATACTCTTAACCTCACATACACTTCCCATATATCCTTAATATACTTATTTAATATACTAATTATGGGCCCTAATTTGTGGGTGTTACATCCATATTCTTATAACCTAATCCCTTTTATATTTATTTTATCTTATACAAAATCATATGCATCATCATATATCCAATACATAAGCTCAAATACATTACTCATATATGATATTTCACGTATTCATATAGTTCATGGCATGTGCTTAGTCAATTACTTCATATAAAATTCTGATAAAAAAATGAATATCATACATTCATTATCCTTCATGGGTGTGAATCTCATTCATGACCATGAAAGTGCTACTCATGGGTGTCTTACCTGTGAACCAAGATGTGAAGGCTATTGCATACAAAATACACATTATTCATGACTGTGAAATATCCTTTATAGGCCTGAAACATTGTTTTAGGACTTCTGACCGTAAAACAAACCGTAAAATTATGAAATTGAACTATGAAAGTCTAGAGATCGATATTCATAATCGTGACTACTTGTTCACAGGCATGAATCTATACATTCACAACTTTTCTAGCTGTGAAGCAAGACGTTAAAACTTATGCTCGATGTAGGCATTTTTGGATTGATGTTTCATAGGCATGACTCATTTTTCATGGCATGAAATGTGTATGTGTTCAATAATCACAAGCATGACTTGTCATATCCACCAACTTAGGCACCGAGTCACACCCGTCGTGAAGTTGACGAATGTTGCCCAGATATTATACCAAGAAGGGGGGTTGAATTGGATATTAAAATTTATTAACTTTTAAGTGCGGAAAGAAAATTTAAGTTGATTAGGGATAGGAAGATATCACACAGGAATTTTATAGAGGTTCGAGTGTTAACAAACCCTACTCCTCTCCCCAATCTCAATTGAGAGTTTCACTAACACACTAAGTGTTAAAATGGAGTTTTACATGCTCACTCCCAACTATAGTGTTTTTAACAATGGATCACACCTAACCCAGAAATCCCTTGTATTTTAATGGCTCATACAATAAACCAATTCCTTGTGTTTCAAAGGCTCACACAAATAACCCTTACAAGTGTTATACTCTTAACCCAATATACCTAAACTCACTTGAGTAGTAGATTACAAAGAGAAACACTCACAAATCTATAATGCTCAGAAAATAATGAGAAAAAAGATTTTTTACAGAGAATTAATGTTTGTTTTGAAAGTATTAAATGCACAAATGGCTATAACAAGATTTTGATTTGAAGTATTAGCTATTCTCTTGTTCTGGATTCATAAATGACTTGCATTTATACTTCCATAGAAAATTATAGCTGTTCGGTTGCATTTAATGCGAAAATAGCCGTTGCACTAACTCTTAATTTTGCGCCTGACATGTTTGTCTTCCCTTTTTCACAGTCATGAATAAGTGTGTCACAGCCGTGACTGTTCTTCTAAGACTTGAGTGGTGACTTCGGCCGTGAAGCATTCTGGAAGGATTTGAAATGCTTGATCACGGGCGTGACATTATTATTTCACGGGCGTGAACATCCTTCCTAGCCATGGTCCAAGTAGTGACTCTGGCCGTGAAGCTCTCTAGAGGAATTTGACATGTTTTCTCACGAGCATGACTTTCTTTCACAGGCATGACTGATATGATCATTCACGGTTGCTATGATCCTTCATGGCCGTGAACTTCAAATGTTGGATAGTTGGCGCTAAGCTTTATCACGGGTGTGACATATAAGCTCACGGGCGTGAGCATGCTATTTCTTCATTTTTTATCTTTTTAAGGTTAGTCTTCCATTCTCCATTCTTGCTATCATGTTCCATACCCCGTTCTGTAAACTTAGAAAATAAGTATGTTAAATACAATATTGCAATTTTATTTGTTAGCATCAAAATGACAAAAATACCTCTCAAGGTTCAACAATCTCCCCCTTTTTGATGGTGACAAATAATCTAGCAATATGTGATTTTGAGAAGTCTCCCCCTCAAAAGATGCTTAAGATAAAAAAAAATTTTTATTGAAGTGCAAGAATTGTAAAGAATGATGAAGTATAACATCAAAATATGCTTCCTAGTTTAGGTATATGCAAGTTATATGCAAGGTATATCCAATGTATAGCAAATTTTTACTTAAAACAAGTTAAGTATGTGCAAAGTATATTTAAGATATATTCAAAGTATATCAAGTGCATATTCATTCATGTAACTTGCATCAAGGTATATGCAAAGTATACTTAAGGTATATTCAAGGTATATCAGCTCATTTGCATACTTGCATATTCATTTGATTCAAATAAGTATTTCATATATATTGCATTTAACTTTAAATATAATATATTGCTAGGTTCTCCCCCTTTTGTCATCAACAAAAAGAATAACAAAAAGATAAATCATAATGGAAAACAAATGCAATTATATTAATATTAAAAGAAGAATACAAGGATTTGAAAAGTGATTTAAAGTCCTACATCAAACAAGCTACAAAATAACATAGCTAAAATATAGTCTAGCTAGATTTGGAGCCAGACATCCCGTCTCTAAGGTGAGCTACTTCTGCCTCGAGACTCTCCATGCGAGACTCTATAAAATCCTTGAGGTTCTCTAGCCTTTCATCCATTGAAGCCTGCAATTGCTCAAACCGTGGTGCCAAGAGATCAGCCACTTGCTGAGCCAAGTTTGGTGTGGAGGCAGAGGATTGTCCAATTTCCTGCTCAACCTCTGGAGTCACCATTTCAACTCGAACTCTATTCCTCTACTGGATTCCTTAAAGGCCAGCTTTGAAGTCGTCCGAATCGCTGTCCTCCCAAATAATCTCACCAGCTGTGTTGGTGAAGTGGTAATAGATGTTCTCATGGACTATACGAATAGTCACTCCCATTTTGATAAATGACTCGATGTCTATTCGGTCTCGAGGATGTGCTGGTATAAGGTTGAAGTAGTGCTCCTCTAGCTTAAAATACCCAAGCTTGATAGCAAGGTGAGTCACGTACCCACCAATCAGAATGTCTCTAAAGGGCTTGGTGGCAATAGACAGTAGATGGTTTGCAAACCATTGAGATAAAGACATTGTTAAGCCTCTTCAAGCCATCTCCAGGAGAAAGAGCTCAGATTTTCAAATCGATCTGTTGTTGTCTCCTCTGGCAAGAATGCTATAGAAACTTATGCAAGTACTTGTGCACTGGGGATCGAAGGTGGGTGCTTTTCATCTTCTTGACGTCCCAACTGCAGTCAAGCCCGAAAATGAGTCCATGCCTGAGTATCATAGAACTCCACCTCACTCTCATTAAGGATACCATCAGAGGGAAGGTTGAATATGTCACCAAATTCTATGGTAGTGAGGGTGTTCAGATGCTTATAAAGTTAGAATTTTACCATGCCGGTAGGATAGACTTGCATGGTGCTTAGGAACTCGAGAGTTGGTTCCCTCAGCATCGGTTGATGGATATCAACGAAATCTTTCAAATGACAAGCCTGGAGTTGTTCCGTCATGCTTGTCTCGAGACCAAGTATTCTGATAGTTTGACACTCAAATGATCGAGAGGAAATGAGTGGTCTTTGCTTGAGAACCGAGTATCTTGGATGACAGTGCTCTGGAATAATGTTTAGAAGGTAGTATGTGTACCTTCTTAGAGTATGAGACTTCTTTCTGGTACCTTTGGAGGAGCCGAGTTCCATTTTTGATTGAGAAATATATTTTTGAAGATAGAAAAACTGATGGAATTTTAGAATAAAACCTAAGGTGTTTTGATTTCTAATGATGGAGACAGTTTATAAAGGTATTTATAGATGGAATAAGTTGCTAGAGGGCTGGAATCTTCAAAATGGTATTTAATGGTGATAAATAAGAGAAGTTGGAGAGTTGGAACTGAGAGAAATAAAGGCAGAAAATGTTTTATAGCCGACATCTTCACGAGAGTGAAAGCTAAGTCACGGGAGTGAAATATCGTGTTCACGGTTTGCTGAAGAGACGTTCTACCCATGATGAGGTATGTGAAATGACTCACGGTCATGAAAATTAAAGCTCACGGGCTTGAATGATGAAATATCACGGTGGTGACAAAAGAGTTACAGTCATGAAGTACAATCTTCACTACTTATGACCGTGAGACAGAGTGTGACATAAAGAGTGAACGCTTCTATAAGTTTTTGATGGAAATGTTCACAGTCGTGAGTAAGCATGACGGGCGTGAACAAAAGGTTACACGGGGGTGATAGAAAAAGGTTTTAGGCATGAAACATAGTCTTCTCTGCCTTCAACCGTGAAGCAAGGCGTGAAAGCTATTGGAGCTTTTGGCGATTATGATCACAACCATGAATATATGTCATGGGCTTGAATTGCCTAAAATCCTCATTAAATAAAATTAAGTCTAAAATAAGACTAAAGCATTTCTAAGGATCTTCTATTAAAATTAAGTCTAAAACAAGACTAAAGCATTTCTAAGGATCTTCTATCCCCTATAACATATATTTCTATCAAGTTAGCTACTTCATATCTGATAAGATGAGACAAAAAATACAAGATTATCAATCAAGGTTCGACAATTTTGGAAATTATAAAATTAATCCATTAATCATACCAAGCTCTCTTCTTATGAAATTAAATCTTTCCTCATTTAGAAACTTAGTGAAGATATCTGTCAATTGATTGTCTGCGCTTATAAATTCCAATACAACATCTCCATATTGAACATGATCTCTAATAAAATGATGTCTTATGTCAATATGCTTACTTCTAGAGTGTTGAATGGGATTCTTAGATAGATTTATAGCACTTATATTGTCACATCTAATAGGTATATGGTCCATACTATTACCATAATCCTTAAGTTGTTATTTTATCCAAAGGATTTGTATACAACATCCTGCTGCCACATACTCTGCTTCAGTGGTAGAAAGAGTAACTGAAACTTGTTTCTTGCTAAACCAAGAAACTAAGCATTCTCCAATAAAGTGACAAGTACCTGAAGTACTTTTTCTATCTAAAAGACTTCCAGGGTAATCAGCATCTAAATATCCTATTATGTGAAAGGATGAATTTCTAGGATACCATAAACCTAGATGCAATGAGCCATGTAAATATTTTAAAATTCTTTTTACTGCATTTAAATGTGACTCTTTAGGACATGATTGAAAGTGAGCACTTAAGCATACACTATACATTATATCAGGTCTAGAGGTAGTAAGATATAAAAGTGATCCGATCATACCTTTATAGAGCTTTTCATTAATGCTCTTACCTTTTTCATCCTTATCCAATTTTGTTGATGTGCTCATTGGAGTTTTGGAATTTTTGCATCCTTCCATTCCAAATTTCTTACGTAAGTCTTTGGCATATTTGGATTGGTTGATGAATATGCCCTCATTGCCTTGTTTTATTTGTAGACCGAGGAAGAATTTCAGCTCACCCATCATGCTCATTTTGAATTCCCTAGTCATACACTTAGCAAATTATTGGCAAAGCAATTCATTAGTAAACCCAAATATGATGTCATCAACATAAATTTGAACAATTAGAGTATCATGCTTATGCTTTTTAATGAATAATGTAGTGTCAACATTCCCCTTTGTAAAATTATTTTCTAAGAGAAAAGAACTTAGTCTTTCATACCAAGCTCTTGGGGCTTGTTTCAAACCATATAGAGCTTTTGAAAGTTTAAATATTCAAAACCTGGTGGTTGTTTTACATAAACTTCTTCTTCTATAAAGCCATTTAAAAAGGTACTTTTTACATCCATTTGAAAGAGTTTGAAATTCATATGGCATGCATATGCTAAAAGTATTCTTATGGCTTCTAATCTAGCTATAGGAGCATAGGTCTCATCATAATCTATTCCTTCTTTATGATTATATCCTTTTGCAACTAACATAGCCTTATTCCTAGTTGTTGAACCTTGTTCATCTAGTTTATTTCTAAATACCCATTTGCTTCTAATGATTTGATGCTCCTTGGGTCTAGGTACTAAGGTCCATACCTTACTTCTCTCAAATTGGTTGAGTTCCTCTTGCATAGCAATCATCCAACTTTCATCATTAAGAGCCTCATCAATATTTTTAGGCTCAATTTGAGAAACAAAGGCAAGATCAGAAACTAAATGTTTGAGATGAGATTTAGTACTTACTCCCCTTGTAGGATCACCAATGATTTGCTCTTTGGGGTGATCTTTCGTCAATCTTCCATTCCTTTGGGAGCTCTTGCCTGTTTTCCTCTTAAGCTGGAGGTATAGTATCATCTTGATATGAATCTTCTTGATCATTTTCTTCTCTTTCAATTTCAAGATTAAGTCTTTCCATGGTACCTACAACATCATCAATAACACTACCTTTCATAAGATCAAGCTTACTAGATTCATAAAAAACAACATGCATTGATTTTCAACAGTTAATGACTTTTTATTAAATACTCTATATGTTTTGCTAGTTGTAGAGTATCCTAAAAAGATACCCTCATCAGATTTAGAGGCAAATTTTCCAAGGTTGTCCTTGGTATTCAATATGAAACACTTGCATCCAAATACTCTAAAGTATGATATTATGGGCTTTCTTCCATTCCATAGCTCAAATGAAGTTTTTTTTAAGATAGGTCTTTTGAAAACTCGATTTGAAATATAACATGCAGTATTTGTGGCTTCAGCCCAAAAGTAAGTTGGTAAACCATACTCATTGAGCATTGTTCGAGCCATTTCAATTAAAGTTCGATTTTTCCTTTCGACTATCCTATTTTATTTAGGTGTCCTGCGAGATGAAAAATTCTGCGAAATGTCATGTTCAAGACAAAAATTTTCAAAGTTTTCATTTTCAAATTCTTTGCCATGATCACTTCTTATTTTTGAAATACAATATCCTTTTTCATTTTGAACTCTTTTAGCAAAGTTTTTGAAAGTTTCAAAGGCATCACTCTTTTGAGCTAAGAAAATTACCCAAGTAAATCTAGAGTAGTCATCGACGATGACAAAGGCATATTGTTTACCTCATAAGCTTGCAATTCTAGTAGGTCCAAAAAGATCTAGATGCAGGAGTTGTAGAGGTTTTGAGGTACTTACAATGTTTTTGGATTTGAATGATGACTTGTGTTGTTTTCTTCTTTGGCAAGGTTCACATGTCTTGTCTTTTTCAAATTTGACTGATGACTTGTGTTGTTTTCCTCTTTGGCAAGGTTCACATGTCTTATCTTTTTCAAATTTGACTTTTGGCAGTCCCTTTACCAGCTCTCATATGTTGAGGCTTTGATTTAAATCCATGCTTGCATGACCAAGTCTTCTATGCCACAACCAAGATTCATCACTAGTAGTCACAAGACACTTAGAGTAATGGTTAGATATTTTGTGTAAGTCTATTATGTAGGTATTGACATCTCTATTTCCTTTAAATATCTCTTGGCCATTAATAGAGGTTTGACATTCGTTGGAAGTAAAGATTACTTTGTTTTCTTTATCACATAATTGACTTACACTTAACAAGTTATGTTTCAAGCCATCAACAAGTAAGACATCTTTAATGAAAGTAGTACCATTAATACCAATAGAGCCAATGCCAATTACCTTACCCTTAGCATTGTTTCCAAAGATAACTTTACCTCCATCAATACTTTTGATTACATTGAAAAGTTCTTTGTCTCCTGTCATATGCCTTGAGCATCCACTGTCTACTAGCGAAGCATTTTTGTTTATTGTGGACTTGAGGCATACCTATAGAATCACAATTCAAGTATGGTTTTTAGGTACCAAAATGAGCTTGGGTCCTTAGGGGTTAGCACATGAAGGTTCCCAATGAGCCTTCCTTATCCAGCAATGTTTATTTATGTGACCAAATTTCATACAATAATTACATTGTTTAGCTTTATATATGTTTTTTGGTCTTACAATGCTTTTGAATGCCATATTTCTATTAGGTTGAGTTTGAGAGCAATGGCATGCACAAAAATGATGAATTGGTGTTTTTCTAGGTGCATGTTTCTTATACATAAAGGCATGATTAGCCTTTTGAGGTTTCCTTCTTAAGCTTACCAATCCTTGATCATCCCTTTTATGTATAGAAGATTTAATGTATTTTGTGCACTTAGCCCCTGGGGCTATTACAGCAGATGTGGAGATGTGTGGTTCACTTGATTTAACAAAAGTAGTCTTATGAGAATATGATGATGTACCCTTAAATCCTAAACCATGTCTAATTAAGGGTGGTCTTTGAGACAAAATGAGAGTATCTAAACTCTCATTTCCCTTGTGAAATTTTAAAATGGAGTTTTTAAGTTCCTCAACTTCATTTTTCAAAATATTGTTTTCTTTAAGCAAGGATTTAGTTGAGGGTCTTGAAGAGTACTCATCTAATGACTTTTGAAGAGATTCATTAGATGATTTAAGCTTAAAGTTCTCCTTTTCTAAAGCATCCATTTTGATTTTCAAATTAGAAATGTTATTCTTATAAGTATGGAATTTACTTATATATTTCTCTAGTTCTAGATTCAATACTTCTATTAGGCTTTGCTCATCATCATCTTCACTATTACTATCATTATCGAAAGAGTATGAGTGAAGTGGTCCTACCTTATCCGAGACGTGATCCTCTATAGCCATGAAGCATAGGTTAACCTCATCACTTTCATTGTCGTCTTTTTCACTTGAAGAGATTTTGTCATCCCATGTGGCTTTGTGACCTTTCTCCCCATTGTCTCTTTGGTATTTGCTCTTGTACTTCTTGAGCCTTGGACATTCTGGTTTAATATGCCCTTTCTTCCCACATTCATAGCACTTTACCTCTTTTTTACTTCTTTGTGAGTCATTAGAAGTCCGTTTGAGGTTTCTTTGCCTGAATTTTCTAGAGTTGCTCATTCTCTTCTCAATAATTCTTTTGAGCCTTCTTGAGAGCATAGCAATGTCCTCATTTGCATCATCACTCTTTTCTTCATCATCTTCAACTCCTCTTGAGATTTTGAAGTAGAGGCTTTTAGTGCTAGAGGTTTTCTTTTTTCTGGCACTGCTTCAAGCTCTCTATCTTTTTTCACTGCCATTTCATGTGTAAGAAGTTTGCTAATAAGCACATCAATATTCATGATGCTCATGTCTTCATTTGCCTCTTCTATACCGACAACTCTTGAATCGTAATCTTTGAGAGGAAGACTTTTTAGAATTTTATTATTTACATCTTCCAAGCGCAGGTGTTTCCCAAGCTTTCCCATGCCATTTATGATGGCTAGAAGACATTTGGTCATGTCAGTAATTGACTCATTGGATTTCATCTTAAAGAGTTCATACTCTGAAGTAAGAAGTTGAATCTTCTTAGATTTAACTTGCTTTGTTCCTTCATGATAGTTTTCCAATGTTTTCCACATGCTGTAAGCAGTTGGGCAGTGTTGTATTCTGCAACATTCTTCAGTGGATAATGAGCTTGAGAGAATTGTCATTGCCTTCTTGTTTTTGAAGTTTACTCTTCTTTGAGGCTTTGTCCAATCATCTTTTGATAGGATTTCTTCTTTACCATCAACTCATCTTCTAGTTGGTGGTGTCCATTCTTTCCGAACACTATCTCAGACTCCAATTCCTTCACTATCCAGATATGTCTCCATCCAAAACTTTCAATGAGCATAATTTGCTCCATCAAAGTAAGGCTTGAGACTTTGGAATCCTTCATTGGCCTTATCTTGATCTTTGCTAGCGTTGTTTAGGCTTCAATGCTAGACTAAGCTCTGATACCAATTGTTGCCCAGATATTGTACCAAGAAGGGGGGTTGAATTGGATATTAAAATTTCTTAATTTTAAGTGCGGAAAGAAAAGTTAAGTTGAGTAGGGATAGGAAGATATCACAAAGGAATTTTTATAGAGGTTTGGGTGTTAACAAACCCTACTCCTCTCCTTAATCTCAATTGGGAGTTTCACTAACACACTAAGTGTTACAATGAAGTTTTACAAGCTCACTCCCAACTATGGTGTTTCTAAGAACCGATCACACCTAACCCAGAAATTCCTTGTGTTTTAATGGTCACAAAATAAACTAATTCCTTGTATTTTAAAGGCTCACATAAATAACCCTTATAAGTGTTCTACTCTTAACCTTATATACCCAAACTCACTTGAGTAGTAGATTACAAAGAGAAACACTCACAAATCTATAATGCTTAGAAAATAATGAGCAAAAAGTTTTTTTACAGAGAATTAATATTTGGTTTGAAAGTATTAAATGCACAAATGGCTACAACAAGATTTTGATTCGAAGTATTAGCTATTCTCTTGTTCTGGATTCATAAATGACTTGCATTTATATTTCCATGGCAAATTATAGTCGTTTGGTTGCATTTAATATAAAAATAGTCATTGCACCAACTCTTAATTTCGCACCTGACATGTTTTTCTTTCCTCTTTCACGGTCATGAATAAGTGTCATGGTCGTGACTATTCTTCTAACCCGTGACTTGAGTTGTGACTTCGGCCGTGAAGCATTTTGGAAGGATTTGAAATGTTTGATCACATGCGTGACATTATTATTTCAGGGGCGTGAACATCCTTCCTAGCCGTGGTCCAAGTAGTGACTCTAGCCGTGAAGCTCTCTAGAGGAATTTAATATGTTTTCTCATGGGCGTGACTGATATGATCATTCACGATTGCTATGATCTTTCATGACCGTGAACTTCAAATGTTGGACAATTGGCGCTAAGCTTCATCACAGGCATGACATACAAGGTCACATGTGTGAATATGCTATTTCTTCATTTTTTGTTTTTTTAAGGTTATTTCATTCTCCATTCTTGCTATCATATTTCATACCCTATTCAATAAACTTAGAAAACAAGTAAAAAGATTATGTAGGCTTCTTGTAAAAAAAAAAAGATTATGCAGACTTCAATGTGTCAAAAACTGTTTCATTTATAGATTCAACATCACAGTCAATAGTCTTGGCTTCTATATATCTATCCCTTTTAAATTTGTAATAGTTAAAAGGAATAAATTTAAGAAACCATAAAAAATTTAATAAATTACAATCAGAGATAAATTTTAAAAATTTAATAGTTTACCTATATCATTTGATAAAAATATTATTTGAAATAACAATTTGGAAGACTGTGACTTAAATACATTGTTTGCTTTTTAGTTACAGTTGTTGGTAACGAACAGAAATATTTAATCATTATAAAAGATCATTAGACTATATATAAAATCCTAAAAATCACACAAAAATATCTCAAATATAAAAAAATAATATCGTATATTGCATTGCAATATTTGAAATTCAAAGTATTGATGAATGAATATTATATCAAATAACAAGACATAAACTGTTAGATTTTTAAAATTTTATTTCTAACTATAATTTATTAAAATATGAGAAAAGATTTCTATAATTTGTTTTAGTTAAAATTTTATATTACTAATTATTGTATCATTTCCTTAGAAAATGTGGAGAAATGACCCTGGTTCAAAATTACAGCCAATATTAATTTTTTTAGTTATGTGAACTGAAAATCATTCTCTGTCGTCTTAATCTATCTGTACAATGAATGGAACATTTATTTTGTTTCCATATTTCCTTTTCTATGATATTTTCTTCTTCATTTGTAATTTTTTTTTTTCTTTATCCTCATAATTGTATTGGTTTGTGAAGTCACAATGCATTTAATTTTGTGCATGTACAAGTATTTAAATTTATAATAGTTTTAGTGTGGTAAATTGAATATAAAGTTGAAATCTTTATATATATATATATATATATATATATATATATATATATATATAATTTATTTAATATAAATTTTCAAATTTATCAATTTTATTTTATAAATACTTTTAACTAACATGAAATGATATTGATATAATGCTCACATAACAAGCCACATGGATTAGATTATAAGAATTAGCCCTGCGTCAGAGGCACATAAACTAATAATATTTAAAAGTAACAATACAAATAAATTTATTCATATTATTTTTCAAAATAATATTTTTATTTATTTTGCCATATATAAATGTTTTTGTATGTATCAAATTACAATTATATATATAAGCAAGAGAAAGACAAGAAAGTAGAGGTGTCGTATCAATTAATTGCTGTAAATTGGTTTTCCTGCTGTTAGTAGTTTATAACTTTCAGTTCAAATAAAAAGGCATTTAGTTTAGAATAAATTATTTTTATTTTAATAAATTACATTTAAAAATAATTTTTTTAAAAAATTAACAATTTAGCTAATTATTAATATTAGATACAAATATTATTTGAGATAACAATTAGATAAGATGGATTTGAATGTGCTGATTGTTTTACAGTTACAATCGTTGGTCAGAAAATATTTTAAATTTTTATAAAATATTATTAAACTATATATAAAATTTTAAAAAATTTATATGAAAATATTTTAAATATAGAAAAATTATATGATATATTGTGCTTCAATATTTAAAATTCAAACAATATCAAATAAATAAATATTATTTCAAATGACAGATAATAAATTATTAATTTTTTAAAAATTTATAATTTGAAAAATCAGATTTATAACTTAACAACTGCTCACTTTGCAAAAAAAAAAAAAAATCCATTTTTGGCATTGTTACGGTCCACGCTGCGAGGACTCATGTTTCCCGGTTCACAAATTATTAGATCTTTATCTTTTTGTAATGACTCATATTCGATACCTGAATCAGATCGATTGCCTCACTGAAATAAAAAAGATGACCCATTGAGCAGCCAAAAAAGTATTTTACCGATATTTTGAAAAGAAAAACAAATTGGATAAATTATAATTAATTGCCGATAATGCCCCCGAGAAACACAAGCCCATCCATTGCTAATAACATGAGCCAGTTGTAAATAGTGAGGTGGGGCCATTAAGTTTTTTAATAATTTCATTTTTTATATCCCAAATAATATTGATTACATCTTAATGATATTGTACGCGACAAGCCCGTTTATGATAGCAAATTATATTATGTGCTCGTTGATTAATGTGTCATTGATCTGCATCAAAAACGGTATTATATTATTCTTTTAGTTAAATAATATATATGAGTAGCATGTTTAAATACAATATTTCCTTTGCAGCAGGTCTTTTTTATCGTATTATTTTTGTCTTTTTCAAAGAGATAAAAATAAAAACGAAAACGTTTTATTTATTTAATATCTATTTAGAGATAGAATTTTTTAATTTGTATATCTAATTTTATTTTTAATATTTTTGAATATTTTAATTATTGTCATTATTGTTTAAAATGAAAAAAAATATTTGTTTTGATATATTCCGTGGATGAAAATAGTTGAAAATGGAAATGTTAAAATTAAAAATGATCTTATACAGAGAAAATAAAGTTATTTGAAGTTGAAAACGGTGGATTTGATAGGAAATTGATGAGCTTATTATTTGATGAACATATAAGTTAAAAATGATAAATCTGTAAATTATAGATAATAAATATAAATGTAAACCTATAAGTTATAGATGAGAAAACTATAAGTTTGATGAATCTTACAATTGTAATTTATAAATATGTAAGTTATAAATGATAAATCTATAAATTATAACTAATGAAATTGTAAGTTATAGATAATGAATCTATAAATTAAAAAAAAAAATTGCAATAGGTTTTATTCTGTTTTATACGTGTGAAATACAAAAGTCAAGATAGATTAGGTACAGGATATAAAAATGATGAATTGCTTTTTTTGGGGGGGCGCATTTGAAGAGGACATAGGCCTTTAGTCCTAAAGAGTTTGTGCAATATTTTTGGCGCTCCTAATAGGGAGTTTGAAGTCAGTTTACAAACTTATATAAAGTGCTCGAGAATGTTTTTTAAAAATTGGAATGGTTTGAATTAAAATTTACATCACATAACCAAAAAAACGTATGGCATAACATGCTATTGTTTATATTGAAAAGGATTGGGAAAAAACAAAAAGAGGTGGTTTGAAGAAAATATTTACATAAGAAGCAAAAAAAATCACCTTGAAGTGATGATACATTTAAAATGCATCATCAAAGTATTGTTATAATAAAAGGAAAAAAAAACCTAGGAAATTTAAACAACATATTAAAGAAAAGTTTGATATCCATCCCACTTCAGGTTAGGAGGTCCCCATCAATAACTCTGGCATTGAATACTGTAAACATGCGGTCGTTGCGCACAAATTGTAGCTTTATTTTAGATCCAATACCGGCCTAGATAGCTTTAAAGAAGTCTTTGATATCTCTGCGATCCAATAAACCTCTTATAATTTGGCCTGTCTTGTCAAGTTGAGAAGAATATCTCACACTAAAGGACTAGCCACTGATGCTCTGATGAGGGGGATCAAATATGTATGCTCTCCTCTCATCATGTTCACCTATGTACCTTCAAGCAATGTCATTGGGATGAACTGAAAGTCATAATGTAAATAAATATATATTAATTCAGTAAATTAACATGAAGTTTAATAATAAATGTTCACAAAGAGGAAACTAACGGTACACAAATACAAATGATTTAAAACAATACGACTCAATAAGATGTAATTTAACTTACAATTTTCTGGTCCCAATCCTCAGAGAGTCTTTGATACACAATGAATGTAGGATTTCTTTCATGAGATAGGTATCCATTTAGTCACAGAAAGGAATTCAAATTAACACATTTCAGTTCCTCTGAGTGATTCAAACTAACAAAAAAATATATATGTAAGGCCATCATAATGTTTGTCATTTCAGAAACTCATGGATGATAATGAAGCATCATTTTTTAATTTAAATACAAATAAATGTGAGAAACTCCATACATAGACACAAATTGATACAGTAAATGTTAAATTTTTCATCAGAATAAGGAATTCCAAAAAACAAAACCCCTTTAGGTGGAAGATGGTCCTAATCATTTGGATTCAATGGCCTTGATCTAAAAGGTGTAGGGCCATAGTGAATGTTCCTATCCCTGAACACATTATCCTCAAATTCACAGATTGTGAAGTCAGGTTATTGAATCTCAGCGCGCAAGGGAATTGAAAGTAGTAGAAGTCCAGCATATCCTACACATCTCCTTTGAAATAAGGCTTACTGGACCTTAGAGAATTTTTAGTGACAAATTATCCATAAATGATCTTCATAACTTGCCTTCACTGTGATGGAGGAAATAAGTCGCAGTCTGTTTAATATTTATGTTGTAATTTCCTGCTCCAACAATTGCACATAGTAAACAAAAGTCTTTTCATTATATTATGTAAATTAAATAAGCAATATGTAATATATTATACAATGTAGAAAAGCTTATTAGCTGATTATATAACAAATGAAGCCCTCAAATCAAAGGATCAACAATTATACTTACATATAAATTTTTCCAAATTTGCAATGAACAATTTAGATTTAATGCATGCTTATTTTTTTTTATGTCAATTTAACTAATTTGAATTATGTAATAAGAGAATCAGTCGAGAAATTTATATGCAATACATAATACAAAGTAAACCAAATGCCTAGTTTGGGATTTTGCACATAAAAAGTATTTCTATCTACGGATAACTATATACCCTTAACCTGTTGATGAGTCAACGATAGATTACAAGAAATACCACTTTTAGTGACGCAACATATTATCACCAAAGAAGCCATTTTCGTCACTATAGATATATGGTGACAATTTTTTTTATCACATAGAACGTTGTAGTAACTATGTAACAAAACGTTTTTACGACAAATTTTATATTCATGATCGAATATGCCATTACTGATGAAGAAAATGACTATCGTCGCTATAATTTTTCACATTTGGTGACGATAATAATATCACAAATAAAATATTATTTAGTCACTACAAGTTTGCATTTTTATTGACAAACTTTGAATTTGTCACTATAATCCTATTTTTAGTGACAAAATCTCCTTATTATTAAAATTAATTAATATTGTTGACAAAATATTTATCATATATGAAATTAGTTTTTGTCACATAATACTACATATGGACACTAAAATTAACACATTAAATGACGATAAGTGAATTGTCATTAAATTTATATAATTTTGGTGACGAATATGAGTTGTCATTATTGATTAATTCTGACAAATTAAGTTGAGTAATAGCAATTGGCCATATCTATGGCTTCAATTTACACACCTACAAAAAGTAGAAACAATGAATATTTAATAAAACCAACAACTTTGTAAATAAAACAATTCACAATAAGCAGCTACCAACATAAGACCAAATAATAAAACACAACCTTTCAAAATAACATCTAGCTAGAAAGTGAATGAATTTAAAACGAACATAGTAAAAGAAACTCTTATCTAAAACCATTTTGCTAAATTAAAATAAGCATGTGAACCTCTATAACTTACAATAAAATGGCAATTTATATTCATCGCATTTATAGGATTTGTTCCCCTTCTAATATATTAGTAACATGGTAACATTGAATTCCAAATACAAAAAAAAAAAAAAAAAAAACAAAAACAAAAACAAAACAAATTGAAAACCCCAATCTCAACCATTTAAGAGATCCATTCAGCAGTTGGAATTTTCAATTTAGAAAGAACTCATATTAGATTAGACAGGAAATAAAAAAAATTTGGGGCACAAATTTGGATCTTGACACATTAAAAGCTTAATATAACATTATAATACATCAAATGAGAAACAATCACAGCCTGTCTTCGAATATCTCTATCTCCCTCGTCTTGAGCAAAAAATACTAATCACAGAGGAAACATTTAATTATTCCCACATAAATTTTGCATTTTATTTTTCCAATTAGAATCCAAATCTCTCCATCCAATTTTCATGAATGAAATAGGGACTTTGAAACATAAATAAAATCATATCAAACAATCAGATTCCATCAAAATATAATTGGCAAAGCCAACTAAAACAGACTTCAAATCCATCGTCAAAGAAGCATCAAATTTCATCAAAACATAATTGGCAAAGCCAACTAAAAAAGACTAAAAATCCATCATCATAGAAGCAAGACATGGATTTTGTAGAGTAACAAAGATCTTCAAAAAAAGGAAGAGTAATACCTTTGTCTTAGAATCAAAACTAAGATTATTAAATTAATCATCTTTCTTAGTCTTAAAACTTCTTTGACAATGAAAAATTACTAAAAATATTCCAACTCTAAGAAACCCATCAATATCACTTCTTGCTTCACACCCCTTTTAGCTTCCACTCTACTTCTGTGCTTCCTCCACTAAAAGTCTCTCTCTTTCTCTCTCTCCCTCTCTGAATTCCCTCTCTCTCTTCTTTCATTCCAATCACACCAAGCGGGGGTGGAAATAAAAAAGCATTGGGGACTGGTGGAGTAATTAAGTTGGAGTGTGAGTTGGATAAAACAATATCATACCTGGTTGAGGATCCGCTGCTCGCTGGTGATGGAGAAATGGCAGCCTTATGATTGGTGAAGTTTTCAATCACTGTGGCTGATGAAGAAAGTGTAAATTCGTAAAGTGGCTCTGAATATTTTGAGCTGTGATAAAATATGACCAAAGTTAATGAGAAAAATTAAGGTTAATAACATTGTACCAAAATTTATTATTTATTACAAATTGATATTAAATCTTTTAATTAATATAGATTAATATAAAAATTTTGAAAATATTGCAATGTAGTACTTGAAGTCAGTTTTCAGTAAAAAGAAATTTCAGCTAGTACGTCATCTTCTTCTTATTGAAACTGTTTTTAGGTATTATAATGCAACTTTTCCAAAACTTTTGGTACAAATTTGTAACATTTAAAAATTTTAATACCAATTTGTAATAAAATAACAAATTTTGGTAAAATTTATTATATTAATCCAAAAAAATTAATTAGTCAAGTCTAAACCAAAAGGACCAAAATGCCTATCATAAGAACTTGAAAACACAATCACTCGTTAGCCAACTATTTTGCTATGCATATTTTAATCACATTCTGATTTTTGAATTCTTATCTACAACCATTAGCAATTTAGCATATATCTTCTTTTTTTTTTAATAAGAAAAACCAAAAATGTAAATGGACTACATTTTCTTAAAATATAACATAGAAAACTTTTCTATCTCTAGAGAGATCTCGAAAATTATCTTTGCAAGTCACCATGTTATCTTTTAAATCTCCAAAATTTTACTATAATATAGAAAACTTCATCTTGGGATGTTCTTTTTTTTTTTTTTTTGATTAGTAGCTAGGCTCTACAATGGTTTAAACTCGTCACACAACAACAATGAAAACTTATTAGATATAGATCCGTTTGATATTGCACTTCGAAAAAATGTTTTTAAACAATTTTTTATTTTTTATTTTTTAAAATTTTGAAAACTGTTTTTAGAAAAAAAACAGATAAATAAATATTTTTTCTATAAACAATTTTGAAAAAATAAATTTATAAAAAATTAAAAATTCAGTTAATTAAATAAAAAAATTATAAACAAATTTTTTAAACATTCAACAATAATCCCAAACTCTCCCTTAATATCTTCTTTCATCTATCATTTGTCACTTACTAACAAATAATGTATTGAGAACGATGCCAATCCAGGCTTTAGCCTAAACAACATAAATATAAGATGTGTGCGCTTATTTGAACGTAATATCCTAAATTAATCAACTCTCTATCTTCTCCCCCATGTACCTAAAATATCACCCACACTGCGTCATGGTTCCTCTAAGTTACTGGTAAACCGGACATAAAATTCATCGTGACTCTTTTCCACTTCCATTATGATATGGAAGTCGGTTGTAGTAATCTTGTTGGTAATTGATGTTCCACTTTCACTTGTTGACATGTTAGACACTTAGCAACATACTCGATGATATCCTTTTTCATCTCTGACCACCAGTACTATACTTTCAAATCTCGGTACATTTTGTTTCCACTTGGATGCATAGTATAAACCATTTTATGAGCTTCCTTTAAAATCTCTAACTTTAACTCTTCTATATTTGGTACACAAATCTGATTCTTGAGGTACACAGTACCATCATATGTTAAAGAAAATTCTGACTTTTCTCCATTTTTCACGGCTTTGACTATCTTTACTAGATTTTTATCTTACTTCTAATCCATTTTAATCCTCTGCATCAGAATAGACTCCACTTGCAACTCAGCTAACATTTTTCTACTTAAGGCATTAGCCGCCACATTTATTTTTCCTGGCTGGTAGTCAATCACACAATCATATTCTTTAATTAAATCCAACCATCTTCGTTGCCTCAGGTTCAACTCTTTCTGTGAAGGAAGGTACTTAAGACTATTATGGTCTGTATAAATGTAGCATTTTTCTCCATACATATAATGTCTCTAGATCTTAAGAGCAAAAACTATTGCTGTAAGCACTAAATCATGCGTCGGATAGTTAAGCTTGTGAGAGGTGAGCTATCTGGAGGCATATGTAATCACTTCCCTCTTGTATAAGAACACAACCTAGCCCATTCTGACTTGCATCACTGTATACAACATAATCTTTTTCCATAGTAGGTTGAGTTAAGACTGGTGCTTCAGTTAATGTTACCTTGAGTCTATCAAAACTAGCCTGACACTTGTCCGTCCATTCGAACCGAATGTCTTTCCGCAACAATCGGGCTAAAGGAGTTGCTATGGATGAAAATTCCTTCACGAACCTTTTATAATATCTGGCTAACCAAGGAAACTCCTCATTTCAGTCAAATTACGAGGTGGTTTCCAATTTAGAATAGCTTCAATCTTGTCAGGATCAACTCGAATACCCTCTGCTGATACCACATGACTCAGAAAACTAACTGATTCCAACCAAAACTCACACTTAGATAACTTTCCATACAATGTTTTCTCCCTCAATGTTTGTAAAACTATTATGAGATGTTGATAATGCTCTTCTCTATCTCTAGAGTATACCAGAATATCATCAATGAACACCACTACAAATTGATTAAGATAGGGCTTGAGCACTCGGTTCATCATGTGCATAAACATTGTTGATACATTTGTCAAACCAAAAGGCATTACCAGGAACTCATAATGATCATAACAAGTCCTGAATATGGTCTTCGGTACATCTGACTCCTTGATCTTTAGCTGATGATACCCTGATTGAAGATCTATCTTTGAAAATATGCTTGCACCTTTCAATTGATAAAAAAAGGTCATCAATCATAGGTAATGGATACTTATTCTTAATAGTCACCCTATTAAGTTGTCTATAATCGATGCACAACTGTAAGGTGTCATCTTTCTTCTTTACAAATAACATTGTAGAACCCCATTGTGATACACTGGGTCGTATAAATCCCTTATCTAACAATTCTTGCAACTGCACCTTTAACTCTTTCAACTCTATAGGTGTCATCCGGTATGGTGTAATAGATATAAGAGTAGTGTCAAGTATTAACTCGATAGCAAACTCTATCTTTTGCTCAGGTAGTAATTCTGGCAACTCCTCAGGAAACACATTTGGAAACTTCCTAACAGTTGGGATGTCAGCCAATTTTGAACTATTCTTTTTCGTATCGATTACATACGCCAGGTAAGCCTTACATCCCCTATTGATGAGTTTCTGAGCTTTTAGAATCGATATCACATTATCTGGATATTTTCTATTCTCACCCATCACCACTATCTCTTTCTCCAAATCTGGAACTCTAATCCTCATTTGCCTTCATCCATAATCTACTATCACTCGATGATGAGCTAGCCAATCCATTTCTAAGATCACTTTGAACTCGTGGAATGTTAGCTCTATCAGATCAGCTGGGAATTGCCTATCTTGAATTTCAATTGGGCAACCTCGAAAAACTTTTCTAACCCACACATCATGGCCTAACAGGTTAGTCATAAGAATCTCATATTCTAGAGTCTCTAGTTCTAAAACCTCTCAACCCAGTGGTGGTGTGCATATATATGAATGCATCGACCCCATATCTATCAATGCATGTATATAAGAGCTAAAGAGAAGGAATTTACCCACTATGACGTCAGGTGCATCTTGCTCCTCCCGGCCTTGCATGGCATAAGCTCTTGCTGAAGAAGCTCTACTGCCTTTCAGATTTCCATTGTGTCTGACCAAAACTGGTTTGGCCTTGCACGGCCTCCTCTGCCTTGCCCTTGACTTTTACCTCTGCCTGGCCCCATAGTCTATATTGGTACTAACTTAACACTCCCTGAACCTCTACAAAACTATAGCAATGGATGATCTCTTCTTAGATGGTCCTTGGAGCCGCATCTCCAGCATACTCCTATCATCCACCAACACTCTTTTGGGTGAGGACGACCACAATGCTGACACACTGGTAAAGGGGTAGATCTGCTCGGTGCCTATGTCGGTGCACTAGCTGCTGATGAAATAGATCTTGCGGGCTGCCCCTGTCTACAAGAAGGAGGTCTGCTGGAACCCCCTGCTTGAAATCGACCACTAAAAGATCTGACTCTCTTGCCACTTGACTGTCTCCAACTTGGCTGTGGTGCAGGTCTAATAACCCCACTAACCTACACTGGCTATTGTGCCGCCAAGACTATTTCAACTGTTCTAGCAGATGCTAGTAAACTAGGAAAGCTCACTAGACATAGAGCTGAAACCTGTAGCTTGATCGGATCCCTCAACCCATCTTCAAAATGTTGACATTTATCAGTTTCTTTGGATACAATGCCCTTAACATACTTGCATAAATGTGTGAATTCCCTATCATATATGTTTCAAACATGTTTCCTTGTTTTAGCGTCAGAAACTCTATTTTCTTGTCATATGTATAAATAAGAGGAATATACCGCTCCTTAAACTTTTCTAGAAAGAACTCTCATGTCATAAGGTAGGGTTCTTTCGAGCTTATGACTCTGACCGCCACCAATCATAAGCATGCTCATTTGGCAAAGATACTACATACTCATATTTATGTTCATCTGTGCAGTGCAGTTGATCAAAAACCCTCTCAGCTCGCTCTAATCAGAATTCTTCCATGGAAGGATCATCCTCTCTCTTTCGATGGAAGTCTGGTTGTGATGACCCAAATACCGAGTTAGTTGTAAACTGTAATTTTCGAAATTGATCAGTATACCTGAGGGTTAAAAATACACCAGTGAGTGAAAAATATTTTATTTGATCATCGAAACATATAGGTTATGACTAGTCCGAGGGTAAAATTTGAAGTGAAAATGAAGTCAAATAAGCCATCGAAAGTCAAAACTAAGAAGAAACGGGACTCGGTTTAATTAATAGTTGGTTGACTATACTTTGACTGGGCTATGAAAAATAGCAAACGACATCCAAAAAATTATTTTAAGATATGAATATACTCTAAATAATATTTAGAATTATTTGACAGTGAAAAAATAATTTTACGGTAACACCAAAAATTAAATTATCAGTCCGGTTTGAGTGAACCAGACAGAAAATGGACTCCAATTAAGTTGCAATTTTTTTTTGTAGACATATAAAAATATTTTATGAATTATAGAATCAAATTTGGGTGAAATTGAACTTGAAAAGTGAGAAAAATAATTTATAGTGCATAATTGGGCCTAAATGGGTTGAGCTTTGGTTGCCTCATGCCCACCCAAATTAAACCACTATAAATAGGCCAAAATATCATAATTCTCTAGAGAGAATGCTACAACTTCTTCTTCTTCTCTTCCCTTGCTTGGCCGAACCATGTTTCCCTTTTTCTCTTTCAAATTTCTTCCAATTTCTTCAATTTTTACACCAAAATCAACCACTCAAAAATAATTTTAGCATCTCTAGAACCTAGTAGAAGCTTTTAAATTTCATTTGGAAGGCTAGAGTGGAAGGAAATCAAAGGAGAAAAGTTAGAATACAAATTTGAGGTAAATGAAATTTATAGTTTTAAATTAGTTTAATGATTCAAATAGGTAGTTTAATGCATGTGGATGATAAATATGAAGTTTATTTGAGTTAAGGAAGCAAAGTATTGGTGGATTAATGAAGTGTAATTTTTGGCCATGGTAGGTTCAAAGGGAAGTGAAGGTTCTTCCAAGGAAAAGGCTAAAGAAAATGAAGATTAGAAAGGCCAAAGCAAGAAATTAAGGTTAGTGATTTCAAAATCTATCTATTTCCATTAATTAAGCATGATTTAGGTTATGGAAATTACGAATTTTATGTGTTCTGCATATAATTGGTAATTGATGGTTAAAACATGATTAAGGGATTATAAAAAGTGAATTAGAATGGTTAATTTCAATTAAAAAATTAATTAGTGAAAATTGGAAAATATGACCCTATTATGTGAAAAATGTAAATTAAGGTATAATCACATTTTATTGTAATATTATATATATATATATATATATGGAATAATGAATGTATAAATTAGTGAAATGAATAATTAGAAAGTGAAAGAAAAATATTGATGGTGAAAATTTAATATAAGTTGAATATGAGAAATGAGAAATTATTATTTTTTTGCTAATTAAATGAAAATTTAGTCATGAAATGCAAGAAAATATGATATTGAGTGTGCATAAATTTATTGAGAATTTTTAAATGATATATTGAATATTTTTCTAATTATTAATTTTATTATGCATGATATGAAATATAATGAATAAAGTATGTTTAGTGATGCTTAATAAATTAATTGAATATAAATAATGAAATATTGATATATTAGAATGGAAAGTGTGAACAATTATGGTAGTGATAAAATTGTATGGATAAATAAAATGTTAAGTGATTAATAATACAAAAATAATAAAATTTATGAATTTAATAGAAATTAAGTTAAAGGAATAAAATTATGCCCTGAGTTATTTTTTTGATAGTTAAATCTAGTTTAGGATATAATTTGCTAGTCATAGGGACACCATTACCACGGTGCGGGTCATGACGACCCACTTATATTGGCTAATGACAGTCTACTTCAATGATATTGATAAAGTGATTCAGTGTACAATGTAGTGCTCGGGTGGTCCTTAGGAATTACTCTTTAGTGTAGTGGACTTTTGGGTCCACGTCGTATATATTTGGTTCAAAGATTTTCTAACGGATTGAAACTAGGAGTAAATGTTAATAAAAGTAGAAAAAAATGAATAATATGATAAAAAAAATTATTTAAGTGAAAAATATGATGAAAATGAAATAAGTGAAATATGTGAGAGTTATAATAAAAACGAAAAATATGAGATAAATGATAAAAAAAAAAAAGATAAATATAATAAAAATAATAAATGTGGAAAAATATATGATAAAAATGACAAGTGATAAATAGGATAAATATGATAAAAGTGATAAGAATAATAAAATGGTATAATAATAATAATAATGATAAAAGTGATAATTGTGACAAAAAAATGTAAAATTGAAAAATGAGAAATAAGTGGAATAAAATGAAATAAAATGTTAAATTATGTAGTTAAATAAAAAATAAAAATAGTGTGTGACAAAAGAGTAAATAAATGGAAAATAATGGAAAATTGTAAATAATAAGAATTTTAGTAACCAAAGTGAAATTTGTTTAATTAAATAGAAGATTGAAAAGAAAATATATAAAAAAATAAAAAATAAATAAAAAAAGAGAAGAAAAAAACTATAATATTTATTGAGAAATATTGTTAATCGAATGAAAATACTAAATAGTAAATTAAGGGTAAAGAATAGTGCAGTAAATATAATAAATAGAATATTGAAGTATTGATAAAAAGAATAATAAATGTATTAAAGAAAAAAATTTGAATAGTGGCGTAAATATAATATTGTATGTATAAATGCATGAAAATATAGGCTGATAAAAATTTTTAGATTAGTAATCACCACTGGGCATATTAATGCTCAGTACGTAGTTATTTGACTGTATGCAGGTAGTCGCGGGAAAGGCAGGAGCAAGTGTACAAGTTTTGGGAGCTATCAGAAGAATAAATAATAGTAGGTTAGTACCAAGAATGACATGTATAGATATGTATAGATATGAAGTTGTAGGATTAAAAATATGTATATGTTTTGATAAAGAATTTTTGTAAATTATTATATGTATGAAAAACGGAAGGTTGACTTTTGGTTGAATAAAAACTATTTTGTATGATATGTGTATTGTTGTAGCAAAAAATGGGTTGTGTATTGTAGATGAGGTAGTTAATTTATAGCCGTTATGCTGCCGAAATTTTTGAAAAATAAAAAAGATTAATTAAAGTACTAATAATATTATGGTTATTAAATTAAGAAATTTTTTTGGCACATATCGGCTATAAGTGTATTAACACACATAACGTATGTATAGAATAAGTGTTATAAGGGTGTCACACTGGTGCCCCCAACTTTCTCAATCTCTCAAATTGTAATACTGACGGGGTTAGCTTTGTTGCTCTCTATAACAATCCTATCATATTTCTCATAAGCTCTGTTTGACCCGTATTAATAGCTGACTGCTCACGGGGTGAGCTAGCACCAAATCTCGATATTGCAGCTCGGCGAGGACTTAGTCGCGATGAAGCTTTTGCCTTTGAGGCTCATTACTTTCAATCTCTTCAGTCACTATCTGTCGTGATTCAAAAGTCATAACCTACTATAACATTAAGGTAACGACCCTAATCAGTAAAGCAACGACTCAAAAAATTCAAATGTGGGTACACTCAAGTAATAAACATTTTCAAAACTCACTTTTAAAACTCAAAACTGCCCAAACCGGGCTCTGATACCAAAATTTGTAACACCCTCTTACCCAAACAGCACATGCTCGGATAAGGGAGGGCTACACTGACTTCTTCAAATCACTATTTTTAATAAATAATAGAAAGCCATACATAATTTTTTTAACTCAAAGCTCATAGATATACAAGAAATAATGCACATTTTATTTACATAATATAGTAATTATAAATATCAAGTTAATTCTTACCAAACTATATAAGTCAATTTACAAATCTAAAAGATAGGATATATTACTTAATTCCACATATCACAAAATCTCTTTCTTTATATATAACCCTATGGTTTCATGCCATAATCATCATTAGTGCAATTCAATCATTAATTATCTTGTTAAACATGCATTATTTAAAACAAAGATAGGATATTGCTTTAAATTATCTACAAACCTCTATTTAATCTCCTTCACTTTCTTCAAGTAGCTTTCTCTTTTCCTATATTTCCTTGAGCTCCATTTTTCTCACTTTGATCTCCTAAAACACACAAAATCATCATCAAAACCTTACCTTATCAAACTCTTATGAAACACTAAACTCTATCTCTATATAATCAAGCTCTAAATGAGCTCAAAACCATATTTTCCTTTGATGAAAGTTAAAGAGGAGAAAGAGAGTTTCTTACCTATACTTTTTCCTCTTCTTGATCAACACTTGAAGGTTTTCTTTCTCCTCTTCTCTTGCTCTTTTTCCTTAACTTCTCCAAGTCTTGTTGTGCATGAAATGGCTTTGACTTGTTCTTTTCCCTCTCTTCTCTTTCTTTCTCTCTTTAGATTAAGCTCTAGCTATGGTGGAAAGGAAGGGCTGACATAGAGCGGTTCTTGAGCAGAAAAGAAAGAAGAAAAGAGCTAAAGAGAAGAAGAAAAGGAAGAAAGAAGAAGAGAACAAAAGTCCTCATGTGGGACCCACTAATTTTTGATCATATACTTTGATACTTAGTTTAATTATCATATTAATCTTATTAATCATGGGGTGGCCAGCCAACATGCATATTTGATGTCCAATTTAATATTTTAAATAGCAAATATCTCATTAAATCCTTAAACTTTTGGTAAATTGCAAATTGACCCCAAAACTTATCAAATTTTGCAATTTAGTCATTTATCGTAAAACAACTTCTTTAAGATTTATAAACACTTTATTAGGCATATCTCAAAATAATTAAATCATTACTTGATTAATCCATGTCAAAATCCGAATTTAAACTCCGATTGGTCAAACTCGTTGTTGAACCTTAAGAGGTATTTCCGTCATTTTGATGCTAACAAATAAAATAACAATAATGTATTTAATAATTAAGGGACCCCAAAACAAAATTAAAAACTCTTTACCCGCCAACTAATTAACCCTTTTTCCTTTTGCCCTAATTTGCTGCAAATTAATATAACATCTTACTATTTCATCTTAGACAGGGAATACTTTTGCTACAAGAAAACAAAATCCTAAATTTAAAATCGAAAAAAAAGGGAGGAATATGTTAACCCTCTTTTTGCATTTGCATTATCAAGATATATAGAACTGATGTAAGTGGCAAAGATGAAAGCAAAAAGAAAAAAACGTTTACTCTATCATGTTTAAATATAAAGATTGAGTCGTCCAGCCAATATCACTGCCTCCAGCACGCCGCCGCCAACTAACCCAACTAAATCATATTACAAGAAGCGAATTAAGCAGAAGAGGAAGAAGATGAAAGCTTTGTGCCATATTGAATCCAGCTTTCACTTAACCAAAAATGACCCATTTGCTTTAACAGTAATCTCATTATATAGAGCAAAGTGGCAGCTACAGCTCTTACCATCTTCCACCAGCAACATCTAAATAAACCACAAGAAAACAAATTAATGCAAATAAGATTTAGAACAGCAAATAGTGAAAGTAGAACATGAAATTAAAAAAGAGAAAATGGAATAGTTGTCTGTACTTTTCTTTTCCTTTCTTCTTTTCTCTGAAATGTGTTTTCTTTACTTTGTCCTTTCCTTAGACAGATAAAAAAGAAAGAAGAAAAAATTGCAATAATAAAGGCTGCCCAGCAACCAAAAGAAGCAGAGGATATAAGTTTTTTTCATTTTTCATTTTATTTTTTTGGTCATAAGCTACTGAGTGTTTGTATTAAACTTAATATGACTGGATAAATGTGGGGAATGAAAATTTGGTTTATTTTTTTTATTTTTGCCTTCACTTAAATTTTCTGCTATTTTTATTTTCTACGTAAAGATATAGCTGGACTAATAAGTAGGGTGAGCATGGGTCTGTTCGATTCAAAACCGAACTAAGCTGAATTTTTAAAAAATCTAACCGATTATTATTTTAAAAAACCGAACTGAACTAAATAATAATAAAAACTGAATCTAACCAAACTAAAATAATAATAAAAATCAAACAAACCGAACCGAATAAACGGAATGTGATTCGGCTCACATTGGATGGTTCGGTTTTGCTCACCCCAACTAATAAGGCAAGGTCTAGTGATTTATGAAAAAAAAAACAATTTGGATGATAATTAGATATATCTCTATGGTGTCTTGCTACAAATGGAACATATATTTTTTTATATTTTTGTTTCTTACGAATCCATCCTAATTCTGAAGTTTTTTGTGACCATTGAAATATTATATATATATATATATATATATATATATATATATATATATTAACATAATTCATTTCTAAAAATAATAAAATAAAAATATTTTTTATTTAAAAATTAATTAATTTAACAAAATAATAAAAAAATATTTTTAATATTAAAATATAAACATTAATAAAATCTCATATCTAATGGGAGTCAGGATCTTCATTCCTCGTGTTGTAGGGTTTTGAACATATATTTCATACATATGATGGCAAAATTTTATAATTTAATCAAAATCAAAACCTATAAAATGTTCTATGTAATTTAAAATCGGATTGAGTCATTTAATAAGAGAAGTTGATTACCTTATTTTCAGTTATTGTTCTTTCAAGTTTGTGAATATTTCTTTCAAGTTTGTGAGTATTTCTTTCAAGTTTGGTTGTTACAAACTATAATAATCCAAAGTTAAGATTATCTCTAATAGTAATCCACGTGAAGGAAGAAAAATGAAACCTCCAAAGAGATGCAATGACAAAAGTCCAAAATACTAGTTATAGAAAATTGTCCTAAAAAGAGAAAAAGAAGAGGAGAAAAATAATTTTTATTTTTCTTCTGAGAGAAGTCATGAAATTGACTCCTGAAAAATAATATTTATACTATTTTTAATCTCTTTTAGGGTTAGAAAAGAAAAAGTCTAAAAAAGCTTATTTCTCAAAGATATATGACCAAATGTTAACCAAGTTAACAATCATAATCTAAATTAGATTTAACCCATTTTTATAACTCTTATAAAATGACAAATTCTCATTCTTTCTTAATTGGATTTTATCCAAAATTCATTTTACATTTTCTTCATTTCTTTTACAAGTGTCACCTATTAGTCATGTTAGCAGTTCAAGTCTTGGGAGGAATTATAATCCAATAAGGATTCTACGTGATACGACAACTCCCTATAATCTAAGTTTACATAATCTCAAAATAAATTCATAATCAAATCATCAATTATAATCACTTGTTATTTAAACCCTTCACTCCCAAATCCGTAAAAAATTGGTAACAAAAAGTATAAAAAAGAATTAGAATATGCCACAAATCATAACTAACCTGATATGTGAAATAATCCTTACCATACCAAAGTATAAATTACGTCTTACTTGAAAAAAAAAACCTCTCAAATTTCATTAATGGTAAAATCTTATGTCTTACCCATTTTTAAGAGGTTTTGTATCTCTAAAGAAGCTAAATCCTTATAGAACAAGTATTTCTAATCATGATCCTACTCTAATCTCTTAAAATTAGGGATTTACAACTCATTTTATTAAAATTTTATCCAAATCCCTTGATTATAGGAATTGACAACTAATAAAACATAAATCCTTTTCAATAAAGGAAAACTAAACCAAATATAATTTCTAGAAGATAGAATCCAACTAGAATAAGAAAAACTAACTCAAATCTGATTATCTGCTTGGACCACACAAATTGGGCTAAAAATGACATATTAAAGCCTAAGTAATAAGCCTAACAGCCTTTCAAGGTTGGGCCAAAGTTGTGCACATATTTCGCACATAATCCCTTAAGTTGCATATGCACTGCACATGATTCTTCAAATTTGTCCACCTGATTTAATGGACTTGGATATTTTATAAATAGACCCAATTGTCTTCAATCTTTATGAAATATTTCTTTTATCTTCACTTTAGACTTCTCTTTGTGTAGAATTGACCCATAAGCTTGATTGTTTACATTTTCTTTATTATCTTTATGCGTGTGACCTAATAGATTTCTTGTAACATCTGGTGATTTAGGTCCCGATTGCATGTGATCGTAATGGAGTGCGCTGGTTTAATCGAAACCTAAATTTAGACCCATAAAAAAATGACAAATAATAAGAGAAAATAATTAAGGGTATTATTATTTGTTAATTAAAAAAATTAGTGTTAGAAATGGAAAAAAATAAAATTACCCTACGGATAAAATCTGTGAAGAAATTGGTAGAAAATGAGGAATTTATGAAAATTAAAAGTTAATCAAGATTAATTAAGTTAATGCACCAATGAAAATTAGGATTAATTTTAATTAGTGAGACTCACTCCTTAATTTTAATATAAAAGTCAAAAAGACGAAGAAATTTTACAATCTTCCACCTAAATATCTAACTCATTTTCTTCCTCTCTTTCTCTTCTTTGTGCTGCCCACTCTAGCCTTCCAAAGCCACCATTTTTGCTTCATTTCAAGCTTGAAAAAGACAGAGAAAATAAGTTTTGAGAGAGAGCTAAGGAGCAAGAAGGAATGAAGAAAGAAGAGAAGGAAAGGGAGAAATTTTAGGGGGAATTTCAGCCCACTTTGGAGAGTTATTAAGGTGAGTTTATTTTTCTTAAATTCAATATTTTTCCTACCATTTGAAACCCATAAGGATGATAGATATCAGTAGGATTGGTAAACTAGGATTATTTGGTATACATGAATTATGATTTTAAGTTAGTGTTGATCTTTGAGAAAAGCAACAATTAAGCCTTTAATTAAATTAGATTGATATTTTTATGTACTTAACTTTTGCTAGAAAACTTGCATGTTGATGATTTTTTAAGATAAAAAATAATAGAAGACCATAAATTCAAATTTGAACTATAAATGGGCTAAAAATGAAACCCAAAATCAGAGCCGAAATCTGTCATAAATAAATAATTGATATATTGGGCTTTTGTATGTGGTGTGATGAATACATATGTTAATTAATGTGATTTTTGAATTTAATTATAGTTATAAATTTTTAATAATTTATTTATGTGTTAGGTTCTAATTCAATAATAATGGAAACAAATAATAAAAATAAATAAACATATAAGTAGAAATTTAGTATAATTATCATTTTTGAAAATATTGTGAATAATAATCTTAATGTTGGGAGTAAATATAAAAATGGTTAAGCTCTAAGACACTTAACCTATAACTATAATGGAGAATAGTTTGGCATACCAATCAAGGGATTTAAGGCACTCGATGCCGCCAAAACATGAAAGCTGGTAATGACAATTCTATAAATGTGCTTAGCGCAAAATTATTAAGTCAGTAATGACAATATTATAAAAGTCAGTAATGAAATTATTATAAAAGCCTTCGGTGCAATATTATGAAAGCCGGTAATGACAACCCTGTTATTCATATCAGTTAGTTCAGTTATAGATGTTATGGGTGCAAAGAAAATGAAAATAACAATAATATAAAAGTGTCATTTTGATAATGTTGTACTAAATTAAAAATTGCTAAATATTAAATATTTGATTACATTTATTTGATTTCATGTATTTCTTTTGTTTTATGCCTTATTTGTGAAAATGTTGATATGATATGTAAGAAAATATATTTATGTAAGATTTTTATCCCTGAAGCATCATTAAGCTAGTAGCTTAACGTGGGTGGTTCGCGCAACTGTTCTTTTTCTTATATATATATATATATATATATATATATATATATATATATATATATATATATATATATATATCAAAATCGTATTAATTAAACAAAACTTTAATAGCATGCACAATAAGGCAAATTCAGCCATTATAAGTAAACCCTATATATATATTTTTATATTTTTATGTTGTAATTTAAACAAAAATAATTAAACCAACAATATAAAGATAGATTTAACTTATTTGGAACTTTTGCTCTGATACCAAATAATGCAGCAACCCCCTAGAATCTAAGTCTGAATAACCTCCAAATCAATTCAAAATCAAATCTTCAATTTTAATCAATTGTTAATTAAATTTTTCACTCCCAAATCAGTAAAGAATTGGTAACAAATAGCATAAGAAAAAATTAGAACACGCCACAAAGTCATAACTAACCAGATCAGTGAAATAAGCCTTAACATATCAAAGTGTAGATAATGTTTTACTTGAAGTAAAAAACTTCTTAAATTTCATTAATGGTCAAATCTTATGTCTTGCACATTTGTTTGGAGATTTTTATATCTCTAAAGAAGCTAAATCCCCGTAGAATAAGGATTTCTAATCATTATCGTATTCTAATCCCTTAAAGTTAGGGATTTACGACTTATCTTATCCAAATCCCTCAAACATAGGGATTAACAACTAATAAAATTTAAATCATTTTTAATAAAGAAAAACTAAAATAAATATAATTTATAGAAGATAAAATCCAACTAAAATAAGGAAAACCAAGTCAAATTTGATTATCCACTTAAGCCACACGAATTGAGCTAAAAATGACATATTAAAGCCTAAACAATAAGCCCAATATGTCTCCTAAGGTTGGCCATAAGTTGTGCACATGTCTCGCATATGATCTTTTAAGTTGTATATGCACTGCATATGATTCTTCAAATTTGTCCACTTGATTTAATGAACTAGGACACCTTGTAAATAGGCTCAATTGACTTGAATCTTTATGAAATACTTTTTTATCTTTACTTTAGGCTTCCTTTTGTGTAGCATTCACCTATAAGCTTGATTATTGACTTTAGGCTCAATATTGCTTTTAATGCTTCAATGTTGCCTCCTATGGTTTGGAACATGGCCAAAAGTTATTTTGAACATATAAATGAGCATTTAAACTCCTTCTAGGCTTAGGTCAACGATATAAGGTTGTTCTACTTTGTTGGTACGAGATAACCCTCCATGTTTGACAACCTTGCTTGTATCATTCCCCTTTTTCTTAAGAAGATTCGTCTTTGAATCTTTGCCTACATCAAAAGAAAAATGTACAATTGTTAGTAAATAATTCACTTTTCACATCTTTTTATTTTTCATACAAATTCACCACTTTCTTTCTTTGCTTATCTCTCTCATTTTTACTACTTCAAATCTCATCTTTTTCAAATTTCTCTTCATTTCTATCCCAAACAATCCCTCATTTTATATCAATTATGCTTTAAACTTCTCCTTTTACCCCTTTTTCACTCATTTTCACTCTTTCTAGCTCACCTAAATCATGTTTTTCACTTACCACCATAGATTCTCTATCATTAGCTACATATTCAACATGATTAACACTTTCACTTTCAATCTTTACACTCTCAATCTTGTTAATATCAGTAACTTCTTCTAAAGGTGGCACAAAGTCTTTACTCTCACTTTTGGCCTTAACACTCCCATCATGAATATCTTCTTCCTTCTCATAAGCTTGACTTTCTCCAACATCTTTTATTTTATCCATCTTACTACTCTCCTGATATCATGACCAACCAATTAACTAGAAAGTTAGTGGTTTGACTTTTAACCTTTTCTAGACAACTATCGTGCAATTCATCTATTTTACTATACTATACCTCATTTGGTTCAGATGATAGATTATGTGTCGACTCCTACTAGACTGACTATATTACATATAGTCCAAATAATATAAGTTATTGTCTATGAGACTCATTACTCTCTTTGACATATCCTTGAAGACTTTCTTCAAGAGTTGTCTACCTAGGCTAAGGATATCTGAATAATGATCTTTACAAGAAGTTATATGTATACTCTACTTCTATTAGGAGTGATGAATGCTTTATTGACTACTCAAATACATTCGAATACCTCATGTTATATGAATAAATATCTTTGTGATTTTTCCATAGCAAGTCATCCAATGTACTTGGCTACTATAGCGAATATTTACATGTTAACTCTAAATATTTTATGTCTTCAGCTTATGAGATCATCTGTTTTGCCTAGTCAAGGAGTATAACATGAACTAGTCTATCCGGATTAACAATATCTCATTTTGTTAATCCTATGATTAGAGATAATTTAGGTATAAACATAATTTCATATGATTGGAATCTTACTATCATGATCTCATCATAATTTCCTTCATACTGCCAAGGACTTCATTAAACTATCTAAAATCTAAATCAAATTTATAAATAAAAATGCATTTTATTAATAATAAATGAATACTTCAAGTGTCTAAGGTGATTACTTTTAGGGCATCTCTATAACATGTGAGGTATAGGGAATAAAATTTATAATTTTTTCCCATCGAGAAATGGGCCGGAGTTGGCTAAGGGGTGAAATTTTCGGGATTGGGGATGGAAATGGTGTCTTCCATCTCGTTGCCACTCCTAAACGAGAAAAGCTTATAAAGAAAATAAATTAATGATTAATTTATAGAAAACTTCAATTGTATCTTTTTATTTTTGAACATTTTATGCTTTTATGAGATAATCTTGTTTAAAAATAGAAAAAACCAAGACAATGGGCATCTTTCAAATATTAAAATTATTCAATGTTGGGAGTTCAAATTAAAAACCTTTAATTAAAGAAAAAGAAATTAGAATATCTCCAAAAAATTAAAATATCTCATTTTACTCTTTTTCTTTGATATATTGGTATCGTTTGATTTAACTGTTAAATATAATTGGTAGCTAGTAACTGATAGTTGATTACTAGCAGTGGTTTGGGATTTATTATTTAATAAAAATAATTGAGTTGTTACTGTTGGAATATAAAATATATTATTTTACAATATATAAATAAATAAATAAATAAAATTTTACTATATTGCTTATTTGATATAATTATTTATGTTAACAAATTAAAAATCACTTTAATAATAATAATAATTTTTAAAAATATATATGATATAAGAGTAACTAAATAAAAAATGAATTCAAAATTTGTTATTTCTTTATATATAAAGATAATATAGTGTAAAAGTAATTTAGTTTTTTAGTTTAAAAAAAACTCTAGTTCATTTCAAAATGTAACTTTCCAATTAGCAATCGTTTGAGATTTCCAATAGTTATTAACTGTTGTTTAGAAAAATTTATCAAATATTTATATATTAGCTGTTGGATTGAAAAAAAAACTATCAATTACTATGAACAACTTAACCAAAGATCCTTTTAAGGATTAAATCTATGATCTTCCGAATTTGTCATAGATATTTTATTATAAATATACCAATCCAGTCATCTTGCTCTTAAAAAACAGATGCTCATATTTTATTTGTTAAAATATATAAAAAATGTAAAAAATTAAACTTACAATTGGTTCAGCTATATCTTACTTTACTTGCAACGGAGGAACCCAGTTGAGCTAGATTTGCGCAAGCAATGTCTGTCCTTTTTTGCATTTTCGCATTTTTAATATTCCACTGTTATTCTTTTTCTTGGTTTCAAGATGTTAAAAAATTGTCAATTTAACCTTTTTTTTTATAGAGTGAATTTAACATGTACAATTATGGAAAACGAAAGAGGGCTGACTCTCTCGTTACCCAACAGGCACTTGGGTCGAGGCTAAATTTCTCGAGACAGCCACCTAAATCCTACGCCTCAGTGTTTATTGGCCTAACATTCGTTTGTGAATATTCCGAAGCTAATTATCAACTTTGCTAGCCTACAATCTATTTTATTTTTTATATCATTGTATAAATATAATAATGTAATTGAATCACTACATACTGTTAGAATATTTTTAATAGATTTTTTTTTTACTTTAGCTAGGCTATTTATTTTAAAGATTTTTTTATAATTTTTTAAATATACTCTTTATTTTCAAAATTTAGAGTATATAGAAAATTTGATTTTTAATATTTAGAGAGTTAAATTTTACTATTTATTTTAATTATAATTAATACACTTTTAATTTTTATGCATATTCAATCTTTTTATTAATATATTTCTCTAAAAATATATATTTTTTCTTTTCTTATAATAAAAGTCATTTATTTTTTTTGATAAATGTTACTCCCTCCATATGAAAAAGATAGGCTTAGTTCTATTTTTGTACATATTAAAAAAAATTAGTTAGTTTAGTTAAATTAATAATTTTTGTTTAATATTTTTCAAAAATACCCTCCATTATTATTATCTTGAAAATAATATTTAATCTCTTTTAATGCAAGACTCAAATTAATACTGATATAAATATCAACCAATTTCAAAAGTTATTTAGAGTAAGAGTTAAAAAAAAATAAGCATCCAATAATAATAATAATTAATTGATAGTTTATTTATTGATATAAGTGGTAGTGACATAATACTAATGGAATATATAAACAAGAGTATATTTATAATTAAATAAAATAACTACACTTTAAAAAAGGAAAGTGACTTATAATTTTGGAAGCTAAAAATACAAAGTGATTCTATTTTTCCAAATGGAAGGAGTACTTCTTTCCGTTTCATTCTAAGTGTCATTTAAGGTAATGTTACTAAAATTAAGAGTATTATTCAATAGACATAATTATAGGTATAAAATGAATGTATTATCTTTTTTTCAAAGACTAAAAGTAATGAATTACAATTATTCCAATAAAACTCATAAATAAAATTGAGAAACAATAGTTTATTTTTTTTATTAATAATCTACTAATATCATTTGAAGTGGAACAAATTTTATTTTCTTAAACGACAATTAAAGTGAAATGGATAGTATAATTTGTATTAGATAAAACAAAATGAGAAGTGAAAATATAAAGAGTTTATTGGATTTATAACAAGATTTTACTCTCTATAATTAACAATATTTTTTATTATATAAAATATATTTTTTAAAATAAAGAGTAATATTGGAAATACTTTAGTAATCGGATATTTTGAGAATAAATTAGGGGAGGAACCGATGTCACTGTCACGACCTCCTTTTAAACTAAGCACGCCACTTTCTCTTTTTCTTTCTTTCAAAACTTCATATTTTAATCTTTATATTTTATTAATTTTATGTAATTAGTTTTTGAACTAAAAACTAATTCAATTAATAATTTTACAATCATTAATTGGAAATTAAATGTTTAATAAATACAGTTTAAACAAAATTTATTCAATTAATTATCTTAATTACCATTAATTAGATATTAAGTGTAAGATATATTAGGCATTAATTTAAACTATTGAAAGATTGAAAAACCTTTATTATTATGGAAATAAATTCTACTCATTTGACATCAGTTACTACCCCTTTTACTCTTCCACATTCTAATTCTTCTTCCTACATAATTTCTTCTAGTAATTGTTTAGATTTCCTTTATGAATTTCAACATATACCAGATGAGCAAAAAACTTCAATTACTGAAATACTTTGTCTTAGTCATTATAATACTTATAACCAGTCAAAGTCCTCTTGGAAAACCAACATAAAATTACTGGTCAAAAGAACTTCCAAGACTGTAAAAGAATATATTCAGTCATTTTTCTTTGACCATTGTATTATTAAAGGTACAAAATAAGATGAGTTTATCTTCTTAGAAATTATACCATAATTTCTGACACTTTGGAAATGTGATGGTTATTTTTATCTTCATTTTGGAGCTATCAGGTTAGCACTCTCTTATCATAGAAGAAAATGTATTCCTATTTTTGTCCAAATAGCCTTACTGGATATTAGATACTTATAGTATCAACATGCTGTCATTGGTACTGTAGAAACAACGCTCAATATTGGTATAGTGATCACATTTTTTCCAAATTTTAATCTGTCTCTAGATGATCCCCATGTACTTTCATCCTTAAAAGTACAAGTTTAAAATCTTTCGTGCTGAGCACTAGTGATTTAAAGTTCATTATTAGCTGATTTATAAGGTTCAAAATCATGCCATAGATGTAGTTGTTCCTATATCCAATGATACTTTATTAATAGTAGCAGATGCACAAAAGGTTCCAACCTATGTGCATGTTCCCAGAAATATCTTTCGTGCTGAGCTTCTAAAGCTGTTACCTAAAACTTGGGTAATAAATTATGAGAAGATACAAAGTAATGCACAACATGTTCAATATCAAGAATCACAGTTCTTAAAAAAACCGATGGAATTGTTGAAATTAAATTTTTTCGATCTGCAAAACCAAACACCAACACTCCTATATTCTCTACTCAATTTATGATTGAGCCTTATGAAGAAGAGGAGAATCTTGCAATCAATTTGATACAAAAGGAAAGCATATATATGCTATGTACCAAGGAAAATACAAGGTACTAGATATAGGCTGTGATTGTGAAAATTGCAGAAGAGATGCTTATTACAATTCTTATGAAGAAGAGTCACTAGCTCACAGAAGAAGGAAAAAGAAAAGTTTATCTGAAAAAAACATGAAAAAACGATTTGATGGTAGTGATCTATTAATTAGATTACTTAGCCAACCTTTAAAAAAATATGACTATATAGTCAATTATTCTGAGTCAACATCATTCAAATCAAAGATGTCAACTTCATCATCGTTGCAGTGGGATGAACCAAAAAAATGAAACCATTAAGGTTAGAGCCATCTTCATCATCTCCTGTCCTAATCTATAAAAAAAGGGATTGGAATGGATTCAAAAGTATGAACCTTAGCAGAGATGTATTCCAAAGACTTGTAATGCTTAGGTTATTACTCATATCTGATCAATAAAGCCTAATCTCAATTCTACTCCAGCAGTATGCATGTTCCAATCTCAGGAGCATGATTTTCCACCATTTTAGGAGACTATTGATCCAAATATTCATATTAAAAAAATTCATTGGGTCAAATCTTCTGGTCCTGATACTCATGGTAAATTTTGAGAAATTATAGTTGGAGAATATGTCATTAATTGGTAGACAGACAACACCTTGGCACAAAATAAGATTCTTGAAAAAAATTGATAAAAGGGTGAACTAAGTCTTGCAACAGGTCAACCAACTAGGATTTGATGTAAATCGACAACTCAGTTGGCAGCAAGTTATACTTCGTCTCTAGACGCAAATGATGTCTCTTCATCAAGAAATCATTCATATGATTCAGAATCAAATCATTGGACCATAGTTTGTTCAAAAAGAAAAAGAAATCTCAAGGTTGAAAAATCAGCTTTCTCAAATTGAAAAAAAATATGCAAGTTAAAACACCATTTAACCCTTTCTCTTCCACCAATACTCATCCTTTATCAGAATATGTTATAAAAAAAAAACACTTTTACCCAATCAAAAGTTGATCCAGTTCTTTTTCAACATAAAAATTTTCAAAAGATAATGCGAGCCAAAACTCTCTCACAAAAACATCCAAAGAAAAAACCAATCATATATCCTCCTATAACATATGTTACAACTCCACTTACCTCCTTATCTAAAACACAACCCATTCCTAAAAGATCTGTTAAACAACCAGCTTTAGGCCCGTTTTAAGATTCACAAGATCCTTATCAATATATGATTCAACCTTCTTCAAACAAAATTACATCTTTCATCCAATCATGTGTAGATAAAACTCAGGATATTCATCAAGTCTATCTACATTGATTCAATAACCACCTTTTCCTTAGGAAGAGTTAAAAAACAAAAATTCTATGGTGGTCCCATTACTTTATTTCATCAGTGATTTAACAATCCCTCTGATTCATCTAAAAATTTCTCTAAGACTGAATCCATTTTCTGATGAAATGATTCCATTTTTTAAGATGGTTGGGCCAACAGAATCAATTGAACAATCTAAATAAATGCAATCGACACCATCTAAGACAACACCAATTGTTGAAAAGCCACAAAATGAGCAAATGGATGAATCTTCTTATGATTCAAAAGCTTATAATGGTCTATGGTTTAATATGGATGATATTATTCCAAGCCAAAAAAGAACTAAACTCCTTGAAATGTTTGCATGGTGGGAAACCAAAATTCAAGCTGGAATATCATTAAGGAAGCTCTCCAAGATTTCACTACCAAATTTATTGGCAGTTTAATAGAATGGTGGATCTAAGTATCAGAATATCAAAAGCTTCGATTTTGTCAACTTCCAACAATAGTTGCTACTCTAGCATGCATTGAAGTTGAGTTTATTGGTACACCTAAAGATTCTCTTGAAACATCTCAAAGTGAATTTTTTCAGTTGAAATGTTGCTCTTTTAAAAGGAAAGATTTGGACAAATATTATATGCGTGTAGCTAAATCATATTATCAAATTCATTTTGGTGATGTCAATCTTAAGCAACAATTTATCAATTCAGTCCCAGAAGAGCTTGGGAATGCAACTCTCAGATATTTCAGAAAACAAAGAGTGACTCTCACAAATCTTTCTTTGGCACAAATCAATCAAAAGATGTTAATTGTCCTTTAAGATTTATGTTTTAGCAGAAACCAAATCAAATAAGCATTGAGAATGAGAAATGACAAAATTTTTGAGTCTATATGTTCCATATCAGACTAGTAATTAAATGTTCTAACCAGAAAAATTGTGATTGCAAACAATCCAAAAAAAGACAAGCATTTTAGGACATACAAATACAAAGGTAGATCTGGATACAAGAAACACAAGAAGTTCAAGTACTTCAAAAAGAAACATTGAAGGTACAAGAAATTTGATCGATGTTATCTTTATGGAAAGAAATATCATTTTTCAAAAAGAAATGTCCAAATAGGCCGAAATAAGTTATTCAGCTAGTTTAACAACTAAAACATTAATATAATGTTAATGTTGATAAAACTTATTTAAAGTCATTATTTTCTATTGATGATGTCCAAATAGGCCTAAAGATTCCTTATGGAAATAGAAGCTCTACCTTTTTCGTCAGACTCTGGAGAAGAATGTCTCTTTCAAATAAAGGTGAGCCTAGATCCAACTCAGGATATTGCTACAGCCCAACATAACATTTATTAATACATGAGTCCATAAAATTATTACTAATCCAAAACTCTTTCCAGACCATTTATGGAAAGCCTATAAAGAATTTTTCAAGGCCACAAATGGAGAATTATTTTCAATAGATTGTATAACAATAAAGTCCATAAAGATCCAATTTCTTCCAAATCGTACAATATGGACCAAAATCTTAAATTCATATCTTCCTAAAAGGGATATTCTTGTTAGTTTTGATGTTCTTAGCTAATTTCCACAATTATCCATCACTGCTCAAGGTCTCAAAGTAATTGCCCTACACTTATACTGCAAATTATTTATGGCTTGTCTTTGGCCCATTCGGTAATATTCGGGCCTAAACAATTCATTAAATTGTGCAGATAGTCAAGTTGAATTTCTTGAAAAGTGTTAGAATCCTCTCTGGACTAGATATGATTTTTATATCTCCTTGCCATTCAAACAAAATAAGGATATAAATCCACAAAGGTTACTCATCCTGGAATGAATCTAGATGATCAATTCATGACTGTCCATAACTGTTCTCAACTTTACAATAAGGTCTTCTTGAGTCATGCTTTCTGAAAAAAAAAATGCATCTAGCAAAAGAAGATATATAATTTCTGGAGATGAAATTTAAAGATAATACATATAAGCCATGTCCATATATTGGGCTTGAATTATTAAAGTTTCATGACAAAGAATTGACAAGAAAATAAATTCAATAATTTCTTGAGATTGAAAATTATCTCAGAGACTTTATTCCTCACTTTTCAAAAGTAACCCAACAATTACGACAATTATTAAAGAAAAATGCTCCACCATGGTCACATGATAAATCTACAACTGTAAAGCAGATAAAGGAGATTTATAAGGATCTACCTCCTTTATACATACCGACAGAGGGAAAAAAATTCTCTAGACATATGCTAGTGATAAATAACGGGAAGCAATTCTTTTATATGAAAAAGATAGAAAACACCAAGTTTGTGCTTATGCTAGTGGGTGTTTCAAAGATTCAGAATGTCATTACCATTCAACTTTTAAGAAAATATTGGCAGTAAAGTATAGTATCAAAAAATTTGAATTTCATCTAATTGGTCATTACTTTACAGTTTTGATGGATTGCTTATATTTTTCAAGGATTTTGAACTTCAAGGGGAAACAAGTGTCACATGCTCAATTATTAAGATGGAATGATCAATTTTCAAAATACAGTTTTAATGTTGTATAAAAGGAGACAAGAATCTCATTTTTTATTTTCTATCCAGATCCCCATCAAAACAATTGAACTTGATTACTAAAACTCAAATAATTCCTCTAATTCTCATGGAAAGTTCTAGTTTTTCTCCCTATCCTTCCTTTTCGATCAAAGTCATGAACAAAGTTTAAAAAAAAAAGCTTAATTGTTGACTATCAATTAAATGAAATTCGGAAGCACGAAGACACCTTTGTCAAACCAGAAACTTTTCATCTTGATTATCCTTTTATGGATGTATTCAAAGTTCCTCTTTATTGACAATTCCCTGAAGAATCTTTAGAAATGTTATGGTACATGTGTGTCATATATTATATAGATTTTGACTTTGTCCAATACGTTGGTATAATTCTATTGTAGCCAAGACATTGCCAGAAATCTCTAAAAAATTTCTAGGGTGGTTTAAATGCTTACCGGTCTGGCAACACACTATCTTCCGGTTTTTTCAAAAAAATTAGGACATTAGAGTTCAAGCTAATAAGATGCACTCAATTATCATTATGCATTAGGATAAGCATTATTTAGCTTTTGAAGTCTATGGAACTTTTCCCTACTATCTCTGAGGAAATTATGACTCTCATCCTTCTGAAGTTAGAGAATTTCAAAGATCCATAGCAATAAGAAATCAATATATTCCTTGAGAAATATGGTCCAAATATGAAGATGATACTCTATGGAAAGTCATTCCATCAACCTACATAGATAGCCAAAGAAGAGAAGAAGAGATATATACAACAATAATGTCAGTTAGGCAAGCACATCCACTAGCACATGATTATGAAGCAGGAACCCTCTACCTTATCCAATTATGATTCAGATAAATATGATCAAATGAATATCTCTCCTAGTCATGAACCCATCCGTGATAAGAATTAGAGTGGTCCACCTTATCTTATCTTTTGTATAATTATACTTTTACTATTTGTCAATGTGTCCTTTGTAATAATTGTAGTTTGCTTTGTAAAAGAAAAAATCTTACAAATATTTACTTTAATAATTTTAGTTTGACTGTATCTTAAGATCATTCTATATAAGGAGGTTCTTATTTTATAAGAGGGTAGAACACCTTAGAAATAAAATCTTCGAAAGTTTTCTTAATTTATGTCTTTCTAAATTTTTGTCCTTTTTCAATCCTAAATTAGTTTCTAAACATACCTACTATAGTTTCTTTTCTTAAATAATCATAGCCAAAGATCTATATGGCCTCCGGATGATACTATTGATGCAACAAAGTAAACAACTAAGAGGCAGACCTATTGAGTGTCCAAAAGAGGCTATTGTTAGCTAGCATACATGTTGTTTATAATGTGGCATCAGTAGTGGTTATCAGGCAACTGATTATTAAAGTAATCAATTGAACAAATTTGATAGTTAGAGAATTAATTTAATTGAAAATTGATGATTAAAATAAATAATTAAATGTGGCCTTCACAAAGATGCTTTCTTAGTTACTCTTTGTTTTCGTTGTTTTGTTTTTCCTTCTATTAAAAAAAATAAAAATATACTTTTTTTTTCTAATAGAAATGAAAAACACTCCAATCTCTAATGGAGTTATGGGCTTTGACTCATGTGGTCAAATATTGATATTAATTTGAGAACATTTCATATTTTACCTATATTTATTTTTTATTTCAAAAATACCTACAATTTTTTATCATTTTTATTAAAGATTCTTTTCAATTTTGCTGTTTTTCTCATTTTTCAATTTCAAATTTATCATTTTATTTTATCTCTTCAAAACGTGGGGCAATTTTTTCATATCTTGTAACTTCCCATTTCAAATTTAATCAGATTTCCTTAGGGTCTCTTTCTATTTTTTTTTTTTTGTAATTTCATTTTCAGATTCATTCCTTATCCCACCATAAAAGTTCTAGAAGCTTCAAGAAGCGACATCTTAGCTCCACCCAATCTTGAACGAGGGAACATAGAAAGGACACTAGCAAATAAGAAAGAAGAGGCGAAAAATGTTCCAGTCAACAAAGAAGAAAAGGGAAATATATACATACAAACAAGGAAGAAGATACAGCAAGTACACTAATAAAGCAAAATGCAAAAATAACCACACAATCTTCTACATAAACCATGTTGTTACGATTTTTTGGTGAAAATTGGTACTTAGTTTTTGATTTGTTCTTTTCCTTGGCTTTATCTTTATAAGAAGGTTGTTGAGAGACTTTCTTATTTTTCATCCTTTTTTCTTCTCCCAGATTTTTTGGCTAGCATTTGTTTTTTATTTATTTTGTATGTAATTATTTTCTTTATTCACTTTCGTTGGTTTTCTTGCCTGTAATGATAAAATTTGAATACAAAAACATAATTAGTATAACATTCTTGATATTTTTTTTATATGTGATATATATTTTCATTATTAAAGTATTAGATAACTAACATTTATTCAACATTTATGTGACATTCACTTAACATTTTTATTTTTTATATGTAATATATATTTTCATTTTGAAGTAACAGATATTTAATATTTACTCAACATATACCTAATATTTATATTTTGTTATTTTTTGATATGTGATCTATAATTTCATTTTTGAAGTAACAGATACCTAACATTTACTGAATATTTATATGACATTTATCTAACAACTGCGTTTTATATTTTTGATATGTGATATGTATTTTCATTTTTGAAATAATAAATATGTAACATTTACTTAACATTTACCTGACACTTACCTCATTTTTTACCTTATTTTGTTTATTTTGATGTGATATATATTTTCATTTTTAAAGTAACATATACCTAATATTTACACAACATTACTTGATATTTACTTAATATTTACCAAACATTTATATTTTGTTACTTTTTTTTTAATATGTGATATTCATTTTCATTTTTTAAGTAACATATACCTAACATTTACTCAATATTTACTTAATATTTATCTAACATTTACTTTTTATTAGTTTTCTGGACATGTAATATATATTTTCATGTTTGAAGTAAGTGATATGATATCCATTAATTTAGTCCTTGAATTGCACATGTCGCGAAATAGACACGTCAGTCTGATTAGAGTCTAAATTCGGATTTTGACTAGAAAAAAATTAAAATAATGAAAAATAATTTTTGAAATTGTCTAATAAAGTGTATAATGTGTTTTAAGTTGTTAAATTATGATAGAGGACCGAAGTGCAAAGTTTAGAAAGTTTTTGTATAAATTTGTTATTTATAAAAAAAAGAAGGACAAATTTGGATATTTACCAATTAAAACATAATTTGGACATAAAACATAAAGGGATGGCAGACCACATGAAAGGGAGACATTTTTCTCTAAGTTAAACCATATTAAGATGCTAATTGTGCAAAAATATCATGGTATGGTTAATTATGTCAGCCTCATTCTTTGACATGTTGTTCTTTTTTCTTTTTTCATCTTCCATTTTTATCTCAAAAATATTAGAATTTTTTGTTCACAAACAACCTCCCATGTTTCCCCCATCAACCTCTATAGCCAAGCTCCACTAAGAGAGAGAAAGTGAGAAAAATGAGAGAAAATACTAGGAAAAGGCATTTTCATGCATAAAAAAGCATTTTCATGCATAAAAAAGCTTGGAAAAGCTAAAAGAAGACCTAAATAGCGAAAAATAAGTTTGGAAAGAGAAGAAAGAAACCTCATTTGGTTTAGCTATGGTGGAAAACATGTGAAGGTAAGACTTTTTCTTCATCTCTATATTTTCCTCAAAATGAAAACATGTTTTAAGCAAATTTAGAGCTTGTTTTGTGAGAAGAGGTCTTATATAAAAGTAAGGGTTTTGAGTGGTTTTAATAGAATAAAAGGTTGTAAAAAGTGTTGAAAGACCTTAAAATCGAAAAAGGTTAAATTAGAGAGGTTGCAATAGGGTTAAATGCTAAATTGGTGAAAGATTTTAGGGTTTAGAGATTGTAGAGAGAGAAAGTCAAGCCATGATTTAGAATTGTGAAAAAATAGTGTTTTATTGGTCTGTTGGCATATGATAGGTGCTCAGTTGGAAGAAAAACAAGCTCAAAAAGAAAGGACAAAGTGAAGGCAAGGAAAAAGAGGCTTGAAGAAGCCCAAGTAAAAATAAGAAGGTTAGTGCATACTTTTTTGGCTATAACCTATGATTTTGATATGAAATTGCATAATTGAATTGTTTGGCATATCAAAATTTGTGACTTGAATACAATTGAGTATGCAATTTGCATGAAATTTAGGGTTGATAATGGTAATGTGAATTTTATGTGAATTAATGGCTTGATTAATATGTATGTGAAATTAATTTGAGTTAGATATGACATTAATACTTATATTAGAGATGTGAAATGTGTATTGAACTTCGAAGGCATAATTGGTATGATTAGGGTGGTACTGAAATGCCTTAGAATGAAATTTGAGTTGGCACAATAGTTTCCCAGCAGTGATTCACATGTGTAAATAAATGATTTTGCATGGAAGGGTACTATTTCATCCATATTCATTTACGGCTTGGAGCTAAACAGGGGTCATGGATGTGAAGCTAAATCATGAGCATGAATGACATTATCATGATCGTGAACAACTTTTGTGTTGTTCATAGGTTGAAGACCTTTTTTCACAGCTATGAATTAGTTTTGGTCAGAGCATGAACACATTAATCATGGTCGTGAATGCCCTATTTTAACAATAAATTTATTTGTTAATTAATGATTCAAGGAAAGTATTTAAAATATATGGTACACTAAATGTACAATGGCATAGAATAAATGGAAATAATATGGATTTAGCAGGACATAATTGAAATTAAGTAATAACAAAATGATCATGAGAAAAGAAAAAGGAATTGTTGTTGTACCAAAACAAATTATGATAATGAGAAAAAGAATTAAGCTCATGTTATGTACCTAATTCAGACTAGAATGAGTAGACTGTAGGGTTTTGAAGAATGAATCATATTCATAAACGAAGTGAAAAATAAAATTTTTCAAAACCCAAAACAAAAAATCATACTTATACCATTAAAACTAATTTATATAAATGTAAATGTTAAAAATTATACCTTGTAATTTTTATTTGTTCTTCAAATCTTCACTTTGTTGGGTTGTAGCAAACCACAACAATCCATACTAGGATGTCTCTAATAATAATCCATGCGAATAATGAAGAAAAAAATATCAAGAGAAATGGTTTGAACAAATTCAAAGTGCTAGCTTTGAAAGTGTTATTGAGAGAATTTTTGTTGTCTTAAAAATATTTTTTCACAAAAAAATATTTTCATGTCTATTTTCTGCCATTTGATGTCTTTTTTATTTGAATCAAATTCAAAAGTAAGATAAAAAGTCAAAAATGGGGAAAATAGAAACAAATGAATAATAATTGGCCATAATTGGCCTAATTAAGGCCAAAAACTGCCATTAGCCAACGGATGGGAGGCAGCAGGAGCTCTGGGCATGCTGCGGGCTGCTGCTGGGTAACCCCCGTGCAGGCCCGTGACACTCCCTAACAATTTTTCCGTGCGATCCATCCTAAAATAATTGTCTCATATTTTAGATCCTATCCAAGACCATTTTACTCATTCTCCATATTTTCAATGCGTGTGACCCATTAGGTTCCCGATTATGTTGTCCACTTAAATTAACAATTAATTTAAGCAAGTTATGAGTGGTATCTAGCAACACATCATGACCCCCAATTGACTAGAAAGTTAGTGGTTTGACTACGAACCTTTCCATAGACAATTTATGTGCAATTATTCCTTTCACCATTCTATACCCCATTTGGTTCAGAGTATGGACATGTGTCAACTCCCACTAGACTGACTACGTCACGTCTAGTCCAAGTAATGTTAGTTCTTGTCATTGAGGCTCATTACTATATTAGATATGTCATTAAAGACTATCTTTATGATATTTCCACTCTGGCCAGAGATTCCTGAGTAATGACTATGACAAGAGGCCATGGGTATACACTCCTTCTATCAAAAGTGGTGAATCCTTTGCTGGTTACCCAATTACCTTCGAATACCTCAAGTTGTATCCAATCACCACCCTACAAGCAACCTCCGTAAGGTAACAAGGAATAGTGTCAAAAGACAAAATCAGTATCCTAGATGTCCTTGAGTACCTCAAGTCTAAGGATACTTGCACCATTGCTATGATGAGATTATCATTGACATTTGAATAGATTATCCATATGATTGTCTTATAGCTAGTCATAGAATGTACTTAGCTACACTTAGCAAGTATTCATATGTTAACACTAAATATCTCATTTTTATAGATTATGAAATCTACTACTCGATCCAATCAAGGAGTGTAACATGTGCTAGTCTGTCCGGATCAACAATGTCCCATCTCATTAATCCTATGACTAGGGATAATTTTGATACTAACAAAATTACACATGATAAGAATCTCAATATCATGATCTCATCATGATTTCCTTCATGCTATGTTATGTATCAAGGACTTCATTAATTGATTTAAGATCACTTATCAATTCATATATCAAATGAACATCAAATTAATGAAAAAGCCTTTTATTAATCAAATAAATTTGTACAATAAGTGCTAAAGGTGATTGTCTTTAGAACACTCCTCTAACAAGCTCCCACTTGCACTAAAATCAATCACCTTTGTATTTAATTCCATAGGCGAGTACATGAGAATCATATTTCTTTTGGGGAAGTGGCTTAGTTAAAGGATCAGTAATATTCTGATCAGTGGGCACTCTTTCTATCTTTACATCATTCCTACCAATGATTTCTCTAATCAAATGGTATCTTCTGAGTACATGTTTGGATCTCTGATGAGACTGTGGCTCATTTGCTTGTGCAATGACTCCATTATTATCACAATACAATTGTATTGGATCAATAATGCTGGGAACCACTCCAAGTTATGTGATGAATTTCTTCATCCAAACTGCTTCCTTTGCTATTTCAGAAGCTGCAATGTACTCTGCTTCGGTTGTGGAATCAGTAGTCGTTTCCTGTTTGAAACTCTTTCAACTAACTGCTCCACCATTTAGTGTGAATATATAACCTGACTGAGATTTTGAGTCATCCTTGTTAGATTGGAAGCTAGCATCGGTATACCCGCTCACAGTAAGATCTCCATCTCCATATACCAAGAATACATCCTTAGTTCTTCTTAAGCACTTAAGGATATTCTTGACAGCCACCCAATGACCCTCACCAGGGTTCGATTGGTATCTACTCGTGACATTCAGAGCATATGAGACATCGGGTCTTGTACATATCATAGTATACATGATTGATCCTATAGCTGAAGCATATAGAATCAAACTCATGTGTGTCCTCTCATCTTGTGTCTTTGGACACAAAGACTTTGAGAGAGTAATCCCATGGGTCATAGGAATATATCCCCTCTTGGACTGCTCCATGCTAAACCTCTTTAACATCTTATCTATGTATGTAGAGTGTGAAAGACCAAGTAATCTTTTGGATCTATCTCTATAGATCTTTATCCCTAAAATATAGACTGCTTTTCCACGGTCTTTCATAGAGAAATTCTTGGATAACCAAATTTTGACTGATTGTAAGGCTGAGACATCATTTCCCATTAACAATATGTCATCTACATATAACACAAGAAATATGATTGCACTCCCACTAACCTTCTTGTAAACACAAGGTTCATCCGGATTTTGTAAGAAACCAAACTGTTTGATTGTCTCATCAAACCGAATATTCCAACTCCTGGATGCTTGCTTTAGTCCATAAATGGATCTTTGAAGCTTACATACCTTTTTGCCATCTTTGGATATGAAACCTTTTGGTTGTGTCATGTACACATCCTCAGTCAGATTTCCATTAAGGAAAGCTGTTTTCTCATCTATTTGCCATATCTCATAGTCATAATGAGTAGCAATGGCTAGGAGTATCCTTATGGATTTAAGCATAGCTACTGGGCTAAAAGTTTCATCGTAGTCAATTCCTTGTCTTTGACGATAACCTTTAGCAATAAGTCTAACTTTATAGGTAATCATATTACCATCCATGTCAATTTTCTTTTTGAAATCCCACTTGCACCCTATAGGCTTTATTCCTTCGGGTGGGTCAACCAAAGTCCATACTTGGTTTTCATACATGGAATCCATTTTTGACTTCATGGCTTGAAGCCATTTGTCAGATTCTAAAATATTCAGAACCTCTTCATAGGTTGTAGGCTCATCCTTTTCTATGAGCAATACGTCGTTCTGTTCACTAATGAGAAATCCATATCTCTCTGGAATAGTACGTATCCTACTTGACCTATGAAGCTCTTGTGCTTCAGAAGGTTGAGCTGTTATATCATCCATATGAGTAACAAGCTCGGGTTCAGGCAGTTGATTAACATCTGTTTGAGCATCTTGAACTTCCTCAAGTTTACTTTTGCTCCCACTATCTCCTTTTAGAAGGAATTCTCTCTCTAAAAAGATAACATGTCTTGAAACAAAAACCTTTTGTTCCAAGGGGTGGTAAAATTGATATCCATATGATGCTTTTGGATATCCCATAAACAAACATCGGTCAGACATAACTTCTAGCTTATCTAACATTGTCCGCTTCACATAAGTAGGACAACCCTAAATTCTCATGTAAAAAAATGTGGGCCTCTTGTTATACCATATCTCATATGGAGTAACATCAACTGACTTTGAAGGAACTCCATTTAATATATAAATGGCGGTCTTTAGTGCATAACCCCAAAAGGATTTAGGCAATTCCGCAAAACTCATCATAAACCTTACCATGTCTAACAAGGTTCGGTTTTTCTTTCAGCCACACCATTGTGTTGTGGCGTGTAAGGTGGAGTCCATTGAGATAAAATCCCATTATCCCTAAGATAATCTAGAAACTCTTGGCTAAAGTCTTCACCTCATCGATCTGATTGAATTTTTTTAGTACTTTTGCCAAGTTGTTTCTCTACTTCATCTTTGAATTCTTTGAACTTTTCAAAAGCTTCAGATTTGTATCTCATAAGATACACGTATCCATATCGTGAGTAGTCATCGATAAAAGTAATGAAGTAGATGAAACCACCTCTAGCGTGTGTAGACATTGGACCACATACATCTGAATGTATTAAGTCTAAAAGTCCATTAGCACGTTCACCCTTTCCCTTAAAGGGTAATTTAGTCATCTTGCCTAGTAAACAAGATTCACATGTGTCATATGATTCATAATCAAATGACCCCAAACTACCACTTTTGTGTAGCTTAGCCATGCGTTTCTCACTTATATGACCAAGATGACAATGCCATAAATAAGATGATTTCAACATATCTTGTTTTTGCCTTTTATTATTATTGATGTTTAAAATTGGATTTGACATATCTAATATGTATATTCCATTGCATAATGTACCATTAGCATAAAGAATTTCATTCAACATAATAGAACAACAATTGTTACTAAAAGCTAAAAGGAAACCATCTTTATTTAGACTTGAAACTGAAATAATGTTTTTAGTCAAAGCAGGTACATAATAGCAATTATCCAAATTTAATATAAGTCCGCTAGGGAGGGTCAATACATATGTTCCTATAGCTAATGCAGCAACTCTTGCTCCATTTCCAACGCGTAGGTCTGACTCTCCCTTATTGAGCTGTCTACTGTTCCTTAGGCCCTGCATATCAGTGCATATGTGTGAGCCACAAACGGTATCTAATACCCATATATTATTATTGGAAACAGTATTAATTTCAATGAAAAAAATACCTGAAGTAGATGGGGCATCAGATGCCTTCTTCTTCAAGGACTCCAAGTAAGCCTTGTAGTTTCTCTTCCAATGGCCATCTTTGACACAATGGAAGCATGTCCCTTTTGGAGCAATCTCCTTGGCCTTCTTCTTGGCCATGCCTACCTTAGGCTTCATGGACTTCTTCTTCTTCTTCTTAAGATTTTTCCTTTTAGAACTTGAAGAGTCCACCAGCATCACAACCTTACTGTCCTTCTTGACAGATGGCTCAGCTATTTTAAGCAAGTTAATCAGCTCAGGAATAGTGGTAGAGATTTGGTTCATCCTATAGTTAAGGAAAAAATGTGAATAACTATCAGACAAATCAGTAAGAATTAAGTCAATACTTAATTCATGGTCCATCACAAATCCTAAGGTGGCCAACCTCTCAATATAGTCATTCATCTTCAATGCATATTGCACTAGAGATGTCCCCTCAACCATCTTAGTGCGGAAGAGCAACCTTGAAGTTTCGAACCTTTCGGAATGTGTTTGCTCATCAAAAAGCTCTCTTAGATGGTATACTATGGAATTAGCATCCATAGCCTCATGCTGCTTTTGCAACTCAGCTGACATAGTAGCAAGCATAATGCAGCTTGCCATCTCACTATCATCGAGATACTTTTAATATGCCTTCTGAACATCTTCAGAAGCATTAGCAGCAGGGGGATTAAGGAGGGCCTCATCTAGGACATAGCCAATCTTTTCGGATTTGAGAACTATTCTCAGATTCCTTAGCCAATCCAAAAAATTGGGCCCAGTCAACTTATTTGATTCCATTAGCGATCGCAAATTCACACTTGTCATGATATTGATTTTAGCAACCTAGATGTAAAATAGAACATGTTAGAATGTACATAAAATGCATGTTTATTAGGTCTTTAATAAATCACATTATGGCTCCCATTATTTTATTACGAATCCATAGCCCTCACTATGAACCCGAGAGAACTTATATTGAAGTTCTCCTAGTGGGTTGATATCCAACTAGCTAAGAATAACCTTGAGGCAACTCAACAAGCTATCCTTAGTTTGGTTGGTAGGTATCTAATCCATACCAATTGCATTATTCATCCAACTATCGAATCTTGTGCTATCAACTTATTGATGTGTGCACATACATTGGGCTATCGACTCTTGATATGTGTACATCTCATGTATACAAACCCAACTTCACCTCTAATACACATTAACCTTGGCGCAAATCCAACAAGTTAATAATATCGGTTAAGTCTAACCCATTAATCGTGAAATCTAATTTCAATGGATTGAACATATTCTTATAGAGTGAGCTTGAGGCAACTCAACAACCCTAACTCTAGAAGAACTCTGGTTCTCCCCATATTAATGGAAGGCGTAAGACTTAATTGTTTATTTAGTGAGGGATTTCTTTGTTAAGTCTCATCAAGTTATTATTTCATGCTTTTATATATCATACATTCATCACATTGATATATAAAGATAGTTACATTAACTATATGATATGATTATGGACATACTAAAGTCAATCTCTTGAGCCAAAGAGAAATTGACTAGGTCTTACCTAGGTATATGCATGAATTTACAACCCAAAATAGAAATCAAATTCCTATTTCTAAGTCTTCTTGTTTATGGTACCATCTCCTTTGCTTCTTGCTCCTTTGTATCTTCATTCTATCCTAATCCTATGTAATCTAATTACATATTTCAAATTATAGAAAACCTCAATTTACATTTGAGGGGAGTAAGATGAAAAGAGAAATACATAAGAAAGAAAAAGAGCTAGGGACACGCAGACCCTATTTACCATAAAACAAAATAATTTCATGCACGCTCTATCACATTGGGCCTAAGTCCATAATCATCCATCATGTCTTTTCATACACTCCTAACATGCATTATCTAATGCACAAAATAAAAATGACAATTTTGGATTTCAATTTGTAAATCAATTCAACACTTGAATCAAAATTGCCTATATGTGTTCTTTCGATTAATTTAATTTTATATATCATTTTAAAGTAAAATTTAATATTTAATCAAATCAAATTAAATTTCATATTTCCAGAAATAATTCAAAATTAATTCCCTTAAAATCAGAATATTATGATGTTAAAATTAAACAATTTAATTTTAATATACATACCAATTTCTAGTCATACTAGAATTACAATTGCACAACTTAAATTAATTTCACAAATTCTATCAAATTTCTAGAACATCAAATCATCATTATAATTATCTTTAGGTCAGATCAAGTTCATTACAATATTTTTGGCACAAGCCAAAATTATTAAGACAAACGAACCAACACACTTAGATGCTCAAAATGACTAATTCGATATCTAGAATTTTTTAAAATTTCAAATGCTTGCAAAATAATTTTAGAATGCATATAAAATCAAAATAACATATTTTTAATCACATAAAAATTATTTCAAGTTGCTGAAAATAAAATAAACACATACAAAAAAATCAAACAAAATAGCTCCACCGGGTATGCTAAAACAGTTTCATTTTTGTGTTTGTTTGAAAAATTAATTAAAATAATTTTTAATTAATTATTGGAAACTTAAAGAGGTATAAAAATATTCTCAATATGTCTAAATAATTTTTTCATAATTAAATTATAAGAAAAATATAATCAGCCCCATCAATTAAGCCAAACAACAACACATGTTTATAAACAAGGCAATTTTAGGCATTTTTGAAATCAATCCGAAATTAATTATTTGAATCACATTAAAATCATTTTTCAATCAAAATAATCATTCTTAATCATCCCATGATCATATTAAAGAAAGAAAAATGTGTAAATTATATTTTACAAATTAATTTCAATTTTTCAAAACCTATTGATCCAAAATCATCAAAAACATACAATCCCATTGCACTTTCAATTAAAATTAATTTTAATGGATACAAGGAGGCTCTGATACCAATGTAGGGTTTTGAAGAATGAATCATATTCATAAACGCAGCAAAAAATAAAATGTTTCAAAACCCAAAACAAAAAATCATACTTGTACCATTAAAACTAATTTATATAAATGTAAATGTTAAAAATTATACCTTGTAATTTTTATTTGTTCTTCAAATCTTAACTTTGTCGGGTTGTACCAAATCACAACAATCCACACTAAGATATTTGTAATGATAATCCACGCGAAGAATGAAGAAGAAACTATCAAGAGAAATTGTTTGAACAAATTCAAAGTGTTAGCTTTGAAAGTGTTCTTGAGAGAATTTTTGTTGTCTTAAAAATATTTTTTAACAAAAAAATATTTTCATATCTATTTTCTACTATTTGATATCTTTTTATTTGAATCAAATTCAAAAATAAGATGAAAATTCAAAATTTGAGAAAATGGAAACAAATGAATAGTAATTGGCCATAATTTGCCTAATTAAGGCCAAAAACTGTCGTTGGCCAATGGATGGGAGGCAGCAGGCACGCTGGGCCTGCTGCGGGCTGCTGCTGGGCAGCCCAATAGGCCCGCTAGGCTGGCCAACAGCCTGTCTAGCCCGTGCGAGCCCGTACGGGTCTGTGACACTCCCGAACGATTTTTTTTTGCGATCTCATCACGATCCATCCTAAAATAATTCTCTCATATTTTGGATCATATCCATGACCATTTTACTCATTCTCCATATCTTCAATGCATGTGACCCATTAGGTTCGCGGTTATGTTGACCACTTAAATTAACAATTAATTTAAGCAGGTCATGAGCAGTATATAGCAACACATCATGACCCCCAATTGACCGGAAAGTCAGTAGTTTGACTATGAACCTTTCCATAGACAATTTCTGTGCAATTATTCCTTTCACCATTCTATACCCCATTTGGTTCAGAGTATGGACATGTGTCAACTCCCACTAGACTGACTACGTCATGTCTAGTCCAAGTAATATTAATTATTGTCCTTGAGGCTCATTACTCTATTAGATATGTCATTGAAGACTATCTTTATGACATTTCCACTTTGGCCAGAGATTCCTGAGTAATGACCACGACAAGAGGCCATGGGTATACACTCCTTCTATCAAGAGTGGTGAATCCTTTATTGGTTACCCAATTACCATCAAATACCTCAAGCTGTATTAAATCACCACCCTATGAGCTACCTCTCTGAGGCAACAAGGAATAGTGTCAAAATACAGAATCAATATTCAAGATATCCTTGAGTACCTCAAGTCTAAAGATACTTGTACCATTGCTATGATGAGACTATCATTGACATTTGAATAGATAATCCATATGATTGTCTCATAGTTGGTCATCCAATGTACTTAGCTACACTTAGCAAGCATCCACATGTTAACTGTAAACATCTCATGTTTATAGATTATGAGATCTACTACTTGATCCAATCAAGGAGTGTAACATGTGCTAGACTGTCTGGATTAATAATGTCCCATCTCATTAATCCTATGACTAGGGATAATTTTGATACTAACAAAATTACATATGATAAGAATCTCAATATCATGATCTCATCATGATTTCCTTCATGCTATGTTATGTATCAAGGACTTCATAAATTGATTTAAGATCACTTATCAATTCATATATCAAATGAACATCAAATTAATGAAAAAACCTTTTATTAATAAAATAAATTTGTACAATAAGTGCTAAAGGTGATTGCCTTTAGAGCACTCATCTAACATAGACATGCTGACATACCAATTAGGGATGATAGGTTATAAAGCCTGTAGGTCATTTTTCCGATAGGCCACAGAGTCCATATGCGTTTAAGGCTCATAGATAATTTATTGCCTATTTTATTGGACATTCATTGTTCGATGACGCCCATTTATATATTCCTTTTTTTGTCTTTTAGTGTCTAGTCTGGGTATCTTGGCCGCATTAAAAAGATAATGAAGAGAAAGATAATTTGGCCTAATTATAAATGAAAAGAAAAGAAATCAATGAAAAGGCATAAGAAAGATAGATGGTCATGTGTTTGAAAGATATATTAAGGCTAGGGCATGTAAATAAATGAGACTAATAAATAATAATTCATAATATAAATAGGTAATATGTAATACCCCTTACCCTTAAGTACCTTATTCAAGTAAGGTAGTATCTTCGATTGACTAATTGGTGTGCATACGCAGGTTTATAAACAATCAACCCATATAAACTAACTTATAACTCATAAAGGAAACACATAATCATTATGTACATACATGAAATGTACTTTTAAAGACTATAAACTAGTATATAATTTATTTACAGATATATTTACTTTTAAAATATACATGATAGTTGTAACACCCCCAGATATATTTACTTTTAAAATATACATGATCGTTGTAACACTCCTTTACCTCACTTTCGTTCAGCAAAGTAAGTGAGTATTACCTGTCTAACTGTTATGTAAATTTAATGAAAAGAAGTAACATTTTTTTTTTCAAAAATATTGTAGACACTGAAATAAAAATTAATACAAGGACAAATATTCAAAATTTTATTTATTTATAAAGTACATTAATTTACATTATATTTCATGTCTATAATACATACTATAGAAAATAAAATCATAATTTAATTTACATAATTTTTTATAAAATATACCAAAAAGAAAATCTAAAGTTTTTTTTACTGTTTCCTTCCGGGTACCCTTCTTCTTCTGACAATTTATTTTCTACGGCTACCCTTCTAAACCTGCGTGAGAGGAAACCATCCGCGCTAAGCTAACAGCTTAGTGGTGCTTCAATGATAAAATTTTTACATATATATATATATATATATTTATCTTTCATATTAATTAATCATTTAATAAATAAAACATAAAATAAATAATTATAGAAATTCATTAAATTCCAGCAAATATTCAACATTTAATATCTTTAATTCATATTGATCGAAATCACATACTTCAATATTAGTACTATTATTATTTTCTTGTACCTATAACACCTATAATCGAACTATCTAATAGGAATAACGGGATTGTCATTCCCGGCTTTTATAATATAACACTGAGCGCTTTTATAATAATGTTATTACCAGCTTTTGTTATATTGTCATTACCGGCTTAATAATTTTGTGCCAAGCGCATTTATAAATTGTCATTACCGGTTTTCATATTTGGCACCAAGTGCCTAAATTTCTTGATTGACATGTCAAACTATTCTATATTCTGGTTCTAGCCTAGGTGTCTTTGGGCTTAACTATTCTTTGTTTTAATTCCCAATATTTTCAAAAATGCCAATATTATTCAATTATCATATTTATGCTTATTTATTTTTGTTCTTTATTCTCATTATTATCGTACTAAAATCTCACACATAAATAATTTTTTAAATATTTATAATTATCAATAAAGTAAATATTCTCATTAATTATTACATATAATAATCAAAACACATGCAAAAGTCCAAGATTTCATATTTTTACCTATGACAGATTTCAGACCTATTTTTGGGCTTCATTTGTAGCCTATTTGTAATTCGAATTTAGAGTTCTGGCCTTCTCACAATTTGTAGCTTATTGTCTTAGATTTCAGATGCATTAAAAATCACTTAAATCCCATTTTTCTATCAAAAGTTATGGTTAATTGAATATTGCATCATCACAAATATTCCTGCCCAGAATTTTCTGGACAAATTCTAATTTTGAACTTCATTCATTTTTCTAGGAAAATCTAGACATTATTAGATATTATGGTCTAAATAAAGTTAAAGCCCTGTGTCTTACCTTTCATTTCCAATAAAGAACATACAAAAATGAGTTCTAAAACTCAAGTTATCATCAAAATAGTCGGGGTTGTTCCTGGAATTCTGTACCCGAGTCATCAATTGACATCAATCCATATTTTAACCACATTCATCATTTGCATTCATTTTGATATTAAAATTTTCAGAATTACAATTACATTCATATGTCTCAATTATTTCACACCATTTGGTCTCATTTCCATATAAAATATCAAAAACAACAACTAATTACATAACACATCGAATACACAATCATATTAAACTTTAACACATAATTACACACATATGAACATCATGTAAAATTTTTATCAATGAAGAACATAACTAATCAGTCTTGGCTATTCCCTTAATCCTTCTTTTTCTTCCCTTATTAGCTAGCTTTCTCCTTGCATTTGTCACCCTCTTGAGGGCCTCTCACTTGTTCACTTATTTTTCCTACACAACTATACCACATCTCAATTCTAATATCCATTTTCAATGTTTTTCATGTCTACATAGTATTCTAATGCTCCTAATATATTTTACACCTTAATTGAGCTAAAATGTACTAAGGTTAAACTTCCCTCTTCACATGTCATGGCTGTCCAAAAATCATATCCTGGTTCCCAATTCATTTTCTTCAATTGAACACTCAAATCCTACTTCACTTATCACCAATTATGGTGTTTCTATGTTAATTTCAATTTCTCACAAATTTCTTTAACTATGGCAGCCCCTAATTCATCCCTTAACATCATATTTTCTTTAGTTTCTAAGCCATAAATAATTAACTAACATCAATTATCATTAATTTAAAGTTTAACTACACTTCCATCAACTAATTACAAACTTACATTTTTTTAAGTTCAATCTTGCAACATAACCTAAATCTACCAAACCTAATCACATCTATCATCAATATGGATCTCAAATGGAAGGAAAAAGATTGAATTTAAGAAGAATAAACTCACCTTAAGATCCTTCCAAAGCTGGCCGAATTTCCCCTCACTTTTTTTCTCTTTTATTTCTCTTCTTTCTTCTTCCTTTCTTGTTTCTTTACTCTACTTTTGGCAAGAACTCTTTACTTTCTTGATTTTTCCTTTCTCAAATTCATTTTTTTCTCTCTTTTTCAAGTTGTGGTTGAAGCAAAAAATGGAGGTTTTGGGGCTATGGTGGGACAACAAAGAAAGGAGAAAAGGAGAAGATGAAGATGGCTTATGGAAGAATGTGGAATTTCTTCTTCTTTTTTTTTTTGACTTTTATACCTAAATTAAGAAGTGGATCCCACTGATTAAAATTAATCATAATTCTTATTTGTTCATTCAGTTAATTAATCTTGATTAATAATTAAACTTTGAAAAATTTCATATTTGCCACATCTTCCTCCATATTCACACTTTTCCCCACGCAATCTCCATAATATCGATTTTGTCCATATAAAATTTTATTTTTTCTAATTCTACCCCTAATCTTTTTAATTCCCAAATAATAATACCCTTAATCATTTTTCCTTATTATTAGCTATTTTTTGTGGGTTCAAATTTAGACTCCGATTGAACTTGCATGCCTCACTACGATCACGCGCAATCGGGGCCTAAATCACTGAATGTTACAATGGTAATGCATGTAAAAAATTCTTTAGGAGCATGACATGACTATCACTGTTATTGGAACTGATGCGCTCTTTTAGAGTAATCACTAGATTTATGAACTATTGCCTACCCGTACTCTGCCTTCACTACGCGAGCTAAATCTACACGAGAAAAGCAAATTTTTTTGCTAAGTTTTAACTTAGTAGTGTAAATTTTATAGAAATAGTCAAATGCTACCTTAGCTATTCATTTGGGTAGTAGTAATAATAATAATAATAATAATAATAATAATAATAATAATAATAATAATAATAATAATAATAATAATAATAATAATAATAATAATAATAATAATAATATTATTATTATTATTATTATTATTATTATTATTATTATTATTATTATTATTATTATTATTAAAGTGGTGTCAAATCATTGCTTATCACATAATAATAAAAATAATGATAGTAATAATGATAATGATGATAATAAAAGAAATTGCATTGGAATTGAAATTCATCTTGCCAATTTTACTTATTATACCCATAAATTAATTCGTTTAGCCCAAATTTTAGAGAAATACAAAGAGGTATCCCGACTCATAAGTCATTTTGAATAAGATGCCTATATAAAAATATACTAGATAAAAAGCTGAATATCTTAGCTAAAATCATTTGTCCTGGCTGGAGCTAAATATCCCTTGGCCAAAGCCATACATATATTCCGACTGAAGTCGCCTACTCTGGCTGAAGCCATATATATTTTGGCCGAAACTGTCTACTCTGGCTGAAGCCATATATATTTCGGCCGAAGCCATAAGTTCCTATTAGCATGCCAACAAGTTTATCATATTATAGTTCATCCTTATCTATGGGCTCAATTCATATATATCTACACAATTCATTTTATTTATACATCATACCAACATGTATAAAATTATTGACTCATTTAATACTATATCGTATACCTGCGGTATGCTATTTTATATTATTGGGATGCTAGTCACATATTCACCTCTGTTAACTTATACTACAATAATACATTAGCATACACCCACAGATTATGTCACATATAGCATTATAATTTTAAACGTAACATGGCATTAATCAACATCATATAACCGACACTCATATTTAGATATCCATGTCAAATAATTATACTGAATAAGCTAGTCTTCCTACAAATTAGTTCATTTTAGCTCATAATTATTTATCTTTAATTTAGTGCTATTTGGTCATATTGTTAGCTCACATATTTTCACCTTATGTTCTTCCTAATTAATTGTCTATATACAATTCTCAAGTAAAGCTACAATGAGTAAATAACACAACTGACATATATTTAATCATACATTCACATACTAGTCCATTTGCTTGTATATTACTGCAATTAATATAGGACTATTCCTAAATTCTTTATATAAAATATATTTTAAATTTAATAGAATTTATGGCTATTATTATAAAGCATGCACAAACCTGGATATTTTATCTATTTATCTATTTATTTATTTATTTATTTATTTATTTATTTATTATTATTATTATTATTATTATATCTATTATAATTTAATTAAGCCAATTAAATATTTGATTAGCTAAAATCTTAACTCAATCGGGTTCCCAAAATCATTTTGGCTCTCGACCATGACTTGTTCTACAACTAGAAATTCTTTTAAACCAATTTCTACTCATTAGTTAATTGTTTTCAAAGGTTTTGGTAAAAAAATATCATCTTTATTTAGTCCAATATCAGTGTCTTCTGTCTCGGTCCATAACTCTTAAATGTCCCTCTTTATATATATATATCAACTTAACAATCCTCAAACCTTCTTCTAGAGATCTCGACTAACACATGACTTCTCACCTTAAGGCTTAAGTTCTCCTTCAACAAACAAAGGGAAAAAAAAAAGAAAAGAAAAGAAAAGGAAAGGAAAAAAAAAAAAGAAAAGAAAAGAAAAAAAGAAAAGAAAAGAAAAGAAGATATGAGGTTAGAGCTCAGCTCAACCAAAATTTCAAGTCACAATTGAACAAAGAACTCAAGGGGGGAGGAAGGAAATAATTTATGGTCATGACAAGAATTGAACTCAAAATCCATTTTCCTCCATTACATGTCGTGACTTCTTTGGCTCCCTTCGTGAAAATTCTCTTTTCCTAAGCTAACTCTTAGCTTCCACCGTGAAAAGAGATAAAATAATAATAATAATAATAATAATAATAATAATAATAATAATAATAATAATAATAATAATAATAATAATAATAATAATAATAATAATAATAAGCATAAGAGATTAGACTATGCCAACAAGAAGAAATTAGGTGGAAGTGAAATGGAGGCTCTACTACATACAGTGTTATTGAAGTGTTTATTGCGGCGTTTAGATTCCGCTGCATTAAGTTAAGTTATAAAATATTGCATAAGACCTACCAGCCGCTATATCTAATTCTGTTGCAATAGATTAATATAGAACTTTACATTTGAAAAACATTGCGTAAAATATTCCACAAGTCATATCTTTTGCAGTGTTTTACATTTTGGAGTAGTTCTTTAGTATATATTGCAATGCTTTTGCTTAGCACTAAAGAATATGCAGCAGCTTATTCAAACTAAGAGATTTGTATTTGCAACGCTTTTCAAAACATAACATATTGCTAATGGTTTTACATAATGATTTTGTAGCACTTTATGTACAAATTGCAATAGTTTATTGTGTATATTGCAATGATTAATCATTTAGAATATGCAACGTTTTTTTTTTCAATTGCAATACTTATATGACAAATGTAATACAATGCTTTTTGATATCAATTTCAACAGTTTATTAAAGCTATTGTAACAATCAACAATATCTATTGCAACATTTCACATTATGTATTGAAACAATTTAAAAGGGTCAATTGCAGCATTTTATACTATGTATTGCAACACTTACCAATCTTACGTTGCAAAAGTTATTATTGCTTTTGCAACATTTTACAAAATTTATATCACAATTTGCCTACTAATTTTGCAACATTTTACAAAATATATTAAACATTATATAAAAAAAAGAATGAACTATTTATAATCAAATTAATATCAAAATTATATGAATATCAACATGATAGAGTTTATCATAACGAACATAATACAAGAACAAGAGCCAAGTAGCTTCTAACTGAATTAGAGAGCAACATATCATACCCAAGGAAAAAGTCCACTTGCTACCTCAATTGCATCATATAGTTGTAGTAATAAATTTCCAAAAATAAGAATGAAGACACAGACAAGGTGAGTAACCTGTATATGTGGAGGCTTCCACAATAATGAAAGGTTGCATCTATTTGTGAAATACCTCCACATTCCGATACCTTACACAAAATATATCTAGCAATAAATAAACAGTGATAAAAAGCTTCTGCCCTTCTTTCAAATATTTATGAGGTCCCAACATTGACATTTTTTAAGACCTAAATTATAATAAGAATCAAGTGTAAGCAACATTCCAAATCAATAGGTTAACAAATTGTGAATTATTCATGGAATATGACATTATAAATGAATGATTTATCCTCGTTGCAAATTTGCAATGGCTATCATCCATGCATTATAATGGACTTATAAATGCAAAGTATTAAACCATTACATTGCTCAGAACTGTTCAAAAGAAAAAAATTCAATTTCTATAATTACAGATGTTCCAAGGCCATATCAAATAACAAATTTCATAACACTTCCATACTGAATAATATGCTGAGAAATTTGTGATTGAGAACCATTGATCTATATTTTGAAAAGCATTAGTAGTGAACAAATAAATACCATTGAAGAAAGTACTCGAAGCCCTGCTGCATGTAGATTCTGTGTGCTTTTATCTTCTCCCACTTCTTGAGCCAATTGAAAGAGTTTACGTATAAACCATTCTAAACTAAATATGTAAGTTGCATCACTCTGTAAAATTATTACAAGAAAATATATTTTTCACCTTTACATTTGTCAAATGAAATAAAAGTAAATAAAATAAAAGTTAAAAAGTTAAGTAACAAAATAAAATAAAATTTTAATGAAAGAATCTGATTACATATTTTCTATATTTAAATCATAAAAAATATTGATTTAATAATCGAGCATTTAACTAATGAAATAAGATAAACTAGTATTATGCATTTTGAAAAAAATTAGATATAAAATTCATGATTTATCATTTTTATAGATATGTGGGACTTAAACACAAAATTGTATGAAACTTGTTACCGTACACATATGAATGTTCTTTTGATTCTTCTTTTTCAAATGGAATATAAAATTAACATGTGAATGTTCTTTTGATTCTTCTTTTTCAAATGCATTCAAACTTGATACCGTCCACATTTAAAATTTCCATATTCCCTTGTAAAAAGGAGCCACAATTAATTCGACAAAAATAATAGGAAAAATATTATATGGATTAATACTCACCAATTTGTTTAAAAGTTCAAAATTACATCAAAAATTGTGAAATTAACTTCAACACTAGTACCAAACCGATACAAGTTTTTGCCTAGATCATCTTCGTAAATTTTGTTTCCTAGATCAAAATAATTATTACATTTATACAATATGGATGTAAAATAATAATTATTTTGTATAAATGATGAAATGTGATTAATTTGATTTATAATTTTTTTTCTTATGACAAATCTTTCTCGAAACTATAATTATCATTATAATATACAAAAATTTCAATTTCAGACAGCTTATTTTTATGTTATCCAGCCAACTAATTTTATTTATATACCATCATCCTTTATTACAACATCATTTAGCAAGTACTTTTGTGAATTTTGTGGGAAGGTAATCAATCCATTTACCTTCACATGTTTCCTTAATCTTGTTTTAACTGATTGACCTTTAATGCTGTTTTCATCTCTAAAACTTCTTGGCTGTGTAAACATGTGTTTGATTTATATGAAATGTTATTTGTCATAGTATGCAGTGAAGAGGAAGGCGGTTGTTAAAAAATTACTTAATCTGTATCTCCACGTATATCAGTTCAAATTATTGATTTTTATACAGTCAATAGCACCATTCGAAGAAGAAGAAGAAGAATTTTAAACTATAAAAATGGCAAGCACAAAGTAGTATCAAGATAGAGCTCTGAGTTGGATTGACCTGAATGAAAGATGCATCTTCGGGGGTCTAATAGTTTACTGATTCTCGTAATGCCTTTGTCTTCTCCTCTACTTCTTCCAATGTGTGTGCTGCAAATAAAAAAATGTAGAATAAGCTTCTAAATCCATAGAAACACTTCCAAACAAAAGAAACAAAATTCATACCAACTATGAAAATAGCTTTATGATTTATCTTGTGCCCAGAAATTGTTATTTATATATATAAAAAAAGAATAGTTAGAATCAATTTCGAAAACGAACCGTAAGTAACATAGCCAGCAAAACCAGTAACTCTGGCGAGAGTGGCAATGATCCCATACTTCAAAAAACTCCAGTCTTTCCACTTCGAACCAGCGGCCACAGCCTAAGCCTGTGAGGAAGAAGAAGAAGATAGAGCTCTGAGTTTTACTGACCTGAATGAAAGATGCATCTTCGGTGGTCTAATAGTTTACTGATTCTCGTAATGCCTTTGTCTTCTCCTCTACTTCTTCCAATGTGTGTGCTGCAAATAAATAAAATGTAGAAAAACTTCTAAATCCATAGAAACACTTCCAAACAAAAGAACAAAATTCTTACCAACTACGAAAATATTGGTGCGAGTGGCAATGATCCCATACTTCAAAAATCTCCAGCGTTTCCACTTCGAACCAGCGGCCACAGCCTAAGCCTGTGGCTCTGCAGCAGCTGCAGTCGATTCCACGGATTGATCGGTAATGATTGAGAAGAAATGATAGATTCCTAGTCCACGTTGGAGTTAAAAAAAATTTCGATTAAGTTTCTTGATTCTGGATAAAGATGATAAAAGGATAGAACGAAGTATAATCGAAGCCATTATGGGGGGTTTTGGGATTTAAGGGTTTAAAAGGGTTTTTGCATGTCAAAATTAACTTTAACAGTTAAAATTAATACCAAAAATGAAAATCGAAGTTCATTTCTGACATATATATCAATGCAATCCAAAAAATCTAGAATTTATTCAGATTTTTTTTATTAAAAGAAATAAAAATGCAAAATTTCGAATGTTCCCTTCCTTCCCTTTCCTTTCCATTATCAAAAATCCTCATCCACATTTAATTGAGGAGACAAAGAGTGATACATATCGGAGTAGTGAACAGAAATTTAAAGGAAATGGGAAAATTAGATGAAGAGAAAGGGAATCACGGTTCAAAAAACTCAATTAATTGCAATCAAGAATGTAATTAACAAAATATTACTAAAAAATGTAGAAGAAATACCAAAGGAGAATCATTATAACCAGATTGAAGATATGGAAAAATATGTGCACCAGGGCGACATGTTTAGGGATTTAGGATGGATTACGCGAAGGAGAATGGAGTCTAGATTGATGGAGAAGTTTGGGTTTCTTTCAATTTGGGATTTTTCAACAGAGAATTCATTAACATATTTAATATTATATAAAAATATTCTAATATTTAGGAAAAAATAATATTAGTTGCTAGGAAAAAATTATATTTATTGTAGAGATTTATTTAAATATGCAAAAATTCCAATTAGTGCGGTATATAACACTTACTGTAGCAATTTTTAATTATTGCATTACGCTAAATATACAACATACAACACTTATAAAAAGTGTTACACGTAATATTTGTTGTAACGATTTGATATTATTGCATAATAAAAATGTAAAAAACATTGTATTACAATGAATATGCAGCGCTTGTCAATAAACACTGCATATTCAATATGCAGCGATTTTTGTAACGGTTTATAATCTAATACAAAACTTAATTGAAAAATTTTATATAACAGTATTCTACAGTTGCAAAACTAATGCAATAGAAAGTCTATTGTAGCGTTTTTTAAAACGCTGCAAATAGATCATTTTATGTAGTAGCGAGGTTTCAACTAACAATGGGACTGAAATTTCCTTTTCTAACTAGAACTTTGACATGCAAGGAATTCTTACTAATCTACTAGCACAGACTGAGACTTCCTTCCACGACCCACAAATTAATTGCTTGATCCTCCACATGCAAGCTTCTTTTCAACCTTTCCTAGCCACTGCCGATACAGCTTCATCCATTTTCCACATGAGAGGTTTCGGTCTTGATGGGGAAGAGAAGAAATTGTGCCGTTTCCTTAAATTTCGTTCTTGAACTAGACCTCCTAAAATTTCAATAGCATGATTTAGAAGAAATAATGGAGGAATTGAGACAAAAATGGGTTCGGGAGGGAGGAACGTGAGGGACAGCTTAGAGAGAAATTTTGAGAGAAATAAAATTTCTTTCTTTAAAGCAAAAAGGAAAGATGAACCCATTTTGAATTTTTTGGCCCCCATGTAATTAAGATGATTACAAGAGATATTAAGTGCATGCATCACATGTGGACGGCGTGCAATGGGTGTTTAAGTTTTTTATTTATTTATTTAATTAAACTTTAATTAACCCATTTTTTGTCAAATTTTACTTGTAGTCCTTCATGTTTTAGCTTTGCAAAGAAATTGCACCCTAAATTTATTTATTCAATTTCATGCCTCAAATTAATTTATTTTATACCATTAAATACTCCAATATTAATGTCAGAATTTATTCTACATATTGATGTTTTTGGTTTTGTGATTCACTTACCAAAGTAAAAATCATATTTCCCATATTTTTGTGGAACCATACTCTAAATTTTATTTCTTCAATTACATGTCCTAAACATTGGGATTTTGACACCAAATTATATCGATATATTCATCTCAATATTCTCTATGTCCTAATATCCTCCGTTCGCGATTTACTAACAGTGAGAAAATCACGTATTTTACGGTCGAACCCTATTTTTCTCGGTTTTCATAAAAAATTGAACGTTACATTATCAAAATCAATTTTCTCACTTGCAACAATCTAAATTTCAACTTCAGCCATATTGCCTCTATTTCGACTGCAAACACTTTTGGTTTCTAGTAGGTCTAGCTCATGCAGTCGCGAGTCGCTTATGTCGACCGTGGTCTAAACTGACGGACGTTACATAATAGGTTATATTAAAAGGAAATAGAATTTTTACATGAATTAATATTGTTAGTTAGCATATGTATGTTGTTGAATGTTTGTAGTTTATTACCTTTCAGTATGCACCATTAAGTCTAGTGTTTAGTGTGAGTGTTGTATTCTCTCAATAAGATATAACGAAAAAGAGATTGTAAATATAAGCAGTACATAAATCTAGTGGAGTCCTAAAGCTAGTTCAGCAGCAAAGCATTATAGTTGGTTTCACATTTTGTTCTTTTGTTACAATGGTTATTTCATCTTGTATCCATAAACAATCATAACTTTTGTAAAAGCTTAAAACAATCTTTATGAAGTATTACTTTGTGTATACAAATGTAAATAGATTTCCTTTATTATATTTTCAAACTTGTTTTTAGAGTATCATATTTGAGATATGTTATGTCATGGATGTAACATTAACCCTCAGATATGGGTTTGCATTGACTAATCTCTGTATGGGCTCACTAATCTGTAGTCAACATACATCTATTGATTTCAAATCTGCATGCAAGATAAATACATATTTTAAGCAATATAATGCTTAGTGGTATAGATGTGTATAAAATTATATATACAAACATGTAATGTCATGCTATTATCATACCATGTTCATATCATTTACATTGTGAACATGTATAGGAAAATACATTCCATATGTTACATACCTTGTTATCATATTAACATACATACTAGATTCATAGATCATGAATGATATAAAAATGCACCCATATACGTTTCCATATACAAACCACTTGTAACCAAACCATATTCCTTTTTTATAGTTCATTCCGTAATCTATTCACATTGTTATTCTTGCACAAGACTCTAAGTTTGACTATCCGAATGCGGATTGTTAAATAGGAGTTCTAACAACTCGAGCTTAAGCTACCCTGCTCTCTAATTGTATATGCTCATTCGAGCTCCTCAAGTCAAAAGTGCTCATAACCCGAACTTAAGCTACCTTGTCCTTATAATCTATATTAATATATCTTATGGTACGGTTATCCCCTTAATAACATGTCATCTATCCTATGTAAAGTCTATATCAGAGAACTGGGCATTTATAATCATATCACGTATCTTTTAATTTCTATTATGATAGACTTTCTCATAGCATTTTACCTTATCCACTTGTAAGTATTTATGTATACATCCAACTTATATCATGTAATTAAACAAACCCGTCACATAACAAAATAACCAAAAATTGCATATTGCAAACTCACTGTTATTCATAGGCGTGAATGCCTCTTCAAAGCCATGAAGGTATTTTTTACGGGTATTTTACTTGTGAACCAAGGTGTGAACAATACTGGTTGCAAGTATACATCATTCATAGGTATGAAACCATGCTTCACGGCCTTTTAGCTATGAAACAAATCATGAATTCCAAGTGTAAACAAAAGAAAACTTTGGTGTTAATGCCCACGACTATGAACTCATGCATTTACGACTTCTCTAGTAGCAAAATAATGCATGAAAAGCTACTGCCCAATTTGTACATTTTTTGGATAAGCATTTCACAAATGTAAATCCCTTATCACGGGCATGAATCTTAATTTTGTGCATGTTCTCATGACTGTGAACCTTGTATCAAAGGCATGAATTTGAGAATTTCAGCAACAAAACCCAAGCCAAAAATAGAACATTCATGCATCAAATTTAATCGCTCTAAAATATGCTCCACAGCCTCCTAGCTATGAAACAAACCATGAATTCTAAGTGTGAACAAAAGAAAACTGTGGTATTGATGCTCACAACTGTGAACTCGTGCATTTACGACTTCTTTAGTAGCAAAACAATGCGTGAAAAAGCTACTGCCCAATTTGGACATTTTCTGGATAAGCATTTCACTACCGCGAACCCTTTGTCATGGGAATGAAACTTGATTTTATGCATGCATTCATGACTGTTAACCCAATATCAAGGGCATGAATTTGAGAATTTCAGCAACAAAACCTAAGCCAAAAATAGAGCATCCATGCATCAAATTTAATGGCTCTGAAGTTTGATCCATATCAATCACTCATATCAACATTTCAATCCATATTTCATACCAGAAACATGACTTAACAACTTTAAAACACATGTAAGCAATAATTCACGCCAAAAATGTCACTTTAATCTCATTAACACCATAACAAACATTTAATTTATTCTAACCTTTAAATCACATAACAATCAAGCCATTTTCACATATATCATGCTTTTTACATCTTTTGTAACACCCTTCAATATAATTAAGAATAAATCCAATTATACCAAAGGATACTATGATGCACATGAGTTAAAATGAGGTAATTTAAAACTTTCATGCACCATAGCCACAATGACTTAAATAAAAATAAAACGTCATTAAAAGGCTTGATAAAATAAAGTTAAATACATTAATCAAATGGGCAACACTAGCACAAAGATTTTTACAAAACGAATAGTTATAAAATTATATGTCTCTAAAATAAAAGTATGTAAAACTATAACTACCCAACCCAACAAAACTCAACAAAAGCAAAAGTACAACAGTTGTATCACCCAACCCATTTATGTATCCTTGACTCTAATCCTTGAGTGTCCTCCTCTGGTGATCAATTCTTGGGCTCCAAACCTGCGTATGAGAATCCCATACACTAACTCTACAAGAAAATATTAAAATAGTGACAGAAAATAGCAATGAACAATAATCTATTGCTAATTAGCTTCGGATCAGCGACAGAAAGCAAGCAAATTTAAAAAAAAATATATAAAAAGGACTAGCGATTGCTTAGCGACAAGTTAACGATGATAATTTTTGATAGATAAATTTCGTTGCTAAAATCGGTTGCTAACTGGGGTGGCAAAGGTTGCGCCTGGATTTGTGACGGTTTAGCGACAATATAGTGAGAGAGAAATTGCAACAAATTGTATTCTATCGCTAAATTTGCTTTTTATCAATTTTTATTTTTATTTAACACTTAGCAATGGATTAAATTTGTCACTAATTTTATTTTTATTTTATTTATCACTTAGCGACAGATTAGTAAGTCATCGCTAACGCTTTTTATTTTTTGGTTATTGAGTGACAGATGCTTTTTGCCGCTAATATGTCAAAGGTTTAATGATCATTGAGAATTAGCGATGGAATTTGATCCGTCGCTATTATTTATTTATTTTTTTTATTTAGCGATAGATTTTTCCGACCGTCGCTATTTAGTGACTTCGTTGTCATCACATTCCTTAGAAATGTTGTCGTTCTAAAGTTGTGTTCAACTTCAATTGGCCTGCTAGAGTAACAAGATCAGAAAAGTTGTTGTAGTGATCAAGGTGCAAAAATAGATTGAAATTAGTCTTCAAGTGTGAGATTTGTTAAAAATCTTTATGGGTCCCTCATATATGGGACCCACGTCAATGAAATAATCCACTTGGTACTTGATGCTCAGCCTTCACTTGCTGACAAGTTAAACATCTGGTAGTATAATCTGTGATATCTCTTTTCATTCCTGGCCACCAGTAATACGCCTTCAAGTCATGATACATTTTGTTGCTTCCCGAGTGCATGACATAAATAACATTATGAGTCTCTTTCAAAATATCTTGTTTCAATTCTGGTATATCTGGCACACATAACCTGCCCTTATGCCTTTCACTCCCATCTGCTTCAATAGTAAATTCTGGTTTTTCACCCTTTTTCACCATTTCAAAGATTTCTTTTAATTTCGTGTCTTACTTCTGATTGTCCTTTACTTGTTGAATCAATATGGTTTGAATCCACAATTTTGTCAAAATAATATATATAAATTATTTATTATTTCATTTTTTTGTTATTTAATCTTGTTCACTTAATAAATTTAAGTTTTAAGGTTTACCTACTATAATTTTTCTACTCAGAGCATCAACTACCACATTGGCCTTACCCGGCTGATAATCAATGATACAATTATAGTCTTTAATTAATTCTAGTCATCGCCTCTGTCTCAAATTGAGTTTCTTTTTCTGAAGGCAAATATTTCAGACTTTTATGGTTTGTATAGACTGAGGTCATAACATGTAGTGGTCTTATATATCTTATGTAGCATGATGTTTTAAAAGTCTATGTAATTGCTAATTTGATATATTACTATTAGAGTGGGTTATGCGTTTCATGTCTGACACTCTTTTGTAAAATTTTACCACCCTTTATTTAGCTATTCCTTGTTACTGTAAGAGGAGAAAGGTTGGGGTTACATTCAATAAAGGGGATTTTGATTTTTCTGAAATTTATTCCCTTCTAGATTAGGTTTAAGATTTTGTTAGCAACTGCTTTTTATTTAGCCTTATGGCTATCAATGAGCTCCATAAGTTTTTTGGTGCTATTTTTTGTGCAGCTATGTGTACAGTGTGATTTTGATACTATATGCTCTAATGCAGATAGTTTCTCTGTTTCTTAATTGAATTTTTATTATGAAATGCAATATAATTGGTTTCTTTGAAAGCCAAACTGGATATCTGTTTGTGGTGTATGATATTGACATGTATGATTATGGTGTTGCTAGGGATAAGTTATGGAGAATGGGAAGGTGGTATTCTGTTTGCATGTGATACTGCTCTTGTCTTGTGCATGATATTCGCAAGTTTGAAACTTTTTAGCTAAGTTTGAGTTTTTCATTGTTTATAGCTTTATTTAGCATTTCTAACCATTGTTATCTTTACTTTTCCTATTCCTCCAATATTGAATATGAGAAATATGAAGTTCTCATATTGAACTTACAACATCTATGCAGGTTGGTGAATCTTGTGACGATTCTCTTACTAAGGGAAAGACTGCATGTACCAAGTGTACTAGAATTAGTACTAATGGAACTTATAACATTTTTTTGTGTAAACCAATTACTTGCTTAACTCATTAGGTAATACAATATCTAGAAAATATTTATAATCTCAAACCTTCTTGAACAAAAAAACACCTCATGCAATGGTTGTCCTACATCCTCTAATGGTATCAATCTTATCCCTTTATTTTTTTTCTTTTGGGTTCAATTGTATTTAAGTCTCTAGCTTAATCTTTCTGTGTTCTTAGATGGTCATAATCAACATAGAATCTAGTTCAGTTATGGATCATAAGGCAAAGGAATGGCTTAATGCTTTAGAAGATGCTTCTATTTTTTGCAAGTTTTCTTTAGTCTCATGCAGCTTTTGCGACTATCACCTGTAGTTTTTTGCTCTGTTTGAGTGACAAAGAACATACATGGAAGATTTTGTCTAAAGACATCAGGGACTTCTATTGGCTTGAGCTTAAGGTAAAATCCAATTATTTAAGTAAATTTTGTGATGAGGTGCATGGATTTATTAAAAATGTATTTCTTGTGGTTGATTGGTTGTTAGAGATCTCATAAATGCAGTCAAGTTACTTATGATGTAGTTGGAATTCTGCCAAAATTTCAGTTTGACATTAAATATTTTATCTTTTTTGTGCTTGATTGATTGTTAGAGGCTTTGTACTTCAGGTTAATTTACTTATGTTACAGATAAAAATCTGCCAAAATTTTAGTTTGAAATTAAATATTTAATATCTTTTGTGCTTGATTGGTTGTTAAAAGTCTCATACTTCATGTCAGATTACTTATGTTATAGACAAAATTCTGCCAAAATTTCAATTTGATATTAAATATTTATCTTATATGAATGTTGCAAGTCAAAAGATTGTCTTATATGTAATTTTTTTGGTTTCTATATCAGAAAGAATTTACTTGGAATCCAGAGCTTGAGAGTGTAATCAATCCTAGATGGTTACAACAGGATGCTACACATTATAGTAACACTTTAAGCAAATGGAGAGCATATGGCAGTAAACCATCACATTTCCTAGAGCATATGGCAGTAAACCATCACATTTCCTAGAGCATATGGCAGTAAACCATCATATGTTCTGAGCTTTGAGATGAGATTAAAGACAAGATTTGGGATGAGTTGTGTATAGAGATATGGCACCTGATAGCAGAGATTACTCGTTCTAGCCACATTTCAGCTTCACCTCCACAAAGCGATCCACCTCATTCTGAATAGCATGTAGGGCTATATATTAATAATATTGTAGTATTTCATGCTTATTGAATATTTATCATGTTTTGAAATGTTAATTTTAAAATAATTAGCGTCTAATATATTTTAATATTTATTTTTTGCATTATGTTAAAAAAAATATTTGCATTTCATTTTTATTGAATTTTAAAATTACAAAAATAAAATAAATTATAAAATATAATATATATAAAAAAAGGATTAGCGATGGAATGATATATATCACTAAACGCTCGTCACAATTAGTGACAACTGAAAATTTTATTAGGAATACAGGAGAGGCACTACAACATTTAGTGATGGACATAAATCCATTTCCAATTAGCGACGGATTTTTCGTTGCAAATTCCTCACCGATTTGTCGCCATATCATCTACTCTGACCACATTTTAGTGACACATGTTCCGTCGCTAAAATTAGCAACAACCTTAAAAATTTGTCACTAGTCAATTTGCGATGAGCTTTCTTGAGAGTGATGAAATCCGTCGTAATTTTGTCGCTAACTATGATTAGCGATAGAATTCTTAACTTTACTGACATATATTTCCATCGCTAAAATGTATTTTTCTTATAGTGTAAGCAGCTAGTGTCTAGTGATACATAACAACATGCAGAGCACACCACAAGGCATATATAATATGTATGACATATTTACCAACCTACTGTGGCGTCTATCTCGAAGTCTACACATGCATTAGCTCATATTGTACATGACATACCATAATGATCTCATACACATCATATACATATCAAACATGGCATATCAAATAACCAACAGGAATCACATAAGTGTATACCACACTTAAACATAGTTAATTACCTTACCTTTGCCACCTTACTCATAACTAGACTAAAATGGATATGGATAATCTATGACTCTCACCAGAGCCCTCAAGATACTTGTCTAAGCTTCCTAGAACAATTGTCTGAGAAAAATGAGAGCATAAAATAACTACCGAGAGAAGCCCACCTGACTTAACCCCGAGCCTTCAAAATATCTCATTCATAAACCAACTGAAGAAGCACTCAATGCTTACCTCTTGGCCTTCAAAGTGTCTCAACATTACCCAACCGAGGAAGCTCTCATTGCTTACCTCTAGGCCTTCAAAGTGTCTCAACATAATTCAACTGAGAAAACTCTCCTAGCTTATCCCTAGGCCTTCAAAATATATCAAACATGACCAATTTAGGTCATCCGGTACTGATCTCCCTTTCAATGGCATGCCATATATCCTAGCACTAGTCCTAGTCAGAGTATTAGGCTCACAATTTCATAATACGTACTATATATATTTTATATTATTCATAAAATATGATTTCTCATAAATCACAACCATAACATGTATTATCATACCATGTTATAACAGACAACTGAGGTACTCTGCCTCAAAATGAATCAATTTTTATTCATATGCAAGCATACAAATTTCTCAAGTTAAGCAGATTCATGCCCGTGAATACCCTTTTCACAGTCGTGAAGAACCTCTTCATGGGTAATTTATCCATGAACCAAACCGTGATTTATCCTGTGAATCAGTACACGTTTACAGCCATGATTACCCCTTCACGGATGTGAACCAAATCGTAAATCCAATTGCGAAGCTGTATGTGAACGGGTCTGCGTCAGCAATAAAACTCTTTTTCACGACATTCATGCTTGTGAAACCTCCGTTCATGGCCATGAATCTGGAAATTTTTCCATAAATCATACCAAAATAGCGCATGACCATATGTTATCTACCTCATCTAACATCACAATAGATTGATTTAAATAAATTAAAATCTATCTTAAACTCAATGAAGCATAACAATATCACAACATGCATTTTAACCCAAAATCATAAGTTTTCAATAACCAACAGACACCTAAACATGCATTTAAGTCACTCTAACATACATATGCATAAAATAGGCTTTGAATGTGGTTATGTACAAATCTTACACCTAGGATGGAGATTAGCTAAAGCTTGAGCTCTTCAAGCTTGTACTCTCCCTTGAGATGGACTCCTAGCTCCTCTACTGGATCCTAGCAAGATGAAAAATGTCCTCTTAGCCTCTAGAACTTGAACCAAAACCCAGAAATATAAAAATCGAGCTCTTCCCTCAAAGCACACAAGCTCCTTCTCTCACTCTTCTCTCTCATTTTCTCTATTTAAACAATGTCTCTCCAAGCTTCAACAATGGAGGAAAAAGGGTTCTAGAGAAAGAATAAGGTTCAACTAATGCATTTGGTGGGTTAACAAGGAGTGGGGAGAGGATTTAAAGGGATGACAGAAAGGAAAATGTAGCTGCCTCACCTACCTATACTGCCTAGGCTTCATAGTCATGACTCATATTTCACGAGCGTGAACCACTTTTTCACATGTATGAAACAATCTTCACAATCGTGAAGAGCCTCTACGTAGCTACTAACTAAAACCCAATATTCACAGTCATGACACTCATTATCTTGAGGATGAAACAACATATTTCAACAACTCTTTAAATTCCAAAACTTCACTTAATCCCCAAGTCTCACTAACCAAGAACATAACTTATAGGCCCTAATTATGGACATTATATTTTCATCATACATTTACAACCCATTACACATGCCAAAATGCAAAGGAATCGAATTTAAATGCCAATATGTACGTACCTCTAACAAAATGGAGCCTTCTCTAAACTTCAAGCTTGTCTTTCCCTTTAGTGATCCTCACCATAACTTATAGTAATGCCTAAGAGCATAAAAAGATCCTCATAAGACCTTTATAACATAAAACAAGCTAAAACCAATCTAAAAACTGAGTTATATCACCACTTTTCAACAACTCTTCCTTAACCCTTTGATTCAAGTTCTCCAAGCTTCAACAGTAAAGTTTGTGTGTGAATGGAGGAAGTTAAGGTGGAGAAAAATTATTTGGCATGACAGAGAAGGTTATATGGGTGGTGGAGACCAGCTACCGCTGATATAAGAACCAAGGAGAGATAAATTAGGTTGCTCACATATAAAACCAACATGCATTCACGGGCGTGATACATTTCTTCACAAGCGTGAACAACATTCACGACAATGACTCAACCATTCACAAGTGTGAATTTACTCTTCCCTGACTATACACTATAAAAAGAACCCACCTTATTTAAACTATAACATTTCAAACCCTAGCACAATTTTCATAGGCATGAATACCCATTCACGTGTGTTGAAACCCTCTCAGTCTTATTTTTAACCTTTCAAACCTTACTCTACTCATTCTCTTTCTTTATAAATCTAGAAAACTTATAGGCCCTAATTAATGGGTGTTACAGCTAAATCTAAGATTCATTAGCTTTTATGAAATTTTGGATAGGAACGAACTAGTAGCATATCGACTAGCCTTGCCATTAGAGCTAGATAGGATTCATAATGTCTTTTGTGTCTTGATGTTAAGAAGGTAGATTAGATCTGACACATGTTATTCCAGCTGAAAGTATTGAAGTAAAGATGAATCTGACATATGATGAAGAACCAATAGCCATCCTTGTGCGTAAAGAGAAAGTATTACACAACAAGAAAGTTTTCCTAGTTAATGTGCTATGGAGAATTTGCTCCACTGAGCAAGTTACTTGAGAAAGTGAAAAAATCATGAAGAGATGATATCCACAGTTATTCAGTGCAGAATGAGCAAGTAAATTTGTAGGATGAAATTTATTTTAAATGGGAAAGGATATCATATCTACTAATTTAGGTCTCGAGTTGCATGTGTCATCAAATTGATGTGTTAGTTCAACTGAAGTCTAAATTCATATTTTGACAAGAGAAAAATTAAAATAATGGCAAATAATTATTGGAAATGTTTAATAAAGTGTAATGTGTATTAAGATGTTAAATTATAATATAGTGTATAATGTTTTTAAGATGTCAAATTATTGAAAATATCTAATAAAGTGTATAATGTATTTTAAGATATTAATATGATAGAGGACCTAAGTGTAAAATTTATAAAAGTTTGGTATAAATTTGTTATTTATAGAAAATAGAGGGACCAATTCGGATATTTACCAATTAAAAAATATAATTTGGATATAAAACATGAAGAGATGGTCATGCACATCAAAGGGAGGCATTTTTCCCTAAGTTCAACTACATTAAGATTCTAATTATGCAAAAATATCATGGTATGGTTAATTATGTGGGTACCGTTCTTTGACTTGTTGTTCCTTCTTCCTTTTTCCTTCTTCTTCTTCCATTTTTATCTCAAAAATACTAGAATTTTCTGCTCATAAATAGCCTTCCATGTTTCCCCCATCAACCTCCATAACCAAGCTCTACCAAGAATGAGAAAATGAGGAAAAGAGAAAAAAACCTGAAAAGGAATTTTCATGCATAAGAAAGTTTGGGGAAGCTAAAAGAAGGCCTAAGGAATGGAAAAAAGTTGGGAGAGAGACGAAAGAAACCTCATTTGGTTTGACCATGTTGGAAATCTTTATATTTTGCTTTAAAGGAAAAACATGTTTTAAGCTCATTTAGAGCTTGTTTTGTGAGAAGTCCTATATGGAAGTGAGGATTTTGAGTGGTTTGGATGACATAAAAGATTGTAGAAAGTGTTGAAAGACTTCAAAATCGAAGAAGGTTGAGTTAGAGAGGTTGAAAGAGGCTTAAACCCTTAATTGGTGAAGAGATAGATTTTAGGGTTTTGGGATTGTAGAGAGAGAAAGTCAAGTCATGATTTAGAATTGTAAAATATAATATTATAATGGTATTTTTGGCATATGATAGGTATTCAATTGGAGGCAGAGCAAGCTCAAGAAGAAGGAACAGGTAAAGACAAGGAAAAAAAGGCTTAAAAAAGCCCAAATAAAAATAAGGAAGGTTAGTGTATGCTTTTTGGCGATAACCTATAATTGTCAATATGGAATTGCATAGTTTTAAATTTGTGACTTGAATGCATTTGAGTATGAAATTTGCATGAGTATTAGGCTTTATAATGGTAATGTGAATTAACGGTTTGATTAATATGTATGTGAAATTAATTTGGATTAGATATGACATTAATGCTTTTATTAGAGATATGGAATGTCTATTGAACTTGGAAGCATAATTGATATGATTTGAGTGGTATTGAGATGCCTTAGAATGAAATTTAGGTTGGAAGAATAGCTTTCTAGCAGTGATTCACAAGCGTGAATCAATGGCCTGAATCCTTGCATAGTAATGGTATTGTTCTATCTAGATTCATTCACGGCTTGAAGCTAAACAGGGATCACGGTGTAAATGATATGGTGACGATCATGAACAACCATTGTGTTGTTCACGGGTTGAAAACCTTCTTTCACAACTATGAATTAGCTTTGGTGATGGACATAAACACATTAGTCATGATCATGAATGCCTTATTTTTAACACTAGATTTATTTATTAATTAATGAATGATTCAAGGAAAGTATTTAAAAATATGGTATACCAAATGTACAAGGGCAAAGAATAAATAGAAATAATATAGATTTAGCATGAAATAATTAAAATTAAGTAATAGCGAAATTATCATGAGAAAAGAATAAGGAATTGTAGTTGTACCAAAACAAATACTAACAATGTGGAAAAGAATTAAGCTCATATTATATGCCTAATCTAGACTAAAGTGGGTAGATATGTTGGCATGTCAATTAGGGATGATAAAAATTTGCAGACTTTGTGCCCGTAGGCCATAAAGCTCATAGACGTTTAATGCTTGTAGACAATTTATTGCCTTTTTATTAGACATTTACTATCCCATGATGCCATTTATATATTCTCCTTTTCTGTCTTATAGTTTTTGGTATGGGTATTATGGGCATATTAAAAAGATAAACTACTGGAAAATAACTAATTAGAGACGGAAAAATTTGTCACTAATTCATATTTGAGACAAAAAATTTTAGTTGTAATTTTACTCCTCGCAAAACAATTAGTGACAGATTAATATTCCGTCACTAATATAAATGACAGAATTAGCGACCGAATTTTCGTTGCTATATTTTGGTCTCAACAATAACTATGTGACAAAAATGAGAGACAAATTTGTAAGAAATTTGTGACAAAAAGTCTGTAACAAATTAGTGATGAAAATTGTCATCACTAATTTACCTAGAGCTGTCAGTTTATCCCAAATTTTTGTGAAACAATTAGCAACAAATTTTCCGTCACTAATACCTAAATATTTTTTTTTCTAATTTTCAATAATTTTGTAATTTATTTTTTTTTTCAATTTGTAATTTCAATAAAATTTATTTTTCAATATTGCATAAAATTTTGATATTGCATAAATATAATTTATAAGTTAACATTTAAATTTAGATTTCATATTCTAATAAATATTTGATAACTAAAAATTATAAAAAATTATTAATATATTTTTCTACATGCTATCAAAGTGAGGTAGATCTCTTTGTAGAGGTTGACCTGTGTTGGGTAGAACGCGACATATCTGTTATAAGCTGCCGCATCTCTTAAATCTCTGAGCGCATCTCTTCTCGAATCTTCGTACACATTTATTCACAAATTTCTGTGCACATCTATTCTCACATCTATTGCATATCTTGCATAATAATAACAGGCAGCTGCTCTGCATTAGTGGCAGTTGAGCAAAAGAAGGAGGTACTGTTATAGAAATGTGGTGCCTTGGTGGTCATCCTATGCACTCACCACTTTTTCTAGCCATCAGCTGCTTCTAAAAATAATTGTCTCAAATCTGGCTGACATGGCTCATTTGATCCCTATATTTGCTGAGAAGCAGTCTCTCTAAGAGCATGCACTCAATTCTACCATACAAATTTTGACAAGTAAAATTATAAATTACACGAGATTAATTTGTAATAGCCTTAGATCGTTGATCCGCATATTCAATTCCTGAAGCAGTTTTTCTAATGTGTGTCACCTCAAAAAGTTCAACAGAATCTGGTTCACGTCTTAAATCTTTTGTCTGATAGGAAAAAATAAAGAAAAAACATTAACAACTTGTACTCAAGCATAACACATAAATAAGTAAAAAAAATATTAACGTACATTTTATAGATTTATTATTTAAATGAATAAAAAATTCAAATAAATTTTTCATAATTAATATACCATTTGTGCACTACGCACGACAATGGATATAGAACCCCATGTATGTCATGAGGGACCTGAACCTGAGCCACCCGTCTCACTAAGTCTATTCTTAGATGTAATGGTAGATCGCCGCCTAAATTAAGGGGTGGACCATTCTTTTTGCCAACTCTCCCAAACATCATATGGGACTCATGGTGGTTTACTGCTAGATACTCTCCACCTACTTAAAGTGTCACTATAATGTGATGCAGCATGTTGTAACCATCTACGCTTGATTGCACTTTCAAACTCTGAGTCCTAAGTAAATTCTTTTTAAAATAGAAAAAATCAACATATACGACTTATTTGGATTTTCTTGAACTTATCAAACTGAAATTTTGGCAGAGTTCTGCCTATAACATAAGTTACCTGACTTCAAATACAAGGCCTCTAACAACCAATCAATCAAAATAGATTAACTTTTTAATATCAAACTAAAATTTTGACAGAGTTCTGCCTATAATATAAGTTACCTAACTTTCAAGTATGATTGATGCCTCTAACAACCAATCATTCAAAATAGATTAAATTTTTAATATCAAACTAAATTTTGGTGGAGTTGCATCTATAACATAAGTTACTTGACTTCAAGTACGATTCCTCTAACAACCAATCAATCAAAATAGATTAAAATTTTAATATCAAGGTGAAATTTTTGCAGAGTTTTGCCTATAACATATGTAATTTGACCTCAATTATGAGGCATCTAACAGCCAGTCAAACATAAAAAGCAAAATTCTGTCTATAACATAATTAATTTGATCTCAATCAATTACGAGACATCTAACAACCAATCAATACCAAGAGAGATTACATTTTTAATATCAAACTGAAATTTTGGTAGAGTTCCACCTATAACATAAGTAATCTTACCTCAATTATGAGGCATCTAACAACCAATCAAACACAAGAAGTAGAATTTTATTTATAATATAGGTAATTTGACCTTCATTATGAGACCTCTAATAACCAATCAAACACTCATAAATAAATAACAAAGCTATATGAACTTCATCACATTTTTTACTTAATTATTTGAATTTTACCTGAAATTTATGCCAATAGAAATCCCTCATGTCATTAGGTACATTCTTCCATACATGTCATTTATCACTCAAACATAGCAAAAAACTACGACTGATAGCCACAAAAGCCGAATGAGATTGAATAAAACTTCCACTATATATAAAACACAAATAAACAACACATCAAACATTGAATAATTCATAATTGATATTATTACCTTACCTCTAAGGATCAAGATCGAATCCTCGTCTACCATATTTGACTTTGCCACTGATGCCTCAAATTGTAAAAGTTGGGATGAACCAATGATAGGAGATGATGTAATAGGAGGTGATGTAGGAGATGCAGATGTAAAAGGAGTTGATGATGATGTCTATGGTGGTGCGTGAAATTTTCCTCCATCTATTGCAGAATTTAGTGGTATCTGTGGTCAATATGACATGCTACTCTTATTCATTGATCGCCTTCCTCGATTTGAAGGACCTTTTCCTCTTACATGTATTATATCACCTAATGATGTGTGACCCATTTACACATTAACCACTCAATATTAGTAAATACTATCAAAGGCAACAATAAATACAAATATCAATTGCAAGTTAACAGGAATAATAATGATAAAAGCGACATTGAATAATTGTGAATAATACATAATTTAGAAAAGGAAATAACATCATTGATTTACATATTACACCTAATCACTATCATAATCTTTCGAATCCCACTCATCCTCATCAATTTCATCATCATAATCATCATAATCAAGTTCAAGCTCAGGCTCTTCTCCTTCTTCATTCTCCTCTTTGATGTCAATATACGTATCAATTGGATCAATCAAATTGTCACTTTCATCTTCTTCTATATCTATATAATCACTATCAATGTCATCTTCTTGGAAGGCTAGTGATGAATTGGAAAGTTGACTATTTTCTGTTGATTGTGGAATTTCAAATCCAACCCTAGCTTTAATTTTGCAAACAACCAACCACTCACTTATTTCTCGTTTGATAGTTAGATATATGATAAAATTCACTTGACATGCTTGAGTCGCCATCACAAATGGCTCATACTTATTAAATCTACATTTTTTATTCACCTCAACCAACTTATAATGTGGATGGACCTTTGTATCCAAATTTGGTGTTGGATTAAACCATTCACACTTGAATAGCATGATTCTCTTAATTGGTAATGCAGGGTATTCTAATTGTACAACTTCAATCAACCTACCATAATACTCACTTTCATTTGCATTATAGTTTGAGCCTTTTATGCAAACATCACTATTCATAGTAGTTTTACCAAATCCATGCACTTCATTGTGAAATTTATACCCATTGACATAATAACCTGAGTAAGACATAATTTTGGAAAATGGACCTTTTACTAAGTTTTTATGAATTGATTGGATATGTTGTTCATTAGATTATGTGCCTAAAAAAATGTAATAGAATCTATAAGATAACATGAAAGCAAGACACTTGTTAATTGTTAATAAGAAAAGGTTTAAGAGAAAATGATTACTTATATATTTATTAAACCAATGTGGGAATTCTTTTTCAAGTTTAGTACCAATCTCTTAGGCAATATAAATTATTCAAGGTACAACAACAAGCATTAATTAATTTTTTAACTTAGCCAACGCTCAAATGAAAAATGTTAACATTTATTATAAGTTCATGGCTTACTTAATAAAAGGTTCCACTTCAATACAATATAGAAAAATGTATAATTGTGCAACAATATATTCTTCCTCTATCAAAAATTGAGATTTACCCTTTCCAAATGCATGGCCTAATTGTTTGAATATGGATAAGTTGCCCTCATATTCCACTCTCTTATATTGATCGCCTTTGTAAAGTCCGTTTTTAGAGTCTATAAGTTAGGTTGGTGATTAGTGAGAGTTGGAATTTTAAAGGGAGCTTTAAGAGCTTTCATATTGCTGAAAACAGTTGTTTCACACCCGTGACAATGGGTATTGTGGTCATGAATATCAGGTTCCAGTTAGCAGTTGCGGTGAGGTTTTTCACGACCGTAAAGAGTTTATTCACGATCATGAAGGAGTTTTTCACACCCATGAAATATGGGTCACGGTGGTGAAGCCTGGACAGTATGAATAGGTGAGACAGCCACGATTTCCATCCTACCATGTCCCTTTAAATCCATTTTCCTGCTCTTTTAACTGACCTAACATGCCACCTTTCCATCTTCTTCACCATCAAAAACCTTTTTTCTCCATAGTGGAAGCTTTGAAGATCAAATTTTGTGAGGGGTGAGTGAGAAAGAGGAGTGAGAAAAGAAGTTGTAAGCTTATAAGTGAGAGCTAGGTTTTAGTGTTTTCTGAGTTTTGATTCGGTTCTACTGGTTAAGGAAACATTTTTCTTGTTATTAGGAGCTAGAGGCAAAGGTAAGGATCCTCTAAGAGTTAGACAAGCTTGAAGAGCTTAGAGGGTTTAGGCTCCATTTTCAAAGGTTAGTACATATATGCATATTAATTCTAAATCTTATGTGTTTACTATCTTTTATGCCATGAAATGAATGAGAAACGTGATAAAGAATATGACAGTGCCTTTGATCATGTATACACATGTTGGTCATGAGAAAAATATGTTATAATGGCATGAAATGAGTTAGGGAGATTATGATGTTCAAAAGGTATTTTGGCATGAAATGTATTATGAATGCTCCATTTTATGCTTAAGGCATATTACTAGCATGAAATATTGTTGAATGATGATAAGAGTGATTGACATCGATCAATCTTAGAGACCTTTGTATGATTGTGTTGTTATATTTTTTTCGAGTCTGTAAAACCCAAAATTCACTCTTGTGACACGGTTGTCATGCCTATGAATGATGAACACAAGTAGGTTTCATGCCATGATAAGGTATGTCACGCTCATGAAACATGAACCCAGAAAATGCCCAAAATAGGCAGAAGCTTTTACGGCTTGCATCATGACTAAGGAAGCCATAAATGCAAGGGTCCATGCCTATCAACATATAGTCACGACCATGAACATCAAATTCCAGAATTTATGCATTAGCTTCATGATTTGACTCATGGGTAAAGAGGTACCCGTGAAGGTCTTTCACACCCGTGAACAAGTAGTTCACACCTGTGAATGGTCTATATGTAGTTTTTAAATCATGATGCTATGTGATGACTTGTTTAAACATACTATATAAAAAGGTATATGAATATGGTAAATCATATGTGGATGATGTTTATGAAGCAACATATCAATAGTAAATGCTTGATAGCAAGTATATGTGAAAATGACAAATATGTAATATGACATTTATACATTGGTATGAGAATGCATAAATGGTAAATCATGCTAGTAATTAACATGTGTTTAGAAGGAAATGAAAATAAGGTTAAGCCTTTAAAAAGCCATTTTCTCTAATCTACGACTATTAATGGGTAGATGGTATACCATTGAAGGGGTTACGGTACCGTAGAATATTTTTATATAAGGCCTCCATAAGCGCCCTTGGTCCTCAAGTTCCATATGATTATAAGGACAAGGTGGTTGAAGCTCCGAGAGCATCCTTGACTTAAGGAGCTCATTTGAGTTGTTATAGATAATGGGCAGAGTGGTTGAAGCTCCACAAATGCCTCTACTCTACAACCCGCACCCGGATAGTTCGACATAGAGTTTTGGACAAAGGAAAGAAAAGTAAGATAAAAGGATAAAGAAATGAAAATTAATAATAAGTAAAATGAAATTTATGGTAGGTTTTGGGTAAAGCAAAACTATGGTTGTTATGTGTAATGTTGATGTGAGTTATGATGATGGTATTACCATGCATTAGAATAGTATTGATGATATGATGATATAACATGAACATGCATAAAATGCCATGATTTAACTTGTATGGTTGTATGCTTGAATTTTTATATCTATATGTACTACTATACTTTCAGTAGCTTAGCATGTGGGTTTCCTACACGCAGGTTGGAGCCTAAGGAATAGCTAAAGTTGACTCGAGAAGAAGAAGCACTCATTTTGAAGAGTCAGTGATACATGTCTTATATATTTTTTTTTTGTACATGACATAATTTTTAGGGGCTTTATATTTTGTATAAATTATATGTAAATCTTATTGTATAAAAGATTTATTCTAGTAAACAGTGGCCAGTGGAGGCTAAGTTTATTTATATATATGTGTGTGAATTTGATCTGGAGGGATCAAAGTATTATGTTTTATGCTATTTATTTAAATGCAAAATTTTAATAATGTATGTCAAAAAATGTTCAAAATTTTAATCGAATTTTAAAAAGGGAAAACGCCTAGCACTCATCTGCGTAATTGGTGTGCCACCGATTGTGTCGGCGAGTGTTACAGTCATGATCATTGTACGGTACTTTTTGGTGCTTTGTATTCACATGATCTTCAAAGTAGTAAGAAAAAAACAATGAAGATTCTTCTACCAAATAATCATTACATATTGAACCTTCAACTCTAACTTTATTTCAGACAATATTTTTCAATCATCGAAGGTACCTAAGACATAAAATTTATCAGGTAAAATTTTACACCAATAATATGGGGTAAGAATAAATGAGTTATTATATATTACCTCTCAAACGGATACATATATCAGTATTGCATGGGTCCAGCTATTCTTGCTTCATATGGAAAATGTACCAATAGATGTTCCATGGAATCAATGAAGCTTTGAGGGAATATATGCTCAAGCTTACAGAGAATCACATGAATCTCTTCTTCAAGTCATGCCATGTCATCATTAGTTATAAATTATGGATGTTAAATCCTTAAAGAACAGACTTAATTCTGTTAATGCCTTCCAAACATTGCTCGGAAGTAGTTCACAGAATGCAATAGGTATTAAACACTGCATAAATACATGACAATCATGGCTTTTCATCCTGAACAATTTTAGTTTTCTCATATCAATACATCTAGCCAAATTTGGCACATAACCATCGGGGAATCTCAAATATTTTTTCCATTCACATAAGGTTGATTTTGATTGATTATCTAGCATGTAACAAGCTTTAAGATATCTTCCTCTTATAGAATCTTGTTCCAATTCTGGCCAATGACATTATGAATTCAACTCTTTTTGAGATTTGTATGTCTTTTGTTTTCCCATCAACATTCATTACAATGTTAAACACATTGTTAAACACATTTTTCTCAATATGCATTACATCTAAGTTGTGTCAAATGAGAAGAGTACTCCAATAAGGCAAATCCCAAAAGATAATTCTCTTCCTCTAACCACATTATTTGCAAATATGACCATTAGTTTTCTCGGCATCCTGCTCAGTTACCTTTTTCAAACCCAACTGATCAATCTCATACAAAATTTCACTTTTGGATCTAATAGAAGGTGTTTTCTTAGTCACTGTCTTACTCTTCATGAATGATGTTCTGTTTCGACAGAATGGATGATTTAGAGGCAAAAACTTATGGTGATTGTCAAACCACAATTGTTTTCTACTCTCTAAAAGAATAAAAGCATTTGTTTGATTCATACAATATAGACAAACTAACCTTCCAGCAGTACTCCACCTAAATAATATTGCATATGTAGAAAAGTCATTAATTGTCCACATAAGAGCAGCACACATTTGAAAATTTTGTTTAATTGAAATATCGTAAGTCTGCATACCATCAAGCCATAGATGGTTAAGTTTTGATATTAGTGGTTGTAAGGAAGCATCCAACTTATCCTTAAGGTTTGTTGGTCCAGGAATCAATACAGTTAAGAATATGTAAGCATCCTTCATACACAACCAAGGTGGCAAATTGTACGGAGTCACAATAACTGACCAAGAAGAATATTGTTGTCCTAATTGCCCAAATGGTTGAAAACCATCAGTGGAAAGGCCCAATCGAATATTTCATGTCTCTGATGCGAATTTTAGATGCATATAATTAAAATGTTGCCATGCAAGGGAATCAGAAGGCTAACACATAACCCCATCTTCAATTTCATGCTCATTATGTCACCTCATTTCCGTTGTTATGGCATTAAAAGCAAACAATCTTTGCAATTTAGCAGTGAGAGAGAAGTAATACATTTTCTTATGAGGAGTAGTTGTTTTACTACCTCCATGTTGCTTCCTATACTGAGGATTACCACAAAACTTACAATTAATCAATATATTATCTTCACCCCAGTATATCATGCACTCGTTATTACAACAATGAATCTTTTAAACTATAAGACCCATTTCATATACTAACTTCTTTGTTTTATAAAAGTTTTCAGGCACCAAACTTCATTCAAGAGTGATCTCATTCATTAATCAAAACATTTGATCAAAATTATGCTCAGACATATGGTGTTCTGATTTCATGTGCATGAATTGAGCAACAAATGATAACTGTGAATGACTTTCGTATCCAAGGTACAATTCCTCATCTGTAGTCCTAACCATGTCATAAAACTTTTGGGCCTCTGAATTCGGTATTTCTTCCATGTAAGTTGTATTGAATGCATGACCAGCAACATCCATAACCATGGAATGGTACCAATTGGATGATTCTGTATAATCGCCCACACCAAGATGTTCATAATTGATATCATAATTCAAGTTAACCCTAACTGGTTGTTCCCCATATAGAATCCAATCTTTATAACCCAGTACAAAACCATTTCTATATAGATGCAACTTAACTATATCCACTTCATGAAACATGCGATTCTAACTCTTGGGATAGTTACATGGACACATCCTATCCTTATCCATCAATTTTGGATGACTGCATCAAAATTCTATGAATTTTCTCATGCCAATCATGAACTCTGGGTTTAGAAGACCATCTTTGAACTAACTATACATCCAAGATGATTCGGTCTCATTTTTTATCACCTTTATTAAATCAAAGCATCGCATTAAATAATTTCTATCATAGTTTGTTAATTACTACCACTAATTGATACAAACAAATAAAAGATAGTCTAATGCATTAACTATAATTTATTTTGTATCATAGCATATGGATTTAAGCACAAAGTTCGTCATTATATATTAGAGATGTTCAATATATTACTACAATTCAATTAATAGGATAATATATCGAAAGAGGACATATTAAAAAATATCAAACAAATGGTACTTATAATGATTTACATAATTATTTTCCTTAGGTTTAATTCTTAAAATTGTATTCAATTTAATGTTTATTTTTTGAAATATTAAAATTTATAAATAATTTTTTTAATTGGTGCCTTTTGTCTATTTAATTTGGTTGCATGCATGACTATGAATGTCATATATTTGTTTATGATTTGGATACCTATTCACATAAAACCACTTTCTAATAATTTCACAATTTTAAGATTTGTCTATGGTTTGGATTAAGTGATATATTGAAACTATAATTAATTTATTGATTTCAATTTTCTTGGACTTTAATTTTGACCATATTTGGATATAAAACACAAAAAAGGAAAATTAAAAAGGTCTGATCCTCCATTCTTTCAATCAAAGCATAAAAAGATGAAATTTTAAAATTCAATTAAAATAAAATTTCCAATCCTCATCTAAATCAGTGCCCATTATTCAATTTTTATTTTTATTTTTCTCTTATTAAATATTCAGCTTAGATTGTTTTAAAAAGGTTGAATTAAAATATTTACAAATTATTTATTAAATGTTTTTGTTAAACCACTAAAAATATAAAGCAAAGCTCAATTACTTAATTTTCATTTTATGAGATACATATCAAAATATTGGTCTATATATTAATTTTTATCTTATGAGATACACTTGGCTTTTGACTATTAATTCTTATAATTAATTAATAAATTAGGCAAAAAAATTATTTTCTCATCTTTCAAATTAACAAATTAACAAATCAATTGTGATTTAATAATATAATATGACTTTGAAATTTGTTCATGAAAAAAAATCAATATAAAAAATTCCCATAAAAATAATATAGCCGATGGTGAATCATAATCAAATTAAATAAAAAAATTAAAAATTATCTTCTTATTATATTTAACAAATGAAATTATATACTTCAAACTTCTTTGAATGGTTAATATATTTTAAAATCACATTTTGAACTAAATTAATACTTAATTTTCAAATTATGGATATTTTATTACATCTTAAAGAACACTATAATACTCAATTTTTTTCCTTTTTTTTTCACTCATTACAACTTATAAGACTATAATAAGAATTTATGACAAATAGAATTTTATAAAAAATAAAAGATAAAAAAGTGTTTTTAAAAATGGTATAAAATGAATATAAACTAAAATTAAATATTAACTTAATTCAAAATTTAACTTTACAATCTATCTAATATTTTATTTTTTAAGTGAAAATTAAATATAAATATTAACCCTTTATTATCAACAATATATGCAAAATATAAATAAATAAATAAAGAGTTGGGAACGGAAAAAAAAAACAAAAGCAGCATTGAACAGGAAAAAAAAAGAGTTTTAGCCTTACCTTTTCATAATGTTGCGAACGGCGTGGAGAGAGGCCAGCGAACGATACAGTGCTCCCTTACCCTACTAGTCGTTAATAAAGTATGTAAGTACTACGAAACTCATTTATTTTTTGTAAAAATAACCAATTCTTAAAATATTGTAATATATATATATATATATATATATATATTTTGAATTTATTATTAGCAGAATATTTATTACTATATTTCTTTTTTTCATATCATTTAAATATAAAACTAGTGATGTAAATATTTTAATTTAAAAAAACTCATTCATTAAACCATAATATTTAGAAATATATTTACAATAATACCAAATATATAAATTACAAAATTCAATCCTTATAAATCCTACATGCTACAATTTTACATCAAGAGAAATTCTTAAAATTTAAGTTTTACAATAAAATTGTCAAAACATACAAAAATGAAATAGACTGCTGCAATTTGATATTGGGGTTCTCCCTTATCTTCGGTCACCCTGATGTAACAGCTACGTATATTTATCTGCACGCGCTAAGCTACTAGCTTAGTGGTACGTTTGACAACTATCCAATAATTACATAAATATTTCTAAAATAGAATTTTAAAAACTACAATTAATTTATTAAGCATGTCAAATATTCAATTAATAGTGAAACTATTTTCATCATGCAAAAATATTTAATTCATTAATTATGACTTTATATTCATTAAACATGCTTGAAATTTTAACAATACAAGATACACAATTTGAACTATCAATTTAATAATTCACATTTTTTTCTGTTATTTATTTGATAGTCCACAACATCTTAGACTAGAACTAAATACTGGATACAAGATTTCTGCTCTCTGACAGTATACTCGGTGTCTACATAATTATTTTATAACTCGACATTTAACGCCTACGTTTTCAGTAATAACTCAGCACCTTTTGGTGCCTACGTAATTTAAAACTCAACATTATTTCTTAGTGCCTACGTAATTTCAACTTAGCACTATTTCTTAGCGCCTACATAAATTAAATCTCAGCACTATTTTCGAGTGCCTATATTTCTACCATTTTATTGGCATGTCAACTTATCCTAATTTCTAGTTCTCAACTAGATGTTATAGAACTTAATTATATTTGTTACCTTTATTATTATTTACATAAATTATGTAGGTAACATTAATATAAATTCCACATAAATGCAATAATTCCCATTAAATATTTTACAACCTCATACTTTCTCATTTAATCATTATAACTATAAGAAAAATCAATTAATATATTTTCTATCACAAAAGTTCACAATCAACACATATTTACAAGTTGTCCTATTTTGGACAATATTTCTGACTTATATTGCCCTGTATTTTTTTATCCATTTTTAGATTGAATTTGGACAAGTGATCAGCTAACAAAATGTAGATACATGTCTTATCTTTAATGTTCAACTACAATCATAGTAAACCGAATTTTGTAGCTAAAGTTATAAAAATATTTCCAAGATACGTTCACTGCAATCTGCCCAGTATTTTACTAGATAGATTTCTAGTTTGAACTTTGAGTCCATTTTTCACCTAATTTCAGGCATATTTAGATTTAATGATCTAAATAAAAGTTGAAGCCGTATGTCTTAAAATTTCAACCCAATAATAATCACTCAAAAATCATTTCCAGAACTCAAGTTATGACTAGAAAACTAGAAACTGTTCATAACACGAATTTTCCAGCACATCAATTAATTTATACAATTTCCATTTTCATGCATCAACCTCATATTCTAATTTTTATTTTCACATTCATGGAATTATTTAATCATCAATTCATCACTTAATCAAATATCTATAATTTCATATACAATTTCACAAACATCATAAAATCAAAATTAACATTTTCTATATTAAATTTTTGTCAAATGTACATACCTCACAAAATTCACTTCTCTTCACTTTTATCTTCTTCCTAGCTAGCTTTCTCTTTACCCTTACTTCCTTTTTGTTTTTGGTTCAAAGTTTGTTCACTTTCTTGTCCTAACAACAAATTTTACACTAATCAAGTACTAATTACACTAATTCATCCTTAATCACCATTAACATAATAATAACCCTAAATTACTAACTTTAATGGAAACTAACCCCAAAATCAAAGAAAAGAGAAGAAGAAAAGTGAGAGGATGGAAAATCTTACCTCACCTTTGAAGATCTTCAAAATGACTAAATTTTTTTCTTCTTTTCTTCCTTCATCTTCTTTGGTTATGCTCACTTAGCTTCACTTTTTTTATTGATCTTACTAATCCAACCCTTTTTCCATCTAACTTTAGCTTTGATTTAAGAAAGAAAAAGAAGAACTAGGGGAAAGGGAGGCCACGATTACAAGAGAGAAAATTGAGAGAATTTTCTTTGGTTAGATGAGGAAGAAGAAGAAATAATGACCAAAAAATGAAAATTTGACTTTTTATAGTTGGATTAGGTGGGTGGTTAAGATTAATATATAATATTGTCTCTCATTGGTCCATTAATTTAAATCACTCTTATTTTATTTTAATCAAAATAATATTCATTTAGTTAGATAAAGAATATTCCATTTTTATGTCTTCTTAAAATATTTGTGCCAAAATACTGCAATTTCAAATTTCGTTCAGCAAAAAATTATTTTTTTCCAAATTTTAATTCCAAACTTCAAATTTTAATTCTGAACTTCAAAATTTTCAATTAATAATATCTAAAATATTTTTGTCATACGTTATTATTATTTTAATTTTTTTCTTTCATGTTTGAATTTAGACCTCAATCGGTTCGGCGCGCCGAATTTCGGTCAATCACAACTATGACCTAAATTATCGGGCATTACAAATGCATGGAGAGAGGTGGCAAACCACGAGCCGGCAACGACAAAGGGCTGCTAATGAAAAGGAGGTTGGGCATGACATGGAGCGAAAAAGGGAGAAGAAGGAGGGGGCGGCAGAGTTCTGCAATTTTAAAGATGAAGAATGAGGGTTGCTGTTTAAATAATTAAAACACAAAACGACGTCATTTTATTCTAAAGAAAACGATGCCATTTTGTTAAGTTAATATTAGCAATAGACTTATTCCCGTCGCTACACATTAACTTAAACTAGTGACAACAAAATTTTTAGTGACAAATCTATTTCCATAGCAAAATTTTTATTAAAAATAAAAAAATATAGCGATAGATACAATCCGTCGCTAAATATAAAATAGAGACAGGAAATTGCCGTTACTATTTAATTTTTTCAATTCCATCGCTAATCTGGACGTCATTTTTGCTGCCACATTTAGCTAGTGTCATTAGCTATGAAATATATATGTCACAATATTTAATCGTTAATTCATCACTAGATATTTTCATCATTTTTTATTAAAGTATCACGTGTTTTCACCACTAATCCGTCGCATATTAGTGACGGATTTAATCCGTCACTAATTTTTGTCACTATTTTTTTAATTTTCTTGTAGTGATAAAGAAGAGAAAGATAATTTAGCCTAAATATAAATAAAAAGCAAAAGAAATCAATGAAAAGGTATGAAAAAGATAGATGGTTGTGTGTTTGAAAGATATATTGAGGATTGTGTATGTAAATAAATGAGATTAAAAACCAGTAATACATGATGTAAATAGGTAATAGGTTAAATTAAAAGGGAATTAGAATTTCTGCATGAGTTAATACTATTAGTTAGCACATGGATGTTGTTGCATGTTTATAGTTTATTACCTGATAATATTTGAGATATGTTAAAAAATATTTGGATTTTCAATATCATGTACTAGATTTTCGAGATGAAATTTTGTATCTTCTCACCGGACCACAAGTTTTCGTAGCATCTTCTTGTTTGACCACAAGTTGGATAAGAGCAGGGGGTGTTACAACAAATACCTAAAATTTCACATTTACCTAACATTTATATTTTGTTATTTTTTTGGTATGTGATATATATTTTCATTTTTGAAGAAATAGATACCTATCATTTATTCAACATTTACCTAAATTTACATTTTGTTATTTTTTTGATATGTGATATATATTTTCATTTTTGAAATAACATATACTTAATATTCACTCAATATTTACTTGACATTAATATAATATTTATATTTTGTTATTATTTTTTTTTGATATACGATATATATTTTCATTTTTGAAGTAACAGATACCTAACATTTACTCAATATTTACCTGACATTTACCTAACATTTATAATTTATTATTTTTTTTATATGTGATATATATTTTCATTTTTCAACTAACAAATACATAATATTTACTCAATATTTATTTGACATTTACCTAACATTTATTTTTTCGTTATTTTTTTTACATGCGATATATATTTTTATTTTTTAAATAACAAATACCTAATATTTACTCATCATTTACTTGATATTTATCTGACATTTATATTTTGTTATTTTTTTGATATGTGATATATATTTTAATTTTTGAAGTAACAAATAACATTTACTTGATATTTATCTGACATTTACATTTTATTATTTTTTTTATATGTGACATATATTTTCATTTTTGAAATAACATATATCTAACATTTACTTAATATTTACCTAACATTTATCTTTTGTTATTTTTTTATATGTGATATATATTTTCATTTTTGAAGTAACAGATACCTAACATTTATTGCCTTAAGTTCATCTCATGTTTGCTCTTTGAGAAATATTGTCCAGACCTTGTTTGGTGCTTGAACTCGCAAATATTTTCTTAGTGCTTGAGCTTTTATTTCTCATGAAATCCTTAAATATTAATTTTACTTCGGCTGGAACTTGCCCAATGTTTTATTTGCAACTACTGATTTTTCTTTAAATAATTTTGTTTAATTTCTGCTCGATTTCTTTAAAAAAAAAAAAAAAGGTTGTTCTTTCACCTTTTTTTAGGCAACAAGTGATTTGTGGCTCCTGACTTACAAAATAGCATGTGCATCTCATATTTTATGGATCAGATTTTGATTGTGTTGTAAAGGCACACACTTTCATAGAGAAGGAAAACAACAGGAATTTTTTTTATGTTTTTGCAACTTCATTTGAAGAACTCTGCAAGATTTTATTCGTACATTCAACAAAGAACTAGTTGGTATTCTTTATGCGTTACTGATATCTGCTTGGAAAGAGAGAGCGACAAAAAATTACAGGAAAGTATATATAGAGATGAGAGAGAGCGGAATCTGAAGATAGTAGAGAGAATTTGTTGTTTTACCAATTGACATGTGATATAGTAATCGCACGGGATTTTGATGGATTTGAGTTTTGATATATTTGAAATTTTAAAATTTTGAATAGGTTAGTTTTGAAAGAAATCTGATTTGTTGGTATATTTGAAAGTTGGTGGCGGATTTTTTTTATTTTTTATTTTTTGGTACTTATGTAAAATTTCCAATTAATTTGTTCAAATGGGGGGCTACGTGGGAACATTTTGATCATTTATTTGGTCACAGATGGGTCAGTGCAACCCTGGATTTTACGTATTCAAACTTTAGCAAGAAAAGAGAATTGTCATGTTCATGATGAATTTTGCCCTTAGTTATTGATCTTTCCCTTCTTAAGAGGTCTATTAGGGGCACAACTGTAAAATAGGCATCACTAAAGCTTATTTTAGTGCTACTTTTCTTTCAGCTCAAATTAAAGTTACACTAGTTAAAAGGTTGATCAGATAGTTAGATCGGATATTTTTAATTTGGACTAATTCTGGGATTGAAGCCGGGTTATGCAAATGATTATGGAATTAATCCAATTTTTTAAAAAAATTTAATTGATTTTTGGGTTTAAATTTATTCATTTAATTAAAATTTATTAAGATAAAAAATATTAGGTCTAATTAAAATTTTTTAAGAAATAATAAAACTACAAAACTGACAAATTTAAATATACGTGTTATTTGTCAAATGATATTCAGTAAAACCTATCATTTGATATATGTATTATTTGTTTAACGATTAAGTTCTATTTTAGCTGTTTTTTTTTTAAATTAGAACAATAAAGTTTGCTAATATAAAATTATTTTTTAATCCAATTTGGGTTGAATGTGATGTGATTTAAACGGTATACTTGAATTATCTTTGCAATCTAATTATGAATAATATGTAAATTATATACAGTAATTCATATAATAATTAGTTAGAGAAAAAAAACAATTTTAAATAAATAGATTAATGATATTAGTTCAATTTTCAAAAAATTATGAAAATTGAATTAATTGTTAATGAGATAATAATATGAAAATTCAAATAATCGAAATAAAACCATAACCAAATACAAAAAATAATCAAAAAGTACATAAATGATAAATTTTACCAAAGATAAGTGACTAAATAGGTGGCGAGCAAAATTGAAATTTGACCATTTACATAATTACATTTGGGAAGTTGCAAGACAACGTCACCCTTCATTTTTTTAATTTTTAAGAGCCCAAAATTGATGGACAGAAGAACTTCATGCAAAGACAGTACAACTTAGGAATCTTGGATGTCGGGGCATGAAGGCATGAAGATAGTGGACAGGTCTACGGTGATAAGACTAGGGTGTATCATTCAACGATGACCTTATTTTTTCATAATATAGAACAGCAAGAGACAGAATTTCTGAAGAAAAAGTCAGAACTCAGAGAAAGAGCTATGGATTATATATATATATATATATATAGCTCTTGTGCCAGTTCCTGTTTTAAAACTTATGCATTACTGTAGAAATGGGAAATTTTATAATTTGATTTCTGTATTTTTTTTTTTTACTTTTCACAGTATCATTTGCTGTTTTTTTTACCGAGTTTTTATATTATTATTTTATTAATAATTAAGTTATGACTCACAGTTTCTTAAAAATTGGATTAAGATTGTTAGTATGCTGATATAAGATTGATTTTTTTTTTATCAGTTTTAGATTAAGTATAATATGAATTAGAGTGTGTTATCGCCTTTAAACAAACTAATAATAATCTGTAGATTATACTTTTTAATACATATTATAATAAATTTAAACGGAATAAAAAAATTACTTAATTAATAGATTAATGATGTTAATCTAATTGTCTAAACATTACTCAATTATTAATAAAATAATAATTTCAAATTTCAAATTATCGTAATAAAAATACATAAACAAAATTGCAAAAAATATATAATGAGTTTTACCTAGAAAAAAAAAAGACGAAGCAAATGCAGAGTGTTCTGACATTTTATGCACATGCAAGAATGGTGATTAATGGACTGTCTGCTTGTCTGCATCCAAAGAAGATTTTGAATCTTTTTCTGTGCCCTCTAATACATGTTACCTGAAACACTTTTATAATAAATAATATAGTTATTTTTTATTTTTTATTTTTCAGATAATAACAATATAGCATCTTATTAGAGGGCACAAAAAAAACTTAAAATTAATTGGAATTTTCTTCTGTATCGGAGGCTCATATCTTGTTTTCTTTGGTTAATATCATCTTGAGATATGTCAATTCCAATTCTATGCATATTATCTGGGATTAATGGTTATGTCAAGCTTTCCACCCTACCAAGGACTTACGGCAAGGAGACTCATTGTCTCCCTATCTTTTTGTTTTTGGCCTTGAAAAACTTGGGCATGTTATTCAAAGAGCTATTGATGTTGGTTACCCTAGGCCTATTCGTTTGAGTTAGGATGATCCTTCTTTGTCTCACTTATTCTTCACTGATGATATGATGCTCTTTGTAGGGGCCAAATTAGATAAGGTGGAGGCCATTAAAAAGACTCTTGATTATTTTAGTAATTAATCTGGCCAGCTTGTGAGTCCTGAGAAGACTCAGATTTATTTTTCAAAAAATGCTCATTATATGCTTGAAGTCATATTAGTAGCAAGCTTGGATTTAAATAAACTGATGACTTGGGTCGTTATCTTGGGGTTCCTCTTTTACATGCTTGGTCTAATAAGCTTACCTACCAATATTTGATTGACAAAGTTCGTATGAAGTTGGCTAACTGGAATCTCCCTAGTTGGTAGAGTGACTTCGGCACAATTTTTTTTTTGTCTTTGCCAATTTACACTATGCAAACAACTAAGCTTCCTCATTTGGTTTGTCAAGAACTAGAAAAGTTGCTTAGATGATTTATATGGGGAGGAAGCCAAGAGAAAAACAAGATTTCATTGTTATCTTGGAATGTTATTATTAGACCAAAAGATAAAAAGGGTTTAGGTCTCAAATCTCTAGAGGATTTAAATAGAGCCCATTTCATGAAGTTAGCTTAGACCTTTTGTAACATCAAGTGATTTAGGCTCCGATTTCGTGTGACCGTAGTGGAGTATGCTGATTTAATCGGAGTGTAAATTTGAACCCATAAAAAAATAACTAATAATAAGAAAAAATAATTAAGGGTATTATTATTTGGAAATTAAAAAGATTAGTGCTAGAATTGCAAAAAAAAATTTATATGGATAAAATTGATATTATTGCAATTGTTGGGGGAAAAAGTGTGAACATTGGGGAAATTATGGCAAATAAGGAATTTCTTAAAGTTAAAAATTTAATCAAGATTAATTATGTTAATTAACCAATGAAAATTAGGATTAATTTTAATTAGTGGGACTCACTTTTTAATTTAGATATAAAAGTCAAAAGATGACAAATTCTCCATTCTTCCATAAAAAAAATCTAACTCATTTTCTTCCTCTCTTTCACCCTTTGTGTTGTCCACTTTAGCCTTCCAAAGCCACCATTTTTGTTTCATTTCAAACCTGAAAAAGAGAGAAAAAAAATAAGTTTTGAGAGAGAAAAATTCAGAAATCAAAGAGTTTTTGCCATAAAGAGAGCTAAGAAGTAAGAAGAAAAGAAAAGGGAGAAATTTTAGAGGGAATTTCAGCCCACTTTGGAGAACCATTAAGGTGAGTTTATTGTTCTTAAATTCAACATTTTTCTTCCATTTGAGACCTATAAGGATAATAGAAATGATTTGGACTGATAGATTGAGATATTGTGGCAAGATTGGAACTAGAAATGGAAAGTTGTAACTAGTTGAAGAAAATTGTAGTCAAACTTTAATTAATGATAATTGATGTTAGTTAATTATTTTATGAATTAAAAATTAGAGAAAGGTAACTTTAATAGAGGAATGAGGGGCTGCCTTGGTTAAGTTAATTCGGAAAAAATTGAAATTAACATAGAAACAACATAAATTGGTGATAGATAAAGTGTGAATTGAGTGTTGATTTGAAGAAAATGAATTGGGAACTATGATAAGGGTTTTGGGCAGCCATAACATATGAAAAAAGAAGTTTAACTTGGGTAAATTTTGGCTAAATTAAAGTATAAAATATATTAGGAGCATTAGAATTTTATGTAGGTATGAAAAGGTTTGAAAATGAATATTAGGATTGAGATATGGTATGGTTGTGTAGGAAAACCAAATGAACCAATAAGAGGCCCTCAAGAGGGTGACAAAGGCAAGGAGAAATCTAACTAGTAAGGTGAGGGAAAAAAGGAAAAAGGGAAGTTTCAAGGCTGATTATGTATGTGTTTCAGTGATAAAAATCTTACATATTAACTAAATGTGTGAAATTATGTGCTAATGCTTGATAAGAATGTGGTTTGCCATAAAATGTGTTTGATAGTTACTTTTGATTTTTTTTAATGGTAATTGGACTAAATTGTGTGAAAATGTTAAGACATGTGAATGTAATTGTGATATGAAAATTTTGGTATAAAAATATATGCATATCATGGATGTATTTAAAAGGTAGACTTGTGCCAATTGATGACTTTGTTGCAGAATTCCAGGAGCAAACTTAACATTTTTTTTATCATGACTTAAGTTCTGGAATTCAATTTGTGTGTTCTTTATTGGAACTGAAAACTAAGACATAGAGATTTAATTTTTATTTAGACCATAAAATCTAAATATGTTTAAATTTTTCTAGATAAATATATAAAGTTCGAACCTAGAATATGTTTAGAAAACTCTGGGCAAAATTTTTTAGTGATGAATCAGTGTTCATTTGGCCATAACTTTTGATAGAAAACTAGGATTTGAGTGATTTTTGATAAATATGAAAGTTGAGACAATAACCTACAAAATAATGCAAGACCATAACTCCAAATTCGAATTATAAATGGGTTAAAAATGAAACCCAAAATCAGAACCGAAATCTGCTATAGATAAAAATTTGAAATATTGGGCATTTGCATATGGTGTAATAAGTTTATGTAGTAATTAATGTAAATTTTGACTTTAACAGTAATTATAAATGTTTACTAAATTATTTATGCATGAGATTTTAATGCAATAACAATGGAAACAAAGAACAAAAATAAATATACATATATGTGAAAATGTAGTACAATTATCATTTTTAAAAATATTATGAATAAATATAAAAATGGTTAAGGCCTAAGACATCTAATCTAGAAGTAGAATATAGAATAGTTTGGCATGTCAATCAAGGAATTTAAGGCATTCGGTGCTAAATATAAAAACCGATAATAACAAATTTATAAATGCATTCGGCGTAAAATTATTAAACCGGTAATGACAATATTACAAAAGCCGGTAATGACACTATTATGGAAGCGTTCGGCGTAATATTATAAAAGCCGGTAATGACAACACATTTATTCCTATTATTTAGTTCGGTTATAGGTGTTATGAACACAAGAAAAATAAAAAATAACAATAATATAAAAGTATGTCATTTTGATAATATTATGTTAAATTAAAATTGTTAAATACTAAATGTTTGATGAAATTTATTTGATTTCATATAATTCTTTTGTTTTATGGCATATTTGTATAATTAATAAATGACATGTAAGAAAATATATATATATATATATATATATATATATATATATATATATATATATATATATATATATATATATATATATATATATATATATATAATTTTTATCCTTGAAACACCACTAAGCTAGTAGCTTAGCGTAGCTGATTTCCTCTTGCGCAGATTTTAAAGGATAGTCGTATATGATAGAATTGTTAGAAAAAGAAGGGTATCCGAACGAAAGCAACTAAAAGCTTTGAAATCATTTTTGGTATATTTTGTTAAAATTTTTGTAAATTAAATTATAGTTTTATCTCATCTAGTATGTATTGGAGATTGTACATTTAAAATAATGGACACAATGTGAATGTAAAATAATATATTTTATAAATAAATAAAAGTTTGAATATTTGTGCTTGTAATAATTTTATTTTGGTGTTTGTAATATTTTTGAAAAACAAAATTTATACTTCATTTAGTTATTTTATAAACAATTGGTCGAATAATACTCACTTATCTTGTTGAACTAACGTTGGATAAGGGGGTGTTACATATTTATCTCACAAAAGAAAAAGTTGCAAGTTCAGGTTATCAACTCTAAGTATAAAGTGAGTTTTGATGTTAGAAGCAGTATGATAGCGCCTCGTAATTGCATTGTTATCTAGAGAAATATGTGTCGAATGTGGGAGGAACAAATAGAAATATTTGTTAGTCGGTCAGTGACAGAAAAAGGTGAATTTCTAGACTAATCACTGGATCTCAGGTTGTAGGGCTTTACGAGTTGAAGGGGTGGAAGAAGTTGATGAAGCGGAATTGGGGAAAAAGATTGTCGAGTATGTCACTCAAGATAGATTATGGAATTGGAATCTTTTTTAGGCAAAATTACCTAATGCAGTTCTTTTTCATCTCGTTGATGTTGTTCCTCCTACTTTGGACATGGGGGTGGATGAATGTTACTAGGGTGCTACTGCCTTAGGGACTTTCACACTCAAATCAACTTATTTAAGTCTTATTGATGATGAATCCACATCTGGTTCTCCTTTTTGGAATAAGATTTGGAAATGGGGAGGTCCCTAGCGGATCCTTATGTTTATTTGGCTTTTAGCCCATGATCGAATCCTCACAAATAGGGAGTGTGTTAGACATCATCTAACTATAGATGAAATATGCTTCGTTTGTGGAATGGAAAGTGATTTAGCCATGAAGGATTGTAGTTGTGCAAAAGTCATATGGCAGCAACTTATTCCTCACATGAGTTGTTGTAGCTTTTTGATTTGAACATCTCTTCTCAATATTGGATAAAAGATAATTTGTTGCAAAGTAATATGATTAAATGAGTCTCATGGAATTTATTGTTTGGTTTCTCTTGCTTGTGGCTTTGGCATAGATGATATGAGTTTATTTTCCAAGAAGATATATTATCTACCAGTGCAATAATTAAGGAAATATGGGCTCAGTTGATGCTTGTATGGGTATTGGGCCTCGTGAGACTTCAATGGTGGCTTGGAGATTCCCCTTTATTGGTTTTATTAAACTTAATTTAGATGGATCATAGAATTATGGGTCTGGTCATACATATGGTGGTGGATTCCTAAGGGGTTGTGATGGGTTTTGGCTTTGGGGTTATATTATTAACTACGGTTGCTGTGATATTATTAAGGCTGAACTTTGGGTTGTGTATGAAGAGTTGAAGCTTGTCAAGTCTTTAAACATCACTAAACTCCATGTGAAGTCAAATAATAGGAGTGTGGTGGAGATGATTCAAGATAATTGGCATATTTTGGATAACTGTCGTGCTCTTGTTTGTGCTATCAACAATTTTGTTTTGCATTTTGACAAGGTTTAATTCACTGACATTTTTCAGGAAACTAATTTTGCACTAGATTTTATGGCTAGTGAAACTAAAAATTTTGAGTTAAGATGCCATATTATTTCAAATCCTCCTTCAGGAATTCTCAACTGGCTTCTTCATGACATCTGTGGTGTTATCTATGTTCATTAGATTGTTTATTTTTGTGAGCATTGCTCACCTTTTTGTCCAAAAAAAATATAGCATTTCAAATTTTCTCAAATTTTTCAGCAAAACGTTTTTGATATGCATTATTTCCTTTTTCTTTATTGCTTCTCTTTTTCTCAATCTTAAATTGAATGAAAAATTGTAATATATATTTAAATTACAATAAGAAAGTTGATGCGCCACTTTGTATCCACCTCCATAATTTAATAATGCTTAAATTCAAAATCCTTGCTTGAATAAAAAAATACTGACCATATTTTGGCTTTATTTTACTCGATGTTTTTAAAACCAAACTAGAAGTTGAATAGTTATCAAGATTGGATCACAGTTAAGTTGGTCTGACCGAGTTAAATTGGATTTTCTTGCATTTTCTATAAATACTAAAAAAGTTGTCATTAGACACCATATACCCTTTTTTTTAAATTTCATTTTTATTTTTATTTTTTTTGGACGAAAATACATTTTTCGTGTTATACTTTTTCCATTTTACCTTTTTTTTTAAATTAAAATTTACCTCGTTTTGGCCTCTATACATTCAATATAGCTAACACCCACAAGCCTATTCTCTTTCCTCATATACTCTTCAATATTTTTCCCACTATACTCTCTCAGACCCACTCTACCTTTTGTCCCCCACATTCTCACCCCGAAACTTTTGTGCGAGAAATATGCCTCCTCCTCTACCATCGTTGCAAGGTCTTTGTCTCCTATAGTCTCTGCTACTTGAATTGACAGCCTTTCATAACGACCGATCCTCTTCCCCTCCAACTCAGTGATGATTTAGCAGAGGAGCCGAAATGGATGGTGGTAGAGGGGTGGGATAGGGCGGTGCTGGTTGGTCTGTACAGCGTGGCTGTAGTTTAAGGTTTTTTTTTATAGCTGTAGTGTTATACTGTAAATGTTTTTACCATTTATAAAATATTTGTTTCTTTAGTCTTTAATTACCTTGTTGCTTGGAGCCTTTAACTTATATGATGATATGTTTGAAGAAAGGTTTTCATAAAGTTGAGTACCAACCTCAAAATTGCAGACACTTCATATCACTTTTATAAATTATTATTCTTTTATACTTGCCTAAAAAAGTATGAAGCTGAAACATATGCCTAAGGAAATATTATAAGGACTCGGTTTTTTTTGAAGCAGAGTATTTTGGTCTTCAAGGTCTATTAAAAGCTAATTAATTGGTAGTTAGTTTCTTCTATTTTTTATCGATTAAAATTTTATAAGTGATATCAAGAATTGAATTTCTCGTTCCTGAAAAGGTGCAAGATTGTCAAAACTAATTCTAGTAAAGTCATGAATCCAACAAATGAAAAGCGAACTATGACATAGATTGTCAAATTTGATTTAAAAAAAATGATATAGATTATCAAACCTATTGGCTTTGTGGTTGTTTTAGTGAATGATAAATGTTGTACACTTATACTGTAACACCTGCTGATAACTAGAAAGACCTCAACTATATAAAAGGATGATACGAACATGTTTCTGAAAATTCAGTTAAATTTAAAACCTTTTCCATTATAACATTAAAAATCCGTTTATAGTAATTAAAATTATTTTCAACAAAGACCAGTTTAAACATAAATATCCATTTTACAACATGCATCAAAAATTTTGATCCTATGGATAGATATTATATAATAAAAGCCACTTTGGACTTACACTAGCCATGTGTTACAAAAGTATATCAAATGAACATTAAATACATGTTTTAAGGTAAAACGACAAATGAAAAGATTTTAAACCATATCTCATGGAATGTACAAAAGAAACAAAAGAATGTCGTATATGAAAACTAATCCAAATTGAATATGCTCTGACCGATCTCTGTATGGGTACTACTTCTAATCTCATCAACCTTGGTTTACGACTTCAAATTTGCGTGCAGAAAAAAACTCACACGCTAAGAAAATTAATATTTAGTAGTACATATGTGCATAAAAATTTTACATACTATCATGTCATGTTTGTAACATCCAGTAATTTAGGCCTTGATTTCACATAACCGCAGTGGGATGCACCAGTAGAATCGTAATCTAAATTTGGACCCATAAAAAATGACAAATAATAAGAGAAAATAATTAAATGTATTATTATTTAGGAATTAAAAAGATTAGTGCTAGAATTGAAAAAAATAAAATTATCCTACGGACAAAATTAGTATTACTGGAATTGTTGGGAAAAATTTGTGAAGATAAGGAAATTTGTGGAAAATGATGAATTTCTAATAATTAAAAGTTAAACAAACTTAATTTATATTTTGGATCAATAGATGAAAGGTTTTATGTAGTCATGTTACTACCAAATACTCACCTTATAAAAAAAATATTTTCACTTTCCACCAATTAGAAAACAACTACCACCATCTCCTTCTTCCTTTATTGTCGTCCCTCTCCTTATCCAAAAACCTCAATTTTTTTTGCCTCTTTTCAGCATGCTAAGAATGAGGAAAATGAGTTGTGAGAAAGAGGATTCAAGAAATTAAAGAGTTCTTGCCATAAAAAGAGATAAGGAGGAAGAAAGAAGAAAAAAGGAAGAAAGAAGAAAAAAAGGGAGAAGAGTTGGGACAGATTCGACCAGCCTTGTAACTCCATTAAGGTGAGTTTATTCTTCTTAAATTCAATATTTTTCCTTCCAATTGAAACTCATAAGGATGATAGATATGATTAGGATTGGTAGATTAAGGTTATTTGGCAAGAATGGAACTAGAATTTGAAATTGGTAACTAGTTGAAGAAAAGTGAAGCTAAACCTTTAATTAATGATAATTGATATTAGTTAATTATTTTATAACTTAAAAACTAGAGAAATATAACTATAATGGAGGAAAGAGGGGTTGCCTTGGTTAAGGTAATTTGGAAAAAATTGAAATTAACCAAGGGGCAACACAATTGGTGAAGAGTGATGTGTGATTAGAGTGTTAATATGAAGAAAATAAATTGGAACCTATGATAAGGTTTTTGGGCAGCCATAACCTATCAAGAAAGAAGTTTAACCTTAGTATTTTTGGCTAAATTAAAGTATAAAGCATATTAGGAGTTAGGATTTTATATAGGCATGAAAAGTTTTGAAAATGGATGATAGGAATGAGATATGATATGGTTGTATAGGAAAATCAAGTGACCAAATGAGAGGCCCTCAAAAGGGTGACAAAGGCAAGGAGAAAGCTAATTAGTGAGGGGAGGAAAAGAATGGAAAAGGAAAGCTCAAAGGTTGATTAGGTATATGCTTCAATGATCAAAATCTTACATATTATCTAAATGTGTGAAATTATGTGTTAATGTTTGAAATAAATGTGGTTTGACAAAGAATGTGATTGGTAATTACTTTTGATTTTTTTTTATGGTAATGGGAGTAAATGGTGTGAAAATATTAAAATATGTGAATGTAATTGTGATCTGAAAATTTTGGCAAAAAAATGAATGCATATAATGGATGTAATTAATAGATAAGTTTTTACCAATTGATGACCTGTTACAGAACTTTATGAGCAGTTTTTACATTTTTTATCATAACTAATGTTCTAGTAATGAGATTGAGTTGAAATTAGTTGTAAATGAAATTGGACTCATAAGTTCAAATTCTAATTTTAAATGGGCTAGAAATTGGACACAAAATCCAGACTTGTAGGTACCCAGAATAGATAGTTTTTAAGTAAAATGAACATAACTTTTGATTAAAAAAAACTTGGATTTGAATGATTTTTGATGAATATGAAAGCTAAGACATTAAGCTACAAAATATTAGAAGACTATAAATTCAAATTCGAACTATAAATTGGCTAAAAATAAGGCCCAAGATTAGGGCTGAAATTTGTTATAGATAAAGAAATGATATATTGGGTTTTTGCATGTGGTGTGATGAATACATAGGCTAATTAATGAAAATTTTGACTTTAATTGTAGTTATAATTGTTTAATAAATTATTTATGTGTGAGGTTTTAATTCAATAATAATATAAAAAAATAACACAATTAAATAAACATATAAGCGGAAATTTAGTATAATTACCATTTTTGAAAATATTGTGAATAATAATCTTAATATTGGGAATAAATATAAAAATAGTTAAGCCCTAAGAAACCTAACCTAGAACTAGAATAGAAAACAGTTTAGCATGTCAATCAGGGGATTTAAGGCACTTGGTGCCAAAACATGAAAGCCGGTAATGACAATTATATAAATACGCTCGGCGCAAACTTATTAAGCTGGTAATGGTATTATTATGAAAGTTGATAATGTCACTTTTATAAAAGCGTTTGTCGCAATATTATATAATCCGATAATGGCAATCCCGTTATTCTTATTAGTTAGTTCGGCTATAGGTGTTATGGGCACAAAGAAAAATGAACATAACAATAATATAAAAGTGTATCATTTTGATAAGGTTGTGCTAAATCAAAATTGCTAAATATTAAATGTTTGATAACATTTATTTGATTTCATGTATTTCTTTTATTTTATGTCTTATTTGTGAAATTATTAAATGACATGTAAGAATATATATATATATATATATATATATATATATATATATATATATATATATATATATATATATAATTTGTATCCCTTAAGCACTACTAAACTAGTAGCTCAGCGCGGGTGGTTTCCTTTCGCACAAGTTCTAAAAAATAGTTGTAGTTAGTATAGTCGTCAGAAGAAGAAAGGTACCCATATGAAAAGCAGCTTAAAGCTTTGAACATATTTTGGTATATTTTGTTAAAAACTTTGTAAATTAAATTATAGGTTTATCTCATCTAATATGTATTGGGAATGTGTACATATAATGTAATGGACATAATTTGGATGTAAAATAATATATTTATAAATAAATAAAAATTTTGAATATTGGTGTTTGTAATAATTTTATTTTAGTGTTTGTAATATTTTTGTAAAAAAAAAAATACTTCATTTAGCTAATTTTATAAGATATTTAGTCGGGTAATGCTCACTTACCTTACTGAACTAAAGTGGGGTAAAAGGGTGTCACAATGTCATATCATTATTATGCCATGATCATATCATTTAATTCGTGATGATGCATAGAAAATATACATTATTGATGTTTCATTCTTTTTTTGTCATATTAACATGCCTACTTGTACCATAAACACCAATGATATAAACATGCATTTATAATTATTTCCATAACCATCAAATCACAGTCACGTCAATAACCAATACATAAATATTTTCAATTCACATATAATTACCATATGTCTAGTTTACCATATCCCTTTTAGTTCATTCCATAATCCAAATATACCATTAACATTGTTATTCATGCCCAAGACTCTAAGCTTGACTATCTAAATATGGGTTGTAAAATAGGAGTGCTCATAACCTAAACATAAGTCACCTTGCTCACTAACTGTATATGTTTATCTAAGCTCCTCAAGTCAAGAACACTCATAACCCGAACTTAAACCACTTTGATTGAGAAACATTAATGTGAGTATCTGTTGTGGCCATAAAAGGTCTACCAAGAAGTATTACAAAAACTTTCTTTTAAGTTTGCATTCTTAGTATCCATGACCACAAAATCAATAAGTAATATTAACTTACCAATTTGGGCCATGAGGTTTTCTATTATATTTAAGGGAGATTTAATTGAATCATCCGCTAACAAAAGGCCTATATTGGTTGGTTTCAATTCTCATAAATCTAGTTCCTTAAAAACTGAGTAGGATATCAAATTAATACTAGCACCTAAATTCAACAAAGCTTTTGCTTTCGTTCCCTCTCTTAAGGTATTGTTAATAGTGAAGCTCCTAGGTGTCAAATTCTCCACATGCATTACATACATGGCACAAAAAAAATTAAAATTAATTGAATCCAAAACTATGGAATGCCCTATGAATATTAAAATCGGATCATACCATCAATATGGGAAAAGTTGATTACCTTTGTTTGCAACTATTGATCTTTCAAGTTGTGAGCTTTTCTTTCTTTATTGGATTGTAAAAAACCATAACAATCCCAAGTTAGGATTGCCTCTAAAAGTATCCACACAAAGGAAGAAGAAGAAAACCTCCAAGGAGATGGGGTAACAAAGGTCCAAAGTGCTAGCTATGGAAAATTGTCTTATGAAAGAGAAAATGGAGAGAATAAAAATAACTCTTATTTTTTTTAATGGGGCAGCCATAAAATTGACTCCTTAAAAAGTGTATTTATACATTTTCTAATCCCTTTTAGGGTTGGAAAAGGAAAAACCCTACTGGGCCCATTTCCATAAGGTATAAGACCTAATGTCGACCAAATCAACAATTTTAATCCAATTTGGATTTGACCCATTTTTATAACTCTTATAAAAGGCTCAATTCTCTTTCTTTCTCATTTGGATCTTATCCAAAATCCATTTTACATTTTCTTTATTCCCTCTATGCGTGTGACCTAATAAATTTTTTGGTCATGTTGGTAGCTCAAATCTCAGGAGGAATCCTAATCCAATTAGGATTTTACGAGTCAAACACTTTTGACCCATAATGAATATCTAATCAATTTTCCTAGACTTAGCTGATCATGAACGGTATCTAGCAACACATCATAACCACCCAATTAACTAGAAAGTCAGTGGTTTGACTTTTAACCCTTCCATAGACAATTACCATGCAATTCATCCCTTCACCAAAGTGTAGTATATGTGTCAGCTCCCAGTAGACTGACTACATCACATCTAGTCCAAATGATATTAGTTCTTATCTAAGAGACTCATTACTCTAATCAGATATGTCCTTAAAGACCTTCTTCAAGACATGTCCACCTTGGTCAAGCATTTTCGAGTAATGATCTCTACAAGAGGCCACAGGTATACTCTCCTTTTATCAGGAGTGGTGAATTCTTTGTTGACTACTCAACTACCATCGAATACCTTATGTTGTACCCAATTACCACCCTATGAGTAACCTTTTCAGAGGCAACAAGGAATGTAGTCAAAAGTATAAGATTCAGTATCCAAAATAACCTTGAGTATCTCAAGTCTAAGGGTACTTGTACCATTGCTATGATGAAACTATCACTGCCATTGAATAGATATCCATGTGATTGCCATATAGTAGGTCATCTAATGTACTGCTACTCTTAGCAGACATCCATATGTTAACTCTAAACATCTCATTTTATCACCATATGAGATCAGCTGCTTCACCTAGTCAAGAAGTATAACATGTGCTAGTATATCTAGATTAACAATGTCCCATCTTGTTAATCCTATGACTAAGAACAATTTGGGTATAAACACAATTACACATGATAGGAATCTCATCATGAATTCCTTCATGTTGTGTTATATACCAAGGACTTCATTAAACGGTTTAAGATCTATATCAATTCATATGCAATGAATACCATATAATAAATGAATACATCAAGTGCCTAAAGTGGTGCCTTTAGGGCACATCTCTAACAATCTTCCACTTGCACTAAAGTCAATCGCCTTTATATATTATACCATATGTGAATACATGACTATCATGTTTCATTTGGGGAAGTGACTGAGTGAGAGGATCAACTATATTTTGATCAGTGGGAAGTCTCTCAATCATTGCATCATATGTACCAATGATTTCCAAAATCAAATGGTGATGTGTGAGTACATGTTTGGACCTTTGATGAGACCCTGGTTCCTTTGCTTATACAATGGCTCCATTGTTATCTCAATGTCAGGGTATTAAATAAAAAATGTTAGGAACCACATCCAATTTCGTGACGAATTTTTCTTATCCAAACCAATAAATTAGGCATTCAGCAATAAAGTGACAAGTGCCTAAGGTACTCTTTCTATCCAAAAGACTATCAGCATAATCTGCATTCGAATATCCTATGATATGGAAAGATGAATTTCTAGGATACCATAAGCCTAAGTGCAATGTGCCACGTAAGTATTTTAAAATTATTTTTACAGCATTCAAATATGATTCCTTAGGACAAGATTGAAATCTAGCACATAAGCATACACTATACATTATATTAGGCCTAGAGGCAGTAAGCTATAAAAGTGATCCGATCATACCTCTATAAAGCTTTTCATTTATGCTCTTCCCTTTCTCATCTTTGTACAATTTTGTTGATGTGTTCATAGGATTCTTAGCATTTTTGCATCCTTCCATTCCAAATTTCTTGATTAACTCTTTCGTGTACTTAGATTGGTTGATGAATATGCCCTCATTGATTTGCTTGATTTGTAGACCAAGGAAGAACTTAAGTTTGCCCATCATGCTCATTTCAAATTCCCTATTCATACACTTGGCAAGGCAAAGCAATTCATTAGTAGACCCAAATATGATATCATCAACATAAATTTGAACAATTAAAATATCATGCTTATATTTTTTAATAAACAAGGTTGAATCAACATGTCCTTTTGAAAAATTATTTTTTAAAAGAAAAGAACTCAGCCTTTCATACCAAGCTCTTGGAGCTTGTTATAATCCATACAAGACTTTTGAAAGTTTAAAAACATGATTAAGCAAATTATGGCTTTCAAAACCCGGAGGTTGTTCTACATAAACTTCCTCTTCTACAAAACCATTTAAGAAAGCACTTTTGACATCCATTTTTTAAAATGTTTAAAATTCATGTGGCATGCAAATGCTAAAAGTATTCTTATGGTTTCTAATCTAGCTACTGGAGCATAGGTTTCATCATAATATATACCTTCTTCTTGATTATAACCTTTTGCAACTAACCTAGCCTTATTCCTAGTTATTGAACCTTGGTCATCTAACTTATTTCTAAAGACCCATTTACTACCAATGATTTGATGGTATTTGGGTCTAGGAACTAAGTTTCATATCTTCTCTCAAATTGGCTGAGTTTCTCTTACATAGCAATTACCCAACTTTCATCATTAAGAGCCTCATTAATATTCTTAGGCTCAATTTGAGAGACAAAAGCAAGGTTAGAATTTAAGAGTTTGAGATGAGATCTAGTACTCACACCCTTAGTAGGATCACCAATGATTTGTTCCTTGGGGTGATTCTTTATCATTTTCCATTCCTTTGGAATTCTTGAGCTTAAGGTCGAGAGACATCTTGTTGTTGTTTCTCTTTATCATCATCATCTTTCTTATGATCAAGATCAAGCTTCTCCATTGTGCCTACAATGTCATCAAGAACACTACCTTTCACAAGATCAAGCTTACTAGATTCATCAAAAACAACATGCATAGACTCTTCGACAACTAAAGACCTTTTATTAAAGACTCCATAAGATTTGCTAGTTGTAGAGTATCCCAAGAAGATACCTTCATCAGATTTAAATAGCATTGTTTAGCTCTAAATATATTTTTCGATTTTGACATGCTTTTAAGTCTCAACATCCTTTTAGAAAGAGTTTGTGTGCAATGACATACACATGCATGATGAATAGGTGTTTTCCTAGGTGCGTGCCTCTTATACATAAAAGCATGATTGGCCTTTTGAGGTTTCCCTCTTAAGCCAAGTGACCCTTGACCATTCTTCTTTTGAATAGGGAGTTTTGTGTGTGTTATGCTCTTAACCCTTAGGGCTATTACCTCAATTGTGGAGGTTTGTGGTGTATAGACTTAACAAATGTAGTTTTGTGAGATGAAGATGATGTTTCATTAAATCCTAGACCATGTCTTATTAAAGGTGGTCTTTGAGAAACTATGAGAGTATCTAAATTCTCTTTCCCTTTATGAAACCTTGAAATTGAGTTTTTAAGTTCCTCAACTTCATTTTTTAAAATATTGTTTTCTTTAAGCAAAGATTTAGTTGAGGGTCTAGAGGAATACTCATCTAATGATTTTTGAAGAGTTTCATTACAAGTTTTAAAATCAAAATTCTCTTTTTGTAAAACTTCCATTTTGTTTTTCAAATCTAAAATATTATTTTTATAAGTGTTAAATCTACTTCTATATTTTTCTAACTCTAGGTTTAATACTTTTACTAAACTTTGCTCATCATCATCATCTTCACTATCACTATTATTATCACTACTATTATCACTAAAAGAGCATGAGTAAGAAGGGCCTACCTCATCCATGAAGTGATCCTCTAAAGCCATGAAGCATAGGTTGACTTCTTCTCCTTCAATATCATCTTTTTCGCTTATAGAGCTTTCATCATCCCATGTGGCTTTGTGACCTTTCTCCCCCATCATCTTTTTGAAATCTTTTCTTGTGTTTCTTGAGCTTTGGATATTATGGTTTGATATGTCCTTTCTTCCCACATTCATAACATTTTACCTCCTCTTTATTTCTTTGAGTCTCATTTGAGGAGTGTTTAAGGGTTTTTTGTTTAAAGTTTTGAGAATTTCCAAGTCTCTTTTCAATTATTTTTTTATTCTTCTTGAGAGCATGACAATGTCCTCATTTACATCATCACTCTTTTCTTCATCATCTTCATTTACCTCATGAGATTTTGAAGTAGAGGCTTTGAGTGCTAGAGGCTTTCTCTTTTCTGGTTCGACTTCAAGTTTTACTGCCATTTCGTGCATTAGAAGTTTGCCAATAAGCATTTTCGTAGGCATGACGCTCATGTCTTCATTGGCCTCTTCTATACCTGCAACTCTTAAACCATAGTCTTTAAGACGAAGGCTTCTTAAAATTTTGTTGTTCACATCTTCCAAACTCAAATGCTTTCCAAGCTTTCTTATGCCATTGATGATGGCTAGAAGACGGTTTGTCATGTAGGTGATAGATTCATTGGATTTCATCTTGAAGAGTTCATATTCCAAAGTAAGAAGTTGAATCTTCTTGGATTTCACTTGCTTGGTTCCTTCATGATAATTCTCCAACATTTTCCACATGCTATATGTGGTAGGACAATGTTGGATTCTGCCACATTCTTCAATAGATAAAAAGCTTCCGAGGATTGTCATTGCCTTCTTGTTTTTGAAATTAGCTCTTCATTGAGGCTCTGTCCAATCATATCTTAGAAGAATTTCTTCTTCACCATAAGGCTTGAGACTTTTAAATCCTTAACTGGCCATTTCTTGATCTTTGGTAGTGCTTTTTAGGCTTTGTTGCTAGACAAACTCTGATAACAATTGTTGCCCAGACAATGAACCAATAAGGGGATTGAATTGGTTAGCAACTAAAAATTGCTTAACTTGAAAGTGCGGAATAAATTAAATAGAGTAAGGAAGGAGAGATATCACGCACAAGATTTATAGAAGTTCGGGTATTAACAAACCCTACTCCTCTTCCCAATCTCAATTGGGTGTTTCACTAACATACTAAGTGTTACAATGGAGTTTTTCAAGCTCACTCCCAATTATGGTGTTTCTTTTAATGGCTAACACTTAACCCAGAAATTCCCTTGTGTTTTTCAATGACTCACACAAAAACCAATTCCTTATATTTTATGGCTCACACAATAAACCCTTACAAGTGTTTCACTCTTAACGCAATATACCCAAACTCACTTTTGAGTAATTGATTACAATGAAAACACTCCCCAACCTACAATGCTCAGAAATTATGAGCAATTAGGTTTTCAAAATGAATAGAGATTTGTTGAGAAAAATAATTAATGCACAAGGCTACTACAAGATTAAAGATGTAAAGTAATTGTTGTTCTTTTTGTTAGGATTCATAAATGACTTGCATTTATATTCCCTATTGAATTATAGCCATTTGGGTGCATTTAATGAGAAAAAATTCGTTGAACCAACTCTTAATTTTGCACCTAACATGTTTCTTTGTCCTCTTTCACAGGCGTGAATATATGTGTCACAGTCGTGAATGTTCTTCCAAGCCGCGGTTCAAGTGGTGACTCTGGCCGTGAAGCTCTCTAGAAGAATTGGAAGTGTTTGATCATGGGCATGACTAATACTTTCACGGGCATGACTGCTTGATCATTCACGATTGGTTTGATCCTTCATGGTCATGAACTTTGAATGTTAAAGAGTTGGCACTTAGTTATATTCATGGGTTTGACTTTGCTATTTCTTTGATTTTAATCTTCAAAAGTTGTCTTTCAATCCTGTATCATGTTCTAATCAAGGTATATCCTGTTTAACACACTTAGAACACAAATATTGTTAAATACATTATTGTTATTTTATTTGTTATCATCAAAATGATAGAAATACCCCTCAAGGTTCAAAACACAGGAGTGGTGATTTTTCACTACGGGCGTGACATTAGTCACAGGCATGACTTTTCGATTCACGGGCGAGATTCTTTGCTTATTTTCAAACTTTTGAACTTCAATTCTTCTCTTTCAACTTGCTTCAAGGTTTTAGGAATGCATAACCTGTCTAACACACTTAGAGCACAAATGTGGTTAAATTCCTTATTGCCTAATTATTTGTTATCATCAAAATGACAGAAATATCCCTCAAGGTTCAACAACCCACTTCACATAAGTAGGAAAACCCTATACTTTCAAGTGAGAAAAATCGGTCTCTCATTAGTCCATATCTCATATGGAGTAACCTCAACTAACTTAGAAGAGACTCTATTTAATATATAAATAAAAGTCTATAATGGATGACCCTAAAAGGATGTAGGTAGTTCTACAAAGCTTATCATTCAACTCACCATGTCTAACAAAGCTCGATTTCTCCTTTTAGCCACACCATTATGTTATGGTGTGTAAGGTGGAGTCCATTCAGATAAAATCCCATTATATCTTAGATAACCTTGAAACTTTTGGCTTAAGTATTTACCACCTCGATCTGATCTAAGTGCTTTAATACTTTTACCAAATATCATTCAACCATATAAAGCAACCATTGCCATTAATAGTCAAATGAAAACCTTTTCTATTTAAATAAGAAATTTAAATAATATTCTTTGTCAAAACTGGAACATAATAACAATTGTCTAATTCTAAAACAAACCAACTTGGGAGTGTCAATACATAAGTTCCTACAGCTAATGCAGCAACTATTGCTCCTTTGCTAGCACGTGGGTCTAACTCTCATTTCTTAAGTTGTCTACTGTTCCTTAGGCCTTTCATATTTGTACATATGTGAGACCCATATCCGATATCCAATACCCATGTGTTATTAATAGAAATAGTATTAACCTCAATAATATAAATACTTAAAGTAGAAGGTGCATCTAATTTCTTATCCTTCTTCTTCTTTAAAGACTCTAGATAGGCTTTGCAGTTCATCTTCCATTGGCAACTCTTGCAATAATGGAAGTAAGTCCCTTTTGTTTCCATCTCTATGCCTTTCTTCTTCAACATCAATGGATGTTGCATTAGAGATGTCCCCTCTACCATCTTGGAGCAAAAGAGTAATTTAGATATCTCATAGTTTTAAGTTTGAGCTTGCTCATCAAAAGGCTCCCTTAGATGATACAAAATGGTATTTGCATCCATAGTCTCATGCTACTTTTGAAGCTCAAAAGACATAAAGGCAAGCATAATACAACCCGCCAACTCACTATCATCCATTTGCTTCTCATAAGCCAATTGTTCATCAACAAATGCATCATTGGCATGAGGGGGGGAAGAGACTCTTCCAAGACAGGCTATTTTTTCCATTTTGAGAACTATTCTCAAATTCCTTAGCCAATCATGGAAGTTCAAACCAATCAATTTATTGGATTCGAGAATTGAGCGTACGTTCATATTTGATGACATGATTCTATCAACCTAGATGTAAAGAAAGGTTATATTTAGAGAATGTACTAAATGCATGAATATTAGGTCTTTAATAAATTCATATTATAACTCCCACTATTTTATTGCGAATCCATAGCCCTCATTATGAATTCGAGTGAACCCATTGGAAGCTCTCTTAGTGGGTCTGTATCCAACATCACTAAAAATGACCTTGGGCTTGCCCAACAAGCCATCTAAGGTCAATTGGTAGATATCTCATACCAATTGCATCCTCTATGCAACTACTAAATCATTGGACTATCAACTCTTGATATCTGCACATCTCATGTACACTTACCCAACTTTGCTTCTAATTCACATTGACCTTGGATTTTCCCTACAAGCCAATGTAACTAGTTAAAGGCGATCAATTAATCATGAAATCATATTTCGATGGTTTGAGCATATTTGTGTAGAGTGGACTTGGGTTTTCCCAACAACCCAGACTCTAAAAGAACTCTGGTTCTCACCATATTAATGGAAGGCATTGGCCTTAATATTATTAATGAGGGATTTCTTTAATTTTAGGTCTCATCATGTCAATTTGGCTTGCATAATATATCCATTCATCACATATAGATATATAAGATAATTACACTAATTATATGGTTATGATTATGGACATAATCTAATATCAATCCTTCGAGCCATGAAAGGATTGATTAGGTCTCATCTAGTTAGATGCCTGAAATTACAACACCAAAATAGAAATAATTTTCTATTCTAATGCTGCTTTGTTTTTTACGCCATCTCCTTGGCTTCTTGTTTCTTTGCATTTCAATTATATTCTAATCCTATGTAATCTAATTACATAAATTCTTCATAATAAAACCTCAAGTTACATTTGAGGGGAGTAAGAAGAGAAAATAAATGCAATAGAGAGAAAAGAGAAGGCAGGGACTCGCAGGCCCTATTTACCAACAACAAAATTTCATGCATGATCAATCTCATTGGTCAAGTCCATAATCATACCATCATTTCATTCCATACATCCCTAGCATGCATTCTCTAATGTATAATTAAAGGTAATCTATTAAAATAACAATTTGGATTCCCTTTGTTTCAACTCTTGAAACATTATTTTGATTGTTTGGCCTTTAGTGAGATTCATCATATATCCTTTATTTAATCTTACTAAATAATCATATCAATATTTAGAAATAATTTCTAAAAGAAAATTATGCAAATTAGGCTTACATTTGATAATATCAAAAAATTTTCTAAAATTGCCTACTTTTCCAACTAGGATATTACTAATTTAATGCATGCAATAATTAAATCTGAATTTAATAATTGAATCTCATTTAATATTAAATCTAGATATGACAAGTAGTTAATTCATAATTAAATTACTTTAATTAATTATTATTTTGATGTCAAATAGGATTAAACAATCTTAGTTACAATTGCATACTAGAATCCTAGTCAAACTAGGATTTTGAAAACCCTTTTCTAATTCAAATCAAATTCCACTTAAAATTTCCCAAAATTTTCATAATTCATTCTCATCATTAGAAGAAACTTATAATCAATTTAAACTAATTAAATTCATTCATTAGATAATCTAAATTATTCATCATTCAATTAGCAAACCAATTACACAAAAATTGCTTAAATTGAATCATACATGAATTAGGATTATTTAGGAATTTAACCACGAATTTAATTTGACTCCTTCATGCAATTGGCATCAAAATAACATCATGAATATCTCATAAACATGAATTAAGGTTTTTATCACCATGTTAAATGCCATTAAATTAAACAACACAAAACAATCCTATCACATGGTAAGGTTCTCAACCTAGTTACATGTTTTGTTTGTTCCATGATCAAAAAAATTTTTTGTATCATTATAGGTATTGTAAAAAAATTAAAAATGTTTTAAATATGTCATAAATATTTTTTATTAATCAAATTAATTAACCAAATTCGAACAACCCCTCAAACAACTCAATTGGCACAACTAGGTTTCATAAACCCTAGAAATTCAGCAACTACACATAACTTCAAATTTCAAATTTAAATCAAATTCAAACCTTTTAATTATTATCAAAAACATATAATATCATCATATTAACATGTCATTGAAATAAAATTAAAATTTGAGGCCAAATGGAATCAAAAGCGTTCTTAACGAAAATAGGGATTCCAAGTTGTTCCTTTAATAATCAATCTCATTAATACTTCAATTAAATCCGAATTTAATTTACATAGGGTGGCTCTGATACCACTGTTAGATTTTTAACATGCATCACATATATGGTACAGTGAAAATTAAAATTAATTGAACTCAAAACTATGGAACACCTTATGAACATTAATATCGGGTCATACTATCAATATGGGAGAAGTTGATTACTTTTGTTTACAAATCTTGATCTTCCAAGTTGTGAGTTTTTCCTTCTTTGTTGGGTTGTAGCAAATCACAACAATCCAAAGCTATGATTTTCTTTAAGAGTATTCACATGAAGGAAGAAAAAGAAAAACTCCAAGGAGATGGGGTGACAAAGATCCAGAGTGCTATGGAAAATTGTCTTATGAAAGAGAAAATGGAGAGAAGAAAAATAAGTCTTATTTTCTTAATGAGGAAGCCACAAAATTGAGTCTTTAAAAGGAGTATTGATACACTTTCTAATCCCTTTAGGATTGGAAAAGAAAAAGCCCTAATGGGTCTATTTCCCTAAAGTATAAGGCCCAAAGTTGACCAAGTTAACAATCCTAATCCAAAATGGATTTGGCCCATTTTTATAACTCTTATAAAAGGTCCAATTCTCTTTCTTTCTCATTTGGATCTTATGCAAAATTCATTTTACATTTTCTTCATTCTCTCTATATGTGTGACCTATTAGGTTTTCCAGACATGTTAGCAGTTTAAGTCTCAGAAGGAATCCTAATCCAATTAGGATTTTACGAGTCAAACACTTTTGACCCATAATAAATTTCTAATCAATTTTTCTTAACTTAGCATATCATGAGCGGTATCTAGTAACACATCATAACTACCTAATTAACTAGGAAATCAGTGCTTTGACTTTTAACCCTTCCATAGATAATTATTGTGCATTTTGTCATTTCACTAAACTATACCTCATTTGGTTCAGAGCATGGACTGTCTATCAACTCCCACTAGACTTACTACATAACATGTAGGTCTAACTCTCCTTTCTTGAGTTGTCTACTATTCCTTAGGCCTTTTATATCTGTGCATATGTGAGACCCATATTCGGTATCCAATACCCATGTGTTATTAATTGAAATAGTATTAACCTCAATAACATAAATACATGAAGTAGAGATGCATCCAATGTCTTATCCTTCTTTTTTTTTTAAAGACTTTAGATAGGCTTTGCAGTTCATCTTCCTTTGGAAACTCTTGCCATAATGAAAGTAAGTTCATTTTGATGTTGTCTCTTTGCATTTCTTCCTCATCATCAATGTACGTTGCATTGGAGATGTCCCCTCTACCATCTTGGAGCTAAAGAGCAATTTAGATATATCATATCGCTCAAGTCGAGCTTGCTCATCAAAAAGCTCCCTTAGATGATACATAATGGTATTTGCATCCATAGTCTTATGCAACTTTTGAGCTCGGGAGACATAGAGGCGAGCATAATGCAGCTTAAATTTCGATAATCATATGAACATTTAGAAACACTTTCTGAAATTAAATTATGAAAATTAGGCATACATTTGATCATATCAAAAAGTTTCCTAAAATTGCCTACTTTTCCAACTAGGTTATTACCAATTTAATGCATGAAATAATTAAATCTGAATTTAATAATTAAATCTCATTTAATATTAAATCCAAATATGACCAGTAGTTAATTTATAATTAAATTATTATAATTAATTATTAGTTTGATACCAAATAGAATTAAACAATCCTACTTACAATTGCGTACTAGAATCCTAATCAAACTAGGACTTTGAAAACCCTTTTCTAATTAAAATCAAATTCCATATAAAATTTCCCAAAATTTCCAAAATTCATTCTCATCATTATAAGAAAATTATAACCAGTTTAAACTAATTAAATTCATTTATTATACAATCTAAATCATTCATCATTCAATTAGCAAACCAATTATATAAAAATTGCTTAAATTGAATCATACATGAATTAGGATTCTTTAGGAATTTAACCACAAATTTAATATGACTCCAGCATGCAATTGATATCAAAAAAATATCATGAATATCTGATAAACATGAATTAAGATTCTGATCATTAAGTTACATGCCATTAAATTAAACAATACAAAATAGTCTCGTCACATGGTAAGGTTCTCAACCTAGTTACATGTTTTGTTTATTCCTTGATCAAAAACAATTTTTGTATCATTATAGGTACTATCCATAAATTAAAAAACATTCTAAATATGTCATAAACATGTTTTATTAATCAAATTAACAAAACAAATTTGAACAGCCCCCTCAAACAACTCAATTGGCACAACTAGGTTTCATAAACCCTAGAAATTTAGCAACTATGCATAACTTCGAATTTTATATTTAAATCAAATTTTTAATATCTTAATTTTCATCAACAACATATAATATCATCATATTAACATGTAATTGAATTAGAATTAAATTTTAGGCCAAACGGAATGAAACTTGTTCTTAACAAAAAGAGGGAATCCAAGTTGTTCTTTAACATTCAATCTCATTGTTACTTCAATTAAATCCAAATTTAATTTACATAAGGTGGCTTTGATACCACTATTGGGTTCTTAACATACATTGCATACATGGAAGAGTAGAAAATTAAAATTAATTGAATCCAAAACTATAGAACGCCCTATGAACATGAAAATCAGATCATACCATCAATATGGGAGAAGTTGATTACCTTTGTTTGTAACTCTTGATCTTCCAAGTTGTGAGATTTTCTTTCATTTTTGGGTTGTAGCAAACCATAACAATCCAAAGCTAGGATTTCCTCTAAGAGTATCCACACGAAGGAAGAAAAAGAAAACCTCCAAGGAGATGGGATAACAATGGTCCAAAGTGCTAGTTATGGAAAATTGTCTTATTAAAGAGAAAATGGAGAGAAGAAAAATAACTCTTATTTTTCTTAATAGAGCATCCATGAAATTGACTCCTTAAAAGGAGTATTTATACATTTTTTAATCCCTTTTAGGGTTGGAAAAGGAAAAGCCCTAATAGACCCATTTTCCTAAGGTATAAGGCCCAATGTTGACCAAGTCAACAATCCTAATCCAATTTGGATTTGACCCATTTTTATAACTCTTATAAAAGGCACAAATCTCTTTCTTTCTCATTTGGATCTTATCCAAAACCTATTTTACATTTTTTTTCATTCCCTTTATGCGTGTGACCTAATAGGATTTCTAGTCATGTTGGCAATTCAAGACTCAAAAGGATTCCTAATCCAATTAGGATTCTCAAGTCAAACACTTTTGACCCATAATGAATTTCTAATCAATTTCCCTTAACTTAGCATATCATACGGTATTTAACAATACATCATGACTATCCAATTAACTAGAAAGTCAGTGGTTTGACTTTGAACCTTTCCATAAACAATTAATATGTCATTCGTCCTTTCACCATACTATACCTCATTTGGTTTAGAGCATGGTTTGTGTGTCAACTCCCACTAGACTGACTACATCACATCTAGTCCAAATGATATCAATTCTTGTCTATGAGACTCATTACTCTAATTAGATATGTCCTTGAAGACCTTCTTCATGACATGTCCACCTTGGCCAAGGATTTTCGAGTAATGATCTCCACAAGAGGCCATAGGTATACTCTTATTTTATCATGAGTGGTGAATCCTTTGTTAACTACTCAACTACCTTTGAATGCCTTATCCTATACCCAATCACCACCCTGTGAGCGACCTCTTCAAAGGCAACAAGAAATGGAGTCAAAGTATAGAATTCAGTATCCAAAATAACTTTGAGTATCTCAAGCCTAAGGATACTTGGACCATTGCTATGATAAGACTATCACTGACATTGAATAGATATCCATGTGATTGCCTTATAGTAGGTCATCCAGTGTACTTGCTACTCTTAGCAAGCATCCACATGTTAACTTTAAACATGTCATGTTATCAGCTTATGAGATCAGCTGCTTGACCTAGTCAAGGAGTATAACATGTTCTAGTCAATCCGGATTAACAATGTCTTGCCTTGTTAATCCTATGACTATGGATAATTTGGGTATAAACACAATTACATATGATAGGAATCTCATCATCATGATCTCATCATGAATTCCTTCATACTATGTTGCATACCAAAAACTTCATTAAACAGTTTAAGATCTATACCAATTTATATGCAATGGATACCTTATAATGACAATGTCTTTTATTAATAATAAATGAGTACATCAAGTGCCTAAGGTGATTGCCTTTAGGGCACCTCTCTACACTAGGGTCTTTTTTCTTTTCAGGTAATGGTGATGTCACTTTAGATTTTTTCATGATCTTTTTCACATTTGAAGACTGCTTTTTCATAGACTTCGCTAGTGAAGATATTTTCCTTATAAATTCGAACAAAACTAAGTCATGCTTATCTTGAGAAGATGCTTACTCTTATTTTGTTCCCTTTGTTTGAGAAAATGAAGCCGATAGGGCTTAGTTGCTCTATGTAATTGAGGTGATGGGACTTCTTTATTCTTTCCTCACATTTTTCTTTACTCTCTAAAAACTTCAATTCTTTGGTATGTCATTCATGTGTACCTACAAGAGAATAGTACTCCATATCAGTTACAGAATTTACTTCATCATTACATGTGTTACAATGCATAGTTATAGATTTGGCTTGCTTTATCTAGCTTGGTAAATTCCCTTTTTAATTTTCTTGTACTACCTCTGCTATTTTTCCAATCTAAATTTTCAGCCTTTTGAATGCAGTTTCAAATGAATCAAGCCTCTTATTCGTTCTCTCTTGTTTGTCTTGAGTTAATAGTATGAAACTATTTAATTTTTCTTCTAGAGATGGTTTTTTAAGTGCACTAACAGGTTGAATTTGATTTGGATGTGGGTATGAAAGTTGATTCAGAGACTCTTGGTAATGGTATTGTGAATTTGGATTTTGATTTCTAAGGATTTGAGATGGGTTCTAATAAAAAATTCTCCAAGAGAAATTAGGATGGTTCCTACTACTAGGATTGTAGGTGTTTGAGTAAGGATTATTTTATTGCCTAGGCTGGAAGTAATTTAAGGCATTAGCTTGCTCCACTTCAATCTTTTTCAAATAATCAAAAGAAGAACACATATTAGCTTCATGTCCATAAATACCGCAAATTCCACATACCTCATTTATAGGTGTATGTCCTTTTATTGGTTAGCATTTGGATTTGCTGTGTGAGTTCAACAATTTGTAATGCCAACTCATTACCACTAGAAACTTCATGGACTACCATTTTCCTTTCTCTTACACTCTTTTGTTGAGAATTATCTCTCAATAGTTCAAATATGTCATAAACCTCCACTGTTATCTTTTCGCCCATAGCTCCTCCAGCTGCGCTGTCAACCATACACTAATATTGTTGACTCAACCCATCATAGAAAGATTGATTTGTTACCAGTAGAGAGTACCCATGGTGATGGCACTGTAAAGGAAACATTTTAAATCTATCCCACACTTGATGGAATGTTTTAGAGTTTTTTTTATAAAAATTAGTAATTTCTGCTTTCAACTCCTTTGTCTTTTGGTGGGAATAGAATTTACCCATAAATTTTGTATAAACTTTAGTCCAATTATTTAGAGAATTAGAAGATAAAGTCATTAGTCATGCCTTGACTTTATCTTTTAAGGTGTAAGGAAAACATCTTATGTAACGTCCGTAATTAGGACCTATAAGTTATGTTCTTAGTTAGTGAGATTTGGGAGTTAAGTGAAGTTTTGGAAGTTCAACAATTGCTGAAATCAGTTGTTTCACACCCGTGACAATGAGTGTCACGACCGTGAATATCGAGTTTTAGTTAGCACCTGTGATGAGGTTTTTCACAATTGTGAAAATTTTTTTCATGTCCATGAAAGAGTGATTCACACTCGTGAAGGAGTGGTTCACACCCATGAAATATGAGTCACGATCGTGAAGCCTGGATAGTCTGGGCATATAAGACAACCATATTTTCCTTCCTACCATCCCTTTAAATCCACTCCCCACTCCTTGTTAACCAACCAAACATGCCATTTGAACCTTTTTCTTCCTTTAAAACCCTTCTTCCTCCATTTTGGAAGCTTGGAAATACCTTGTTTCAATAGAGAAAGTGTGAAAGAAGAGTGAGAGAATGAGCTTATGAGCTTTCAGGGAAGAACTCGATTCATTTATGGTTCTAGGTTTTGGTTCAAGTTCTAGAGGCTAAAAGGACATTTTTCATCTTGCTAGGATCTGATAGAGGAGTTGGGAGTCCATTTCAAGGGAGAGGACAAGCTTGAAGAGCTCAAAGTTTAGCTAATCTCTATCCTGGATGTAAGGTTTGTACACCACATTCAAAGCTTATTTTGTGCATGTAGGTTAGTGTGAATTGAATGCACGTTTGGGTGTTTGTTGGTTATTCAAAACTTATGATTTTGGGTTGAAATGCATATTGGGATATTGTTATGCTTCACTGAGTTTAAGATAGATTTTGATTTGTTTAAATCAATTTGTTGTGATGTTAGAAGTGGTAGATAATATATGGGATGTCTCAAATGCATGTTGGAATATTGATAGGGTGATTAACATTGGTAATTTATAGAAGGATTTCATGAAAATAGTTGTGCTCTTTTTTATATGAAATTTGGAAAATCTGCAGATTCACAACTGAGAACGGGTTCACGCGTGTGAATTTAGTGAAAATGAGTTTTGTTGCTGAAGCAGACCTGTTCGAAGGTAGCTTCACGGTTAGGTTCACAGTATGGTTCATGCTCGTGAAGAGGTGATCACGACCATGAACATGTGCTAATTCATAGGATGAATAATGGTTTGGTTCATGGGTAAACTATCCGTGAAGAAGTTCTTCACGACTATGAAAAGGGTATTCACGGGCATGAAGCTACTTAATTTGAGAAATTTGTATGCTTGCATGTGAATCAAGATTGATTCATTTTAAGGTGGAGTACCTCTGTTGTATGTTATAACATGGTATGATAATACATGTTATGATTGTGATTTATGAGAAATCATGGTTTATGAATAATATGAAACATATATGATACATGTTGTGAAATTGTAAGCCCAATACTCTAACTAAGACTAGAGTTAGGATAGATGGCAGTCCATTAAGGGGGAGATTGGTACCGAGTGACCTAGATTGGTCACGTTTGAGATACTTTGAATGCCCAAGGGTAAGCAATGAAAGCTTCCTCGGTTAGTTATGTTGAGACACTTTAAAGGCCCAGGGGTAAGCAATGAGAGCTTCCTCGGTTAGGTTATGTACAAGATGTTTTGAAGGCTCAGGGTTAAGCTAGGTGGGTTTCCCTCAGTAGCTATTTTGTGCTTTCATTTTCCTCAAACAAGTGTTCTGGAAAGCTCAAGCTAGTATCCTGAGGGCTCAAGTGAGAGTCGTAGATTACTCGTGTCCATTTTAGTCTAGTTATAAGTATAGCAAGCAGCAAAATGGTAAGTAAATACTTCTAAGTGTAGTATACACTCGTATGATACTGGTTGGTTATTCGATATACCATGTTCGATGTGTGCATTATCTATGAGATCTTTATGGTATATCATATAGTATGTGAGCTAGTGCATGTGCATACTTCAAGGTAAATAGTTATAGTAGCTCGATGAGTATATCATGCATATTATATATATGACATGTGTGTGTGCTTTGCATGTTATTATGTACCACTAAGCATTAGTTTGCTTAGCGTATGAGCTTCCCATGTGCAAATTTGGAGCCCAGGAGTTGATCTCCAGAGGAGGACGCCCAAGGATTAGAGTCAAGGACACACAAGTGGGGTGGGTGATACAACTGTTGTACTTTTGGTTTTGTTGAGTTTTGTTGGGTTGGATAGTTATAGTTTTACATGTTGTTTTTCAGAGACATGTAATTCTATAACTACTCATTTTGTAAAAATCTTTGGGCTAGTGTTGCCCGTTTGATTAATGTATTTAACTTTATCTTATCAAGCCTTTTGATGATGTTTTATTTTTATTTAAGTCATCATGACCATGGTGCATGAAAATTTTAAATTATCTCATTTTAACTCATGTGCATCGCAGTATCCTTTGTTATAATTGGGTTTATTCTAAATTATATCAAATGGTGTTACACCTTATCCGTAGTTGGTCTTTATTTACCATGTTCAAAGGGATAATGTTGATCATTACATAAAATTCCTTTATGAACGTTAGGGGTTCTTCATTAGGTAACCCATAGAAGGATGGAAGCATGTTCAAATGTATAATTTTTAGCTCATCATTTCTTGCTGCCTCTCCTAACACGATACATGAGGTAGTATTGCCAATTATAGGTCTGGCATAGTCTTTCATGGCCAATTGCCTCTATGCATCAATTTCTCTTGGTGGAACTGCCATCAGCCCGTTTAATGCCTCTTCTTCCAAATTCTCAGGATTCTCAAAAAAAATTTCTTTGTCTTCAGAAAGTCTTTCTTCTTGTCTCTATGTTTTGGATCTTAATTTGCAATTCATTTAAGTGGATGCTTTTCTTACCTTTGGTCATTTACTAGTACAAGGCATAAAACTAAAGTTTACAACTAAGTGATCACTAGAATAAATACTAAAGTAAAATTAACATATAAATGCATAAAACAAATTAAAATTATCTAAAAGACAAATGTTGGCAATCTAATTAATTAAAAATCTACTAATGGTATATCTCTAGCAGTAGTGCCAAAAACTTGATGTAACTTAAATTGTACTCGCAAGTGCATAAACCAGCTATAACACTAATAAGTTACTCCCGAGGTCGATCTCTCAAGGAACTTATTAGTTTAGATTCTTAATTAACTTTAAATTACAAATGAAATGTGAATTAAAATCCTATACATTCTAACCAAATATGTTAAATTGATGAAAATTCAAAAAGTGAAATAACAATAACTAAAATTGCAGTAGAAATCAATAAAGGTAATTAATGAGAGAGAAAACAGGAACTTTAGCTCACAACCCATAATCTGCATACCCTTTAACAATTTAGGTACCAATGAATATAGATTTTATGGTTCTCACCTTTAAGCCACTAATTAATCAATCTAATGAATTAACTAGTATTTAGTCCAATTTTTAGGTTAAATTACAAATGGTTCATCTAATAATTTAGCCTTAACATGTCCATTTAAAGTTGAATAATTGGTGATCAAACAATTATGAAACTAAAAACTCAATAAGCACAATTGAAACTGAAGACAATCATTCATTCATTGAAAAGATAAAAAGGAGTTATACAGACTGAAATTGCTCACTAAGCACCCATTAAAGTGTTTAGCCTAACATCTTAATAACAATGTTCATGTCTATTTCGATGACTAAGTTAAACACCAAAAAAAATAAAGATAAAAATCCCTAGAATTTAATAAGGTTTAAACTTATCATGAACTCCTTAACCTTTGTGTCCCCCTGTCTCTCCCTACCTCTAATGTAAAACATACTGGAATTTATAATCTAAAAATTTCTACTCAAAATATAATTCTAAAGATACAAAACCTCTTAAATATTAGATAGTTTCCCAACACATTAGCATTAATCTTCAAAGTATAAGCCTGATTGATTAGAATAGAAGTTTGAATGTGACCAGACTTTACAACAAAAAAGGGTGTCACGTGTGTGCTGATGCTTCATTTGTGTGACAATTTCTTCCTTATTTCATTAATCCTCACGCGTGCTTTGATTCTTCATATGTGTGAAATAAAATAGAGATATGTAATCAATGCACTTGCATCAAATCTGCATGCCCACTATAGAAGGTTAGGTATTAAGATCTTTGTGGGCCCACATAAATACAAGCCACAAAGAGAAAACATATGCACAATGACATATGTGGCCTTATGAGCCTCATGGCATCAGCTCTTGTTAGAATCCTACTAGGTCTCAATTTGTTGACTGTCTCTGATGCAGCCTGACCAGGTCCTACTCGACCTCTTTTAGTCTAATGTAATCTCTGGACCTGAGCCAATGCCACTATCTGAGTAAGTGTTGTACTACCCATCATCGGACAATCCTTCTTGATATGATCCCGGGCCCTACATCTAAAGCAAGCCATATTGGTTGTCCAACACTTGCCCATGTGACTCTTGTGGCATGTCCCACAAACTGAAGTAGCTCATCTCGTAATTTGCAGTTGTGAACTAGCAACAATAGATGTGGTTTTTGAGGGTGGTCCTCTCTTGAAGGAACTTTGCTATGAAAAGCCTTAACTGTGCCCTTTAATTGTTACTACCCTGAGAAGAAATGACCTCTCTTTCCTAAAGTATGAGCCATACTAGCTAATGACTTTATGAAGAACTCATATGGCTTATTTCTCTTTCTCCTCTCAACACTGATGGCTACATATACTAGCTTCATAAGGTCTCCATGCTGAAGAAAAGTAATCTAATAGCCAAAATCATTATTCAAGCCATCCTCAAACCTGCAACACTGATCTATCTCATCCCTAAGAATCCCGGCTGCATACTTGCTTAGCTTGACAAACACTCTCTCGTACTATGATACTATAAGGTTCTCTCTTTTCTTCTCATCTACATATGCCTATGGCATGTACTTATTCTTGAACTCTTCCATAAAGAAGTTCCAGGTGAAAGGCTATGAAGTCTACACCTTCAGCAAAATTAACTTCCACCAATTGTATGCATGTTCTTGAAGCAAAGAAACAAAATATCTAGCTTTGTGCTCCTCAGCACATTCTAGCTCCTTGAAGATTCCCTCAGTCTTCTCTAACTAAAAATCTACAATAGCTAGATCATCATCACTTTTGCTAGCAAAAATCTGTAGCCTCATACTTTTAGAGTCTATTAATCTGCATCTATGACCTCGATGGTGGAGGTAGTGGCACTGTCTGTGCTAACTGTCATAGCAAACCCACTACTTGTTACATAAATGATATATGGCCTTAATCAGCCTGACCTACGACATACTAAAAAGGACCTGATACAGCACTCAGACCTTGTATACTAGCAACACTAGGCTGATTCTAAACCTCAGTATCGAAAGGACTATTGCTCTCTACAACATTGTGAGGTTCTATCTCCATAACTCTCACCTAATCCTATAAGTTGACAAAGAAGTAGTTCATCTCAGAGTCATATGACACACAATAATGCATGCATGATAAACCATTTTAGCCTACTTAGGTTCAGAAATGCCTAAACCAAAGCTTTGATACCAAAAAATGTAACACATGCTGATATAACGACAAAGACCACGACTATATAAGAGGATGCTACGAATGTGTTTCTGAAATTTTGGTTAAATTTAAAACTTTTTCTACTATAAGAATGAAAATATATTTATAATAATTATTTTCATTTTCAACAAAGACTCGTTTAAACATAAACATCCATTTTACAACATGCATTATTAAACTTGATCTAAAGGATCAATATCATATAACAAAAACTACTTTAGGCTTACACTAGTCTTGTGTTACAAAAGTATATCAAATAAATATTAAATACATGTTTTGAGATAAAAGACAAATATAAAGATTTTAATCCATATCCCATGGCATGTACAAAAGAAACAAAAGAATGTCATGTATGAAAACCAACCCAAATTGGGTCTGCTCTAACCGATCTATGTATGGGCACTACTTCTCAACTTGTCAAACTCAGTCTACCAACTTTAAACCTGCATGCTAAACAAACAGATGCTTAGTGGTATATATGTGCATAAAAGTTATATAGACTATCATGCCATGTCATATCGTTATTATGCCATGTTATCATTTAATTCATGATCATGCCTAGAAACATACATTTTAGATGTTTCATTCCTTTTTTGTCATATTAACATGTCTACTTGTACCATAGAGAAAATGGATACAAACATTCATTTATTATTATTTTTGTAACCATCATATCATAGTCACATCAATGGCCAATACATAAACCTTGTTCATTTCACGTATAATTACCATATGTCTGGTTTACTATATCCTTTTTAGTTCATTCCGCGATCCAAATATACCATTCACATTATTATTCTTGCCCAATATTGCCTACGGTATTGTAACTCTCTCATTACATGTCATTTATCCTATGTCAAGTCTCAAATTAGATAAGTTGCAATTAAATTCATATTCCTTATCCTTTTAATAGTATTATCACATTACAAGCTCATATCCTTTAACACCGGTATAATATCTCACTACCATCACCCACATGTGATTAATCATGTATCCATATAACTTATAGCATGTGATAAATCAAACTCATCATATTGTATCAATACAAAATATGCATATATTAAATTCACTATGCTTCTTGGCCATGAACACCCATTCACACTCGTGAAGGTGCCTTTCACAAGTGCCTTACTCGTGAACCAAAATATGAAAGTTATTGCATACAAAACACAAATTTATGGTCGTGACATATCCTTCACGGGCATGAACCATGTTTCATAGCATTCTAACTGTGAAACTGTTGGATTTTGAACATGCATCTCATACATAAGGCAATAAAAATATAAAATTTAATTAAACCCAAAACCCATGGAAAAGTCTTATGTAATTTAAAATCAGATTGAACCATTCAATGGGATAAGTTGATTACCTTTGTTTGCAACTTTTGATCTCTCAAGTTGTGTTCTTTTCCATCTTTGTTGGGTTGTAGCAAACTATAATGATCCAAAAGTTGGATTGCCTCTAACAGAAATCCATGTGAAGGAAAGAAGATGAAAACTATAATGTAGATGGGATGAGAATCAACCTAAGTTCTAACTATGGTGAATTTTCTTCTGAGAGAAATGGATGAGAGATAACTTTTATTTCTTTAAGTGGGAAACCAGAAATTTAACCTCTAATAAGGCTATTTATATGTCATCTAATATGTATTAGACTAGGATTTCTCAAACCTTAGGTTCAAGCTTCCCATTCAAAATAGAATTGTTGAATCGACCCAATTTTGCGACCGCAAATGGTGCTCATGTCGCAATAGTCACGGTCATGAATAACATTTTACACCAATCACAATCCATAACACAAAATGGCAGAATAATTTACAGACTTGTTAGCGATTGCAAATGCCATCATGAATACCCTATCCACTACTGCAATACACTATCGCGACCAGAAGCCTAGGATTGACCATACAGGAACGAGACCTATGAAATTAAGGGTAAGGCTCATAGGAGCTCCCTCGTAAATGTATATGAGCATATTATTGCTTTTCCTCAGGCGAGTGACCTGAATAACTTCGGAATGAACCAGTAATTGCCTGTAATAAATGGTTGAAATGTTTGGTAAGTGGTGGTATGGTTTATGTGCTATGATAAATGCTTATGTTTGTGGAAAACTCACATGTTCATACATACATATTGGCATGTGGAAGAAAATTATCATGCATACACTTGTTATTATATTTAATATTTTGTTATGTACCACTAAGTAAGGTAAGCTCAGTATGTGGATGTTTTATCTCTTACGTGCAATTTAAGGCCAAGCATAGAGGAGATAGAGAAGAAACCCAAGAGGAAAAGCTAAAGGATAAGTATCTAGGGGTCGGTGACATAATACTTTTTGTTTATCTTGTTGGGAATGGGATTCGTTACTAATGTACATACTTTATTGTGTAAGGACATATAATCTTGTAACTAATCATTTCAATATTCTTTTGTAAACTTTTGGGCAAGTGTTAGCCCTCATTCTATTAATACAAAGTTCAAATTTCATATTGCAGTTTTTTTATATATTATAGTTTTGATAGTCATCATGGTCATGGTGCATAAAAGGTTTTTAATTTTAACTGTTTTTCGGTCTCATATATTGTAACATTCTTCCATATTGTCTAGAGGGTTTTCTGGTTACATGAAAGGGTGTTACATTAAATGGTTGCAAATTGAAATTTTAATTGTGTGATGTTGAATTTATATTTATAATAATATGAACTCAAACTAGATTTGAGTATTATTATTGAAAAAGAAAAGGAAAAATGAAAGAAAGAGGCCCATGAATGTCATGTTAGGACATGGACATGTGAAGAAGTCTCAAACATATCACATACACATTGTTTGAATTCACAATATAAATTGTGAACCTTTGCATTTTGTGCCCCCATTTTCATCAACAACTTTGGAAAAATTTACAAAGTGGTCATTTATGTTTATGTAGACAACACCCTTGTCATACAACAAATCCCCTAGGCTAGACATCGGTGCATAGAATAATTTTTCCTTGTCTCTCAATCCCTTATGTTTTGCAACTGATGAAAGAGGACAAGGGTTAGCTGAGCCGATGACATTAGCCAATTTCTAATCACCAACACTAGTACTATGCATCTGATATGCAAGTTGTTTTTTAGATTATAAACATGAAGCTTGCAAAAAAAATAATAAGCATATCAGTGGAACGAGACATACAAGAAGCTTGTGGTCTTCGATGAGACAAATTAGTTGTTCAACTCAAGTGAATTTTTGTAAACCAAAACAAAATCTGGAAAAAAAGTGAAAAAAATTCAGATCAATATCAGCTTAAAGTCAACATATATCAATAGCATATACTCATGCTCAAGAATTAAAGGTGGTGGTGGTATAGTCTGTCCAGAGTCACTTAGTAGCCCATACTTTTAAAAGTCCAAGGAATATAAAAAGAGTGACCCTAAATTAAGTATATTGTGTTCATGTTATGCAATGTTATGCAAATTAAAAAATAGACAAAGGAAAAAATTAACTTTGTATCTCGTCTCTCTCTACACAGTACTAAATCAAAAATCTCAGACTCCTTCACAAACACAAATCTACCTCTCTAATTTCTTTTCCTCTTCTTCCTACTTATTGAAAAATTTACAAGCCCACACTCTATTTGTCTCATTTTGTATAGAGAACTAAACCTCAAGTCTAAGCCATTCTCGTAGCCGATTATTAAACCAAAAGATTACACCTATAATCTTATCCATTATTTTGTCCCTTTGGGTGATCATACTACTCTTTCCACTTTTAGAGCTCTATCATTCCTTTCATTGAGAAGATAGCTCCGTCGGACACTTACAAGATCTGTATGCGCGATGGAGATATATGAATTGATACATCACTTGTCGGGTTTGATGGCTTGAAGATCCAGTGTGCGGATCAGAGCTTTATCTTCCTGGACGACGTTGACAGGTGACGAAACCCACAGTGTTGGGTAGGCAAAATAAACTAGAGAAGATGTCTGAAAATAACAAAGGAGAGGAGAGCATGTCGACCCATCTCTTCTCTATCAATTCAGTTTGAAGGAAAAGGAGGGCAGGGGACCAAAGGCGTTAGAAAAGATAAAATTGGAAAATGAGTGATGCGGAAAATATATTTTTGGGATGTTTCAAAATTAGAAGTCCAAAAGGAAATATGAATAGTAAATGAAGAATTTTTATCCAAATCCCTTGAATATATTCACTATTCCAAAAGGAGTCATATTTGTTTAAAGAAATTATAAAACCCTAACCACCCATAATTATGTAATTTTCTTCAAAGCTAGCCACCGCACTCTTCCTCTTTCTTCTTCCTCTTTCTTCTTCCTCTTCTTCTCACCTTTTCTCTCTCATCTTCTTCCTTCCTCCTTTTTTTCTCATCTTCTTTCTTCATCCTCTTCTTCTCACCTCTTCCTTTTCTTTTTATTTTTTATGAGATTTACACAATAAACACTATAAACATGACTTTTTTTTTCACCAAACACATACAATTCTTAAATTATATATTTCTTTCAAGCAAGATTGGTAGGAAATTTGACAATGATTTTTTTTTATTCTAATTTCTATAATATTGAAAAAACATATGAGTTTTACTAGATATAGAACTGATAATTGGTTTGTTTGGATAGATATGGATGGATTATTTTATATTTTTTTGCATGGTCATTTTTAAATTAGTTTTGACCCTTAAAATAAGTTATTCAAACAATTTTAAAATTTGAATTGACCCTTTCAAATTTCTTCATATTTCAGATTGTTTGTGGATCGGATAAAAATTACCATATTTAACTAAATATGCAATTATTAAAGAGAAGTTTATAAAATCAACAATTTTTAGTTTAATAATATTAAAACGGTAATTAGAGTTGGAAGACCTCAAATTCAAAATTTAGTCAAATCCTTTATTTAAAAAAAAGTTAGAAAAAAACAATGCTAACATATGTACCACTAATCGATTCATATGTTTTACTTCTCATTTTCCAAAGCGTTTTACTATATAGTATGGAATTTATTTTTTTAACCTAATATCATACTCAATCTAAATTTATATTATTATATTTTTATCTCTTTTTTTATATAAAATTGAAGTAATGAAAAATCTAAGAAATACCATCGTCACTTCAGTTAAAATTTTTTATCTTCAAGTTCTTTGTGCAAGTATTTTACTGTATATATATATATATATTGATACATCAGAGGGGAGACCCATTAAACATGCAACATACAAAGGAAAGTAACAACTTTATCATCTTCGTCCAAGATATGAATTAGATCACCGGGAGGTTAAAGTATAGGATGATACCCCACTTGAAAATCATAGGCATAATTAGCAAGCTAGTTTGCTGCCCTATTACTTTCACAATTAACATGTTGAACATGAACATTCCCACTACGATTTAAAAATTGGTGACAAAGGAACACTAAATTTGCAACATGGGGCTAGTTACTCATGCCCAACTTGCGCAGCAAACTAATTACCACATGAGAGTCCAGTTCAAAAATAAGGTTCTTTCATCCTATCTCCCATGCTACAAGTAAACCATAAAAACAGGCCTCGAGCTTAAAAACCAAAAAAGATCAAATCCCAATGCTGTTAGTGAACCCACCTCACCACACACCCTAACCATCGCAAAGGAGACCCTCACTGCCAGCACGACTTGGATTGCCCCTATAAGAACCGTTAGTGTTGAGTTTCCAACAACTCATATGTTGTCCAAAATAATAGCCAAGAAGGGGGTTGAATTGATTGGATAATAAAATTTTGCTCTGAGCAAATGACTAAGAATAAATAAAAGTAAGTAGAAAGATGGAGACACAAGATTTATAGATGTTCATGTGTTAACAACTATATTCTTCTCTCCAATCTCAATTGATTATTTCACAAACATAAAGCATTACAATTGAGTTTTATTAGCTCACTCCCAACTATGGTATTTACTATCTTGGCTAACACTTAATCCAATAATAACTCTTGTGCTTTAATTGCTAACATAACAATTAAATTCTTATATTTTTTATGGCTCACACAAAAACTCTTACAGGTGTTTCACTCACTATCCAAATTACTCAAACCCACTAATGAGTATTTGATTATAGGAATAAAAGCACTTATTAACCAAAAGAACTCAACAAATTGAGCAATAATGGTTTTACAACAAAGATTGTAAGTAGATAAATTTTTAATAAATGCACAAATAGCTTTACAAAGATTATATGCTTGATAAATTGTTATGTAACTCCTGGAAGTTCATAAATGAGTCATATTTATACTTGTTTCAAGAAATAAAGTCGTTCAGGGTGCATTCAATGCCAAACTAGTCGTTCAACCACTTTTCTATTCGTGCTTGACAGCATTAAATACACAGATTCATGGGCGTGACTGTTCTTGATGAAGCCATGAATGAAGTAGTGAAATTGGCCATAAATGCTTTTATCCATAATTTGCAAAACTTTTTATAGGCATGACACTTTTTCACAAGAGTGATTGTTTGTGCTTCATGAGTAGGCCAAATGGTTCACAGTTGTGAATAATTGAATATCAAAGTTTAGCATGCACAAGCTTTACGAGTGTGACCTTATTTTCCATGGTCATGAAAATGCAATTTCACGAGGGTGGTTGTTTGCATTAACAAGCGTGAACTGGCTTCACAGGCGTGACCTCTCTGCCATGGGCATGAATGACTTCTCAATTTCATTCTTAGAACTTCAATCCACTTGAATCAACTAGCTTTTATGGTTTAAGGAATATTTAACCTGTCTAAACACTTAGAATACAAAATATGGTTAGGTTTCCTATTGTCCAATTCTTTGTTATATCAAAATTATGGAAATACCCCTCAAGGTCCAACAATCTCCACTTTTTATGGTGAAACAATTGTGCAATATGTGGCTTAAGAAGAAATTATTTTCTCCCCTTAAAATATTTTATATAAAGAATTTAATATATATAAACAGAAGCATGTTACAAATGTAAACCAAAAGCATAAATATAAAGAAGTTCACTTAGTCCATCAATATATTATGTATGTATTAATCAAAACAAAATGCATATATCATATGAATAGAACATAAATCATACATAAATGGCATATATAAAGCATAAATGATATATATATTGCATATTCTTCTCCCCCTTTTGACACAATGAAAAAGAAACAAGAAAAAAGAGAAGAAAAAAACAATAAACAAGATGAAGATAATAACATATGCATTACTAAGTCAAAAAAAATACATGATTTGATCACAAAGAGTTTGATTACATAACAAAAGATGTCTTTGCTATCCTAATATTCCTAAGCAAAAACTAAAGCTAGGATAGATCATGGCTTGACACTAGATAACTGATCACGTAGATGAGCCACTTCATCCTTAAGGCTCTCTACTCAAGACTCATAAAGTCCTCGAGATCATCCATCTTCTGATCAATGGACTACTAAAAGAAATCTAAGCTCACCTAAAAAAGGTCAAAACGAGCACCAAAAAAGGCCATCAACTGCTCTGTCTAGTCTGGTGTAGAAGAAGAGGTTTCCTCACCAGCTATAAGGGCATCAGTACCACCTACTAAGGCCTTTGGAATCTCCACTCAAGATTTCTATCATTGAAATCCTTGTAATCCCATTTTGAACTCATCAGAGTCATTGGCCTCCAAGAAATCTCTTCTATAGGTGTGGTAAACCTGTAGAAGATCTCATCCTTATACAGGATGCAGACAACAGCTCCCATCTTGAAAAAAGAATCTATATTAATACGATCACAAGGAGATGTCAGATGGTAGTGTAGGAATGATCCTGAAGGTCCATAAAGCCTAGCTTCATCGTCAAATGAGTAACATAGCTCTCGAAAGATTTCGTGAGACTATGCTTGGCAAACGAGTTGATTATTCGGGAACAGGTCCGAGTCAAATAGCAATGATTGGAAGCACTTCTTTTTACACTATTTTGGAAACCCAAGGACTCAATCATATGTAAGGGGACTGGAGCAGGCTACCGTGAGATAAAAGATCTTTTTTCTAAAGAGATTCGATTCGGAACTATTATATGTCCAAGGTCCAATATTGGAATAATTTTAGAGGTTTTCCTTGACTTTGTCCGTGTCAACAAACAATTCGAAATGCTTCAACTTATGAGAATGTCACTAGTAGGCTTCATGGCAATGGAAAGGAGATATGAGGCAAACCACCTCGATAAGGCTATTGGTGCATCCTTCCGAGCCCATTCTAGCGAGAGCAATTTAGACTTCCGTATCAAGCCATTGTTGTCCCCTCGAGAAACGAGCGAGTATATAAGAAACTAGTGGATATATTGGTGAAACAAATTCATCAAATTTGTTATCTTGGTCTTTTTTAAGTCCCAACTATAGTCACTACCAAAAGTACCCCATATTGAGGTGGGATAAAAGTCTTTTGCCTCACTCTCATAAATCATACCCTCATATTGTAGCTTGAAAATATCAACAAATTCAGCAATGTTTGCATAGCTAGAATGTTGCTGATTGAAGAGACTTACAAGGTGCTCAGAAATTCTATGGTTGGCTCCTTGAAGGTAAGCTGGTAGATATTGATAAATTCTAGAAAACCACACATTTTCAACCATTCTTCCATATCATTTTATAGACCCAAGGCCTTGATACAGTCCCAGTCAAAAGATCTGGAAGATGAAATGGGACATTTCTTGAGAATATTGTACTTGGAATGGTAGTGACTGCTAAGAACCGTGTACATAGACTATGTTGGATACCTTGGAGCAATGCTTTTCTCCTTCCCTTTGGAAGAATCATATCCTAAAGCCATAGTGAAGGTATAAAAGGATGAAGAAGCTTGAAAAGATTAAAAAAATAATTGATTGCTTCTGTCGGAACCAGCAAATTGAAACCCTAGAGCTTAAGAAACCTTTGACAAACTCAAAAAAAAACTTGAAGAAAAACTTAGGAAAAAGGGTAGAAAGTGTTTATATGTTGAAAAGCGGTTGTGATTTGGTGTGAAAAGTTGAGAAAATAATCGAATTTGATAAGGAGACGTGACTACTAAAGAGAGAGAGAGAAGAGAAAATCGAGAGAGAATGGTGAAAATAGATTTTATATGGCTCGGTTCATGGCCATGAATACCTGTTCACGAGTGTGAATACTGAATGTTCATAGGAAAGATAGATCATGACACTTTCCATGAACACGGGCTGAACGATTCTAGAATAAAAGGCTCACATGTGTCACGACCGTGAATAAATATTCACAGCGTGAACATCGATTTTCACTATTTTAAAGTTGTGACTCTAGGTGTGAACTAAAATGTGAACGACTCTGGAATTTTTAGTCCAAAAACATTCATGGTCATGATTTACTAGTCACGAGCATGAAGCCAAAAAAACATAAAATAAAAAACAAGTTCCAAAAAGAATTTTTGTTTTACAAATTTCTTCCTATGCAAATAAAACATACTTTTTCATGGTATACAAACATGTATCACATAATTTAAACAAGTATATCATCAAAACATGGTATAACGCTCAAGGTTCACATATAAGCACCAAAATGCATGATTAAATGCAATGTATACCTTTAAAAAAAACTCAAGACAAGGTGCTCCAATCACGCATACCAAACTCCCTTTTTATAAAACAAAGGCTTAGTGAAGATGTCAACCAATTGTTTTTTTTTGTGTCAATAAATTCTAACACACCATCACCATTTTGGACATGATCTCTTATAAAATAATATCTAATGTCTATGTGTTTACTCTTAGAATGTTGAATGGAATTTTTAGCAAGATTTATAGTACTTGCATTGTCACATTTGATAGGAATGTGATCAATCTCTTAACCATAGTCCTTGAGTTGTTGTCTCATCCAAAGAATTTGAGTGCAACAATAACCCACTGCCACATATTCTACTTCGGCAGTGGACAAAACAAATGAAACTTTTTTCTTGTTAAACCAAGAAACTAAACAGTCACCAATGAAGTGATAAGTTCCATATGTGCTTTTTCTATCTAAAAGACTACCGACATAATCGGCATCATAAAAAACCAACGATATGAAATGAAATGTTCCTAGGATACTATAAGTCTAAGTGCATTGCTCCATGTATGTATTTTAAAATCTTTTTCACAACATTCAAATGAGAATCCTTAGGACATGATTGGAATTTAGTACACAAGCATACACTAAACATTATATGGGGTCTAGAAGTGGTAAGGTATAAAAATGATTTTATCATACCTTTATAGAGCTTTTTATCTATAGTCTTACCCTTCTCATCTTTGTCCAACTTTGTTGATGTGCTCATTGGAGTCTTGAAACTCTTGCATCCTTCCATTCCAAGCCTTTTCAATAACTCTTTGGTGTACTTGGATTGGTTAATGGAGATGATCTCTTTGTTTTGCTTGATTTGAAGACCAAGGAAGAATTTGAGCTCTTCCATCATGATCATTTCAAATTCCCTAGCCATACATTTAGCAAACTCTTGACAAAGCAATTCATTAGAAGTCCCAAAGATAATATCATCAACATAAATTTAAACAAGTAAAATGTCATTATTTTACTTTTTAATAAAAGAGTAATATCTACATGTCCTTTTAAGAAACCATTTTCTAAAAGAAATGTACTAAGCCTTTCATACCATGCTTTTGGAGCTTATTTTAAACCATATAAGGCCTTAGTGAGTTTAAACACATGATTTGGCAATGCATGACTTTCAAAACTAGGAACTTACTCAACATAAACTTCCTCTTCTATAAAACCATTTAGAAATACACTTTTCACTTCCATTTGAAAAAACTTAAAATTCATATGATATGCAAATGCTTAAAGAATCCTAATGGCTTCTAATCTTGCAATTGGAGCATAGGTCTCATCATAATCTATGTCTTTCACTTTATTGTATCCTTTGGCAATCCATCTAGCTTTGTTCCTAATGATTTGACCTTGCTCATTCAACTTGTTCCTAAAGACCCATTTACTACCAATAATTGGGTAGTCCCTAGGTCTTGGAACTAAGGTCCAAACTTTATTTCTCTCAAATTGGTTGAGCTTTTATTGCATAGCAACTACCCAATTCTCATCACTAAGAGCCTCCTCAATATTTCTTGGCTCAATTTGTGAGACAAAAGCAAGATTATAATCCAAAAACTTAAAATGAGATCAACTACTTACTCCATTGGTGGGATCACTAAAGATTTGTTCCATGAGGTGGTTTCTTATAAACTTCCACTCCTTTGGTAGCTCTTAGGAGTCTTACTCTTAAGCTTGAGGTAAATGTTCCTCTTGATGCTTCTTTTTGTGCTATTTCCTTAATCATTATCATCATCTTTCTTTGAGATCTCACCTTCATCTTCATGATCAAGGTCAAGCTTTTCTATTAAACATATAGCATCATCAAGAACAATACCTTTCCCAATATCAAGTTTACTAGATTCATCAAAAATAATATGCATAGATTCTTCTACAACTAATGATCTTTTATTAAAGACTCTATAAGTTTTGTTAATTGTATAGTATCCTAAAAAGATGTCTTCATTAGATTTAGAGGCAAATTTTCCAAGGTTGTCCTTAGTATTTAATATAAAACATTTGCATCCAAATACTCTAAGGTATGAGATATTGGGTTTTCTTCCATTCCATAGCCCAAAAGAGATTTTATTTAAAATAGGCGTTTTGAAAACATGATTAGAAATATAACATTCGATAACAGTGGCTTCAGCCCAAAAGTAGGTTGGTAAACCATACTCATTGAGCATTGTTCTAACCATCTCTACCAAAGTTCTTTTTTTCCTTTCAACAACCCCATTTTGTTGAGGTATTCTAGGAGTAGAAAAATTATGTGAAATACCACATTCCAAACAAAAGTTTTCAAACAACTCATTTTCAAATTCTTTGTCATGATCACTTCTCATTTTCGAAATAAAATAACATTTTTCATTTTAAATTCTTTTGGAAAAGTTTTTAAAAGGTTCAAAAGCATCATTTTTATGAGCTAAGAAAATTATCCAAGTAAACCTAAAGTAATCAACTATAACAAAAGCATAGTATTTACCTCATAAACTAGCAACTCTAGTGGGTCCAAAAAGATTTAAATGCAAAAGTTGTAGAGATCTAGTAGTACTTACAATATTTTTTAGTTGGAAAGATGTTTTATGTTGTTTTCCCTTTTGACAAAGCTCATATGTCTTATCTTTGGTAGATTTGACTTTGGGTAGCCCATCCACTAGCTTTTCTTTGCTAAGGCTTTGAATTAAGTCCATGCTTCCATGCCCAAGCCTTTTATGCCATAGCCAAGACTCATCACTAATAAACATAAGTCGCTTAGAGGAAAGGTTAGTCAAATTGTGTAAGTCAATTATGTCTGTATTGCCATATTTATCTCCATTGAATATATCTTGGCCACTTAGGGTGGTCATAAGACATTTATTAAAGATAAAGGTGACTTAGTTTCCCTTATCACATAATTGACCCATGCTTAAAATATTATGTTTTAAACCATCTACAAGTAAAACATCTTCAATTAAAAAAATATTATTTAAGCCAACTGAACTAATGTCAATTACCTTACCCTTGGCATTATTTCCAAAAGTTACCTTACCACCATCAATCCTTTTGATTTGGGTGAAAGGCTATTTCCAGTCATATGCTTTGAGCATCCACTATCCACTAGCCAAAAATTTTCCTTTCATGTGGACATGAGGCACACCTACAAAATAATAATTTAGGTTTAGTTCTTAGGTACCCAAATGAACTTGAGTCTTTAGGAGTTAGATTTAGATGGTTTCCAATAAGCCTTCCTAGCAAAACAATGAATGTTTATATGCCCAAGCTTCATGCAATAGTGGCATTGTTTAGATTTAAATTGATTTTGCCACTTTGCATGAGGTTTAGGCCTCACTACCTTTCTAGAGGTAACATGTGCATAATAACATGAACAAGCACATGCAGTAGGTATTTTCCTAGGTGCATGCCTCTTATAGAAGAAGGCATGATTGACCTTTTGAGTTTTCCCTCTTGAGCCATATGAACCTTCATTGCTTTTCTTTTGAGTAAAGGATTTTGTATGTATTTTTCCCTTAGCCTTTGAGGCTATTACATCAATATAAGAGGTTTGTATAGTGCTAGACTTAAAAAATATTGTTATAGGTGGGGAGGCTGATGATGCTCCATTGAAGCCTAAGCCATGCCTCATCAAATGAGGTTTTTGAGATACAATTATGGTATCCAAGCTTTCCTTCCCTTTGTGAAATTTAAAGATATAATCTCTAAGCTCTTCAACCTCATTTTTTAAAGCATTATTTTCTTTTAAGAAAAAGTTGGTTGAAGGTTTTGAGGAAATCTCATCCAATGACTTCTTTAATGAGCCATTTGAGGTTTTTAGCTCTTCAACTACCTTTTGAAGGTCATTAAAATCATTTCTAAGTTTAGAGCTATTTTTTCTATAAAGTTCAAGTTTCATTTTATACTTTTCTATCTCTAGGTTCAAGACTTCAAATATATCATCATCATCATCATTAATTAAATCACACAATCATAACAAGGTTAGGATGTAGAGCATACCTCATCAATAGAGTTATCCTCAATAGCCATGAAGCACAAGTTAGCCACATCATTTTTTTCTTCTTCTTCAATGAATATTGAGGAGTCATCATCCCAAGTGGCTTTGTGGACCTTTTCTTCATCTTCTTTATTAGGTCTCCTCTTGTACTTCTTGAGCTTGGACACTCTGATTTGATGTGTTCCTTCTTACAACACTCATAGCACTTGACTTCCTACTTGCTCTTGTTGGATGAAGAGTTTATAGGAGTGAATCTTAAGGCTTTTTGCTTGTAGTTCTTGATTGAGTTATATTTATTGGTGATCAATCTCTTGATCCTCTTAAAAAGTAAGGCTATTTGTTCATCTCCTTCATCGCTCAACTCTTCATCACTCAAGATCTTCATCTATAGGCATAGAAGTTGAAGCTTTAAGTGCAAGGGGCTTTATCTTTTCCTTTTCTCCTTCAAGCTCTTTTTCTCTTACAAGAGTTATTTCATGAGTGAGAAGTTTGCTAATAAGTACATCAGTAGGAATTATGCTTAAGTCTTCATTGATTTCTTCAATACCTACAACCCCTGAGTCATAATCTTTTAATGGAAGACTCTTTAGAATCTTGTTGTTTACATCTTTCAAACTATAATGCTTTTGTAACGCCCACTAATTAAAGTCTAGTTAAATAAGTGTGTAAATAATACATATAGGAAACCATATGATAGACATCATAAATTGAATAAATGATATATATATATATATATATAGAGAGAGAGAGAGAAAGAGAGAGAGACCATATGAAAGACATTAGGAATAAAATTGAATAAATGGTTAAATTAGAAATTAAATTGAATTAAATTGATTGATGGAGTTCATTCAGTTAGATAGATCACACAAATAAATTACAATTTAATAACGACTAGTGGAATTAGGTATATGTAAAAAAATATAAAATAATAAAAATAGAAAAAAAAAAGAAATAATAAAATAAAAAATTGGAAAAAAAAAAGTGGGCACAGCAAACAAAAAACCAAATGGACGGGAAATAAAAGGGGGGTTGAGGTCAATTAAGGATTCTTTTTCCATATAAATCTAACTTCTACACAATTTTTTCAATTCCATTTTCATTCATCTTCTTCCTCCCATCAATGGTCTCTATTTCTACATCCTTCCACTCAAAATCACTCCAAATAAATATGTTCTTGGTAAGTAATCTTCTCTCTGTGATTCTTGTGTTATTTAGAACGAATAAGACTGTGTTGCAGCAGTATTTTGCACTCTAATTTTGATGACTTTATGAATTGAATTTGGAGAAGTGTCAAACATAAAAGGTGTTCATTTGCTTATTATATGTCTATCAAATATTATTGAATGGTTTTGAGTATATGAAGAGATAAACTCTTTTGAGTGAGACTGGTCCATAGACGAGTATTAACAAAATACCCTATAATATTTGCTTATTTTGATTATCTTAAAAACTGAATTTAAGGAAACTTAAAACATGAAAGTTGTAGCCCTATAAGTGTTCTAGTTATCTACCAAATTTTGTATAAATATCTCTTGTGTAGGTTTAGTTATAGTAAAATAAACCATGGTTATTTCTTGACTGAGTCACTTCCTTGTACCTGTATAGCTCCAGTGAATTCGTCCTCAGTTTTTAGCTATTTATAGACCGAATTAACCAAAGTAAAAAATATGAAAGTTTTAGGTATATTTCTTAACTAAGTTCCTGTAAAATTATTACCTTAATATGTTATGTATTTTGTGAGTTATGATCATAAAAATGCACATAGATCTGGTTGTCACTTCATGTTGAACCAATTATAGTCTTTCTAGTGTTTGAAGACCATAGAGATAGAATTTGGAAAAATTGTAAACATAAAAAAATATGTTTCAAATTACCTTATCAAATTTTTTAAATATTTTAATAATAATTCAATACACACATTGAAAGATATGAATTTCTAAATATAGTACTCCAAAATTACCTAAAGGCAGAAGACAGAGCAAAAATTAGAATTATACTAAAAATTGTGTAATGGTCCAAAAATTCTGAAATTTTAGTATTTTATAGTCCTACATATTAAATTTAATTAGAAATAAGAATCATAATAATTAGATAAGTGTAAAAAAAAGTTATAGAGCCAACAGTCCTAAAAGGTCATATTGTCGCTTAGAAGAAATTTTAGTTATTTATTTTAACAAGGTATTAATCAATTATATTTTTAATTTAGGCCCTCAGTAAAAGGAAGAGCAACAAAAGTAGATAAGCTCCAGATTTTAGAAAAGCTCCATTGAGGTTTATACATATATACATTTTAGTTTACCATTATTGCATAATTGTATATTAATTGAATAAATTGTATATTTGAATGAGGTATTAAAATGTGTAAATATGAAATGGTTGTCAAGGGACAAGATGGCATACTAGAAAATATAAATGAGTGGAAAATATATGTGGCATATAAAATATAATAAATAAGATGTTAAAGAATATATATATATATATATATATATATATATATATATATATATATATATATATATAGTTGTTGTGATATAAGGTTTGTGAAGCGTGTCGGTGGACCTTGAATTATTGCTAAAATATTGTGTGATTGACATAATATGTAACCTAGGTTGAGGATTAAATGGAATGCATTGAGTGCTTAAATAATGAAATTATGTGTTATAGAATGTCTAGAAATATAGATTAATAATTGATTGATAAAATATATAAAAACTTGTTTTAAGGTTGTAAGGTACATAATGTGAAATGTGTATCATAGTATATTTATCAATATGGGTTAGTACATGATTGATTAAAAAGTAATAATGGTTAATGGTTGGTTATTGAATAATTATAATAATAAAGAGTGAAGTTGAAACATATGTGCGACGTATGTATTTGGCATGAAAAGAAGAATTGTAAGGCGTATCTCGAGTCATAAAAATATTATTAATCATGGTTATGTATTAAAAAATTTTGGCTTAATTGTATGAGAGATTAATTAAAGTATATCAATATTATTTAAATAGTTAGATATAATGAAATTTTGTCTAATTTCATAATTTTAAATTTTATAATAATATATTTATTATGAATGTAAAGTGAACATCGATTCCAATAAATTAATATATAAAATAAATAAATAAGTAATAATCTTAATTGCCCAATTCTCAACCTATGGACTAATTAGGGATAAATGGCACACTATTGTGGGGGTAATACGGTACTGATATTGATATGATTTAGGAATAGGGTGGTGATAGCTTTGAGAGCGCTCTTGATCCTAATTACACATAAATGATGTGATTATACTCAGTCAAGATGGTTGAAGTTTTGTGAGCGCTCTTAACTTGAGACTATAGTGAGTAGGGTGCTAAATCTCCACAAGCGGCCCTACTACACGTCCTATATTCGGACAGCTCAAAAAGGAAATTTGGGCTTCTTATATTAAAATGTTATATAGAAATTAATTAAAAGATATAAAGGTACACGCTAAGATGTAAAATATGTAAAGTAGCATAACTTGTTTATATGAGTTTAACATGACATGAATTGATAATCGAGTTATATATATTTGATAATTGAGTAATATAGACAACCATTGAATTTGGTGATATTGCATATTCATGTGTTTATTCTTGTATAATATATATTCGATTATTGTGAATCGTATTATGAAATATCTTTCATGTATCATTGTAACTGTATGCTAAAACTTTAACGCTTATATAAAATGAGATTTAAGTTAACTAAATTAAAATAATTTTAGGGAAATCAATTAAATTAAAATGATATATGGAAACTAATTAAATTAAAATAATAGGTAAAAATTTATTTAAATTAAGACTATATGTAAAAATTTAATAAATGATCTAAAGAATAGGGTAAGAAAGGTGATAACATGTTGCCCAGATATTGCACCAAGAAGGGGGGTTGAATTGGATATTAAAATTTCTTAACTTTTAAGTGCGGAAAGAAAAGTTAAGTTGAGTAGGGATAGAAAGATATCACAAGGGAATTTTTATAGAGGTTCGGGTGTTAACAAATCCTACTCCTCTCCCCAATCTCAATTGGGAGTTTCACAAACACACTAAGTGTTATAATGGAGTTTTACAAGCTCACTCCCAACTATGGTGTTTCTAACAATGGATCACACCTAACCCAGAAATCTCTTGTGTTTTAATGGCTCACACAATAAACCAATTCCTTGTGTTTTAAAAGCTCACACAAATAACTCTTACAAGTGTTCTACTCATAACCCAATATACCCAAACTCACTTGAGTAGTAGATTACAAAGAGAAACACTCATAAATCTATAATGCTCAGAAAATAATGAGCAAAAAGATTTTTTACAGAGAATTAATATTTGTTTTAAAGTAGTAAATGCATAAATGGCTACAACAAAATTGAGATTCAAAGTATTTGCTATATTCTCTTGTTCTTGATTCATAAATGACTTACATTTACACTTTCATGGCGAATTATAGCTGTTTGGTTGCATTTAATGCGAAAATAGTCGTTGCACCAACTCTTAATTTCGCGTCTGATATGTTTCTCTTTCCTCTTTCATGGTCGTGAATATGTATGTCACAATCGTGAATGTTCTTCCAAGTCGTGACTTAAGTGGTGACTTTGGCCATGAAGCATTCTGAAAGGATTTGAAGTGTTTGATCATGGGCATGACATGATTCTTTCACGAACGTGACATTATTCTTTCACATGCATGAACATCCTTCCAAGCCGTGGTCCAAGTGGTGACTTTATTTCACAGACATAATTGATATGATCATTCACGGTTGCTATGATCCTTCATGGCCGTGAACTTTAAATATTTGTTAGTTGGCGCTAAGCTTTATCACGGGCATGATATAAAAGGTCACGGGCGTAAATCATGCTATTTCTTCAATTTTTATCTTTTTAAGGTTAGTCTTCCATTCTTCATTCTTGCTATCATGTTCCATACCCTGTTCAATAAACTTAGAAAACAAGTATGTTAAATACACTATTGCTATTTTATTTGTTACATCAAAATGACAGAAATACCCCTCAAGGTTCAACAATCTCACCCTTTTTTATGGTGACAAATAATCTAGCAATATGTGCTTTTGAGAAGTCTCCCTCTCAAAAGATGCTTAAGATAAAAAATTATTGAAGTGCAAGAATTGTAAAGAATGATGAAGTATAGCATGGATGCTTGCTTCCTAGTTTAGGTATATGCAAGTTATATACATGGTATATCCAATGTATACCAAATTTTTACTTAAAACTAGTTAAGTATATGCAAAGTATATTTAAGGTATATTCAAAGTATATCAAGCATAGTCATTCATGTAACTTGCATCAAGATATATGCAAAGTATACTTAAGGTGAATTTCAAGGTATATCAACTCATTTGCATACTTGCATATTCATTTAATTCAAATAAGTATATCAATTATATTGCAATTAAATTTAAATATAATATATTGTTAGGTTCTCCCCCTTTTGTCATCAACAAAAAGAACAAAAAGATAAATTATAAGGGAAAACTAATGCAATTATATTAATATTAAAAGAAAAGTACAAGGTTTTGAAAAGTAATTTAAAGTCCTACATTAGAAATACTAGAAATTAAAATAGCAAAAAAAATATATAGTTTAGCTAGATTTGGAGCCGGACATTCCATCTCTAAGGCAATAGCTACTTCCGCCTCGAGGCTCTCCATGCGAGACTCCATGAAATCCTTGAGGTTCTCTAACCTCTCATCAATCGAAGCCTGCAATTGGTCGAAATGCGGTGCTAATAGGTCAGCCACTTGCTGAGCCAAGTTCGGTGTGGAGGCCGAGGATTGTCCAATTTCCTATTCAACCTCTGGGGTCGCCGACTCAACTTGAACTTTCTTCCTCTGCTGGATTCCTTGGAGGCCAGCTTTGAAGTCGTCCGAATCATTTCCCTCCCAAATAATCTCACCAGTTGTGTTGGTGAAGCAGTAGTAGATGATGTTCTCATGAACTATACAAACAGCTACTCCCATTTTAATAAACGACTCGACGTCTAGTCTGTCTCGAGAATGTGCTGGTATAAGGTTGAAGTGGTGCTCCTCTAGCTTCAAATACCCAAGCTTTATAGCAAGGTGAGTCACGTACCCACAAATCAAAATGTCTCCATAGGGCATCGTGGCAATAGACAACAGATGGTTTGCAAACCATTGAGATGAAGCCACTGTAAGGCCTCTTCGGGCCATCTCCAAGAGAAATAGCTTGAATTTCTGAATCGATTTGTTGTTGTCTCCTCTAGAAAAAATGTTATATGTTAGAAACGTATGCAAGTACTTGCGCACTGGGGATCAAAGGTGGGTGCTTTTCGTCTTCTTGACGTCCCAGCTGCAGTCGAGCCTGAAATGAGTCGATGCCTGAGTGGCATAGAACTCCACCTCACTCTCATTTAGGATACCGTCAGAGGGAAGGTTGAACATGTCACCAAACTCTGTAGCAGTGAAGGTGTTCGGATGCTTGCAGAGTTGAAATTTTACTGTGCCGGTGGGAGAGACCTGCAGGGTGCTAAAGAACTCAAGAGTTGGTTCCCTTAGCGTCAGTTGATGGATATCAACAAAATCTTTTAGATGACAAGCCTGGAGTTGTTTCGTCATGCTTATCTCGAGACCAAGGGTCCTGACAGTGTGCCACTCAAATGATCGAAAGGAAAAGAGTGGTCTTTGCTTGAGAATCGAGTACCTTGGATGGTCGTGCTCCAGAATAATGTTTAGAAGTTAGTCTGTGTACCTTCTTGGAGCATGAGACTTCTTTTTGGTATCTTTGGAGGAGTCGGGTTCCATTTTTTATTGAGAAAATATATTTTTGAAGAGAGAAAATCTGATGGAATGTTTGAATAGAACCTAGTGAGTTTTGATTTCTGATGATGGAAATAGTTTTTGAATGTATTTATAGATGGAATGAGTTGCCAGGGGGCCGGAATCTATGAAATGGTATTGAATGGTGATAAATGAGAGAAGATGGAGAGTTGGAAATGAGAGAAATAACGGCAGAAAATGTTTTATAGCCGACATATTCACGGTCGTGAATCGTAAGTCACGTGCGTGAAATGTCGTGTTCACGGTTTGCTGAAGAGGTGCTCTACCCGTGATGAGGGATGTGAAACGATTCATGGTCATGAAATTTAATGGTCACAGACGTGAATGACGAAATATCACGGTGGTGACAAATGAGTCATGGTCATGAAGTACAATCTTCACTACTTGTGACCGTGAGACAGAGCATGACACAAAGCGTGAACGGTTCTGTAACTTTTTGGTGAAAATGTTCACGGTCGTGAATAAGTGTCACGATCGTGAACAAAGGGTTTCACGGGGGTGATAGAAAAAGGTTATGGGCATGAAATATAGTCTTCACTACCTTTAACCATGAAGCATGTCGTGAAGCAAGGCGTGAAAGCTACTGGAGCTTGTGTCCATTATATTCACGGTCGTGAATATATGTCACGAGCGTGAATTGCCTAAAATCCTCATTAAATAAAACTAAGATTAAAACAAGACCAAAGGATTTATAAGGTGATTATATCCCCTATAACATACATTTCTATCAATTTAGCTACTTCTTACTTTAAAACATGAGATAATGACACAAGATTATCAATCAAGGTTCAACAATTTTGGCAATCATAAAGTTAATCCATCAATCATACCAAACTCTCTTCTTATAAAATTAAATCTTTCTTCATTTAAAGACTTAGTGAAGATATCTGCCAATTGATTGTCTGTGTTTATAAATTCCAATACAACATCTCCATATTGAACATGATCTCTAATAAAATGATGTCTTATGTCAATATGCTTACTTCTAGAGTGTTGAATGGGATTCTTAGATAGATTTATAGCACTCGTATTGTCACATCTAATAGGTATATGGTCCATACTATGACCATAATCCTTAAGTTGTTGTTTCATCCAAAAGATTTCTGTGCAACAATATCCTACTGCTACATACTCCGCTTTAGCGGTAGAAAGAGCAACTGAAACTTGTTTCTTACTAAACCAAGAAACTAAGCATCCTCCAATAAAGTGACAAGTACCTAAAGTACTTTTTCTATCTAAAAGAATTCCAGCATAATCAGCATCTGAATATCCTATAATATGAAATGATGAATTTCTAGGATACCATAAACCTAGAAGCAATGTGCCATGTAAGTATTTTAAAATTCTTTTCACAGCATTTAAATGTGACTCTTTAGGACGTGATTGAAAGCGAGCACATAAGCATACACTATACATTATGTCGGGTCTAGAAGCAGTAAGATATAAGAGTGATCCAATCATACCAATATAGAGTTTTTCATTAATGCTCTTACCCTTTTCATCCTTGTCCAATTTTGTTGATGAGCTCATTGGAGTCTTGGCATTTTTGCATCCTTCCATTCCAAATTTCTTAAGTAAGTCTTTGGCATATTTGGATTGGTTGATGAATATGCCCTCATTGCCTTGTTTTATTTGTAGACCGTGAAAGAATTTTAGCTCACCCATCATACTCATTTCGAATTCCCTAGTCATACACTTAGCAAATTCTTGGCAAAGCAATTCATTAGTAGACCCAAATATGATGTCATCAACATAAATTTGAACAATTAGAGTATCATGCTTATGCTTTTTAATAAATAAATTAGTGTCAACATTCCTTTTTGTAAAATTACTTTCTAAAAGAAAAGAACTTAGTCTTTCATACCAAGCTCTTGGGGCTTGTTTCAAACCATATAAAGCTTTTGAAAGTTTAAATACATGGTTGGGAAAATCATAGCTTTCAAAACCTGGTGGTTGTTCTACATAAACTTCTTCTTCTATAAAACCATTTAAAAAAGCACTTTTGACATCCATTTGAAAAAGTTTGAAATTCATATGGCATGCATATGCTAAAAGTATTCTTATGGCTTCTAATCTGGCTACAGGAGCATAGGTCTCATCATAATCTATTCCTTCTTCCTGATTATATCCTTTTACAACTAACCTAGCCTTATTCCTAGTTATTGAACATTGTTCATCTAGTTTATTTCTAAATACCCATTTGCTTCCAATGATTTGATGCTCATTGGGTCTAGGTACTAAGGTACATACCTTACTTCTCTCAAATTGGTTGAGTTTCTCTTGCATAGCAATCACCCATCTTTCATCATTAAGAGCCTCATCAATATTTTTAGGCTCAATTTGAGAGACAAAGGCAAGATTAAAAATTAAATGTTTGAAATGAGATATAGTACTTACTCCCCTTGTAGGATCACCAATGATTTGCTTTTTGGGGTGATCTTTTGTCACTCTTCATTCCTTTGGGAGCTCTTGCCTATTTTCCTCTTAAGCTGGAGGTAGAGAGTCATCTTGATGTGAATTTTTTTGATCATTTTCTTCTCTAAGATCAAGTCTTTCCATTGTACCTACAACATCATCAAGAACACTACCTTTCACAAGATCAAGCTTACTAGATTCATCAAAAACAACATGCATAGATTATTCAACAGCTAATGACTTTTTATTAAATACTCTATATGCTTTGCTAGTGACAGAGTATCCTAAAAATATACCCTCATCAGATTTAGAGGCAAATTTTCCAAGGTTGCCCTTGGTATTCAGTAAGAAACACTTGCATCCAAATACTCTAAAGTATGATATCATGGGCTTTCTTCCATTCCATAGCTCAAAAGAAGTTTTGTTTAAGAATGGTCTTTTGAAAACTCGATTTGAAATATAATATGCAGTATTGTGGCTTCGGCCCAAAAGTAAGTTGGTAAACCATACTCATTGAGCATTGTTTGAGCCATTTCAATTAAAGTTTAATTTTTCCTTTCGACCACCCCATTTTGTTGATGTGTCCTAGGAGAGGAAAACTTTTGTGAAATGCCATGTTATAGACAAAAATTTTCAAAATTTTCATTTTCAAATTCTTTGCCATGATCACTTCTTATCTTTGAAATACAATATCCTTTTTCATTTTGAACTCCTTTAGCAAAGTTTCTGAAAGTTTCAAAGGCATCACTTTTTTGAGCTAAGAAAAGTACCCAAGTGAATCTAGAGTAGTCATCGACAATGAAAAAAGCATAGTGTTTACCTCCTAAGCTTGCAATCCTAGTAGGTCCAAAAAGATCTAGATGCAGGAGTTGTAGAGGTTTTGAGGTACTTACAATGTTTTTGGATTTGAAGGATGACTTGTGTTGTTTTCCTCTTTGGAAAGATTCACATGTCTTGTCCTTTTCAAATTTGACTTTTGGTAGCCCCTTTACCATCTTTCATTTGTTGAGGCTTTGAATTAGATCCATGCTTGCATGACTAAGCCTTCTATGCCACAGCCAAGATTCATCACTAGTAGTCACAAGACACTTAGAGGAAAGGTTAGATATTTTGTGTAAGTCTATTATGTAGGTATTGACATCTCTACTTCCTTTAAATATCTCTTGGCCATTAATAGAGGTTACAAGACATTTGTTGGAAGTAAAGATTACTTTGTTTCCTTTATCACATAATTGACTTACACTTAACAAGTTATGTTTCAAACCATCAACAAGTAAGACATCTTTAATGAAAGTAGTATCATTAATACCAATAGAGCCAATGCCAATTACCTTACCCTTAGCATTGTTTCCAAAGGTTACTTTACCTCCATCAATACTTTTGATTTTATTGAAAAGTTCTTTGTCTCTGGTCATATGCCTTGAGCATCCACTATCTACTAGCCAAGCATTTTTGTTTATTGTGGACTTGAGGCATACCTATAGAATCACAGTTCAAGTATTATTTTTAGGTACCCAAATGAGCTTGGGTCCTTGGGGGTTAGCACATGAAGGTTCCTAATGAGCCTTCCTTATCTAGCAATGTTTATTTATGTGACCAAATTTCATACAATAGTTACATTGTTTAGCTCTAAACATGCTTTTTGGTCTTACAATGCTTTTGAATGTCATGTTTCTATTATTAGGTAGAGTTGAGAGCAATGGAATGCACAAACATGATGACTTGATGCTTTTCTAGGTGCACGCTTCTTATACATAAAAGCATGATTAGCCTTTTGAGGTTTCCTTTTTAGGCTTACCAACCCTTGATCATTTCTCTTATGCATAGAAGGTTTAGTGTATGTTGTGCTCTTAGCCCTTGGGGCTGTTATAGCAAATGTGGAGATGTGGGGTTCACTTGACTTAACAAAAGTAGTCTTGTGAGATGAAGATGATGTACCCTTAAATCCTATACCATGTCTAATTAAGGGTGGTCTTTGGGACACAATGAGAGTATCTAAACTCTCCTTTCCGATGTGAAATTTTGAAATGGAGTTTCTAAGTTCCTCAACTTCATTTTTCAAAATATTGTTTCTTTAAGAAAGGATTTAGTTGAGGGTCTTGAAGAGTACTCATCTAATGATTTTTGAAGAGATTCATTAGATGATTTAAGCTCAAATTTCTCCTTTTTTAAAACATCCATTTTGATTTTCAAATTAGAAATGTCATTTTTATAAGTATTGAATTTGCTTCTATATTTCTCTAGTTTTATTAGGCTTTGCTCATCATCATCTTCACTATTACTATCATTATCACTACTATCATTATTGAAAGAGTATAAGTGAAGTGATCCTACCTTATCCGAGATGTGATCCTCTATAGCCATGAAGCATAGGTTGACCTCTTCACTTTCATTGTCATCTTTTTCACTTGAAGAGCTTTCGTCATCCCATGTGGCTTTGTGGCCTTTCTCCCCATGTCTCTTTGGTATTTGCTCTTGTGCTTCTTGAGTCTTGGACATTCTGGTTTAATATGCCCTTTCTTCCCACATTCATAGCACTTTACCTCCTCTTTACTTCTTTATAAGTCATTTGAGGTCTGTTTGAGATTTCTTTGCCTGAATTTTCTAGAGTTTCCCATTCTCTTCTCAATAATTCTTTTCAACGTTCTTGAGAGCATAGCAATGTCCTCATTTGCATCATCACTCTTTTCTTCATCATCTTCAACTTCCTCTTGAGATTTTGAAGTAGAGGCTTTTAGTGCTAGAGGCTTTCTTTTTTCTGGATCTGCTTCAAGTTCTCTATCTCTTTTCACTGTCATTTCATGTGTAAGAAGTTTGCCAATAAGCACATCGGTATTCATGATGCTCATGTCTTCATTTGCCTCTTCTATACCGGTAACTCTTGAACCGTAATATTTGAGAGGAAGACTTCTCAGAATTTTGTTATTTACATCTTCCAAGCTTAGGTGTTTTCCAAGATTTCTCATGCCATTTATGATGGCTAGAAGACGATTTGTCATGTCAGTTATTGACTCATTGTATTTCATCTTGAAGAGTTCATACTCTGAAATAAGAAGTTGAATCTTCTTGGATTTAACTTGTTTTGTTCCTTCATGATAGTTTTCCAATGTTTTCCGCAAGCTATATACAGTTGGACAATGTTGTATCCTGCCACATTCTTCAATGGATAATGAGCTTAAGAGAATTGTCATTACCTTTTTGTTTTTGAAATTTGCTCTTCTTTGAGGCTTTGTCCAATCATCTCTTGACAGGATTTCTTCTTCACCATCAACTCCTCTTCTAGTTGGTGGTGTCCATTCTTTCCGAACACTATCCCAGACTTCAATTCCTTCACTATACAAATATGTCTCCATCCGAAACTTCCAATGAGCATAATTTGCTCCATCAAAGTAAGGCTTGAGACTTTGAAATCCTTCATTGGCCATATCTTGATCTTTGCTAGCGTTTTTTAGGCTTTGATGCTAGACTAAGCTCTGATACCAATTGTTGCCCAGATATTGTACCAAGAAGGGGGTTGAATTGGATATTAAAATTTCTTAACTTTTAAGTGCGGAAAGAAAAGTTAAGTTGAGTAGGGATAGGAAGATATCACACAGGAATTTTTATAGAGGTTCAAGTGTTAACAAACCCTACTCTTCTCCCCAATCTCAATTGGGAGTTTCACTAACACACTAAGTGTTACAATGGAGTTTTATAATCTCACTCCCAACTATGATGTTTCTAATAATGGATCACACCTAACCCAGAAATCCCTTTGTATTTTAATGGCTCACGCAATAAACCAATTCCTTGTGTTTAAAAGGCTCACACAAATAACCCTTACAAGTGTTCTACTCTTAATCCAATATACCCAAACTCACTTGAGTAATAGATTACAAAGAGAAACACTCACAAATCTATAATGCTCAGAAAATAATGAGCAAAAAGATTTTTTACAGAGAATTAATGTTTGTTTTAAAGTAGTAAATGCACAAATGGCTACAACAAGATTGAGATTCGAAGTATTTGCTATATTCTCTTGTTCTAGATTCATAAATGACTTGCATTTATACTTCCATGGAGAATTATAGCCGTTTTGTTGCATTTAATGTGAAAATAGTCATTGCACCAACTCTTAATTTCGCGTCTGACATGTTTCTCTTTCCTCTTTAACGGTCATGAATATGTATGTCACAGTCGTGAATGTTCTTCCAAGACGTGACTTGAGTGATGACTTTGGCCGTGAAGCATTCTAGAAGGATTTGAAGTGTTTGATCACAGACGTGACATTATTCTTTCATGGGTGTGAACATCCTTCCAAGTCATGGTCCAAGTGGTGACTCTAGCCGTGAAGCTCTCTAGAGGAATTTGACATATTTTTTCACGGTCGTGACTTTATTTCATGGGCTTGATTGATATGATCATTCACGATTGTTATGATCCTTCATGGCCATGAACTTTAAATATTTGGTAGTTGGTGCTAAGTTTTATCACGGGCATGACATAAAAGGTCACGAGCGTGAATCATGCTATTTCTTCAATTTTTATCTTTTAAAGGTTAGTCTTCCATCTTCATTCTTGTTATCATGTTCCATATCCTGTTCAATAAACTTAGAAAATAAGTATGTTAAATACATTATTGTTATTTTATTTGTTAGCATCAAAATGACGGAAATACTCCTCAAGATTCAACATAACATATGGTAAAATGAGATGAGATAGTATGTTTAATATTTTATATGTTACGTATGGTTAAAAATATGTAATTCATGTCTTGATACAAATATAATGATAATATAATAGAATATGAATTTTTTATAATATTTTTTAAATTTTGTGCTTTGATTTATTTAAATTATGTCATGATATTTATGTCACACGTTTGTGTGACTGCATAGAAAAACTTAAATGTATATATGTACCACTAAGCTAGAAATGGCTTGCGTGGATTTTTCTGTGCATGAACTAGAGTTTGAAGATAGTAATCTGTAAAGTTAATAGAGGAAGTACAAACTTATACTAGAGAAGACACATCAAACGAAATTTGAGGGTCAGATACAATTTATTTTTGCATTTTGTCAACGATCATGCATATGGATTTGATATTTGGTTTGTCTATAATTAAGAACATGTTTTATATTTGGTATTGTATATATATAAATAGTTGGATGTGAGGTTTGGTAAGTTAGAAGCCATTAATTTTGGATTGTTATATCAAGTATAATATGTTTATATAACATGATAGTATATTTTGATAATTGAATTCGTATATATATTTGGATATGAAAAAGTCAATTAAGTTAGTAAATAAAAAGTTTTAACCTAGGCTAGTTTTATTTAGCTCAATGTGTCATTTTGTTTATATAATGGGATTATTCCTATTATATAGGTGTGGTGCCACAACTTTCCTTATGCAATTAACGATAGTAAGAAGTTGGTTCGTCATTTTGGTTGTGGTCTTATTAGGCTTCATCTTAAAGAGTTAATATTCAGTAACAAGAAGTTGGATCTTCTTGAACTTCACTTGTTATATGCCTTCATGGTAGTTCTCCAATATTTTCCAAACAGAGTAAACAATTGGACAACGTTGAATTCTACCACACTCTTCAAGTGATAAAGAGTTTATTATAATAATCATGGCTTTCTTATTTTTTCCATTTGCTTTCTTTTGAGGCTCTATCCAACCATATCTTGGAATGATTTCATCTTTTCCTTCAGCGTTCCTATTTGTTGGAGGTGTTTATTCCTTTAGAATGGTGTCACAAACTTCTACTCTGTCACTATCAAAATAAGTTTTCATTTTGAATTTCCAATTTGAATAGTATGCCCCATCAAAGAAAGGCTTGAGGTTATGAAATCCTTCATTGACCATAATTTTATTTTTACTAGCACTTGTTAGGCTTGAATGCTAGACCTAGATCTGATACCAATTGTTACCCAAAATAATAACCAAGAAAGGGGGTTGAATTGGTTGGGAAATAAAATTTTGCTCCAAGCAAATGACTAAAAATAAATAAAATGAAGTAGAGATATAGAGACATAAAATTTATAAAGGTTCGGTTGTTAACAAACCCTGCTGCTCTCTCCAATCTCAATTGGGTATTTCACTAACACACAAAGTGTTACAATAGAGTTTTCCTAACTCACTGTTAACTATGATATTTTACTCTCTTGACTAACACCTAACCCAATAACAAACCTTGTGTTTTTTTATGGCTCACACAAAAATCCTTACAAGTATTTCACTCACAACCCAAATCACTCAAACCCACTAATGAGTATTTGATTACAAGAATGAAAGAACTCACTAACTAAAGAGCTCAACAAACTAAGCAAAAATGGTTTTCATAATAAAAATTGCAAATAGATGAAGTTTGAGTAAATGCACAATGGCTTTACAAAGATTAGATGTTTGATAATATGTTGTCTTTTTTGTAGAAAATTCATAAATGATTGTATTTATACTTCCTCTAAGAAATAATATCGTTTGGAGTGTATTCAATACAAAACTAGTCATTCAACTACTTTTTCGTTCGCACCTGTCGATATTAAATACGCAGATTCACGGGTTTGACTATTCTTAGTGAAGTCATTTTTTAAAGTGGTGAAGTTAGTCGTGAATGCTTCTATCCATAATTTGCAAAACTTTTCACGGGTGTGACACTTCTTCACAAGAGGATTGTTTGTGCTTCACAAGAGGACTGTCTATGCTTCATAGGTAGGCCAAATGTTTCACAACCATGAACAATGAAAAATTTCAAGGTTTGGTGCGCACAAGCTTCACGGGTATGACCTTGTTTTCCACAGGCTTGAAAATGCAATTTCACAGGGTGGTTGTTTGCATTAACAGCGTGAACTGGCTTCACAGGTGTGAATGACATCTCAATTTCATGCTTTAAACTTCAATTCACTTGAATCAACTAGTTTTTATAGTTTAAGGAACATTTAATCTATCTAAACACGTTGAACACAAAATATGGAATACTTCTCAAGGTTTAATACTATAGGAGGAAGTACCAACTTATGGCCAAAACTTTTTTCGAGTTATGCAAATCTGACAGTAAGCTATCAATATCAAAGGCCTTTTCCACTTCTTTCCACGTATTCTATAAAAAAGAAAATCTTCAATCATCATCAAAATTTCTATGATTGAAGATGATATCTACTTGCCATTTCCATAGCCAATAAATGGTTAAAGCAAACATTCTTAGGTCACCATCATGAAGAGCACCTATTAAATTAACCAGTATTGAAAATTAAAGCCTTTGCTGCATTGATACATAGTTGTGCCAAGGATCTTGATCCACAGGGAGGGAAAACAGACACAGTCTCGAAATAAATGAAGCAGAGATTCTTCCTCAAAACCACAAATTGGACATGAATCATAATTAATAGACCCCCACTTACATCGCTCAACATTGGTCATAATTTTACCACGATAGGTAAGCCAAAGGAATATGCACATTCATTGAGGAGCTTTGATTTGCCATATTAATCTCCAAATATTGTTCTTCATGTCCTGCATATTCAACCGAGACAAAGAGTACATTGATTTTACCGTAAAAGTACCTGAGGGTGTCTAACCCCAAGAACAATGATCCTGAGAACCTCACCATTTGTAATCATAATTGCAATAATTTGTAATACAAAAGAAGAGGAAAAGGGGACTAAAATTCATCTACTTTCCACCCCCACCCCATTCTAATAACTTGATACACTTCTCCCTCTATCAAATCTGATATAGGCCCCGTTGCTATGGAAATCAATGCATTCTTTCCCACCTAATTATCAAGCTAAAAACGGGTGGTTGTTCCATTTCCCACTGATACTTGAAGACCTAGTTGGATGATTGGTATCGTTCCAACCAAACCATTCCAAAGATTTGAGGCTTCCTGAATTGCATTGAAAAACCCTAAGCCATTGCCATCTCCCCCAAATTTAACACGCAAGAGCTGAGCCTAGAGGGATTGTTGATTAGTAACTAATCTCCAACATACTTTAGAAGTGTTGCTTAATTAACGAGGCGAAGAGACCGTAACCTCAGACCATCACAGTCATGTGGCTTTGTTACTGTGTCCCAATTTATTAAATGAATAAAGTGTGTTCCATCTTCATGCGAAGTTCCTGCAAACTCCATTCCATCTCATCACATAGCACTATAGCATGCTTAGTCAGAGTAATCCGGCCAGCAAGGGATAATGACTTCAACTCGCCAGTTTACTTTTCATTTTATCATGAACATGTCGAAAATTTTTCCTTCAGACTCTTGATCCTGAAGTTGGGACTCCAAGATACAATCCCAAGTCAGAAGCGTAAGGAATATTGGCTACTTCTGATATTTGATTGGCTACCTTCTTATCTACATTTTTGGAAAACATAACTCGAGATTTGCCAAAGTTGACTTTTTGCCTAGACTGAAGGCAAAAATTATCTAGAATGCTTTTAATTTCACTCATTTGCCCAATAGATGCTTCCGCAAAAAGCACAATATCATTTACAAAAAATAAATGCAAGAGTCAAGGCCTATCTCGAACTGCATTTATGGGGTGCCAAGAACCTAAGGCCATTGCTTGGTTAATTATGTGACTTAATCTCGCAATACATAGAACAAAAGGATAGAGGGAAAAAGGAACCCCCTGACTATCCCCCACGATGGAGTGAAAGAATCCGTAGGATATCCATCCCACAAAATTCTCATATCATTAGTTGTGAAGTACAGTTCATAATTAAAGAGACCCAAGTTTGAGGCAAACCAATCTCATATAGGGTATCCTGCAAGAAATCCCAATTCAATCTGTCATAGGCTTTTTCTAGGTCTAGCCTGATAGCCATCAAAGCCCACCTCTAATTGTACCTGCGCATCGTGTGAAGCACCTCTTAAACCATAATATTATTTATCAGTGATTTGGTGGTGAGGCATAAAACTACATTGGTTAGGAGCAATGAGCTTTAGAAGGATGAGTGTCATGCTATTGATAATGACATTAGTCACCAAATTATATAGAACTGTGTATAAACTAATAGGACAATAGTTGCTTAATTTTTTAGGATTGGAGACTATAGGAATCAACACAATAAGTGTAGCATTAAGCTCTTTAGGAACCCGACACATAGAAAACCAATCCTGGACAAAAGCAAACATGTCCTTCTTGAGAAAGTCTTAGCTCTTTTGGTAGAAGGCCACAGGAAAATCGTCCACTCCATGGGCTTTATTTGGATTCATGTTAAATAAAGCAGCCTTTACATCCATCTTCTATATCAACAGGACGGGTAATATGACTCAATTTCTGAGGATCCAGCCGCGGAAAAGCCCTATGGATAGAAAATGCACCTCTACATCCATCATCAAAATAAAGATTTTGAAAATAAGATAGGACCATGGTTTTGAGATGATCTTCATTGTAGACCCAATTCCCTTCATCCATTTTTAGACAAATGATTTTGTTCCTTTGCCGTCTAATTTTTATAGCTAAGTGGAAGCATTTTGTGTTTCTATCGTCGAATGTTATCCTTTGACATCGCGACTTTTGAAACCACAGTAATTCTTCATATCGAAGCAAAGTCTTCAGCTCATTGTGAAGCTTTTTCTCTAGTTTAAGCAGACCTTGAATGTAACCATTTGCTAAACATCTTTATACTCCCTTAATGTGAGCCAAAACCCTTTGTTTTCTGTGAAAATATCTCCAAAAACATGTTTCCTCCAGTCATGCAACTTATTAGTAAAAGAAGAGGTTTTAGAAAATAAATCACCATCACTACTCCTCCAAGTTGCATATACCCACTGCATGAAATACGGATAAGTGTATCATGCAATTTGGAATTTAAATGGTCTAAGGCCATTAGAAGGACATTGATCATCTCCACAAAATCTTTATACACACAAAGCATATCTTTATTACCAATACCTTGGCAATTCCACGAAACAACCTTCATTAATAAAATTAAGAAGAAAAAAGAAGTTGTAACCGCTCTTGAGCCTTCAGTTCCATGTCACCACAAGCACCTAAGTCATCATCCTCTGCACCTTTGATTGGGTCACCCACAGCGAGCCACTAATCTTCTGCACATCAATATTGGGAGTTGTCGCATGAGGTATGGTAAGGCCATAAAAGTGGTCCTGTGGTCCCGAAAGGCATCCTTTCTCTCATAGCATTAGACTTATGGAAAATGGAGGTATGTTGAATGCTTTTTGTAGTATTATTTCCTTGAACTAGAACATGGTGATCCTCCACTGCTGCTATTTTAGACACTTAAAAGATTATCACTAGCTTCATGTGGGTTATCTTCCTCTAAGGGATCATCTGCTAAATCAAAAATCTTATTGTATCTCGTCATGTAACTAGGTCTGTGACATCCACTATCCCTCCCTCTTCCTCCTCGAATCATTGTAGAACGCTGATACAAATTTTGAATTGGTTTTCCAGCAAGAATCTCACCGGTCTCAGCATTCTGATCATTCTTAGAGGAATCATCATCTGACTCTTCCTCCTCGTACAACGCGTGAACCCATATGGTACCCCGCTGAGATTTTCTATTCTTAGTTTCTCTCCTTATTGTTTCTTTACATGGTTTTTTCAACACTAGCATCCATTGGCCATAATTCTCGGTGACTTCGTGTAACACCTCTTTATATGGTTAGGATAATCCCAACTAAGGGGATATATTACATCATCATACAAGAATTAATGTGAATGTTTCCTTTTTAAAAAATCTTTTATGTGTATCATGGTCATAATGTCTACAATTTAAAATCTATGAAATAAAAATGTAGTAATTATATCCATAAAAGAGTTTGAACTTTAATAACCTTGAAAGGTTTACAAAACAATATTCATTACAAATTAAATATTTGCTCAGAAGAGTCATAAACCACAAAACCCAATGTTTCAAAGACTTGGACCAAAATGTAAAGACTTTACAAAAAGGGTCATCAATGTGACATACCTTGTATCCGATAATGACTCTGTAGTAGCAAGCTCTTGTCTTCTGTAACCCTTCTAGCTTCTCACACTCCACCTTCATGAGAAACACAAAGATCTCTCACAAAGAACTTTCAAATTACAAGTAATTACATTCGCACATAAATAAATAAATAAAAAGTAAAAAAAAATCATGATTATTTTCCATTAGTACTTTTCTTAATTTCTTTAAGATGTTGATCTTACTAAACTATACATTTTCAACTTATCAAATTTGTTACATTGGATCTTCACATTTTAATTACATTATATCAAATTCGTATATTGTCTATTATTTTTTTCATTCTTTGAGTGACACATATCTCTATATTTTCTCATGTGAATCATATAGTATTAAAAGTGAGGATATGTATCACTCATATAATGAAAAAAGTAATAAAAACAATAAGAAAAAATTAATAAATATTTCTGAATCATATATATCTTTTCTTAATATTACATACTTTTTCGAGTGAGATTAAAATAATATATCATATCAAAAAAAATATTGTATTAAATTCTCGATAAGTAAAAAAATACCTTCAATAAAATCTTTTGAAAAAAAAAAGTTCAATAAAGATTTAATGAAACAAAATCGTTAAGTAGAGAACTTGAGATAAGTTGAGAATGATAGTTTTAACTCCATCATTCTTATCCTGGATTAGTATTGTAAAAGGACTTTGTGGATGCTGCCTTGAAAGGTATGAATAGCTATTCAGCAATTATCCTTGTGATCAAGTTTTTTTTTAATAATAGAATAAAATTCATTCGAAAATTTAAAAAAAAAAATTCAACACATCTGAAATTTATGATATAAGACAATGGGAATTTATTGTTAATAAAGTAAAAAAAATCACAATTTGTTACGGTCATTATTTCTGACATGTCAAGTTGTGAAGCCATTGTATTCATAAACAGTTTCAGCATGACAACCATCGGTAGAAAAAAAATTTCATTTAGATATAGATCTAAGCCACTCATAAAAGACTATGACACCTCAAAATAAATGAAGATAAAATAAAACACATAATAGATGAGGACACAAATCTTTATTATGAAAGAAACAAATTAAAATTCAATAAGTGAAAAAAAAAACACCAAAACAAACCACATATCTTTGATGAACAATGAAAAATTTTATATTATTAAGCATAAAATGAGGAAAAAGAAGAAGAGAGGGCTACCCACAGCAGCCCTTAAAGAACAACTAAGAATAAAAAGAGAATAAGATAAGGAGAGGGTGGACTGTAGAGTTGACAATTTGTGTTTTACACGTGTAAATGTATCGCTATGTTATTCGTATCAATTTAAGTGTATCATTTCATGTGTCATGTAATCGTATAACTCATTTATATATATATATATATATAACTAAAAGTTTTTTATAAATATATATTAATATAAATATGCGTATACAAAATAAAATTTAAGTATTGAATTATCTATACAATTATTACTAATACAAATTATAGATAATTTATTAATTTTATTCACATATATCAATATAATTAATTATAATATAATATATTGTAATTAAAAATATTAATCATATTAGACACATTTATATCGTGTCGTATCCAAAATTAATACAGCTTGATCAAGTTTGTAAGTTTCCCACAGGATAAATCTGACCCCTTCTTCTGTTTCCGCCCTTTTACTTGCAAATGCAATATAGGCGTTAGGTTCAGCAATAATGATATCCCCCAACATTCCTTCTTTTTTTTTCTATTTTTTTTATACCCATATTAGATACGAGATTGGGGGAATTATTTGTACCGCATTTCTAGTAGAAAAATTTATTATATATTAATAATTAGAATATATTCATATTCCAATTAAATTATCCAATTAAATTAAAGAGAGGGATTCGAACCCTCGGTTTATCCAGGAGATGTCTTTTATTTGCATTCACGCCTTTTGGAAAGAGTTGCTAAATCAAGTTCTCGTTTAGGTGAAAGAAGCATGAGAACAGTCAATTAGAAATTGAAAAATTGGATTATCAAATTACGAAATTAATTTTAATTGGAACACAGAATAGGTTATCTACATGAATATATACAGGTATGTGAAACACGAAAGGCGTTATATATTGGTCAAGATTAATAACTCAAAAAGTATTTGCCTATTTGATGCTACTCAAGGAACCTAATTTTGTGGGTTGCACTTGCAGCAAAAGGAATATGTGTAGATCAGTATAAATATGGATCATAATGGAATCATAAATAAATAAACATAAAAAGTATATTCTTCATTGCAAATCGGTAGCGTCCCTAATGCATCGAAGTAATCAATTTGGATCTCTGGTATAATTTGTAGTTCAAGAACAATTGCATGGTTAAAAAGAAAATAAATAAATATATATATATATAAAGAGCTTGTGAACCAAAGCTTGCTAAATTCCTTACCTGAAAGCTCAAAAAGATGTCTTAATTACAACTTAGTGACTCACTAGGGCGAAATCTCTTAACGATGTTACGAGGCCTATTAGAAGTCAACTATAGGAAAATTTAACAAAAAGGAAATTGAAGAAAAGGTAAGAAAAAAAAATTTCAGTGAATATTGAAAACTTGAAAATAACAATGACAATGATATTTGCGTAGTTCTTACTTCCACACATCATTCATATTTCGTTACAGTAAAAATGTACAACATGACTAATCTACCAGAAATGGAGACTGACATTTGTGTAGTTTTTACTTCCACTTCGTTCATATTTCATCATAGAAAAGAACAGAATGATACACCAGAAATGGATTTGCTTTACTGGTATGAAATCATCATACGGTTACAACAGCTAAGCAAGCGGTTGACGATCTCCTTCGTTTTGCACCCCAACACAGGTTCAACCTAACGATCTTCCTTTTAGTTCCAAGATAACCATAACAGTTTGGAGCACCACATTGGCACTTCACTTCTGGCCCAAATTGTACAAATCTACAAAACAAATAGCTGAAAATCAAAATTCAATTTCTAACACTTGTGTTCTAGGTCCTGAAAATAAGTCTCAGATTTTGTGCTACATAAAATCCAGACCACTATAGCATTACTGCATGCAGAAGCCATTCTATGGCAATTGACATTTCAGACATATTAGCTGATTCCATTGCAACTACTAAACTTAAGACCTAGGTAGGAGAAGCCCAATGGATAGGACATAAAAATCTCAATTGGATGTCCTAGGGAAAGTTCAAATGTTAGAATTGCAGTGAGGGATTTATGAGATGGGCAAAAATGGTTTTTCATTATGCAGCTCATGTTGCAATAGCTTGATAATGTGAGAAGGTAGGGAAAGATGAAGAATGTCACATCACTTATTTACAAACATGTTAGAAGTCTTTATAAAGGCTGTCATAAAATTTTTTGAAATGAGAAAAATTTTTGGAGGGAAACTTAAGTGCACCAAATAATATTAAAAGTCTAATTATGACAATTGGCCACATGGCACATGTGGATTAAAATAATAATTTCATTTTATTTATTTTAAATTTAACAAAATTACAAATAGATATGTCCGCCCATAAAAAGACATGTTTGTTTATAAAAAGACGTCTATTTGTGAAGAGACATGTTTGTTCATGAAAAGAAATTTATATTTATAAAAAGACATGTTTGCTTGTGAAAGACATTTTTTCGTGAAAAAACATGTCTGTCTATAAAAAGGTGTCAATATCTATCATTAACTACCTCCAAAACTCTACAAATATAGACATAATGATATAATTTTGTTATCTTCTTCTTCCTTCTCTCAAATTCTTCTCATAGACGTTCTTATATGTTCTTAAGGAAAATCTTCAAGAATTATTGCCTGTAGATTTTGATGGTTGTAACCTGTAAAGTTTATTGCCAATTCTCATCAACAATACTTTGAATTTAATATGGTTGATAATATGTTTATTATGGATCAAGTTCATGAATTGCAAGTCCTTGTTTCTAAACTTCTGAATCTAAAAGTGGTAGTTCCTGAAGCATTGCAAGCAAGAACAATAATAACAACATTGCCTCCTAGTTGGAATGATTACATGAAGAAATTATTACACACCATAAAAGATTTCTCCCTTGAACAGATTAAGAAACACTTGTAATTGAAAAAGGAGGCTAGAAGTCTTGTTAAAAAAACACATATCTGAATCTACAACAAAAGTGAATTTTATTGACAGGAACCAAAAATCGGAGAATCAAAGAAATGCTAGAAGAGAAAATTTCCTAATGCAACAGGTTCATCCAATTCAAACAACACCAAGAATCCTAAGATGATGGGCAAAGGGAGTGTTGAACTGAATTTTACTACTGGAAAGAAGTTGTTGCTGCTTAATGTTCTACATGTAGCAGAAATAAGAAAAAATCTTGTTTCCGCAAGTCTGATCTGTTAGAAGGGATTTAAGGTTGTCTTAGAGTTTGATAAAAATAATTCTGTCCAAAAATGGTTTGTTTGTGGAAAAAGGCTATGCGTGTGAAGGTATATCCAAACTTAGTATTAATAGTAAAGTGAATGTTCCCGTTTGTACTATTGAGTTATCTTTATCTTTTTGGCATTAAAGATTGACTCATGTTAATTTAATTCATCAAAATATGTCTAAACATGGCTTGATTTCTTATAAACATGAAGAGAAAAAGACGTGAAATCTGTATACAAGCAAAGGTAATTAAAAAAACCTTTTCCAAAAGTTGAAAGAAATACAGGATTAATAAAAATTGTACATTCTAATATATGTGAACTAAATGGAATACAAAATAGGGAAGAAATAAGTATTTTATCACTTTCATAAATAATGCCTATAGATATACTTATGTGTATTTAATGAAAAATAAAGATCAAGCATTCAAGATGTTCAAGAAAGGGAAAGAAAATTACGATTTTAAGAAGTGACAGAGGTGGTGAATATTTTCCATTGGAATTCTCACAATTTTGAGAAGAAAATGAAATTATTCACCAAACTAGTGCTCCATATACTCCTCAACAAAACAGATTAACAGGAAAAAAAATCGTACACTAGTAGACATGTTAAATGCAATTATAGTAAATTCAAAATTACCAACAAATTTGTAGTGAGAAGTATTACTCACTGCCTATCACATTCATTACATAATTCCCTCAAAAAAATTCAAAGTTTCTCCATATGAAGTATGGAAGAATAAGAAGCCAAACCTAAATTATCTTAGAGTTTGGGGTTGCCTAGCCTATTATAAAGTTCCAAAACCTAGAAAAACGAAGATGGGACTTAGAGCTCTTAAAGGAGCCTTTGTTGGGTATGCGCAAAATTCAAGGGCATACAGAATTTTAGATTTAGATTCTAATGTCATTGTGGAAACAAGGGATGTTGAATTCATTGAGACCAAGTTTCATAAAGATTCAAATGTTATTCGGGAATCTATCAATGTTAATGAGCCTGCTATTAAATCAAGAATTGATACTAATTTTGAATCAACTTTTAGAAATAAAATTAATCCTCCTACTGAAATTAGGAGTCAAACATGCTAAAAAAGAAAAGAATTTACATCCAAATTGTATATCCTTACAATCTATTGTTTTCCTTGTTGAAGGCAATAGGGCAATGGTACTTAACCAATTTAATTAAATGTTCAGGAAGATCTGAAAACATTTAAAGAAGCTATACAATCCAGGAATGCATCATTTTGGAAGGAGGCAATTAATGATGAAATGGAATCACTATTATCTAATAATACTTGGATCTTAGCAGATTTTCTACCTAGTTCTAAAGCAATTGGATGTAAATGGGTTTTTAGAAGAAAATATAATACAAATGGTTCAATTCAAACGTTCAACGCAAAGCTTGTAGCAAAAGAGTTTAGACAAAAGGGATTAATTTGATACTTATGCACCAGTTGCAAGAAGTTAACATCCATTAGAATACTTTTGGCTTTAGCTTTGGCTTCAATTTACAATTTATATGTACATCAAATGGATGTTAAACAACATTTTTAAATGGTGATTTGGATAAGGATGTATACATGGAGCAATCTGAAGGCTTTGTTTTACCAAGAAATGAAAATAAAGTTTGCAAGTTAATAGTCTTTGCATGGATTAAAACAAGCATCCAAACAATGGCATGAGAAATTTGATTTTGTAATCCAAAAATATGTTTTTCAGTATAATGACGTTGATAAGTGTGTTTATTCTAAGTTTACAGAATATTTTGGAATAATCATAGTCTCTATGTAGATAACATATTGATTATTGAAACTAACATATTGGGTGTGAATGATGCAAAGAAGTATCTCGCCTCAATTTAACATGAAAGATTTAAAAGAAGTATATACAATATTGGGTATCAAAGTAAGGAAACATAGTAGAGTTTTATTCTTTGTCAATTTCATTATATTGAAAAGGTATTAAATAAATTTAAGCATTCAAATATCAAAAAAGCAAATAATTCATATGATGTTTATTGCAAATTGACTGAAAATAATGGTAGAACAATAGCTAAACTTGAATATGCAAGTGTTATAGGTAGTTTAATGTGCGCTATGCCTTCCACTAGACCGGATATTACATTTACTGTGTGTAAATTGTCTAGATACACTAGCAATCCTATTGTAGATCATTGGAAAGTAATAGCAAGAGTATTTGGTTATTTAAAAAAAAATGTGAACTTTGGATTATTCTATAATAAATTTCCAATTGTGTTCGAAGGTGATATTAATGCTAGTTGGATATCTAACACCTATGACAATAAATCAACCTCCGGATGGGTTTTTACCTTAGGAGGTGGTGCAATTTCTTGGGCATCAAAGAAACAAACTTGTATAACATATTCTATCATGGAAGCAAAGTTCGTAGCTCTTGGGGCAGCAAGGAAGCAGAATGACTAAGAAATTTACTATTGGATATTAAGTTGTGGCCACAACCATTGCCAGCCATGTCTTTACACTGTGATAGTCAAACAACTATGTCTAGATCTTATAGCAAAGTCTATAATGGAAAATCAAGACATCAATCTCAAATATGAATATGTGAGACAATTAATTTCTAATGGTATCATTATCATTGTCTAAGTTAAGTCTTGTAATAATCCAGCAGATTCGTTTACTAAAGGGCTCTCAAGAGATTGGATTAGAAGTACATTTGATGGTTTAGGCTTAAGATCATTTGTTTAATAATGAGAACCCAACTTCTTCTAGTACATCACTAGTAAAAGTTCAATGAGTAATAACATGTTATTAGTAAGGGCACTAAATACTGAATTTTTTATTGTCTCATAAAATTAGTACTAGTTAAACAAAGGAGAATGAGTGTTAGCACTCTTAATGAAGTGTTAAAATTTATTCATTTGAATAAGGACTTCACCTATATAAACATAAGAAGAGGTGTCACTTCAACAAATAAATGAATTTGTAAATGTTCATGATTAAAGAGTTAGTAGCACAAGGCCTTATAAGTGCTAATATAATCGGTGAACTTTTAATTAGAATAAGTATTTCAAGTGTATAGTATTTCCAATTCTAGAACTACAAATATGTGTTTAAGTTAATTCGTCACCATGATTAAAATTTTAGTATGCACGAAATATTTATAACCTAATATTATCGAGCTAAGTTAGGGATTGTTGTAATAGTTTGATAATATGAGAAGCTAGAGAAAAATGAAAAATCTCACAACACGTATTTACAAACATATTGTGTCAAATCATTATTTGAAATGGAAAGAAAATATTTGGAGGGAAACTTAAGTGCACCAAATAATATCAAAAGTTTAATGATGGCACTTGGCACTTGAACACATGGCATGTGTGGAGTAAAATAATAATTTTATTTTTTTTATTTTATTTTAAATAAATATTTGTTCGTGAAGAGGTATGTCTATTCATGAAGAGACATATAACGCTCGCTAAGTAGGACCTAGTTAATAAGTTGATTTAGAGATATTATAGATGTGTTTAAGGGTTTGGTTAAGAAAAAGAGTGAAGAAAATATGAGAAAAGTGAAAATTTTCATAATCACACCCATGACTCATGTCCCCGTCGTGAATGATATTTTGAGATGTTTCATGCCATGAGTGATTGGGTCATGCCCATGAATATCGTCAGATATAAAACCCCAATAGTTATTTTTTCTTTCTCTCATGACCTAAACTCAAAAGAAACTCTAGAATTCGAAGTTCCACATACCAAATATCAATATCTTGTGTTTTTCTTGGATTCCTAGACCAAAACACCTACACCAACATCAAAGATCGAAGTTTAACAAGTTTTTGAGAGTTAGAAGCCCAAGGAAGATTGTGTTCTTGAGGAGGGCCAACCCAAAGAAGAAGTGAGTCTGAATCTTTCTTTCTAGCTGTGTTTCCTTCAATCTCTCTTATTTTTTACAAGCTTTCATAGCATTTTTCCATGTATATTCTGTTTTTTATAGAGACTCATTTCCATATGGGTTAGGTTTTGGTTTTATCATGAGTTTTTATGATTTAAGACCCCTCTTTAAGCTTGATTAAGGTTATAGCAAGATTTAGTGAGAGGTTATGTGAATTTAAAGTTATATAAGAGGTTTAAGGTTAAGGTTTGATATTTTATGGCTTTAAAAGTTAAGCATAAGATGTATAGAAGTTGATAGATATATATTATATGTGATAGTAGTTGGAAGAGAATGTGGTGAAACCTACCAAGGGGACAAACAAGCTTGAGAGAAGCTTGGTTTTGAGACTCCATTAAAGGTATGTACATATATATATATTTAAATTCCAAATTGATGGCATGATGTGTTAAATATATGTTAAATGCCTTTGTATGCTATAAATGCTAGCTCTTATTTATAATGAGTTTAAAAAAGGTAATTAATGTCATAATGTTACAAGAATTGAATGTTAAGTATGCTTGATAAGAATTATTAATGATGTTACGTCGTAAAGTGAAATAAATGTGCCAAATGTGCAATTATGAGTATAATGAACGATGATGGCTTTAGTGGTTGAAAGAACTAATGATGCATTTATGTATAAGGAATCATGGATAATTGTTAATATGTATAATGAGCATGAAAAGAGGAAATTGAATGATTATGTGTTCTTAGAGTTCAATTGATGATTTAGCATGATAATGCATGTTTGATGAGAATATTGTTAAGAAAAGATTATCATGGGACAGCTATTAGAGCCTTTGTATGTGGATTTTCTGGAAAATCCAAATTCACGCCCATAACATAAGGTTTGCGGTTGTAAATCATCAACCTGAAACTGCCCAAATCTGGCAGAAGGTTTCACGGTTTGAGTCACCACTTGACTCACGGCTGTGAATCACGAAAGTTATGCCAGTGACTAATTCTTCGTGCCCGTGAAGAAATGTGCAGTTTTGGACAAAGACATTCATGACTTTGTTCATGATTTGGTTTGCGGGTATGGGTGACAGTGAATGAACCTTCATGGCCATGAACACATAGTTCATGCCCGTGAATCAGATTTAAAATATTATATGTTGTTTCTTCCATGACTGCAATATATGGATATGCACGTATATTTCCATTATGGTATGATATAAATATGATACATGGTGAAATTCATATGTTCCAACGCTATGTTATAAGATAAAGATTTATTTAATAAGTATAGCAAAGAATATTAGAAAAATAAAGCTCAGGCTCAATACTAGGACTAGAAGTAGGATAGAAGGCATGTCATTAAAGGAATGTAAAGTACCGTAGTTAGATGATATACAATAATTTCTTATAAGGACAAAGTGGCTTAAGCTCGAAGAACGTCATTGATTCTATATTGCATGCAAAAGATATATATTTTACTCAATCAAGGTAGTTTAAGCTCAGAGAACGCTTTTGACTTGAGGAGCCCAGACAGGCATACATGATTAAAAACAGTGGTAGGGTAGCTTAAGCTCGAAGAGCATTCCTATTCACAACTCATATCCGAATAGTTCAGGTTGAGAATTTTTGGGCTAAGATGCTAAAGTAAAAAAAATGAATATATTATAATGAAAAAAGGATTTAATGACACATGTATACGATGACAATAATATGTTATATGTTATGAACACCGGTAAGTGTTTGATTAAACATGATATATAGGTATAGTATGTTATTAGTTCCATAAGATGAAGTATATCATATGATACTATGATCTCATTGTCATGTTTGATGTTTTAATATGATGCCATGAATATGAGGTGTGTTGATTTCTTATGTGACTGCATATTAAATTTTTATGCTTATATATACTACCAAGATTTCAATAGCTTAGCGTGCGGGTGTTTCCCCACACAAGTCGAAGCCCAATAGATAAAGATAGTGGTTGATCCAGATAAGTCAGCCCAAATTCAAAGACAACATAGCAGACTTGACAAGGATCGATGATATGTCATATTTTGCATTTTGTATATAACATATGAGTTCATGAGTTTTTACCTTCATACATGTGGCACTGGCTCATTTAGTTGGATTAATCCTAATTAGATGAAAAGATACTACAAGACATGTTTGTTCATGAAAATACATATTTGTTTATGAAAAGACATGTTCATTTGTGAAGAAACATGTCTATCTATGAAAAGGAGTCAATTCTAACTATCATTAACTACCTTCAAAACTTTATAAATATAGAGATAATGATATAAATTTGTTACCTTTTTCTTCTTCCTATTTCTCTTAAATTCTTCTCATAGACATTCTTATAAGTTCATCAGGAAAATCTTCAAGAAATGTTTCCTGCAGATTTTTATAGTTTTGTTGTATTCTGTAAGGTCTATTGCTAATTCTCATTAGCAATCTTTGATAGTGGGGCAATTAATACCTTAAAAATAGTGTTCTTCACATGCCTCGAAGTCTATTATTACCCCATGTTTCTAACAGCCCAACCATCAGATAGGGAGACATGGGTCATGAATCTAGCATCCTTATTTTCTCTATTTGATTCTTAGTTTTGTTCAAAAGAAAGACCATTGCCATAAATAAACACATATGAAGATCAATATTAATATTAATAGATGAATGGACTGAAAACAGGGACGCCTAAAGATCAACGTTGATACTAGTGTTGTGAGCCTGCGACTGATGCTTGTGGCATTACAAAGATTTGTTCTCTGTGCTACACTATGAGTAGAATTATTGCTGGCTTTTTCATTATCAGCAATTGTTACGTGATTAAGATTAGAGAAGCGAATTAATGAGATCATGCAAATTAAATATGTTGAATACCTGTAATCATATGTCAATGGTTCTCCAACTTTTATTGAACGGTAGGCAAACAAGCCTACTCGTGTCTCTCCTTCAACCTGCCTGATCAAAAACAAATGTAAAAGGATTACAAGTTGAAATTATGTGCGAATTGAAGGATTTCGTAAACACAGTAACTACTGAGATTGCACATCAAATTCAATTATTAAATAAATGGCAGGTACTTCAAAAATTGTGACCAGAAATTTCCTGAAAGATGTATAAACCATTCATTCAGATCTTACTTAGACTATAAAATGTATTGTAAACAACAAAAGATACATATTCAAGTTTTTGAATCATAAATTTCTAATATAGAGACAACTTAAATAACTTCAACATGTAAAATCAACCTGATTTAAAAGAAGAATAGTAGCTAGTTCAAAGTAGTTGATGGGTGGAGGATTTCACAACAATTTTCATTCAGAAGCAATGCAATCAGGTCTCTAACATATTCAACTGTAAAATAAATATTCCAAATGTCTAAGAAAAGCAAGAGTTTCTAGAATCTCTAAAAGACTAAATAAATAGAGCAAAGTAACTGACCACTTTTCCATGATACAGTTGGGATCACAACTGTGATTTAGAAAGCGAGATGAATTCCCCTTGAAAGTCGCATCAATTGTGAAGTCTTTTCGAATTTCACACATGTAAAAGTTTTGTAGACCTTTGTATTTCATGTCCCAAAGCCTTCGTTCACACAGTGCATCATCAATGACTGAAAAAAGAAAACAATTTAGCTCATACTTATTTTTAAAGACATATTTCAGCTTTTAATTTGTAACAGCGAAAATATAATGATTGATCATGGTGATGATTTGAAGAGAAATCATTCATGCTACTTGTAAATTAAATCTAAACACCATTCTTAACTTGACCATAATAGACTACCAACCTTGAGAAACTGAAAATATTTGTAAATCAATGCTAACCTAATATTTACCCAAAGTCAACAAGAGATGAAAACAAAGATAATGATGATTTAACAACAATACAGGAAAAAAAAGATGGATGAAGCATCAATTTTTAATACCTTTAATAATCCATAAGCATTCAGTAAAACTAACTTAACAATCATAAAACAAAAAAAAATAAATTGAACAAATAAATCAGTTGTCAAAACTATAGGTCTGAAGCTTGTATTTTGGCTAGCCATGTGTTGCAAACACAAGGTATGACCAATATAACTTAGCAGTCGAGAATAAAAATTTGCTCTATGCCTCAATTGTAAAATTTTGTTTAAATAAAATAAATGCAATTAATATATGATGATAAAATGCATAAACTTTCATAAATTATCTATTACTTAGGTCAACAAAAAACCATGTTAAAACACATTGAAAATCTAACGTTTTCACGTCATTGGAAAAGGAATATCCAGACAACAACAAACAAAAGGCTATGTTTTTCACTTGTAGGTTGAAAATAAAATTAAAGAAAATCTCAATTAGTCGTGTGAAACAGCTATTAGCTTTCAGCATGCACAACAGAGCTGGGCCTTCAAAGTCATATATATCTATATATATATATATATCCTTCTAGGAGTGTTTGTTATGTATGCGGGGATGACTATCCAACAGCAATACTAACAGTAAAGGTCGTTGTCCGTGAGTAATTAACCATAGTTTGATAACCATGTATAGCCACAAACCTATAGACTAGTAGCCATTACATTAAGTAAAATCATGTTATGGTTCTAGGTTTTAGCTTGTTGCAGTAGTTTATTTTTAATAGGACTGATAGTAATTAAATTACCATAGAATTAGTAGTTTATTCTATTAAGGCAGAATTAGTGGTAGTTCCATGTTTTCCTAAAGTTTCCTATCTTTTTAGGATTCCTTAAATCTTTGCTTTCCTATTTTTTTGTAATCTCTAGCTTTGATATTTTCTTGCTTGTAATCTATATTTAAAGGGAGTTCACAACAACAATAATAAGAAAAGAAATTTCAGAAAAATTAAGAGATTTGGTTCTCTCTCCAACAAGTCCTAAGATCAGGGTTCACTTTGACAAATTCAAAGGTCCAGTGCCACAATCTGGGGAACATAACAAATCATCCGTTGATTCCATGGCCAAAAACCCAGAAGGAACTAGGAAGAAAAATTCAATGCATTTTCTTATAAGGCTTAAACCATACGGAACCCCTCCAATTTGTCCATTTTCTCATATTGCTCCCTTAATCAGTCTTTGGTCATATTTGTCCCCTGAATGTTTTTTTTTGGATCATATTGCTACCTCAAAAATTTTAAAAACGATATGTTGCACCACAATCTGCTGACGTATCAACTGGAGTACAAATTAACAGAGATTATTGTCACATCAGCAAATTGTGATATGGTATGTCTTTTTAAAATTTCAAAGGTGACAATATGTTCCAAAAACAACGTTCAGGGGGCAAATATGACTAAAAACTGGTCAATGGGCCAATATGAGAAAAATGAACAAATTGGAAGGGCCGCATATGATTTATGCCTTATTATAATCATTGCCCATTTGAAAAAGAATAATTAAGATACACTTAAATATATATATATATATATACAAGAATACAAAAACCAAATATAACTACCTTCACCAATATACTCAATTATAAAATCTCCTTTATTTATTGGTTCAGCTGCCTCCACTCCCCAACCACAAAGTTCAGTCTGAAAAAAAGGAAAATAAACTATCATACTATGTCAGTGATTAAAAAAAAATCCCATCTACGATTGTTAAGAAAACCATTGAACTAAAATATTTAACCAAGATCCAATTTTGCAAAATACAAAATGAAAGTACTTTACAACTGTATGCGAAAATTCACCTTGACAATTTTGATTTTTTTCTCCCTGCGAAATGGTTTATTGGTGCAACTTTCAGGGCAATGGCAAGCCCTTGAGCAGCTAATGCATTGAACCCTAGCAGATTATACCAAAAGGAGAACACCATATAATATAATGAGCCAAATGTACCATAAAGCTTTAGCAGCCCTAATTTGTGAAGAAATAAAAGACATAACTGATGCAAATAATGCAATAAAAGGATCGACTGTACAATACAGATGTTCATCAAAATTGCAAAGAGTTGGCAAACAGGCATGACAGATTGTTGAAAATGAAAATATATTGACACATGAAAGTAAAGGTGCCAGTTAAGAATAAAGTAAAGTAGTAAAAAGACAGCAGGACCCTCTGCAATAATTTGAGCAATAGCCACAAGCATTGATGGATCTATTTACAAGAAAGAAAATAATTATGTATAGTTAACAGTTCAAATATAAATTTAACCCCCTATAGTTCCTCTATAAATTTCAAGAAATTTTTCAAGTATAAAAAAAACTGGCAGATCCTTCCATTTAATCCCAAATTGAAGGGCGAGAATAACTAAAAAGAAACTAATTCGGATATACAAGAACCTTGCCCTTCAATCAGATCAAAACAAGAAACAGATTCATTTAAAAGAAACTTTAAAAACTCCAAAACTGAAAATGATAAAGCTAAATAATAAAAAGGTAAATGAGACAATGCCAAATCAAATCAAAACTTGGAATCATTTAGGAATTACCTGCAAACACAATCCTCGCAACAGGTAGAACTGCAGTTTGTGCATCCAACGTCATTGTCAGCATCACCACGCTTCTTCTTGACGAGATAAACATCTAATCTCAATTAAGGCAAGTCCCAGAAACAAATGCTTAGTAATGGTAACCATAATAACAAAAAAAAAACAAAAAAGAATATCAACAAAAGTGGCAAGTCATTTATCAAATGAAGATACAGTTACCAAGTATTGTCAGCACGTGAGTTAGATCAAAAAACAGTATAAGCACACGACTACATAGACACACAAGTAGGATACTGCGCCTGATATGGACATATGGAGGCAGTTCTTGTTTATTCACCATCAGACCTTTCCATGTTAAGTCAATCTTGAATTCCTCATCAACATAAGGTAGAGGCAAGCAACAAAATACTTCCTAAACAAGAAATGCAAAAGGTAAGCTTGTTAAATGGCAAAAAAATATATATTTGTCTAATATCCATGTTTGTTAAAAGACAGACAGCATTTCAACCTTAACTAGTTATGTAGTGCAATTTGTCTGTTCTAGGTGTGGGAAATATTGGAGTAATGGATTCTTATGGTGAAGTAGCTACTGTGATGGCATATGAGAAATAAGCATTATATAATGAAACTTAGACAAAAAGACTCAAGGTTACTTCATATCGATCAAATTGGTATGTCATGGAGGAGCTAATAGATAATTGCAGCAAGAATGCAATAGTATCTAAAAATTAATTTTAGACAAATTTAGTGACAAAATCACCAATGCAGATTCTAAATTCAATTAAGGAAGTCATGATAATGTTTGTAGGAAAATGAAGGTCTCAATTTATGCAATGTAGGAAGGTTGTTGAAAATGATTTGACCATGTTGATATATCCATGAATACACCTATCTAGAAGGATAAGCAAGTTCAAGCAGGAAGCTAAGAATAGAAGAGATGCACTAATGAAATGGCAAATTAGATAGAATTAGACTTTGAGTGGAACCTAATAGCAAATGAACTGTGTCACTAACACCAACTGCATAGGGCTAAGGTTTAGTAGATACAACTAAGTCAAATATGTCATGTTACATGGAGTTAGTGCATATATGTAACAATTGGCTCAATCCAATCCTCATATCTGAAGATAAAGTTTTTGGCTATTCGTCATGTTATAAAGAAGTGGCATGACAGCATTACTATTCTAGGAAACAACAAACATGCAACTTATTTCCTGCATCATGTTCATTGATGAATAAATCAGTCTTGCTTTTTCCCATTAATCTCCAACTCTAAAAGGTGTGTTTCAATCATAAAACATTTATAGTATCTAATGAAATGGCAAAATTAGATAGAATTAGACTTTGAGTGGAACCTAATAGCAAATGAACTGTGTCACTAACACCAACTACATAGCGCTAAGGTTTAGTAGATACAGCTAAGTCAAATATGTCATGTTACATGGAGTTAGTGCATATATGTAACAATTGGCTCAATCCAATCCTCATATCTGAGGATAAAGTTTTTGGCTATTCGTCATGTTATAAAGAAGTGGCATGACAGCATTACTTTTCTAGGAAACAACAAACATGCAACTTATTTCCTGCATCATGTTCATTGATGAATAAATCAGTCTTGTTTTTCCCATTAATCTCCAACTCTAAAAGGTGTGTTGCAATCATAAAACATTTATAGTATCTAATGAAATGGCAAAATTAGATAGAATTAGACTTTGAGTGGAACCTAATAGCAAAATGAACTGTGTCACTAACACCAACTGCATAGGGCTAAGGTTTAGTAGATACAGCTAAGTCAAATATGTCATGTTACATGGAGTTAGTGCATATATGTAACAATTGGCTCGATCCAATCCTCATATCTGAAGATAAAGTTTTTGGCTATTCGTCATGTTAAAAGGAGTGGCATGACAGCGTTACTTTTCTAGGAAACAACAAACATGCAACTTATTTCCTGCATCATGTTCATTGATGAATAAATCAGTCTTGCTTTTTCCCATTAATCTCCAACTCTAAAAGGTGTGTTTCAATCATAAAACATTTATAGTATCTATGTATGCATGTATCTATCTAGGGCACATAAATGTTCAATAAGAAATCTGACCTCTATATCACTTGTTGGAACCATATGCTGCTCATTCAACAAATACGTCAGTCCTGTTTAACCAGCCTAATCAATAAAAATAAGAATGGTAAAAATAACAAATCACCATCAAGGCAATGGATTTCCATTGGCTGACCTCAAAAGCAATTAACTTTTTCTTCACAATAAAATATTAAATCTCTCATTATTACCCTCACATTCGTAACTACTGAACAAATAGGGTTATGACAAGTAAAGAACAGGGACAAGAACCTCATAGATTGAGCTGTGGTGATACATACAATCAACAATTGAATAAAAACTAGTTCAAATTTCAAAGTACCATTTGTACAAATAAGACTCACATTTGTTACATGATTTCTTCTTCATATAGATATTAGAGTATCTATGGGGCAAAAAACACAAAGCACGCGAAAAGAAACTGAAGTTAATAGATAAATAAAAAGCACAAAGATAGAAGGAAAACTCTGCTCATGATTAACATAATTGATCTATGATGTGAGCAGATAAAGTAAATAAAAGGTTATTCAATAATGTACCACATTGGACATCAATCACACAAATAAGCACAATGTTTGACACTTACTTGAAAAGCATGCAGTTCAGTATGAAAATGAGGCTGCAAATTTAAGTTTTAACTGAAAGCTTATAAAATGAACCAGCTCAAAGCAAACTACTAAAAATATGATTGAAAACTTTGCTTGTAGATTACTAATACATATTTAGCCAAATAAATGTTGTAAAAGAGTTCATTATTTTGACTACTGCAAAAGTGTGGGCACAGACTGTTAGAAGATATTGAATTGAATTACTTTTTTATGTAGTTACTAACAGAAGTTCGAGCTGTTATGCTGAGTTTATAATCAAAGAGAGAAAATGTTAACAGAGATATAATTTGGAAATCAGATACAAATCAATGACCATAACCTAATTCCTTATCATAAAGCTAAATGAAGCAAGAAAACATGTACAATGCATAGCCAACTGCAACCACACTTGGACTCTAGAAGTTCAGTTTTTTACATTCCATATCTAATTTAAAAGTTTAAGCCTTTAAGGTTCAAACAAGAAAATCTCAACCAGCACAAACAAGAAATTCAACAAGTTCCGATATCAACCAACAGGAAGAGAACAAGTAAAATTGAGCACCAATACACATTCAATCACCAAGTTCAATTTGATCCGACAATCATCGTCAATATCTTGATTATAGTAATAATTCTAATGCGTGTCGTCATCTCATTAATTCAATGACTACATGAGTCAAAAGGAAATATTTGTCTTAATTCTGATAGATCCATCATTGCTTTAACCAAAGAGTAGCTGGCTGTATGGTCATAATCTATAAGATAGATCCATCATACATCTATCTTAATTTTGAATGGACAAGGCAATGACTTCAATTGGATGACTATATGAACCAAAAGGGAATAAGAATTTAAATTAGATGATTGAGGAAAGAAGAGATTGACCTTCTTATCTAGCTGCCAATTAGTTGGATGCCTCCAACATACTACGCGCTCTGGCTGGTTTATCAAATGAATTACTTTATCTGGCCATGGACCACATTTATCATGTGATGCCATTGAACATCGCACACACCGCCAATGAAATTTCTGTTTGCAAATGAAGCATGCCTGTGGACAGCAATATTTCACACGTGCAATAAGACCAGTAATACTCACTGTTCTAATTAATAACATTATTTTTGCAACAAAAGGTTTGTGATAAACAAAAATCAAACACCACTTCAAATGCTATCAACTGCAGAGAGAAACATGGAATAAAACAAAGACACCCATTAATCAGAAAAGGACGAAATTTACTTTAATCTTGTGAAAAAAAAAATTAAAAATTAAAATTAAAAACTCAGGTAAGAGTGCAATGAAAACATGGATCTAGTAATAAGTAGCATCAATATATTAGTAATCAGCACAATCACATGATAAGGCTTACACAAATATGAACAAAGAACCATTTATCAGTATAATCTTCTTTGCAATAATTAAAGGAAAGCTTGTATGTTCTGCAGAGTGACAAGAACATAAGAAATTCTGGGAATGTCTGTTCATTGTTTTTAACCTTCTCTTAATGAGAAAGAGATAAGTATAAGACTGCTATCTCGCAAACAACATTGCACAAAAAAAGCTATGATAAACATCAAAAAAACTAATAGCATAATTAAATAGATCTTACATGCTGTGGGCACTTAAATTTTCTGGGATTTGAGACATGAAGCCTTTCCTTCACACATCTCAAGTGATAAACTCCTTCGCAATTACGTACAGAGCATAACACCTCCTCACCAGGGAAGATAAAGCTGTGGCAAAGTAGACATTCAACCTGAAATGGATGCAAAAAGTCATCAATGTGACTTGTGACAACTAAATGCAATGTAGATATTGGAATCATAATGTTTACAGCACAAAGCTTAATTTGCAATAGAAATCCAACAATAAGAGAAGGACTAGGAACCGACCTACAACAGTTACAAATTATGAATTCAGTTTCCAATTCCACAAATAAAATGTATCTTGCTTGACCATTTTCTATCTTCTTTGTCTTATCAGCAAGATAACTCATGCATCAAGCAATATACTCAATTTTAAACTGACATTCTGACATATGACTTCTATTCTATTTGTTTTATTAAGCACATTTAAAATGTTCAGAGCTAGGAGCCTATGAGTGCTAATGTGCTTTTAAGAAGGAAAATTAAATATCAGAATTTTCAACTTAGATCCACAAAAATGCTAGAAGACATCCAAAAAAGACTTCTTTCCAAGGATGTAAGTATTCTTTGGTTGCATTCTTCCAAATATAGAGAGAAACATAATCAGCACTCTAAGCACATCAAAATATAATTTTACATGTGAGAAAAACAAACAATTAAAAATTTCAACAATGATTTTGAAAGATGCAAATATTCATCTGTTGCATATCTTCCAGACATACTAAAGGAGGTCAATACAGCAATCAGATGCACGTCAAGATACATTTTATTGCTAACTTTCACACCCCAAGCAGACATTGATCGAACTCACTTGGTTTCCTAGCATGACCCCCCACCTTAGACAAAGAAACAAGCCTAAAAAGCCTATCAGCCACAAAGAAAATAAATAAAAAATAAAGATGAAAAAAAAAAAGATAAAGAAGATCATTGACCAACTTCAAATCTAATTTGCGTGAGCTACGTTAGATATGATTCACTTTGTAATATAGAAGAATATATCATTGCCATCTGCCTTCAGAAGCCATCCACAAAACAACTGCAAGTCACATTGAAGCCAATATCAACCATCCTATATTCACAATAGAGACCCATTCCACTCACTGAGCAGAAAAGCTCAGTCATTGAACAGCTAAAGCTTATATAAAAAAACTAAATTTATGCTTAGTCTACCCACATATTTAAGACCACAATTCACGCTTAAAAAGCTTAAAAGAGGGCAAAAAATAATAAAGAAAATCCATGTAAACAGATTTTAAAGGGCCAAAGCGTGCAACACTAGAGACCACATTATATAGATATATAATCCTCCTTAAAGCTCATGTTAAAATCCATACATACAAGGAACAAACGAACCAATAGATACCATTAATACGGTAAAAATTAAAAGCGCATCAACCCTCAAAAAAGGGGAAATATTCCTACTGATTTTTCACTTTCAAGAAAACCAACAGAAAGGCACCAAAAATACTAAAAAGAAAAAAGTGATTACAATTTTCTTTGCACCAACAAGGAAAGGAAGGAAGCAACGAGACGGGGAGACGCCTGAATCCATCTTCTTCTGAACCCAAGCTCTAACGTAATCGTCCAAGCATTTACCATTAGGAGCTCTCTTAGGACCTCCACGGTGGTTCAGGTTCAGCCTCAAAACCCTAATAGAGTTGCGGGTATTGGTATCATCGAAAGGAAGTCGAAGCTTCTGATCCCAATTGCAGTCTTTAACTAGGGTTTTGACGGATGCAGCTTCAAGAGAGAAAGGAGGAATCGAATCCAATTGAGAATCGGGAAGAGGAGGAGAGATTGCTTTGAGAGTAGGGCAGCAAGTGAGAGCCAGAGAGATATTGCCCAAATCTGGCATTTGCAATTCACTCTGAAAAACACACAATTGTGAAGAAAACTTTGCCTTGAGAGAGAGAGAGAGAGAGGAGGGAGATTTTGGGCGGGAAATCTCAGATTTGGAGATTTTGAGTAGAAGGTTTTTTAGGTACTGAAATGACCAAAAGAGTGTTGAATTTTTCAATAATTTACAAAATTACCATCTTGCGATTCAAATGAAGCTGCTGGTTGAGCTTACAAATGTTGGAGAGACACGTGGAAAAAAAGATTTTGGACTTTGTGTCGGTGATTCCGAGCTCCTTGTCTGAACTCAATTTTTTAAATAATATGCAGTCGAGCCTACTTGAATCCTTATATATGATTTTCAATTGTAAAAATATTATTAAAAAAATCCAAACTTTGTTAAATTTTACTATTATATTCTAAATAAAAAATTCATTCATTTTAATAATTAAATATATCAACTTTCATTTTTAATACAAATTTAATTCAAAACCTATATGAATTTGACATAACACATATAAGTGAATAACGTATACGTAAATTACTTATACTATGTAAGATAAGTTTTTCATCAAAAAAATTATAAATTTTTCATAATTTAACTAATATATTATGAATTAAATTTTTTTCTTTTTATAAATATAAGAATTTGTGTTTTCATTTCATGTGTAGTCTTAGATGAAAAGCAAACTTTTAGAGGTAGAAATTTTTATAGCTAAATGATGAAAATTTATCACTATTTTGGGGAGCTTAATTAACTCTTATATAATTAAAGTTTTATTAAAAAAATTAAAAAATAATAACAAAATATTTGTTAATAACAAAATATAATAAATAGGACTATAATAAATAAACAATGATTAATTATATTTAAGAAAATAAAGAATTAAAAAAGTAAGTTTTTCTTTTATATTTTATTTTGGGGATGGAAAGGGTATTAATTGATGTAAATTAAAGTAGGAAATGAAAACTAGCAATATCTTTTTTATTTACATTTTTACAATAAAAATAGTTAATTTGTTTAATGATGAGTTTATCATAAATTTATATGAAGGTCATGAATTCATTTTTCTGCATCACCATTATAAAAATTTTAATTTATAAAATTATCCTTAACATTAAAAAAACTTCAATTATTTTTTTTTAACTTAATTTTTTTTTCAATTATTTGAATTCATTGTTATTATAAATGTTATATGGCAACGACATTTGTGAAAATAAAAATTTTAGTAAATTCTGCAAAGTTCACAATTTTTTTATAAATGTCAAACGGCTTCGTTTTGACATCTTCCTATATTTATGTCACGTAGAATGATGTCCTTTTATTATATGTATCACTAATTGTCACGTTAGATTTATATAGGTTTGGATTTAGATTTCAATCAACCAAATCTAAATTTGTATTAAAAACGAAAGTTTATATACTTATAATGAAAAAAAATTGTATAAGATATAATAGTAAAATTTGGTGAAGTTACAATATTTTCCCTTTTCAATTTCGGAGTCAATTTTTAAAATAATATGCATAAATTAAAAATAACTAATGAAGATCTAAAACTATCTTATTTACAATAGTAATATGAAGATTTATACATTATGTATGCATCTAGTACATGCATGATTAATAAGTATTGATTAGTTTTTATTAAATTTCAAGTCTTTATTATTAACTTGAAATTTGGGTTACTAATTGATTTCATATCTCGTTTTTTGTATGATATATATTGATATGAAAACTGATAAATCAAATAAAATAATAATAATTAAAAATGAACAAAAAAATAAAGGATCTAAAATGGCTGATAAACCAAAACAATTAATAATAATTGAAAATGAACATGAAAAATGTAAAACATGTAAAAACGACTTCATTTGATTTGTCGATTTTTGGCGGTAATTTATATCAATCGATTCTTGGCGACAATGTGAATCAGATGTTGATACAAATTTAGGCATGCAAGCTCAACTTAGCAAATGCACTAGTCATTCAAATAATAAAGTGATAAATAGAGTACCATTCATATAAGGACTAGCAAATGTATTGTATTGCATACACCACTATAGTTATCCAAGATATCAAAATTTTTTAAAAACAAGTTAATTGTTTAAAAATTAATAACTTAAAACAATAAACAAACTAAAAGATAATAACTATTAATTCCTGAAGATCCTCAAATGATAAATAAGCAAGGATATTACTTCATGTCAATTAACATTATCTCTTTTTATTTTGAATGAATATTGATGGTGGTAGGATAATTTTAAATGAGTTGCATTATTATGGTTCTAGTAATCTAACTAGTCAAAAATCTCTTTCGGTTTCCATTAGACTAGATGGATAAAGAATAATATATCTTCGATGTGAAACTGTCTTTCAGTTTTGTAACACACAAAAAATCATTCACTACACATAGAATCCTTTTTGGTTAAATATAAACCTATTGCTTCATGCAAACAAACCAAATAATTATTCACATAAACAATAAATATTAAGCCTCATTTTCTCTTTCATAACCATCATCAAGATATAACCAAATATACACTCATATAAAAGCATTAAGCTCAAAAAAACACAAACATTTGCATAAACATCATATATTCCATCTCATTAGCAAGGAAGATCAAGTTATGTCCTATATGGGGGTGAAATTTCATCCAACAAAAGTTACTGCTCACTCATGCTTAAAAAGAACATCAAGGAAATTAAAAAAAAAAAAAAGAAAAAGCATTAAAGTACATAATGAGTAAGGAAAAAAGAAATAAGTTAAAAAAATAAACTAAAAAGAAACTTTTGTCTCCAAAACTCCTTGAATTGTCTTTCACTTCTAAAGCTCTCAGTTCCTTTTTCAAATTTTCTCACTAAAGATCCAAAGCGAGGAATTTAAGAGTAAGAACATAGTACAATGATGGAGAATGAAAGATTGCTGAATATTTTTTAAGAAAATGACTTTGTAGTGATTTTTCTTGCCTAAAGGAGAAATAGATTTTATATATAGTGTAAGGAGGCACTAATTCCTAATATGAAGCCCTAAAGATGTTTCTAGAAAGTTCCCTCCAATATGGATAAGAATGGGATAAGAAAAATAAACAGTCCCCTCTAAGAGAGAAAGGACAAACATTTAATCTCTATTATAGACACAAACCATGGGGTAAAAACATAGGCATGTCTCTGTCTCATAATTGCTTAGCTGTCATCGTTATTCTAATCATTCACTTTTATGAGTGTGAAATTATCCATTATTTGCCTTTGGTTCTCTTCTATCTTTTTGCCTCTCTTATGTCCAAAAGCACTAATAGAAATCACGGGCATGGAATTACTTGTAATTTGCCCTTATTTCTAAATTCTTCCTTTTTGAGCATTTTTTCATCAAATTTAGCACAAAAATGATTCCTTTTATCTCCAAACACCTAAAAAGATAATAAAAATACAAACTAAAGGAAAATGACTGAAAACTAAGCTAAAACATTAAAAACACTATATAATAGTGCAAATTCAACATCAAAAAGAGTTTCAAATTAAACCTTGTCAACTGTCACCCATTTGATTCAATGAATGTCCCAATGATGATAAGAAGATTATAAAATCAAGGTCATTTCATTAGAGCCAATTTAGGTTTTATTAATGAAATTTTGCATCCAAATTGTGCAGAAACTTGGTTTTCGTAAAGCTTTGTTTTGGCTCATCGTAAACAACTTTTCCAGAAGTGGATTTAGAGATGGATAGTCAAGAAATTTATCATGCCCTTATTACTGATAGTTGTAACCCTTCCAAACTTGGTATTTTGATTCTTGATTATAAGAGAATAGGTAGACTATTGAGTAATCTATCTTTCTCATGGGTTAAATGGCAAACTAATACAATAACTCATATTATTGCTAAAGTTGCTAACTTATATACTAGTCCTCATTGTTAGTTTACTTATCCTGGTTTTCTTTCAAATATCATTGATTCAAAAGTCTTGCCAAAAGATGATGGGATGGGTGTATTGGGGGGTTTGCTAGCTCATGTTAGTTTTGATTTGTTGGCTTTACTTTTTTTTTCTGTGTTTTGTCTTTATCTCTCAATATATTTGCCATTTAAAAAAAATTTCAAGTTTCAGAAAAATTAATAAAAATTGTAATTTTTTAATTTTATTTTTTTCTACTGATATTTTTCTTTCTAATTCCTCACTATTGAATAAGACCTTTAACGGACTCCACCATCCCCCTAGTATGTTGGATAAATCCTACTAGTATTTTTTTATCATTAAAATATAATTAATATTCCTAAAAGAAATATACCCATAAACCCAAACCCTAAGACATTGCAACTCCCAATATAAGTCTAATGAAAAACATAAATAAGCATTTATAATACTCAATATTTAAATCAAACCAATTAAACACATGAAAATCCAAAAATTAAGAAAATACACAAAGTGGGACAAAAATAATGTATTATCCAACTATGCGATCACTTATCTTTTATAAAGTCCAAATTTTAAGCCATCAAATTGAAAGATGTGGAAAAGCACAACCTGAGATGAAGAATTTATTAGGTTTTCATTTCTAATGGCTAGGGGTTTAACAAGAGTAATAGAGACAAAAAATGGAAGGAGAAACATGTGAGAGATAGGGAGAGGAATTTTTTTGGCAAATGGAATATTATATAAAGGGTTTTCATTTATTAAATAAGGGCAATATTAAGCTAAGGACTTTAGTGTTGATGGTAACAAATGTCAAGGACCATTTCATTGAGTTATAAAAATAAAGGGATATAAGTGTGAATATTGTCAAATGTCAATGGTCTGAGTAATTTGAATTTTTTTTTGTTCATGATATTGATGGTTAATGGAATAAAAATTTAAGTGGTTGTTTGATTCAACTTTTATTTATAATTTTTAGTGGTATAATAAACTTAAAATTGAATTTAGTAACGGATTAATTTAGTTTTTAATAGTCCAATAAATAAAAAAAATTAAATTGTTAACCTTGAGGGGTATTTCCGTCATTTTGATGATAATAAATAATATAGCAATATTGTATTTAACATACTTGTTTTTGAAGGTATATTATACAGGACATGAATTAAAATAGCAAGAATGGAGAATTGGAAGAATAATCCTTGAGAAACAAAAAGCAAGAAGTAGCATGTTCATTGTCGTGACTTTAGGAGTCACTCCCGTGAAGAAAGCTAACCGTTACCAAAACCAACATTTGAAGTTCACGACCATGAAGGAAAACCAAACCGTGAAGTAAGCATTTCAGTTACCTCCGTGACTCAAGGTGTCACCCCCGTGAAGAGTTGTGTATTTTCAACCAGAGAGCTTCACGACCAGAATCACCACTTAGGTCACGGCTGTGAAGATTGTCACCCCCGTGAATGAAGGTGTCACCCCCGTGAAGGATTCATTCAATTTCATCCAGAGAGCTTCACGACCTGAGTCACCACTTGTCTCACGGCTGGGAAGAGTGTCACGCCCGTGACTAATTAATGTCATGCCCGTGACTCTATATGTCAAAACATTCCAGAGAGCTTCACGACCAAGGTCACCACTTCAGTCACGGCTTGGGAAGAACTATCACCCCCATGACAAGCATATTCACGCCCGTGACCAATGAAAGAGAAAAATGTCAGGCGCGATTTTTTGGTTGGTATAACGGTTAGTTTCTTATTTAATGCACCCCAACGGCTATATTTAGCCATGGGAGTATAAATGGAAGTCATTTATACATTAAGAAACAAGAGAATGATAAGAAAAACAAAAGATTAGCATATACTTCAAATCACAAGCTATTTTGTACTTTTATACTTTGAGAACAAATCTATTCTCTGTAAATATCTTTTTGCTCCTTATATTTGAGCAATAAAGATTTATAAGTGGTTCCCTCTGTAATCTTTACTCAAGTGAGCATTGGGTAGTTCTGGGTTAAGAGTAGAACACTTGTAAGGGTTAGTTGTGTGAACCTCTAAAACACAAAGTATAGGTTGTTTGTGTGAGCCTGTAAAACACAAAGTGTAGGTTGTTTGTGTGAGCCTGTAAAACACAAAAGAATTGGTCATTGTGTGAGCCATTAAAACACAAGGGTTTTCTGGGTTAGGTGTGAGCCATTGTGAGAAACACCATAGTTGGGAGTGATCTTGTAAAACTCCATTGTAACACTTAGTGTGTTAGTGAAACTCCCAATTGCGATTGGTGAGAGGAGTAGGGTTTGTTAATACCCGAACCTCTATAAATCTTTGTGTCTGATTTTCTCTATCCCTTCTAAAATTAGCAATTTTATTTCCGCACTTTAAAGTTTAATTTTTGAAACTCCAATTCAACCCCCCTTCTTGGTCTAATACCTGGGTAACAATTGATATCAGAGCCTTGTCTAGCATCGAAACCTAAAAAGCGCTAGTAAAGAGTAAGATATGGCCAGTGAAGGATTCCAAAGTCTCAAACCTTACTTTGATGGAGCAAATTATGTCCATTGGAAGTTTAGGATGGAGACATATTTGGATAGTGAAGGAATTGAAGTCTGGGATAGTGTACGAAAAGAATGGACACCACCAACCAGAAAAGGAGCTGATGGTGAAGAGGAAATCCTATCAAGAGACAATTGGACAGAGCCCCAAAGAAGAGCAAATTTCAAAAATAAGAGGGCAATGACAATTCTATCAAGCTCATTATCTGTTGAAGAATGTGGGAGAATACAACACTGCTCAACAGCATATAGTATGTGGAAGACATTGGAGAACTATCAGAGGGAACTAAGCAAGTCAAATCCAAAAAGATTCAACTTCTAACCTCAGAATATGAGCTTTTCAAGATGAAATCCAATGAGTCAATCACTGACATGACAAACCGTCTTCTATCCATTATAAATGGAATGAGGAAACTTGGGAAGCATCTGAGTTTGGAAGATGTAAACAATAAAATCCTGAGAAGTCTTCCTCTTAAAGGCTATGGTTCAAGAGTTGCTAGCATAGGAGAAGCAAATGAAGATATGAGTATCATGAACACTGATGTGCTAATTGGCAGGCTTCTCACACATGAGATGGCAGTAAAGAGAGATAGAGAGCTTGAGGCAGAGCTAGAGAAAAGAAAACCATTAGCACTCAAAGCCACTACTTCAAAATCTCAAGAAGAAAGTGAAGATGATGAAGAGATGAGTGATGATGAAAATGAGGACATCGCTATGCTTTCAAGAAGATTAAAAAGAATCATTGAGAAGAAAATGAGCAATTCCAGAAAATTCAGGCAAAGAAACCTCAAACAAACTTCAAATGATACACACAGAAGTAAGGAAGAGGTAAAATGCTATGAATGTGGAAAGAAATGATATATCAAACCTGAATGTCCAAGGCTCAAGAAGCATAAGAGCAAATTCCAAAGAGACAATGGGGAGAAAGGTCACAAAGCCACATGGGATGACGAAAGCTCTTCAAGCGAAAAAGATGATAATGAAAGTGAAGAGGTCAACCTATGTTTCATGGCTATTGAGGATCACGTCTCGAACAAAGTAAGATCACTACACTCATACTCTTTCAATAATGATAGTAGTGATAATGATAGTGATGATGATGATGATGAGCAAAGCCTAATAGAAGAATTAAATATAGAATTAGAGAAATATAGAACTAAATTTAGTATCTATAGAAATAATATCTCTAATTTGAAAAATAAGATAGATGGCTTAGAAAAGGAAAACATAAAGCTTAAATCATCTAATGAATCTCTTCAAAAGTCATTAGATGAATACTCATCAAGACCCTCAACAGCTTCACTTTTAAAAGAAAATAATACTTTGAAAAATGAAGTTGAAGAACTTAGAAATTCCATTTCTAAATTTCACAAGGGTAAAGAGAGCTTAGATACTCTCATTGTATCTCAAAGACCACCTTTAGTAAGACATGGTCTAGGGTTTAAGGACACATCATCAGCTTCTAACAAAACAGTATTTGTTAAAGAACATAACATCTCCACACCTGTTAGAACTACACCAAGAAATAAGAATGCTAAAACCCCTTTACCGAAAAAGAATCATGCTTTTATATATAGGAAGAATGTGTCTAGAAAAATGCAAATTGATTGTGCATGCCATTGTTCTCAAAATCAGTCTAATCAAATTATGGCATTTAAATACAGTACAAGACCGAAAAGCAAGATTAGACCTAAACAATGTAATTATTGTATGAAAATGGGTCACATAAATAAACATTGCTGGATAAGGAAGGCTCATTGGGAACCTTCATGTGCTAACCCCCAAGGACCCAAACTCATTTGGGTACCTAAATATCATACTTGATTTCTAACTCTGTAGGTATGCCTCAAGTCCACAATAAACAAAAATGCATGGCTAGTAGACAGTGGATGTTCAAGGCATATGACAGAAGACAAGGAACTCTTCAATGAAATCAAAAGTATTGATAGAGGTAAAGTTACTTTTGGAAACAATGCAAAGGGTAAGATAATTGGCATTGGTTCCATTGGTGTTAATAGTACTACTTTCATTAAGAATGTTTTACTAGTTGATGGCTTGAAACATAACTTGTTAAGTGTAAGTCAATTATGTGATAAAGGAAACAAAGTAATTTTCACTTCAAATGAATGTCTTGTAATCTCTATTGATGGTCAAGAAATATTTAAAGGAAATAGAGATATCAATACATATATAATAAACTTACATGAACTATCTAACCATTCCTCTAAGTGTCTTATGACTACTAGTGATGAATCTTGGTTGTGGCATAAAAGACTTGATCATGCTAACATGGACTTAATACAAAGTCTCAGCACAGGAGAGCTAGTAAAAGGATTACCAAGAGTTAAATATGAAAAAGGCAAGACATGTGATCCTTGTCAAAGAGGAAAACAACACAAGTCATCTTTCAAAGCCAAAAACATAGTAAGTACTTCAAAACCTCTTCAACTCTTACATTTAGACTTATTTGGACCTACTAGGGTTGCTAGCTTATGAGGAAAACATTATGCATTTGTCATCGTAGATGATTACTCTAGATTTACTTGGGTAATTTTCTTAGCTCAAAAGAGTGATGCTTTTGAAAATTTCAAAAACTTTGCTAAAAGAATTCAAAATGAAAAAGGGTACTGCATTTCAAAGATAAGAAGTGATCATGGGAAAGAATTTGAAAATGAAAACTTTGAAAATTTTTGTCTTGAACATGACATTTCACATAATTTCTCATCTCCTAGAACACCTCAACAAAATGGAGTAGTTGAAAGGAAAAATCGAACATTAATTGAAATGACAAGAACAATGCTTAATGAATATGAATTACCAACTTATTTTTGGGCAGAAGCCACAAACACTGCATGTTATATTTCAAATCGAGTTTTCAAAAGACCTCTTTTAAACAAAACCTCATTTGAGCTATGGAATGGAAGAAAGCCCTTGGTATCATACTTTAGAGTATTTGGATGTAAGTGTTTTATATTGAACACGAAAGACAATCTTGGAAAATTTTCCTCTAAGTCTGATGAATGTATCTTTTTAGGATACTCTACAACCAGCAAAACATATAGAATATTTAATAAAAGATCATTAACAGTGGAAGAATCCATGCATGTTATTTTTAATGAATCTAGTAGACTTGATCTTGTGAAAGGTAGTGCTCTTGATGATGTTGTAGATAATATGGAAAAACTTGTCATTGAAAATGGAAAAGAAGAAAATGATCAAGAAAATCTACTACCTCAAAATCAAGAACAAATGGAGCAAGAACTTCCAAAAGAATGGAGAATGAACATAAATCATCCAAAAAGCAAATAATTGGTGATCTATCAAAGGGAGTAAGTACTAGATCTCATTTCAAGCATTTAGTCACTGACATAACTTTTATTTCACAAATTGAGCCTAAAAACATTGATGAGACTCTTAATGATGAAAGTTGGGTAATTGCCATGCAAGAGGAACTCAACCAATTTGAGAGAAATAAGGTATGAAACCTAGTACCAAGACCTAAGAATCATCCAATCATAGGCAGCAAATGGGTATTTAGAAATAAGTTAGATGAACAAAGGTTAATAACCAGGAATAAAGCAAGACTAGTTGCAAAAGGATATAATTAGGAAGAAGGTATAGACTATGATGAAACGTATGCACTTGTAGCTAGATTAGAAGCTATAAGAATACTCTTAGCATATGCATGTCACATGAATTTCAAACTTTTTCAAATGGATGTGAAAAGTGCATTTCTAAATGGCTATATAGATGAAGAAGTGTATGTAGAATAGCCACCAGGTTTTGAAAGCTATGATTTGCCAAATCATGTTTTTAAACTTTCAAAAGCGTTGTATGGTTTAAAACAGGCTCCAAGAGCTTGGTATGAGAGACTAAGTTCTTTTTTATTAGAAAATAGTTTCACAAAGGGAAATGTTGACACTACACTGTTCATCAAAAAGCATAAGCATGAGACACTAATTGTTCAAGTTTATGTTGATGATATAATATTTGGTTCTACTAATGAGCTACTTTGTCAAGAATTTGCTAAGTGCATGACTAGGGAATTTGAAATGAGCATGATGGGAGAACTTAAGTATTTCCTTGGTCTACAAATCAAACAAAGCAATGAAGGCATATTCATCAACCAATCCAAATATGCCAAAGACTTAATCAAAAAATTTGGTATGGAAGGATGTAAAAATGCCAAGACTCCTATAAGCACATCAACAAAATTGGACAAAGATGAAAAGGGTAAGAGCATTAATGAAAAGCTTTATAGAAGCATGATCGGATCACTTTTATATCTCACTGCTTCTAGACCTGATATTATGTATAGTGTTTGCTTATGTGCACGATTTCAATCATGTCCTAAAGAATCTCATCTAAATGCTGTAAAAAGGATTTTAAGATATTTACATGGTACATTGCATCTAGGTTTATGGTATCTAGAAATTCATCTTTTTATATTATAGGATATTCAGATGCAGACTATGCTGGTAGTCTTTTAGATAGAAAAAGTACTTCAGGTACTTGTCACTTCATTGGAGAATGTTTGGTTTCTTGGTTTAGCAATAAACAAGTTTCAGTTGCTCTCTCAACTGCTGAAGCTGAATATGTAGTAGTTAGATGTTGTTGTACACAAATTCTTTGGATGAAACAACAACTTAAGGACTATGGTCATGAGATGAACCATATACCTATAAAATGTGACAACACCAGTGCTATAAATCTTTCAAAGAATCCTATTCAACACTCAAGAAGTAAACATATTGACATTAGACATCATTTTATTAGAGATCATGTTCAATATGAAGATGTTGAATTAGAATTTGTATGCACAGAAAAGCAATTAGCAGATATTTTCACTAAGTCTCTAAATGAGGAAAGATTTAATTTCATTAGAAGAGAACTAGGTATGATTGATGGATTAACCTTGTGATTACAAGAATAAGAAATTTTATTTCTTGATCTTAAAACATCTCACAAGTTTTAAGATAAAATTTTTGATGAGAATTTATGCTTTATGAAGTAAAATCTTTGTTGAAATGATTTAGTCTTGTTGCAGAACTTAATTTCAAATGAAAATTATAGGGGAGTCACTCCCGTGACTAATACTCACGCTCGTGACTTAAGTGGCCCAAAGAGGCAGTGTCGTTCACGACTTTGGTTCACGACATGCTTCACGGCTTCAAGTTGTGAAACATAGTTTCACGGCCTGAGTCATGCTCGTGGATAATAACATTCACGCCCGTGATGAGTTTTCACTCCCGTGAACCATTACGCCTCAAACACTCACAGAAGCTTTCACGCTTTGGGTCACAGTATGTTTCACGGCTTCAAGGGGTGAAACATAGTTTCACGGCTTGAGTCACGCCCGTGGAAAAGAACTGTCACGCCCGTGACTAAGTTTCACTCCCGTGACCAATTACACCCCAAACTCACAAAAGTTTTCACGCCTTGTGTCATGGCTTGCTTCACGGGCATAAGTAGTGAAATTCAACAGTTCACGCCCGTGACAAGATGTTCACCCCCGTGATCTATGATCATTAACGCCCGTGATGTTCATCAATCACGCCCGTGAACTTATTCACACTTTCATTCACGGGTGGAACACTGCTTCAGCAAACCGTGAACACGACTATTCACGCCCGTGAAACCCTAAGCCACACCCGTGAATGTATCGAATATATAAGAAAACAGCCGGTTACAACCTTCATTTCAACTCTCCATCTCCCAAAACCGCTCTCATTTACTCTCATTCATTGAGACATTGAAGATTCCGACCCCAAAGCCTTAGTATTTCACTATAAATACCATCAAAAGTTCGAATCTTTAGCAGAAATCAGACATTTCTAAGGTCTCTCATCACATTTTTCTGTCAAAAATCTTCTTCAAACTAAAATTCTTCAAAAATGGAGTCTGCTTCATCAAAAGGGAAGAGAAAGAAGTCTCATGCACCAAAGAGGTATTCAGATTACCTCATGAATATCATTTCAGAAAGTTTCCATCCTCGGTATGCAACTTTGAAGAAGAGACCAATTTTATCATCAAGGTCCTTCAAATGGTAGACAGTCCGCAATCACGGGCTTGAGATGGCTATGACAGCGCAACTTCAAGTCTGTCATCTAAAGGAATTTGTTGAAATTCATCTGCCAACCCTACGGGAGCCAACGCTAGAATTTCTTAGCACCTTGGAGGTTTCACCAACTGGAGTGGTGAAATTCCAACTCTGCAACAATGCAACCACCCTCAGCGCCATCGCTTTTGGAGAATTATTCAACCTACCATCTGATGGCATTCTGAATGAGACTGAGGTAGAATTCTCTGCCCCGGCAGCCTGGACTCACTTTGGATATAACTGTAGCTGAGACGTAAAGAAGACGAAAAGCACTCATCTCGTAGCCCCAGTACACATGTATTTGCATAGGTTTCTAACCTATAGCATTTTTCCTCGGGGGGAGAGCAATGGAACTATTAGGAAGTCAGAACTCTTCCTATTCGAGATGGCTCGCAGGGGAGTCACAGTAGCACTTTCCAGATGGTTTGCAAACCATCTTCTCTCCATCGCCACCAAGCCCACAGGAGATATATTGATTGGGGCTTATGTCACTCATATGGTAGTGAAGCTCAATTACTTGAAGCTGGATAACCATCACTTCAACATCATTTCTGCACACCCACGAGATAGGCTGGATGTAGAGTCATTCATCAAGATGAGAGCTGCTGTCAGAATCGTTTTTCAGAACGATATCTTCTACCGCTTCACTGATACTGCTGGAGAGATTATCTGGGAAGATCATGACACGGGGGATTTTAAAGCAGGCCTCCAGGGAGTCCAGCAGAAATAGAGGGCTAGGATTGAGGAAACAACTCCAGCCATCGAGCAGGACATTGGACAGTCCTCAGCCTCCACACCGTCTTTAGCGCAGCAGGTGGTCGACCTCTTGGCACCACGTTTCGAGCAGCTGCAGACTTCCATGGATGAGAGGTTGGAAAACCTCAAGGACTTCATGGAGTCTCGGATAGACAGCCTTAAGGCTAAAGTAGCTAGGCTTCGTGATAGGATGTCTGGCTAGGATATAAGCTAGAGTGTAGCCTAAATTTGCTATGTTTGATCATTTTTTTTCTTTGATTGTTTGTTATGTTTGCGTAGGAAATCTTAAATTTCCTTTCTTAGTTTGTATCCTTTCCTTCATAATATATATTTGCTTTTGTTTACTTCAAACTACATATTCTTTTTGATTGATGACAAAAGGGGGAGAAAACTAGCAATATGCAATATAATATGATAAGGGAAAGTAGTATCAAACTAGCAATATAAGAATTGTGAATCAAAAAGTAAACAGATTTTGAATTGATTTAAAAATCTTGATGCAAAGTAGATAATTGAAAAACTGAGCCTCTACATACTTTAAGTATACTTTGCATACACCTTAAAAGCAAGTTACAACATGCCATGATATATCTTAAATACACCTTACATACACTTTATGTCTTGAAAAGGAATTATGGTATGTATTGGATATACTTCTCATATAACTTGCATATACTTAAAATCTAGTTAAATGCTACATCTTTATTTACTATTCTTGCACATTATAATTTTTTATCCTAAGTATATTTTGAGGGGGAGACTTCTCAAAATCACATATTGCTAGATTATTTGTCACCATCAAAAAGGGGGAGATTGTTAACCTTGAGGGGTATTTCCGTCATTTTGATGATAATAAATAATATAGCAATATTGTATTTAACATACTTGTTTTTGAAGGTATATTATACAGGACATGAATTAAAATAGCAAGAATGGAGAATTGGAAGAATAATTCTTGAGAAACAAAAAGCAAGAAGTAGCATGTTCACTGTCGTGACTCTAGGAGTCACTCCCGTGAAGAAAGCTAACCGTTACCAAAACCAACATTTGAAGTTCACAACCATGAAGGAAAACCAAACCGTGAAGTAAGCATTTCAGTCACCCCCGTGACTCAAGGTGTCACCCCCGTGAAGAGTTGTGTATTTTCAACCAGAGAGCTTCACGACCAGAATCACCACTTAGGTCACGGCTGTGAAGATTGTCACCCCCGTGAATGAAGGTGTCACCCCCGTGAAGGATTCATTCAATTTCATCCAGAGAGCTTCACGACTTGAGTCACCATTTGTCTCACGGCTGGGAAGAGTGTCACGCCCATGACTAATTAATGTCACGCCCGTGACTCTATATGTCAAAACATTCCAGAGAGCTTCACGACCAATGTCACCACTTCAGTCACGGCTTGGGAAGAACTGTCACCCCCGTGACAAGCATATTCACGCCCGTGACCAATGAAAGAGAAAAATGTCAGATGCGATTTTTTGGTTGGTATAACGGCTAGTTTCTTATTTAATGCACCCCAACGACTATATTTAGCCATAGGAGTATAAATGGAAGTCATTTATACATTAAGAAACAAGAGAATGATAAGAAAAACAAAAGATTAGCATATACTTCAAATCACAAGCTATCTTGTACTTTTATACTTTGAGAACAAATCTATTCTTTGTAAATATCTTTTTGCTCCTCATATTTGAGCAATAAAGATTTATAAGTGGTTCTCTCTGTAATCTTTACTCAAGTGAGCATTGGGTAGTTCTGGGTTAAGAGTAGAACACTTGTAAGGGTTAGTTGTGTGAACCTCTAAAACACATAGTATATGTTGTTTGTGTGAGCCTGTAAAACACAAAGTGTAGGTTGTTTGTGTGAGCCTGTAAAACACAAAGTGTAGGTTGTTTGTGTGAGCCTGTAAAACACAAAGGAATTGGTTATTGTGTGAGCCATTAAAACACAAGGGTTTTCTGGGTTAGGTGAGCCATTGTGAGAAACACCATAGTTGGGAATGAGCTTGTAAAACTCCATTGTAACACTTAGTGTGTTAGTGAAACTCCCAATTGCGATTGGGGAGAGGAGTAGGGTTTGTTAATACCCGAACCTCTATAAATCTTTGTGTCTGATTTTCTCTATCCTTTCTAAAATTAGCAATTTTATTTCCGCATTTTAAAGTTTAATTTTTAAAACTCCAATTCAACCCCCCTTCTTGGTCTAATATCTGGGCAATATAAATATTCAGTTTAAAAAATGAACAGTTGAAAATTCCAATCGCCTACTTATATATATATATATAACTAAAATTCTCAACTTTTTATATCAATAAATAGCTTTAAAACATTTAATACTTCGAATAATTTTATTATTTTTTATTGGTTAAAAAATTATAGTTTCTATTATAATTTTATTTTAATTAATTATTTTTTTATATTTTATATTATATATTATGACAAATAAAAAGTTGGTACATGTATTATATTAATAATATAATACAAATATTATTATCAGTTATTTCATAAATTATAATTAATTTTTAACCGTTTATAAGTTTTCAAATACTTATGAACTAATTATGAACTGTTAATCACCATAGTTGACTGCTACCATTAGAAACTGACAGTTGACTGCGATCTTTAAATCGAGCAGATCCTGAGTTTTGGATTTAAGTTTAAATATGAATCAATTTCATATCTTTCATTCTAGTATTTAGATTAATGTTATAGATTAACATGGAATTATAAATACATTAATGTTATAAATGATTTTTCATGAATTAAACAAGATAGATAAATATACTTGATGACTAAAGTATTTTTGAAGTTAATAACATGATCACATTATATTATTATAGATATATTTGTTATAGTTTTCACAATTTTTTTTTTCCAACTATCCAGTAATCTGAATTTGCATTAGATATACTCATAAAGAAAGTAAAACGTTTTCTCCCAAGTTTAAAAAGTGCTATATATTCAGAATTCGAATTCAAAATAATTGATTAAAAGAGAAAAGATCCTTACTATCTCATTTCATCTCACCTCTTGAAATTATAAGTTTCACATATTCAATCCATTTGTGATTTGCTTATACGAATTTGCGATTGTGCTGATTTCATATACAAATTCAATTACAATTCAAAAAGAAGTTGCATGATATTTCAACCCATAAAATTTGAGTTACATTATCAATGACATGTTAAATAAATAAATAAAATTACATTTCAACTTTTTCATTCCACCAGTAGCCGCCTTATAAAGAGATAAAATTTCATTTAATCCTACGTGTATTATTGATAGAGATTGAAATTTCCACCTTTTATTACCAAGCACCTAAAGGGACCTTTTTTCAACGATTATGCCCTTTCTTGTAAATTAGGCCTTCAACGGTTAGTTGGTCGCATAAGTAAAATGACATATGCAATTTCGCCTTGAATCCTATCATATTTATTAATTTCATCACATTTATTAATTCAAAATAGAATTGGCTCAATAAATATTAAGGACAATATTGAAAATTTTGAAATGTTATGAAGGTAAATGTGCACGTTCGCTTTATTAATATAACATATGCACATAGTAGAGAGAGAGAGAGAGAGAAGGTAGAAGCTAGATTTTTTTTTATTGATGGAATGAGGTGAAGATTACAACTTATTGAACATACAAAAAATTGATGATAAACAATGCTTTATTTTTGTCTTGTTGATCTACAAAGAAATTAAAAACGCCAAAACATTGACCTGATTAGAGTCCATATCATCTAATATTATCTCCCTCCATTCTTTCCTCTCTTTCAGTGCTCCAAAAATAAAAAAAATAAAATATATATATTAAAAATTTCAAACCTAAATATCTATTCTAAGCCTTAACACCCGATAAGGAGGGCTAGAGACCATTAGCATATTCACAGAAAAAAAAACCTAGATACATAATTATTTGTAAATTGAAAATTAAAGATAATCAATTAATTAATATCTTGATCATAGAAATTAAGCACCTTAATTAATCAATTGTATGTTTGATTGAGCTGGAGTCAAAAATTGCACTGAAACATTTGTGGCACAAAGGAATTGAGGTCACCAAAAATCATATCATCTCCTTCACTATAACAATTGGAATCTTGACACTCGAAAAATGTTTGAATATCTTCAGGGAATCTAGACTGCGGTGGTTCCGACTCCGCAAGAGTCGAAGGGTACTCTGCCATTGATGTCATCTCCATCATCTCCTTGAATTTTGATGATTGTAATAGTAACCCTAGGGCTGACGTGGCATTGGCTGGCCTTGGTGGCTCAACTAAAAGTGCAGTTTCACTTGTAGCTGGTTGGTAGGTTTGTTGGCTCTGAAGAAAATCATGTCCAATTTCTGGGTTGGGGTTGGAAGTAGTTGAATTGGCGGCAAAGTTGGGGTTAGGGTTAAGAAGATGGTTTGGATCACTAATATTGATATTATTATTGTCATTATGAGCATGATTAGGTTTAAGCCACTTAATGTAACGGCTGAGGTCGAAATTAGTGACGGCATTTAGTCCCCTATATTCTATCGCAGCCATATCATATGCTGTGGCAGCTTCCTCTTGAGTAGCTGATTAAAAAAATTAAAAAGAAAAGAAATTATGAGAATATTAGCATTGAATTTTTAGAATAAATTAAAACATAAATTTAATTAATTGTAGAAAATTAGGCAGTGAGAAAATTTTGTTGGTGGAACTATAATCCAACTAATAATTGACTGTATTGATAATTAATTTGTAAGATGGTTTAGATTCTAGCTTGGAGTTGTCCAACTCCCTACTCACCTATATAACTATATTTGCTTGTCTTTATTTAGCACTTAATCATTATCAATTAGTTTATATTTGGTGACGAATCACCAACAGATATACACATAAAATAACAAGTTATCTTTTGACAAATGGCAGATTGAAAATATTGTTAGAAACAGTTACAAAATTTTATGTCCTTTAAGCATATATCGACCAATTAAAATTTTAGAAAATTTAAACAAGTTTTTTCTTTTCAATTTTCTTCTATTTTGATACGATATTTCAGGTAGGAACTAGGTACGAGTTTTTTTTTTGCAAAAAAAAAAAGTTATGAGCTTAAGCCATATTTAATTAATAATAATTTTTTTAGTCGTTATCATTGGAATTAATGAGTTAATTACCATATGTCCCAAGATAAAGGTATTTGTTTCCAAAGACTCTGCCAATTCGGGCCTCCCATCTTCCATTGTGATGATGCCTAGCCATTGAAATCAAATTAAAATAATAATATTAGAAAAAATTGACACCAAATATTCAACTTCGTAGGTGAAACTGAGGAACTAAAAGATACCTATAAACAACTGCGAATCTTTTAATTAATTAACTAAAGTAGTAAAAGAATATAATTTAATAAATAAATTATAAATAAAAAATTTCAAAATTATCATGGGCCTTGAATGTATAATTAATTAAGTACCTTGCTACACCTCTATACTTAGATACTCCACGTGAAAATCCACTGCTTTTCCTGTAATTAAATTCAATGCCGTAATTAATTAGTCCATTATAAATGTATAAATAAATTTATTTTTGAAAATGTATTTTCAGCTAAAATTAATTTAATTACAATTACCTTCTTAACGATCCAATATATTCTTCTCTGGACCGACCCTCCATTTCTATCAGTTCATTTTCGTATGTTGATAACTATATATAATTAACAACATCATTAGTAATCATAATCATCATAGAGAGAGAAATAAGTTAATTGATTAAGGAAATTACCTGAAAATTAAGAATTGTTTCGTGACCCCAATACTTGAGTACTGCTAAGTCATAAGCATGTGCTGCAGCTTCTTCATCGTCATAGGCACCTGATGAAGAGTTAAATTTCCATTAATTAACAATCAAATCTCACTTAATTACAGTTAATTAAATTTCCATTAATGAACACTTAATTAATGCATATATACATACCAAGATAAACTGCATTAATTTCCACCAATGCCACACCATGAAGCCACCAACAAACTCCCAAAGTTAAAATCTTGATAAAGAAAAGATAAATTAAATTTAAGAAGAAGAAGAAGATGATGATGAACCTTGTCGTCCTTTCTTGTTCTGTGATTCATTCCAGCAATTCTTATCCCACAAATGAGCTTCATATCGGCCGGTCCATCGATGCCTAAATCCATAAATTAATGTACTCATTTAAAAAAAAAAAGGATCATAAAGCAAAAAAAAAACATTAATCGACGACTGATAATAATAATTAATAACAAACCTAGTAACTCCACGATAAATGGAGCTACGTTGAGGTGGAGAATCTCTTGGAACACTTCTTCTGGTGCGTTTCACCTTTGTAACTCCATTATCGTTTGTCATTTTGACATTATTAGTGACGTTACTTGCAGCATTTTTCTGATTTTGTTGCGACAATTTCCCCATAAAAATGATATTAATTGGTAGGTAGCAAGAGAAGAGAAAAAAGAAGGTGAAAATTGAGAAAGGAAATTAAACTAAGTGGTGCACGTAGAAAGCAAAATAATAAAATGATTAATACAAAGGAATAACAAGGAAGAACAAATGGGTTGGGATTAGTGTGGGCTGGCAATAGCAAATTATATTAAGAGAGAACTAAGGCCGGCTAAGGAGAGAGAAAAATTAATTAAGGTGTTAATTACTTAATTAGTAGCCGTCTTTAACCGGCTTTTGTGATTTATTTCTATCTTGTCTTCACCTAATTAACTTTGTGTTTCTTTGCCTGATTAATTTGATTTTTTTAATATTAGATTTTCTTAGCTGTATGGACATTGTTGTGTTTTAAATATATTATAAGAAAAATAATTAATATACAATTTTAGTTGTACTTTTAACTCCAGACAAAAATTATGAACTTTGTTCAATTGAAAATTATAATTATTAACTTCATCTCTCTCCTTCATTCTCATACTACTTGGTAACCAGATAATGACTTCTCTCAGTATTTCTACTATTTTCATGGCTATCTCATCTGTATCATGGATAGTTCGTCTTACAATTAATTATTTCATTTGCTTCACAAAATTTTAATTTCTCACATTTTAATTACTACTTGACATGTTTGGTTTAGCAATGACAATGAACTATATATCAATGTCCATATATCAGTCACTAGTATTTGTCAACCATTCATAATTAATTTTAAAATGTTTGATAATTTATTTTTATTTTATCGAATACTTAATTTAATTTTTGATTTATTTGATTGCTAGCTAAAAGTAGAATTAATTAGATTGCCATTTATTCGACTGCTCAAAGCAGTGAGCAAAAACTCAAACAAATAGGCACTAAATTTTTATTTAATTTTATTTTGGCAATTTAGGTACTAAATCTAGGGTTGGATTAAAAAAATCGACAAACCAAAACCAAACCAAAATCAAATTGGAAAATAGGTTAAACAAAACTGATTGGTTAAGATTAGTAATTTCCTGAATTTTTGGATATTAGTTATGGAACAGGATTGTTACATCAGTTAATTGAAGGATAATATATATATATATATATATATATATATATATATATATATAACTCCATTTTAGAGATTTACTCTATTGGATAAAGACATGCATGGATTTTAATTATTTTTACTTTTAATCAACACTTTTAATGAACATATAATATAATTTACATATAATTTTATTTTTGAGTTGAACTTTTATTTTATATTTATTTGTTTAATGATATTTATAATTTATAATTTATGTATATGTAAAGAAATTATAGTATTAGAAATTGATTTTATAGGTTGTGATTTGAAAGAATGATGATTTGTTTTATAATGATTATTAACTAAATTTATGGTTAATCAAACGAATTATTAGTTAATAGATAATCTTAAGATATTAATTTTGCAAAACCAAACCTAGTGGATTGGTTATAAAAAATAAATTATGAATAGATTAACCTATCTATGTCCACTCCTAACTATAATATTATCTCCAAAAAAAAATAAAATTTAACATATATAATATAATTATACGATATTAATATTGCTGGAACCCAAAAATCAAATTAATAGAGTAGACATTGATCTTTTTATCTGAGTTCTAAAAACCAACTCCAGTTGGCAAGTGATGTTAGTAACTTTTTTTTTTCCCTTTCAACGGGTTTCTTGTCAAAATAAAATATGTTAATTTTTGACTCGAACTGAAAATTCGTTTTGAATTCAAAAAAAAAAAAAAATTCAAATAGATCATCTCAAAATAATTTAGAAATTTTAGGGTCAAACTCAAAATTCAAATGAGATATCCAAAAACGCTCAAATCAAATCCGAACACAGTCCCATTGGATTTATTTCATTAAATTTTAAAGTTAGAAAAGATAAATATATTTAATATTTTTATTTTTAAATTTTTTTATTAATTTGTACATAAAGCTTAACTCACAGTAGAGTTGTGCAGAATGAAAATTTGATCCCTATGAAATTATCCAATCAAATACAAAGTTTTGGAGAATTTATATATTATTTTTAAACGTAATTTTTAAAATTTTTTAAATAAAAATTAAATCTTTCACAATATTTTTTTAAAAAAATGAAAAAAAACTAAATAAATATATAAACTATTGTACTTATTATTGTTGTACCCAGGGGATATTTGGTTTCGCTGTTTGGGAAAACTTTTAAGTTTTTTTACCCAACAGCTGATATAAAAATATTTGATAAATTTTTTTAAATAGCAGCTAATAACTTTTTAAAATATAAAATAACTGCTGATTGAAAAGTTTCATATTGAATTTTTTTTAAACAATATAAGTTTTTTTAAATATAAAGACCAAATCAACCATGCACTAAATTATCCATATTTATAAAAAAGTAATAATTTTGAATAAATTTTTTTATTTAATTACTCTTATATCATATTTTAATTTTTTTTATTCATTGATCATATTATTATTGTAATTTTTAATTTATTAAAATAAACAATTATATCAAATAAATAATAAATTATACTTTTTATTTATTTATTTATTATAAAATAATATATATCTTGAATTAAATAAATAATATTATTATTGATAATTTTATATCATAACAACAATAGTTCAATTATTTTTACCAAGTATTAAACTGATGTCAACCATCAACTATCATCTACCAGCCACCAGCTATCTTCAATAGCTAAATCAAACGGGGCGTAATAAATAATTGCATATTTCATATGGTGTGTAATGACCCAAATACTAGGTTAGTTGTAAACTATAGTTTCTAAAATTGATTAGCATGTCCGAGGGTCAAAAATACACAAATGGGTGAAAATATTTTATTTAATCATCAGAAAATATAGGTTATGACTAGTCCATGGGTAAAATTTGGAGTAAAAATGAGGTCAAATAAATTCTTAAAAGTCAAAATTAAGAAAAAAAATGAGATCCGGTTTAATTAAATAGTTGATTGACCATATTTTGAACGGACTATGAAAAATAGCAAACGATATTTAAAAATTTATTTTAAGTCATGGATAGACTCTAAATAATATTTAGGATTATTTCATAATGAAAAATAAATTTTACAGTAATACCAAAAATTAAATTATCAGTCCAGTTTGAGTGAAATGGACAGAAAATAAAATCCGATTGAGTTAAAATTTTTTGTATAGATATATAAAATTATTTTATGAATTATGAAATCAAATTTGAGTGAGATTGAGTTTGAAAAGTAAAAAAAATAATTTATATTACATAATTGGGCTTAAATGGGTTTGAGCTTTGTTTGACCCAAACTCATCCAAATTAAACCACTATAAATATCCTTAAGTATCATTCTCTAGAGAGAATTATGCAACTCTTTCTTCCTCAAATCACTTAGCTTGCCCAAACCCTCTCTCCCATCTTTCTTTTCCGAATTTCTTCCAATTTTTTCAATTTTTATACCAAAATCAATCTCTCAAAAATAATTTCAGCATCTCTAGTAATTAATAGAAGTTTTTAATCTTCAATTGGAGGGCTAGAGTGGAAGGAAATCAAAAGAAAAAAGTTAGAATACCAATTTGAGATAAGTGAAATTTATAGTTTTAAATTAGTTTAATGGTTCAAATAAGTAGTTTAAGGTATGTAGATGATAAATATGAAGTTTATTTAAGTTAAAGAACAAAAATAATGGTGGATTAATGAAGAGAAAATTTTGGTCATGGTAGGTTCAAGAGAAGGTGAAGGTGCTTCAAAGGGAAAGGCTAAGGAAAAGGAAGCCTAGGAAGACCCAAACAAGAAATTAAGGTTAGTGATTTCAAAATCTATTTATTTTCATTAATTAAGCATGATTTAGGGTTATAAAAATTTAGAAATTTGTGTGTTTTTCATGTAATTGCTAATTAATGCTTACAACATGATTAATGGATTATAAAAGTGAATTAGAATGGTTAATTTGAATTAAAAAAATTAATTACTGAAAATTATAAAATATGACCTTATTATGTGAAAAATGAATATTAAAGAATAAATACATTTTATTGTAATATTATGATACATATAGAATAATGAATGTATAAACTAGTAAAATGAATAATTAGAAGGTGAAAGAAAAATTTTAATGATGAAAATTAATTATAAGCCGAAAAATGAAGAAGAAACAATTAATATTTTTCTTGCTAATTAAATAAAAATTTAGTTATGAAATGCAAGGAAGTATGATTTTGAGTGTATTTAGATTTATTAAGAATTTTTAAATATGTTGCCCAGACAATGAACCAATAAGGGGGTTAAATTGGTTAGTAAATAAAATTTATTAACTTTAAGGTGCGGAATAAAATTAAATAGAATAAGAAAAGAGAGATATCACACACAAGATTTATAGATGTTCGGGTATTAACAAACCCTACTCATCTCCTAAATATCGATTGAGTGTTTTACTAATATTCTAAGTGTTACAATTGAGTTTTACAAGCTCACTCCCAACTATGATATTTCTCTCAATAACTAACACCTAACCCATAAATTTCTTTGTGTCTTTCAATGACTCACACAGAAACTAATTTCTTGTGTTTTATGTCTCACACAATAAACTTTTACAAGTGTTTCACTCTTAATCCGAAATACCCAAACTCACTCTTGAGTAATTGTTTACAATGAAAATACTCACCAATCTACAATGCTTAGAAATTATGAGCAATTAGGTTTTTACAAAGAATATAGGTTTGTGAAGAGAAATAATTAATGCACAAGGCTATAACAAGATTAATGTTTTAAAGTAATTGTTGTTCTTCTTTTTGAGATTCATAAATGGCTTGCATTTATACTCCCCCTGTGAATTATAGCCGTTTAGGTGCATTTAATGCAAAATAGCCATTGAACCAACTCTTAACTTCGCGCCTGACATATTTCTCTGTTCTACACGGGCATAAATATATGTGTCACGGTCGTGAATATTCATTCAGGCCGTGGTTCAAGTGGTGATTCTAGACATGAAACTCTTTGGAAGAATTGACATGTTTCATCGTGGGCGTGAATACTGTTTCCCGGGCATGACTGTATGATCACGGTTGGTATGATCTTTCATGGCCGTGGACTTTGAATGGTGAAAAGTTGGCACTCAGCTATATTCACGGGCATGACATAATTAGTCACGGGCGTAACTTTGCTATTTCTTTGATTTTAATCTTCAAAAGTTCTCTTTCAATCTTTCTTCATGTTTTAATCAAGATATATCATGTTTAACACACTTAGAACAAATATTGTTAAATATATTATTGTTATTTTATTTGTTATCATCAAAATGATGGAAATATCCTTCAAGGTTTAACAATCTCCCCCTTTTTTATGGTGACAAATAATCTAGCAATAAATGCTTTTGAGAAGTCCCTCCCTCAAAAGGCGCTTAAAATAAAATAATGGAGTGCAAGAATTAAAAGATGTATAGCAAAGTTATTTGCGAACTATTTAGGTATATGCAAGGTATATCCTAAGTATATCTCATCACTTAACATATATATAACAAGTATATTCAAGGTATGAGTGGAATATATGTTAAATATATCTTTTATATTAATCTTTCAAAGTATATGTGAGGTTGATGTGATGCATATTATCAGTTAAAAAAGGTAAAAAGGTTTACATATTCCACACATTGCATGATAATAACATATATTTGCTAACCACACATTTGTAACCACACAATTGCATATGTTGCTAGGTCCTCCCCTTTTTATCATCAACAAAAAAAATGAAATGATAATAAGTTGATTGTATTAAAATTAAAAGGAGAAGGATTACAAAGATTTAAAAACATAAAATAAAGTTCTATAACATTAAAAATAAATCTACTTTATGAAACCTAGGGCTCTAGTTAGGCTTCAAGCCTCACAGATCATCCTTAAGGCATGCTACCTCTGCCTTGAGGTTGTCCATACGAGACTCCATGAAGTCTTTGAGGTTTTCCAACCTCTCATCGATTGAAGTCTACATCATGTCAAGGCGAGGTGCTGTAAGATCAACAACCTGCTGCACTAAGCTGGGTGCGGTAGAGGTCGATGACTGACCAACATCTTCTACTACTGCCGGTGTCGATGTCTTATCACAGGCTCATTTCTTTTGCTGGACAGACTGGAGACCAGCTTTGAAGGAGTTAGAATCATGATCTTCCCAATCTATTTCACCAGCTGGAGTAGTGAAGCGGTAATATATATTATCTTCATGAATAATGCAGACAACTTCTCCCATCTTGATAAAGGGCTCGACATCGAGTCAATCTCGTAGATGAGCTGGAATAAGAGTGTAAATGTGCTCATCGAGATTCAGATACCCTAGCTTAATGGCAATGGAGTTATATACCCGCCAATCAAAATAACTTCCGATGGCTTCGTTGTAATGGAAATGAGATGATTTGCAAACAATTGAGACAAAGCTACAGATAGTCCTCTTCATGCCATTTCCAATAAGAAGAACTCTGATTTTTTGATTGCCCCATTGCTATCTCCTCTAGCAAATATACTATAGGTGAGAAACATATGTAAATACTTATGCACAGGAGACTAGAGGTGAGTGTTCTTTGTCTTCTTCACATCCCAGCTACATTCAACGCCGAAATGTGTCCAATTTGGAAGAGCATAAAATTTGACTTCACTCTCGTTAAGGATGCCATTGGAAGGAAGCTTGAAAAAGTGCCAAACTCCGCTGCTGTGAGAGTGTTCGAATGCTTATAGAGCTGGAATTTGACAGTGCCAGTGGGAGAGACTTGCAATGTGCTAAGGAACTTGAGAGTTGGTTCCCTTAGCGTTGGCTGATAAATGTCCACAAACTTTTTGAGATGACAAGCTTGCAACTGTTCAATCATGCTTATCTTGAGTCTTGACAGAATTCCACTCGAAGGATTGAGACGAGAGTAGGGGTCTTTTCTTAAAAATGACATATCGGGATTACAATTTTCCAGAATGACATTGAGAAGATAATTTATGTGGCATTTTAGAGTATGTGATTTTTTCCTCGTGCCTTTGGAATAACCCAGTTCTATTTTGATAAAGCTTTAATGAAGGATTGGAGTAGAAATTTTCGGTGTAAATTGAAAAACCCTAGAGAGAAGTTGTGATTCTTCAAAAAAATAGATGTTTGAAAGGGTTTTACAGATGGAAATGAATATTAGGAGGCCAGAATTTGTGAGAAATATTGAATGAGGGTGATAAATGAGAGAATTTGTAGAGTTGGAAATGAGAAAATGGCAAAAATTTGTTTTATAGTCAATAGATTCACGGTCGTGAATACTCAATCACGAGCGAGAATAATTGTGGTCACGTTTTGTTGAAGATGCACTCTAGCCGTAAGAAAGGAGATGAATCGAGTCACAGTTGTGACATTAAATAATTACGGACATGACCTAGGATTTTCACAAGAGTGACAGAAATAGTTCCGGTCGTGAAAGATTAGAATTCACTATATTTAACTGTGAGGCAAGGTGTGAACAAAGCGTGAATGGTTCTGAAGTTATTGCTGTCAATATTCATGGTTGTGAAGCGATGTCACGGGCATGAATAAGGCTTTTCACAAGAGTGACAGATATTGTCACGAGCATGAAACTTAGTTTTCGCTACTTCTTCCCGTGAAGCATATTGTGAATCAAAGTGTGAAAGCTACTAGAACTATTTACTATTTACTTTACGGCCGTGAGTATATGTCATGGGCGTGAATCACCTCAAATCTTAAAAAAAATAAAATTAAGTCTAAAACAAGACTAGAGGATTTCTAAAGAAGTTTCTATGCCTTTAAACATATATTTCCATCATGTCAACCACTTTATATTTTAAAATTAGTTAATTAAAGAGCATCATATGAAGGAAATAACATTCAAGGTTAATGATTCATCATACAATTGGCAAGAAAATAACTAAGACAGAGTTGATTCATTAAGCATACCAAGTTCTTTTCTTATGAAACAAAAGCTTTCCTCATTAAGAGATTTGGTAAGAATGTATGCCAATTGATTGTTTGTATCAATGAATTCTAACACAACATCTCCATTTTGAACATGATTCATAAGAAGGTGATGTCTAATGTCAATATGTTTACTTCTAGAGTGTTGAATGAGATTCTTAGATAGGTTGATGGCACTTGTGTTGTCACATTTGATGGGTACATGGTCCAAACTATGACCATAATCCTTTAGTTGTTGTCTTATCTATAGGATTTGAGTGCAACAACATCCTGCTGCCACATATTCCACTTCAGCGGTAGATAAGGCAACTGAAACTTGTTTCTTGCTAAACCAAGAAACTAGGCATTCACCAATAAAGTGACAAGTGTCTGAAGTACTCTTTCTATCCAAAACACTACCGGCATAATTCGCATCCCAATATCTTATGATATTAAAAGATGAATTTCGAGGATACCATAAGCCTAGATGCATTGTGCCATGTAAATATTTTAAAATTCTTTTTACAACATTCAAATGTGATTCCTTAGGACAAGATTGAAATCTAGCACATAAGCATACATTATACATTATATCGGGCCTAGAGGCAGTAAGATATAAAAGTGATCCGATCATACCTCTATAAAGCTTTTCATTAATGCTCTTACCCTTCTCATCTTTATCCAATTTTGTTGATGTACTCATAGGAGTCTTAGCATTTTTGCATCCTTCCATTCCAAATTTCTTGATTAACTTTTGCATTTAGATCTTTTTTGACCTAATAGAGTTGCTAGTTTAGAAGGTAAATACTATGCTTTTGTCATTATTGATGATTACTCTAGATTCAATTGGGTAATTTTCTTAGATCAATAGAGTGATGTTTTTTAATCATTCAAAAATTTTGCTGAAAGAATTCATAATGAAAAAGGATATTTTATTTCAAAAATAAGAAGCGATCATGACAAAGAATTTGAAAATGAAAACTTTTGTCTACAACATGGTGTATCACACAATTTTTCAACTCGTAGGACACCTCAACAAAATGAGGTAGTCAAAAGGAAAAATTAAACTTTAATTGAAATGGCTCGAACAATGCTCAATGAGTACGGGTTACCAACCTACTTTTGAGCCAAAGCCACCAATACTGCATGTTATATTTCAAATCGAGTTTTCAAAAGATCACTGTTAAACAAAACTTCTTTTGAGCTATGGAATGGAAGAAAACTCATGATATCATACTTTAGAGTATTTGGATGCAAGTGTTTTATATTAAATATTAAGGACAACCTTGAAAAATTTACCTCTAAATTCAATGAAGGTATCTTCTTAGGATATTCTACAACCAGCAAAGCTTATAGAGTCTTTAATAAAAGATCTTTAGTTGTTGAGGAGTTTATGCATGTTGTTTTTGATAAATCTAGTAAACTTGATCTTGTGACAGGTAGTGTTCTTAATGACATTGTAGGTACAATGGAAAAACTTGATCTTGATCATGAGAAAGATGATGACAATCAAGAGAAACAACGACAAGATATATATCTACCTCAAGTTTAAGAGCAAGACAACTAAGAGCTTCCAAAGGAATGGAAGATGTCAAATAATCACCAAAAGGAACAAATCATTGGTGATCCTACTAAGAGAGTAAGTACTATATCTCATCTCAAACTTTTATATTCTGACCTTGATTTTCTCTCTCAAATTGAGCCTAAAAATATTGATGAGGCTCTTAATAATGAAAGTTAGGTGATTGCTATGCAAGAGGAACTCAACCAATTCGAGAGAAGCAAAGTATGGACCTTAGTTCCTAGACCCAAAGACCATCAAATCATTGGTAGTAAATGGGTGTTTAGAAATAAGTTAGATGAACAAGGCTCAATAACTAGGAATAAAGCTAGGTTGATTGCAAAGGGTTATAATCAAGAAGAAGGTATAAATTATGATGAAACTTATGCTCCAGTAGCTAGATTAGAAGCCATAAGAATACTTTTAGCATTTTCATGCCATATGAACTTTAAACTCTTTCAAATGGATGTCAAAAGTGTAATACCCCATCACCCTGCAACACATGCCTAGATAATGGAGTGCTATGCTGACTTCATTTATTAAAAACATTGTTTTATATATTGATATAAATAAAAGACACTGGTATATATATATATATATATATATATATATATATATATATATATATATATTTTCTTTGTTTACTATTTGTTTATTTTGTAGTGTAAAAGAGATCATAATAAAGAAATACCATACATTTTATATAATAAAGTATTAATTACAAAATTGTACTTACTTTACAAGTACTATAATATAAAATTCAAAGCATAAACACAACAACTGTGTGACTCACAGTATTTGATACAAACTGCTCTACTGGATCAGGCCACCACTACCTTTATCTACTATCGTCTGCTTATTCTCTACTAAATCTGCGCGAGAGGAACTCCCACGTTAAGCTCTTAGCTTAGTGGTGCATATAAATAAGGCAATAAACTATTTTATGTAGCATGCATTGTCATATATCACTCATGCTCAATCATCTTCTCATGCAAATATACATATCATGGTATTCTAGCATGTATGAGCATCAAATTATATATTTTTTTTTTATCTCATACTTGTTTATTTTATTAACACATCATTATACAAAACATCATAATTAACCATGTTACAAGTCATTATTCCTTTTATTTTCCTTAACCTTGTTATGTCCACCACACCCAATCATCTTTTTATGCAAACATACCTTTCATAAATTTTATTTTATATTATTATCCATAGCCTTTTTATTTCCCATAACACTAGATCATCTTTTTATCCATGTCACAATTCATAATTCCATTTTTATTTTCAATAATCCATTTATTTTTCATAACTTCTTTATTTATGCCCAAAACACCTATGAACCACTTACTAGAATAACGAAGTTGCTATCCAAGCATTTAGGAGTGCCACCCAGGCAATATGATTTGCGCATATAAGTGCCATTACCAGCTTCAATAATCATACCATTAATGATTTTCATTTTTATCATATTCTCCCCTGCTTGACATGCCAAACTATCATGAGTCTAGTTTTAAGTTAGGTGTTTTAGGGCTTAGTTAATATCATTAAAATTCATAGTTATTAAATTCACCCATTTCATACATGTAAAGGTTCAATTATTCATACGATTACTCAATATAAATAGTATTTTCATAATATAATAAGGTCACATCATTTTACTGATTTCATTCCTCAACTCATATGCTGCCCTGTCACTGGTAGATTCCATTCTCTATTTTGGACCTTAATTTGGGTACTGTTACAATCCGAATTTAGTTACAATGTCTTCTTAACAATTTTAGATTTGGATCTTAACTTTAATATGAAACTTAAATTACTTAATGCTGAGTTATGTATCAAAAGATATGATAAAATAAATATTGACTAGTCACTAACAATTCTGCCCATAATTTTTTGGATAGATTATAAGTCTGAAATTTATGAATTGTTCTGGACAATTACAAATATATTCAGGTTTTATGATCTAAATAAAAGTTATAGCCCTATGTCTTATTTTTAAAACCCAATAAATAACATATAAAATGGAATTCCATAAATTAAGTTATAACAGTTTAAGTACTCATTGCGGATCCATTTCCAGCAAAGAATACATATATGAACTATCTTTAATTTTTACCAAAATTAATACTAAGTCTAGCAAACATGCATTCCAAGATTTTTATCACAAAATAATATTAATTCAGAATCATCAACATGCCAAATAATCAAATCATGCAACTAAAAAAATAAAATAAAATAGGCTATTGCCTTAGGTTATGCACAAACCTCTACTTTTCCCTTTTTCTTTCACTTTACTTCTCTTTCTCCTTTTCTTTGCTCCTTTGAGCTAGCTCCTTGTCAATTTGAGTTCCTAAAACATCAAAGAGATAATTAAAACTTCCTTTCATCAAATCTCTCTTTTTCCATAATATGTTTTAATCTCTACCTTTCTTATGATCAATTTTTGCATGAGATCTACTCTTCCATGCCTTTCTCCCTCTCTTTCTCACTTTCTCTTCTTAGAACAAGGTTTGGCTATGGAAGAACAAGGGGAAACATGGGGTTGGTTTAGAGAATAGAGTGTTCTGGATGTTAAGTAATAAGAAAGAAAGAGAAAGCAATTAAGAGAAAGATGACAAAGTTAATTAATAATGGGGGCACATAAGCCTTATGAATTTAATGACTAATTAATGTGTTCATGCATGTTAATTGGCTTCTTAAAATATGCAACTTGGTTTGGCCAACCTCCACATACATTTTATGTCCCAATTCATGTATTTAATTGATGGTTATCCCAATTAATCCTCCAATTTTCAGTAAATTGCAAATTGACTCCTAAATTTTTCAACATTGCAATTTAGTCCTTTACCAAAATTTAATATCTTAAAATATTTTGAACACTTTATTAGATATTGTCCATACTTAATTGCCATTATTTTAAATATTTTTTGATAAAAATCCAAATTTAGACTTTGGTCAAACCAATGAGTCGATTTAACAACTCGCGTGACTTCGGTCTAAATTAGCGGATATGACAAAAAGTGCCTTCTTAAATGGCTTTATAGAAGAGAAAGTTTATGTAGAACAACCTCCAGGTTTTGAAAGCCATAATTTGCCTGATCATGTTTTTAAACTTTCAAAAGTCTTATATGGGTTAAAACAAGCTCTAAAAGCTTGGTATGAAAGACTAAGTTCTTTTCTTTTAGAAAATAATTTTTCAAAAGGACATGTTGACACGACCTTATTTATTGAAAGTCATAAGCATTATATTTTAATTCAAATTTATGTTGATGACATCATATTTGAGTCTACTAATGAATTGCTTTGCCAAGAATTTGCTAAGTGTATGACTACGGAATTTGAAATGAGCATGATGGGCGAATTTAAGTTCTTTCTTAGTCTACAAATCAAGCAAAGCAATGAGGGCATATTCATCAACCAATCCAAGTACTCCAAATAGTTAATCAAGAAATTTGGAATGGAAGGATGCAAAAATGCTAAGACTCCTATGAGCATATGAACAAAATTGGACAAAGATGAGAAGGGTAAAAGCATTAATGAAAAGCTCTATAGAGGCATGATTAGATCACTTTTATATCTTACTGCCTCTATGCCCAATATAATGTATAGTGTATGCTTATATGCTAGATTTCAATTTTGTCATAAGGAATCACATTTGAATGGTGTAAGAAGGATTTTAAAATACTTATATGGCATAATACATCCAGGCTTGTGGTATCCTAAGAATTCATATTTTCATATCATAGGATATTTGGATGTGGATTATGCCGGTAGTGTTTTGGATAGAAAGAGTACTTCAGGCACTTGTCACTTTATTGGTGAATGCTTAATTTCCTGGTTTAACAAGAAATAAGTTTCAGTTATCTTATCTACCGCTGAAGCGGAATATGTGGTAGGGTGTTGTTGCACTCAAATCCTATGGATGAGACAACAACTTAAGGATTATGGTCATAGTTTGGACCACATACCCATCAAATGTGACAATACAAATGCCATCAACCTATCTAAGAATCCCATTCAATACTCTAGAAGTAAGCATATCGACATAAGACATCATTTTCTTAGAGATCATGTTCAATATGGAGTTGTTGTGTTAGAATTTATAGATGCAAACAATCAATTGGTAGACATTATTACCAAACCTCTTCATGAAGAAAGTTTTTGTTTTATAAGAAGAAAGCTTGGTATGCTTGATGGATCAACTTTGTCTTAAAGTATTTTGTCAATTGTATGTAATTGTGTGAACCTTGAGTGTTAATTTCTTCATATGATGTATTTTACTTGACTAGTTTTATGGTATGAAGTGGTTAACATGATAGGAACACATGTTATAAGGCATAGAAATTTCTTAGAAATCCTTTAGTCTCATTTTAGACTTGGTTTTATTCTTTGAAGGTTTGAGATAGTTCACACCTGTGACACTTCTTCACGACCGTGAACTTAATAGCAAAAAGCTCCAGTAGCTTTTACGCTTTGCTTCACGACTTGTTTCACGGTTAGAAATAGCGAAGCTTACTCTTCATGCCCGTGACTAGTGGTTTGTCACTCCTATGAAAATCTTGGATTAACACCCGTGACTCATCTTAACGACCGTGAACATAGTTAGCAAATAGTTACAGAATCGTTCACACTTTGTTTCATGTCTTGCCACACGGTTAGAAGTAGTGAAGTCTAAGCTTCACGCCTGTGACTAGTTTTGTCACTCCTGTGAAAAGCCTAATTCATGTCCGTGACTGTTTAATGTCACGACCATGACTCAATTATTCTTCTTTTTCACGGCTAGAGTGCCTCTTCAACAAACCATGACCATGATTATTCACGCTCGTGATAGAGTATTCATGGCTGTGAATATATCGACTATAAAACAAAATTTCTATAGTTTTTTCATCTTCAACTCTACAAATTCTCTTATTTAACACTCTTATTCAAATTTTCTCACAAATTCCGGCCTCTTCATATCCATTTCCATCTGTAAAACCTTTTCAAACATCTTTTTTCCTGAAGAATCACAACTTCTCTAGGTTTTTAAATTTTTCGGTCCAAAAATTTCTTCTTAAATCCTTGTTCCAAGTTTATCAAAATTGAATCCGGTTTATCTAAAGGCATAAGGAAGAAATCACATGCTCCAAGATGCCACACTGATTATCTTCTCAATGTCATTTCGAAGCTTTGCCATCTGCGATATGCTATTCTTAGGATACTGTGGCATTACTTGAAGAGAAATTTGAAGGTACTGTGGCATTACTTCAGGGTCCTGTATTCATTTAGTGGGATTCAGTATGTAAGCATACCCAGGTTAACAGTTAAATTGAGTTTTCTTTTTGGCCCATTTGAAAAGAAATACATAGGATCAGAGTATAAAGCAGAGATGCAAGATACTTTTTAGAGACTCAGGCAGGGAAACATGACAGTAGCAGAGTATGAGCGCGAGTTTGAGTGCCTCAGTGCCTGCCTTGACGACTATCAGCTGATAAAAGAGAAGTTATGTCAGAGATTTGAGAGAGATCTCCATAACAAGATCAAACAGATAGTGGGTGCACAATAGCATCCAAATTTGCGTGCTTTAGTGGAAGCTGTTATTAAAGTGGAAAGTATTCAGTCAGATAAGGCTAATAGGCAAACTCGATTTCAACAAAAGAGGAAGCTGAGACAGTTCAGTGGTTCGGGTGCTCAGAATAAGAAGTCTAGAGGGCTAGCTTCATCACAAAGCCTTACATCAGTTGTACCAAGGTGTGGACAAGGAAATACATTATGTGGCAATGTCTCAGTTACTTCTGTGGGTAGTACACCTAGAGGCAGAGGGCCAAATATAATTCAGACTTGTAGTCATTATGGTAGATCTCACCCAGGAGAGTGTAGATATTTGACTAGTGTCTGTTTTAAATATGGTTCAAAGGATCATCAAGTCAGGGATTGTCCAGTGGCTTAAGCTTCTACGACTATATCACCAACACCTGGTATTGGATCTTTACCATCCAGAGGCTGAGGTAGGGGAGTAGCCCTTAACCCATAAGTATCTAGACCTTCTGCACAACCACCTCAGGGTCAGGGATGAGCTACAGGTCGTACTTATGCAATGAGAGCCAGAGAAGAGGAGAATGCTCCTGATGTGATAGTAGGTAAATTCATGCTTATGAATGATTTTTTATGCACTTGTTAATCATGGTTCCACACATTCCTATATAAATACTGATGTTGCAAAGGGAAAAAGGTTAAAAGATTCACAATTAGACTAGAACATCATAATGAGCAATCCTTTAGGAAATAGTGTTGTGGTGAACAGAGTGTATAGGAATTGTCCAATTAGTGTGCAAGGTTATGAATTCTTAGCTAACCTAATTGAACTCCCATTTCGTGAGTTTGATGTGATATTGGGGATGGATTGGTTATCCGCCCATCAAGCGACAGTAGATTGTAAATGGAAGAGAGTGACACTTAAACTCTCTGATGATCGGGAATTCACTATTGTGGGTGAAAGAACAAACTTCTTATTAGATGTGATTTTAGCTACAGCTACGAAGAGACTTATAAGAAGGGGGTGCATTTCGTATTTGTGTTATGTAATGGAAGCTAAAAAGGAAGATCTTAAGATTTCAGATATGCCTACAGTGAGAGATTATCCATATGTCTTTCCTGATGAATTACTAGGCTTGCCACTTGATCGGGAAGTTGAATTCACTATTGATGTAGCTCCAGGCACGACACCTATTTTGATTGCACCCTATAGGATGATGACTATAGAACTCAAGGAATTGAAGATTCAATTGCAGGAGTTGCTTGATAAAGGCTTTTCAGACCCAGTAGTTCACCATGGGGGGCATTGGTACTCTTTGTAAAAAAGAAGGATGGGTCTCTCAGATTATACATTGACTATAGACAGCTGAATAAGATGACAATCAAGAACAAGTATCTCCTTGCACATATTAAAGACTTATTTGATCAATTGAAGAAAGCAGGTGTATTTTCAAAGATTGACCTACGATCGGATTACCATAAATTGAAAGTAAAAGAAGCAGATGTGCCCAAGACTACTTTTTGCACAAGATATGGCCACTATGAATTTTTAGTCATGCCATTTGGACTTATGAATGCCCCATAAGATTTCATGGATATAATGAATAGGATCTTTCATCCTTATCTAGACCAGTTCGTGGTGGTATTTATTGATGATATTCTAGTGTATTCGAAGATGCTAGAAGAACATGACAAACACCTACAAATTATCTTACAGATATTGAGAGAGAAACAACTGTATGCAAAGTTCAGTAAGTGTGACTTCTGGTTGAATGAAGTATCATTCTTGGGTCATGTAGTTTCAGCTAAAGGGATAATGGTGGATCCAAAGAAGTTTGAAGCAATCTTACAGTGGAGAATACTTAGGACTGTTACAGAAGTTAGAAGCTTCTTAGGTTTGGCTGGGTATTGCAGGAGATTTGTAAATGGTTTTTCTACCATAGTAGTGCCGATCACTCGACTGTTACAGAAGTACGTTAAGTTTGTGTGGACAGATAAATGTCAAGAAAACTTTGAGAAGATTAAAAACATATTGCTAGAAGCCCCAGTGTTAGCTCAACCACAGTCTAGCAAGGATTTTATGATTTATAGTGATGCCTCCATGAATGGGTTAGGCTGCATATTGATGCAGGAAGGTAAAACTATTGCATATACTTCTCGACAACTCAAGACTCATGAGAAGAATTATTCTACTCACGATCTTGAGGTTGTAGCAGTTGTACTCGCCTTGAAGATTTGGAGACATTATCTTTATGGTGAGAAATGTTACATTTACACAAATCACAAAAGTTTGAAATATTTGAGACAGAGGGAACTTAATTTGAGATAGAGGGGTTGGCTTGAATTGATAAAAGATTATGACTGCTTAATCGATTATCATCTAGGAAAGGCAAATATAGTAGCTGATGCACTTAGTAGAAATTTTATAGCGGCCATTTGAGTGATGAATGTCAGAGTGGATATGGCATGAGATGGAGTGATAATAGCATAAATGCAAGTAAAACCAGACTTCCTCCATCAAGTGAAAGCGGCACAAAAGTTAGATGATCTCTTGATTGCCATAGTGAACTCAGTAAAAGAGGGCAATGGAGGTGATTATTCTTTGGGTGAAAATGAAAACCTTTATTTCAACCGAAGATTATGTGTACCTGATCAAGATGATTTGAGAAAGAACTTTCTCATAGAAGCTCATCATAGTAGCTATGCGATGCATCCTGGTGGTAACATGATGTATCAGGATTTGAAAGTACACTACTGGTGGCCATGAATGAAATGGGATATGACAAAATTTGTGTGTAAATGTTTGATATGCCAAGAGGTGAAAACTGAACATCAAGTTCCATCGGGTTTACTTCAACCTATCATGATACCAGAGTGGAAATGGGATTGAGTGACCATGGATTTTGTGACAGGACTACCCTTGATTGGAAAGAAGCATGATGCTATTTGGGTAATCATTGATAGACTCACAAAATCATCCCATTTCATACCAGTACGAAGGGACTATCCATTGACCAAGTTGGCAGAAATCTACATTAATGAGATAATGAGACTCCATGGAGTACCATCATCCATTATTTCAGATAGGGATCCTTTGGAAGAAGTTGCAGGAAACATTGGGGACAAAACTTCATTTTAGTACAACTTTTCATCCCCAGACTGATGGGAAGTCAGAGCATGTGATTTAGATACTTAAGGATATGTTACGATGTTGCATCTTTGAGTTTGAAAGCAGTTGGGAAAGGTATTTGCCATTAGCTGAGTTTGCTTACAATAACAACTATCAATCTAACATCAAAATGGCGCCATATGAAGCATTATATGGGAGAAAATGTAGAACTCCTTTATGTTGGACAGAATTGAGTGAAAAAACTAATGGGGAAAGATTTGGTTTGAGAAACTGAAGAGAAGGTACGAGTGATCAAGGATAGATTGAAAGAAGACATGGACAGACAGAAATCATATGCAGACTTAAGAAGAAAAGATATAGAATTCCAAGTCGGAGATCAAGTATTTCTAAAAGTATTACCCTAGAAAAAGGTTATGAGATTTGGCAAGAAGGGCAAACTAAGTTCGAGATTTTTAGGCCTTTATGAGATTATATAACGAGTGGGTCCCGTAGCTTATCAATTGAAGTTGCCTCAAGAGTTGGAAAAGATTCATGATGTGTTCCACGTGTTAATGCTATAGAGATATAGGTCAGGCCCTAGCCACGTGATGAAGTTAGAAGAAATTCAAATATAGGCTGATTTGACTTATGAAGAGAAACCAGTAAAGATCCTAGCCATAGAGGTTAGACAGCTCAGGAACAAGCAAATCCCATTAGTGAAAGTGTTATGGAGTCACCAAAATGTGGAAGAAGCCACGTGGGAACCATAAGCTGCAATAAGGCAACAATATCAACATTTGTTCAATATAGGTAAAATTTTGAGGACAAAATTTTTATTAGTAGGGGAGAATTATAATAGCCCAAATATCAAATTAGTCGTAAACTGTAGTTTTCAAGATTGATCAGCATACCTGGGTAAAAAATACACCTATAGGTGAAAATATTTTATTTGATCATCGAAAAATATAGGTTATAACTAGTCTGGGGGTAATATTTGGAGTGAAAGTGAGGTCAAATAAGTCCTCAAAAGTCAAAACTAAGAAAAATGGTTTAATTAAATAGTTGGTTGACCGTACTTTGACTGGGCTATAAAAAATAACAAACGATATCTAAAAATTTATTTTAAGTGATGGATAGACTTTAAATAATATTCATAGTGAAATGTTGATATATTAGAAAGGAAAGTATGAAAAAATTATGGTAGTGAGATAATTGTATGGATGAATAAAATATTAAGTGATTAATAATGTAAAAATAATGAAATGTATGAATTTAATGGAAATTGATTAAAGAAATAAAATAATATCCTTAGTTATTTTTCTAATGGTTAAATTTAGTTCAGGATATAATTGGCTAGCCATAGGGACACCATTACTGTGGTGCGGGTCATGGCGATTCGCTTATGTAGGCCAATGACAGTTTACTTCAGTGATATTGATACAGTGATTCAGTGTACAGTGTAGTACTCGGATGATCTTTCGGGATTACTTTTCAGTGTAGTGGACTTTGGATCCATGTCCAATGTATATGGTCCAAAGATTTTCTATCGGATTGAAATTAGGGGCAAATGTGAATAAAAGTAGTAAAAATGAATAATTTGATAAAAATAATTTAAGTGAAAAATATGATAAGAAAAGATGTAAGGAAAAATACAAGAAAAATGATAAATATAATAAAAATGATAAATATGAAAAATGTGAGAAAAATATAAAATGGTATAATAATAATAATGATAAAAGTGGTAATTGCAATAAAGGAAAAAATATATAGTAAAATTGAAAAATGAGAAATAAGTGAAATAAAATGTTAAATTATGTAGTTAAAAAGAAAATAAATGAAAAATAAGATGTTAGTGGCAAAAGTGTAAACAAACGTAAAGTAATGACAAAATTGTAAATAAATAGAATTTTAGTAACCAAATTGAAATTTGTGTAATTAAATAGAAGATTGAAAAAAATAAAAAAATAAAAAAAATAAGAAGAACAAGAAGAAGAAAAAAAGAGAGAGTTAACTAGAGTGGTAAGGTGAGAAAATGAACTAAATTGAAAGAAAATGAAAGCTTAAGAGTAAAAAAAAACTATAATATTTGTTGAGAAATATGGTTAATTGAATGGAGATATTAAACAATAAGTTAAGGGGAAAGAATATTAAAATATTAATAAAAAGAATAATAAACATATTAAAAGGAAAATTTGAATAGTATAGTGAGTATAATATTGTATGAATGGATGCAAATATAGATCAATGAAAATTTTTAGATTAGTAATCACCACTGGGCATATTAATACTCAGCACGTAGTTATTTGACTGCGTGCAAGTAGTAGTGAAAAAGTCATGAGCCAGCGTACAAATTTTGGGAGTTGGCGAATTGAAGAATAAATAATAATATATTAATACCAAGAATGACATGTATATATATGTATGGATATGAAGTTATAGAATTATAATTATGTATATATTTTGATAAAGAATGTTTGTAAATTATTATATGTGTGAAGAATGTAAGGTTGACTTATAGTTGAATGAAAACTATTTTGTATGATATATGTATTGTTGTGCCCAAAAATGAGTTGTGAATTGTTTGCATTGCAGGTGGGGTAGCTAATTTATAGCCGTCATGTCGTCGAAATTTTTTAAAAAATAAAAAGAATTAATTAATTGCTAATAATAGAATCGTCATTAAATTAAATTAAGAAATTTTTTCTGGGAAAAATCGGCTATAATCATATTAACTCATGTAACGTATGTATATAATGATTGTTATAAGGGTGCTATATGGTACATTATGTAATGCCCGATAATTTAGGTCACGGTCCCGGTTGACCGAAATCTGACGCTCCGAACTGATCAGGGTTTAAATTCGGACATGAAAGATAAAAATTAAAATGATAATAAAATATAAGAAAAATATTTTGGATATTATTAATTGAGAATTTTGAAGTTCAGAATTAAAATTTGGAAAAAAATAATTTTTCACTGAACGAAATTGGAAATTGTAGTGTTTTTGGCACATATTTTAAAAAAACACAAAAATAGAATATTCTTTATCTAAGAAAAGAAATATTATTTTGATTAAAATAAAGTAAGAGTGATTTAAATTAATGAACCAATGAGAGACAAAATTATCTAATTAATTCTAACCACCCACCTAATCCAAGTATAAAAAGTCAAACTCTACTTTTTTTGTTATTCTTCTTCTTCTTCTTCATCTAACCAAAGAAAACTCTCTTTTTTTTCTCTCTTGTAGCGATGACCCTCCTCTCCCCCTAGTTCTTCTTTTTCTTTCTTCAATTAAAGTTAAAGATAGATGGTAAATGTTGGATTATAACAAACTTATCAAGAAAGTGAAGCAAAGTGAGCATAACCAATGAAGAGAAAGGAAGAAAAGAAGAGAGAAAGAGAAGAAAAGATTTTTAGTCATTTTGAAGATCTTCAAAGGTGAGGTAAGATTTTTCATCTTTTCACTTTTCTCTTTCTCATTTCTTTGATTTTGGGGTTAGTTACCATTAAGGATGGTAATTTAGGGTTATTATTATGTTAATGGTGATTAAGGGTGAATTAGCGTGTTAATACTTGATCAGTGTGAAAATTGTTGTTAGGTCAAAAAGGTGAAAAATCTTTGAACCAAAATCAAAGAGGAAGTAAGGGCAAAGAGAAAGCTAGGTAGGAAGAAGAGAAAAGTGAAGAGAAGTGAATTTTTGAGGTATGTACATTTGGAAAAAATTCAATATGGAAAATGTAAATGTTGATTTTGTGATGTTTGTGTAATTGTGTATGAAATTCTTGATATTTTGATTAAATGATGCCATGAATGTGAAAATAAAAATTAGAATATGAGATTGATGCATGAAGATAAAAATTGTAGGAATTGATGGAAATGCTGAAAAATTCGTCTTATGAACAATATCTAGTTTTTTGGTCATAACTTGAGTTATGGAAATGAGTTTTGGATGAATCTTATTGGGTTTGAAATTTAAGACATAGAGCTTGAATTTTTATTCAGACTATTAGATCTGAATATGTCTATAATTATGTGAAAAATGGACTCAAAGGTCAAACTAGAAATCTGTCCTGCAAAATACTGGGAAGATTGGAATGAACGTAGTTTAGAAAAAAATTCATACCTTTTGTTATAAAATTCATTTTAATGTGATTCTAGTTGGAAATTAAAGATAAGAGATATACCGATATTTTTTTATGTGATCACTTGTCTAAATTCTATCTAAAAATGGATGAAAAATATAGGGAAAAATAAGGCAGAAATGCTTTCTAGAATAAGGCAGCTTGCATATATGTATTGATTGTGAAATTTTGTGATAAAAATATATATTATTTGATTTTTTTATAGTTATAATCATTAAATGAGCAAGTATGAGGTTGTAAATTACTTAATGAGAATTATTGCATTTATATAGAATTTATATTAGTGTTACCTACATAATTTATGTAAATAATAATAAAGGTAATAAATATAATTAAGCCTTATAACATCGAGTCAAGAGCTATAAATTAGGATAAGTTGGAATGACAATAAAAGGGTAGAAATGTAGGTAAAAAAATGCTGAAATTTAATTTACGTAGATACTAAGAAATAGTGTTGAGTTGAAATTACATAAATACTAAGAAATAGTGATGAGTTCGAAATTACGTAGGCACCAAAAAGGCGATAAGTTATTATTGAAAATGTAAGCGTTAAACGTCGAGTTATAAAATAATTATGTAGACACCGAGTATACAATCGGAGAGCAAAAATCCTGTATCCAGTGTTTAGGTCCGATCTAAAATGTCGTGGCCTATCCAATAAATGACAAAAAAACAATGTAAATTATTAAATTGATATTTCAAATTGTATATCTTGTGTTGTTAAAATTTCAAGCATGCTTAATGAATGAAATGTTATAATTGATGAGTTATATATTTTTGCATGACGAAAATAGTTTTACTATTATTTGAATAGCTTTTTCCTAAGGATTCTCTCAAATGGAAATAGAGAACGAAGTAACTAGAAAGATTATTAAATTAAAATCCCACTTTGGCATGCTTAGTAAATTAATTGTAGTTTATAAAATTTTATTTTAGAAATATTTTTATAATTATTAGATAGTTGCCAAATGTACCACTAATCTAGTAGCTTAGCGCGTGTGTTTCACGTGTAGATAAATAGACGTAGATATTACATTAGAGAGACCGAAAATAAGGGAAACTCTAAGATGAAATAGCAGCAGTTGATTTCTTTTTGTATGTTTTGGAAATTGTATTGTAAAATTTAAAATTTAGGAATTTCTTTTGATGTTTGTGGCATGTAGGATTTATAAGGAGTAACTTTTGTAATTTATATATTTGGTATTATTTGTAAATGTATTTCTAAATATTATGGTTTAATGAATGAGTTATTCTAAATCGAAATATTTAAGTTACTAGTTACATTTTTAAATGGAAAAAAAGAAGGAAATACAGTAAGAAATATTCCGCTAATAATAAACTTGAAAATAAAAAAAATGCAATAATTTGAGAATTGGTTATTTTTTAAAAAATGAGCTTAATAACATTTCCATACACTATTATCGATTAGTAGGGTAAGAGAACACTACATTTAGTGGTATCAAAGCTCAGGCTAATTGATTATTAATCAGTGGGTGTAAATGAGAAAGTATGTCTCATGCATATGCATAAAATACTGCAATTATCTGATTTGGATCCTTTATTCTGGTTTATAGGTAGACATGGATTCAGGATCAGAACAAGATTTCTCGGAAGATGAACTAAGTAATAGTCTTTCAGACTCAGCTGATCTTGGACAACCTCTATCAGCGAGAGATTTCGGGCCGAGTGTAGTAGCTCCACTAAGAGTAGAGGGACAAGCTAATTTAGGAAATGAACCTCTTATGGAGCGATAGAAAATTTGTTGCAACGGATAGTACAAGAAGTTCTACAACCAGCTCACCGCAGATAAAAATCCGGATTGATAAGCTGAGAAAATATAAGGCCATAGATTTTATGGGAAGGAGAGACGATGACCCAACAACATTTGAGTTTTGGATGGAATCGATAAAAAGGGTGTTTGAGGAACTCAAGTGTCTAGAGGAACAGAAGGTCGGATATGCAGTGTCCCTTCTAAAAGATCATACATATGATTGATGGAAATCAATCTTATCAAAGCCCTAGACATGAAAACCACCTTCATGGAATTTCTTCAAGGCAGAATTTAGTGAGAAATATGTGCCTAGAGTTTATGTGAATGAAAAGAAAGGGAGTTTCAAGACTTGAAGCAAGAAAGCATTTCAGTGGCAGAATACGAGATAGAATTCATCAGACTGAGTAAATTTGCAACTGGAATCATTGCTGATGAGGTAGATAGGTGTCGTAGATTTTAGGATGAGCTTAATGATGATATTGGAAATATGGTTACCACCCTTCAACTTGAGTATTTTGCTACACTAGTATCCTCGACCATCAGTGTGGAAAAGAGGTCAAAGAGAAATAGGATAGAAGAGCCACCTCGAAGATCTATAATTAGCATGGCCCAGACATCAGGTAAAAGGGGGCAGAAAACACCTAGGTTTTTCCAGTCACAGGGTTCTAGACCAACCTTTTCATTTAGGCAAAGCCAACAGTCGAAGCTAGATGGGTCTACAGCTAGTGCACCAGCCTCAGGTAATAGTTGATTTATATCTGTCACATGTCAGCACTGAGGAAGATCACATGTAGGTGATTGTTGGTGGATTAAAGGAGCATCCTTACAATGTGGATCTACTGAGCATAAATAGAAGGATTGCCCCAAAGGAAGAGGTAAAGATGGTGTAGTATCAGTTTAGGTTCAGAATGTCACTCGTGGCAGAGGTAGGGGACATGGACAGTCTAGGTAGGATTGGATAGAGTGTATCAGAATCAGTGAATAAAGCAAAAGGTAGTCGAGCCTTAGCCTGAGCATATGCCATGAGAGCCCATGAGGAGCAGGATGCCCCCAGATGTCATTATCGGTAAATTTTCTCTTTATGATACTGATTTATTTGTACCGATAGATCTGGGTTCTACATATTCATATTTATGCATTTCACCCCATAGTCAGGGTAATATGGTTGCAGAGGAATTAGATTATGATATATTAGTGACTAATCATTCGGGTCATGGAGTGAAAGTTAGTCAAGTCTATAAAAATAGTCTAATCAAAGCTCATAATGTAGAATTCCTAGCTAACCTGATAGAGTTGCCATTCCATGAGTTTGATGCAATTGGGGATAGATTGGTTAACTCAACATATGGCAGTGGTGGATTGTTAGTATAAGAGAGTGACTTTCAAGAATTCAGTGCAAGATGACATGATTGTCTTGGGCGAGAACCGACCATACTTAAGTAATGTCATTTCTGTTACTTATGCATGTAAGCTTATCAAAAAGGTATGTTAAGCATTTTTGGCACATATTTTAGATACCAAGAAGGGAGTCTAGATCTTAGGGATATTTCTACTGTATGTGAATATCCAGATATCTTCCCTGAGGACTTGCCGGGGTTACCACCTATCAGGGACATAGAGTTTTCCATTGATGTTTTGCCAGGTACAGCCTCGATATCGATCACTCCCTATAGAATGGCACCTGCTGAGCTAAAGGAATTAAAAGTGCAGTTGTAAGAGTTATTAGAGAAAGGGTTTATCAGATCCAATGTCTCACCTTGAGGTGCTCCGGTTCTATTTGTGAAAAAGAAGGATGACACCTTTTGTTTGTGTATTGATTATCGTCAGTTGAACTAGATGATAATTAAGAACAAATATCCATTGCCAAGAATAGATGACTGATCAGTTGAAAGGAGCAGGGGTATTTTCTAAAATTGATCTCAGATCAGGTTATCACCAATTGAGAATTAGAGAATAAGATATTTCAAAAACAATATTTAGGACTCGGTATGGTCATTTCGAGTTCTTACAAATGCCTTTTGGCCTGATGAATCCCCCAGCAGCATTTATAGATCTAATGAATAGAATCTTTAGGCCTTATTTCGACCAGTTCATGGTGGTGTTCATAGATGATATCTTGGTGTACTCCAGAAGCAGAGAAGAGCATGATCAACATCTTCGTATTATCTTCCATACCTTGAGAGAGAATCAATTATATGCGAAGTTGTCGAATTATGCATTTTGGTTGGATGAAGTGGCCTTTCTAGGGCATATTGTCTCAGCCGATGGGATTAGAGTTGACTCCAGCAAGGTGGAGGCAATCCTCAACTGGAAACCACATCAGAATGTGACAGCGGTGAAAAGTTTTCGTGGTTTGGCTTGTTGTTATTGGAGGTTCGTGAAAGGATTTTCAATGATAGTTTTACCACTGACAAAATTGCTTAGAAAGGAGACTAGATTTGAGTGGATAGACTGGTGCCAGATTAGTTTTGATAAGTTGAAAAAAATGTTAACAGAGGCATCAGTGTTAACACAGCTTACTGCGGGAAAAGATTATGTGGTGTACAGTGATGCTTCCCTTAATGGTTTGGGCTGTGTACTAATGCAAGAAGGCAAAGTGATCACTTATGCTTCCAGACAACTGAAGCCTCATGAGAGAAATTATCCGACACATGATCTAGAACTAGTAGCCATTGTGTTTGCATTGAAAATATGGTGACACTACCTGTATGGAAAACAATGTTATATCTATACAGACCATAAAAGTCTGAAATATTTGCCTTTACGAAAGAAACTCAATTTGAGACAGAAGAATTAATCAAAGACTATAATTGTATCATTGATTATCAGCCGGGTAAGACCAATGTGGTAGCTAACGCTTTGAGTAGAAAAACTCTGGCAGGTAAATGTTAAAACTTAAATTTATTAAGTGAACAAGATTAAATAACAGAAAAATGAAATAATAAATAACTTATATATATATATATATATATATATATATATATTATTTTGGCTGAATTATGGATTCAACCCATATTGATTCAATAAGTAAAAGACAATCAGAAGCAAGACACGAAATTGAAGGAAATCTTTGAAATGGTGAAAAACCAGAATTTACTATTGAATCAGATGAGAGTTGAAGGCAAAAGGGCAGGTTATGTCTGTCAGACATGAAACAAGATATTGAAAGAGGCTCATAATATTATTTATGCAATGCACCCGGGAAGCAACAAAACATATCATGACTTGAAGCCATATTATTGGTGGCCAAGAAGGAAAAGAGATATCACAGAGTATACTACCAGATGTTTAACTTGTCAGTAAGTGAAGGTTGAGCATCAAGTACCAAATGGATTATTGTAGTCAATTTCAATTCCAAAGTGGAAATGAGAAAGAGTTACTATGGATTTTGTTTTCGGGTTGCCTTTGACACAAAAGAGGCATGATGCAGTATGGGTAGTGGTGGACTGACTCACCAAATTAGCTCACTTTCTATTGATCAAAATGGATTATCCACTTAACTCTTTGGCAGAGATCTATGTTAATGAGATAACCCGTTTACATGGTGTGCCAGTTTCAATCATTTCATATCGAGACCTGAGGTTCACTTCATAATTCTGGAAAAGTTTGCATCAAGCAATGGGTACTCGACTTAATTTTATCATAACTTTCCACCCACAAATAGATGGACAATCAGTGAGGGTCATACAGATATTGGAAGATATGTTGAGGAGTTGTGTGATGGAATTTAAAGGCAGTTGGGACAAACATCTTCCATTAATAGAATTTTCTTACAATAATAGTCACCAAACAAGTATCAGTATGGCACCATATGAAGCCTTGTATGGAAAAAAATGTAGATTGCCTCTTTATTGGACTGAGCTTAGTGAAAAGAAAGTTGTAGGTCCAAATCTAGTGCAGCAGACAGAGGAAAAAAATAAGAGTAATAAGAGATAGGCTGAAAGTTGCTGCTGATGGACAGAAATCATATGCAGATTTGAAAAAGAGGGATATTGAGTATACAATTGGTGACAAAATATTCTTAAAAGTCTCACCTTGGAAAAAGATTTTTCGATTTGGAAAGAAGGGAAAGTTGAGTCCTAGGTTCATTGGACAATACGAGGTAATTGAACACATAGGTCCCGTGGCGTACAAATTACCATTACCACCAGAGCTAGACAAGATTCACAACATATTCCATATGTCCATGTTGAGAAGATATCAATCGGATCCATCTCATATCATATCAGCAGAACCTATAGAGATACAACCAGATCTAACGTATGAAAAAGAGCCAGTGGAAGTTCTAGCTCGAGCAATGAAAGAGCTACAAAACAAGAAAAGGTACCATTAGTAAAGGTTATGTGGAAAAATCATAATTCAGAAGAGGCGACTTGGGAAAATGAAGAGGTGGTGAAGGCTCAGTATCCACAATTATTCCACTTCAGTTAAAAAGGTAATTTTTGAGGACGAAATTTTTTTTAAGGAGGAAAAAATTGTAATGCCAGATAATTTAGGCCATGGCCGTGGTTGACTAAAATCCGGCACTCTGAACAGATCAGGGTCTAAATTTGGACATGAAAGATAAAAATTAAAATGATAATAAAATATGAAAAAATATTTTGGATATTATTAATTGAGAATTTTGAAGTTTGGAATCAAAATTTAGAAAAAAATAATATTTCACTGAACGAAATTGGAAATTGTAGTGCTTTTGGCATAAATATTTTAAGAAGGCATAAAAATGGAATAATTTTTATTTAAGAAAAGGAATATTCTTTTGATTAAAATAAGTAAGAGTGATTTAAATTAATGGACCAATGAGAGACAAAATTATCTAATTAATCCTAACCACCCACCTAATCTAACTATAAAAAGTCAAACTCTACTTTTTTGGTAATTATTCTTCTTCTTCCTAATCTAACAAAAGAAAACTCTCTCCTTTTTCTTTGTTGTAGCGGTGACCCTCCTCTCCCCCTAGTTATTCTTTTTCTTTCTTCAATTAAAGCTAAAGTTTGATGGTAAAATTTGGATTATGGCAAGCTTATAAAGAAAGTGAAGCAAAGTGAGCATAACCAAGAAAGAGGAAAGAAGAAAAGAAGAGAGAAAGAGAAGAAATTGTTTTTAGTCGTTTTGAAGATCTTCAAAGGTGAGGTAAGATTTTTCATCTTCTCACTTTTCTGCTTCTCTTTTATTTGATTTTGGGGATAGTTACCATTAAGGGTGGTAATTTAGGGTTATTATTATGTTAATGATGATTAAGGGTGGATTAGTGTGATTAGTGTGAAAATATTTGTTAGGACAAGGAGGTGAAAAATCTTTGAACCAAAATCAAAGAGGAAGTAAGGGCAAAGAGAAAGATAGCTAGGAAGAAGAGAAAAGTGAAGAGAAGTGATGTAGATTTGGCAAAAATTCAATATGGAAAATTTAAATGTTGATTTTGTGATGTTCGTGCAATTGTATATGAAATTCTTGATATTTTTATTAAATGATGCCATGAATGTGAAAATAAAAATTAGAATATGAGATTGATGCATGAAGATGGAAATTGTAGGAATTGATGGAAATGCTGAAAAATTCGTCTTATGAACAGTGTCTAGTTTGTCATAACTTGAGTTATGGAAATGTGTTTTGAGTGATTCTTGTTGGGTTGAAAATTTAAGACATAAGGCTTCAACTTTTATTTAGACCATTAGATCTGAATATATATGCAAATAGGTAAAAAATGGACTCAAAATTTGAACTAGAAATCTATCCAGTAAAATACTGGGCAGATTGGAATGAACGTATCTTAGAAAAAAATTCATAAATTTTGCTAAAAAATTTGGTTTAATACGATTCTATTTGTAAATTAAATATAAAATATGTACCTACATTTTGTTAGTGATAACTTGTCCAAATTCCATCTAAAAATGGATGAAAATTACAGGGAAAAATAAGGCAGAAATGCTGTCTAGAATAGGGCAGCTTGCATATATATATTGATTGTGAAAGTTTGTGATAGAAAAAAATATTGTTTGATTTTTCTTATAGTTATAATCATTAAATGAGCAAGTATGAGGTTGTAAATTACTTAATGGGAATTATTGCATTTATATGGAATTTATATTAGTGTTACCTACATAATTTATGTAAATAATAATAAAGGTAACAAATATAATTAAGTCCTTTAACATATAGTTGAGAATTAGAAATTAGGATAAGTTGGCATTCTAATAAAAGGGTAGAAATGTAAACACAAAAAAAATAGTACTGAAATTTAATTTACGTAGGCACTAAAAAATAGTGTTGAGTTGAAATTACATAGGCATTAAAAAATAGTGTTGAGTTCGAAATTACGTAGACACCAAAAAGGTGCTGAGTTGTTATTGAAAATATAGGCATTAAATGCCAAGTTATAAAATAATTATGTAGGCACCGAGTATAATGCGGAGAGTAAAAACCCTGTATCCACTGTGTTGCCCAAACAATGAACTAAGAAGGGGGGTTGAATTGGTTAAAAAAAAAAAATTCTTAACCTTAATTGTGGAATAAAATTAAATAGAGTAGAGATAAAGAGATATCACACACGAGATTCATAGAAGTTTGGGTATTAACAAATCCTATTCCTCTCCCCAATCTCAATTGGGAGTTTTACTAACACTCTAAGTGTTACAATGGAGTTTTACAAGCTCACTCTCAACTATGGTGTTTCTTTCAATGGCTAACACCTAACCCAGAAATTCCCTTGTGTTTTAATGGCTCACATAATAAATCAATTCCTTATGTTTTATGGCTCGCACAATAAACCCTTACAAGTATTTCACTCTTAACCCAATATACCCAAACTCACTTGAGTAATAGATTACAATGAAAACACTCACCAACCTATAATGCTCAGAAATTATGAGCAAATAGGATTTTACAAAGAATAAGGATTTGCTAAAGGTAATTAATGCACAATGGCTATAACAAGATTTTAGATTCAAAGTAATTATTGTTCTTCTTCTTAGGATTCATAAATGACTTACGTTTATACTTCTTCAGCGAATTATAGTAGTTTGGGTGCATTTAATACGAAAATAGCCGTTGAACCAACTCTTAACTTTGCTCCTGACATGTTTCTCTATCCTCATTCACAGGCGTGACTATATGTGTCACAGTTGTGAATGTTCTTCAAAGTTGTGGTCCAAATGATGACTCTAGCCGTGAAGCTTTCTGGAAGAAATTGAAGTGTTTGATCATGGGCGTGACTTTATACTTTTACAGGCGTGAACATTCTTCCAAGCCGTGGTTCAAGTGGTGACTCTAGCCGTGAAGCTCTCTGGAAGAACTTGACATGTTGTTTCACGGCGTGACATAAGTAGTCACGGGCATGAACATGCTATTTCTTTTTATTTTGATCTTCAAAATTTGTCTTTTCATTCTTGCATCTATTTCACTCAAGATATATCATGTTTAACAAACTTACAATACATATTGTTAAATACATTATTGCCATTTTATTTTTTAGCATCAAAATCACGGAAATACCCCTCAAGGTCCTCAAGGTTTAACAATCTTCCCCTTTTTGATGGTGACAAATAATCTAGCAATATGTGCTTTTGAGAAGTCTCCCCCTCAAAAGGTGCTTAACAATAAAAATAATAGAGTGCAAGAATTGAACGATGTATAACATGGATATTTGCTAAACTAGTTAGGTATATGTAAGGTATATTCAAAGTATATCAAATTGTTTCCTTAACTGGTTAAGTATATGAAAGTATATATGAGGTATAGGTTAAGTATGTCAACTTGTTTGCTTAACTAGTTAATTATATGCAAAGTATATATGATGTATATTCAAAGTATATCAAATTGGTTCCTTAACTTGTTAAGTATATGCAAAGTATATTTGAGGTATATTTTATACAACACGTTTCCATATATTCATATATTGCATTTGCATATATATGAATATTCATATATTGCTAGGTTCTCCCCCTTTTGTCATCAACAAAGTAAACCATAAAATGATAATGATGTAATTATATTAATACGAAAAAGAGGAAGTACAAAGTTTATACATGTGAATTAAAGTCCTACATAATAATAGAAACTAGTACATAAACAAAAACATGAAAAAGCTAGGACTCTAACTAGGCTTTGAGCCTGACAAATCATCTCTAAGGCATGTTACTTCTGCATCGAGGCTATCTATAATGAAATATTTGAGGTTTTCCAACCTCTCATCGATGGAAGCCTGCAATAGATCAAAACGAGGTGCTAAAAGATAAGCCACCTGTTGTGCCAAGTAGGTGTAGAGGCTGATGATTGACCAACCTCTTGCTCCACCTCTAGGGTCGTGTCTCGACTAGGGCTCATTTTTTTTGCTGGATTCCTTGGAGGACAGCTTTGAATTCATCCAAATCCGGGTCTTCCCAATCAATTTCACTAGCTGGAGTGGTGAAGCGGTAATAGATATTATTCTCATAGATTATACGAATAGCGGCTCCCATCTTTATAAAAGACTCGACATCTAGCCGGTCTCGAGGATGTGCTGGAATGAGGTTGAAATTGCTCATCGAGCTTTAGATAGCCGAGTTCAATTGCAAAGTGAGTCACATACCCACCAATCAAGATATCTCCCTATGGCTTTGTTACAATTGAGAGGAGATGATTTGCAAACCAATGAGACAGAGCCACGGTTAGACCTCTTCGTGCCATCTCCAGGAGGAAAAGCTCTGATTTTTGGATTGCACCGTTGCTATCGCCTCTTGCAAAGATACTATAGGTAAGAAAGCTATATAGATATTTATGCACAGGAGACCGAAGATGGGTGCTTTTAGTCTTCTTCGCATCCCAGCTACAATCCAACCCAAAGTGAGTCCATGCCGGATTGGCATAGAATTCCACCTTACTCTCATTAAGAATAGCATTTGAGGGAAGTTTGAAGATTGTGCCAAACTCCGCTATTGTGAGAGTGTTCGGATGCTTGTAGAGTTGGAATTTGATTGTTCCAGTGGAAGACACTTGCAAAGTGTTAAGGAACTCGAGAGTTGGTTCCCTTAGCATTGGTCAATGAATATCCACAAATTCCTTGAGATGACAAGCTTGTAATTTTTCCGTCATGCTTGTCTCAAGTCTGAAAGTTCTGACAGTGTTCCATTCGAAGGAACTTGAAGAAAGTAGAGGCATTTTCTTAAGAACCGCATATCTCAGATGACAATGCTCCAGAATAATGTTGAGAAGGCAGTCTGTGTGGCGTCTCAGAGCATGAGATTTCCTTCTTGTGCCTTTTGATGAGCTGGGTTCCATTGATAATCTCAGATTAAGGATTTTGGATAGTGATTTTATGATCAGGGATTTTGAGAACAACCTTGTGATGTTGTGATTTTTCAAAAAGAAAGGAGTTTTGAAGGATTTTATAGATGAAAAAGAATATGAGGAGGCCGGGTGTTGTGAGGTAATGAATGAGAGCTTTAATTGAGAGAATTTTTAAGGTTGAGAATGAGAAGAAACGGTAAAATCTGTTTTATAGTCGACATATTCACGATCGTGAATCATTGCTCATGGGCGTGAATAGTTGTGGTCACGATTTATTGAAGAGGCGCTCTAGCCGTAACAAAGGATATGAATCGGTTCACAGTCGTGACATTAAATAGTCACCGACATTACTTATGAATTTCACGGTGATGATAAAATGAGTCACTATAACACCCCCTTTACCCCACTAAAATTACAAACTAAAATACTGTTTTATAAAATTAATGAAGTGAAGTAAATATGTTTTTTTCGAAAATATTGCATAAACTAAAATAAAATTACATACAAGCCCAAATATTAAAAATTTTATTTATTTATAAAGTACATTAATTTACATTCAAATCATGTTCTTTTACATGGTGACTCACATATTTAATACACATGATATGAAATAAAAATGATACTTTAATTTACAAAACTTTTAACAAAATATACAAAAAATAAAACCCAAAGTTTTTTGTTGTTTTCCTCCGGGTACCCTTCTTCTTCTGACAATCTATTTTCTATGGCTACCCTTCTAAACCTGCGCGAGAGAAAATCACCCGCGCTAAGCTACTAGCTTAGTGGTGCTTCAATGATAAAAATTTTACATACATATATATTTTCTCACATATTAATTACATATTTAATAAATAAGACATAAAATAAAAAATTATATAAAATCAATAAATTTCTGCAAACACTCAATATCTAACAACTTTAATTCATATAATATTTATAACAATCACATACTTCGATATTATTATTATTATTATTATTATTATTATTATTTATTATTTATTATTATTTATTATTTATTATTATTATTATTATTATTATTATTATTATTATTTATTTGTGCCCATAACACTTATAACCGAACTAACTAATAGGAATAATGAGGTTGCCATTCTCGACTTTTATAATATAGCGCCGAACGCTTTTATAATAATGTCATTACCGACTTTTGTTATATTGCCACCGAGCGCATTTATAAATTGCCATTACCGGCTTTCATATTTGGCACCGAGTACCTTAAATCCCCTGATTGGCATGCCAAACTATTCCCTATTGTAGTTCTAGACTAGGTGTTTTTGGGCTTCACTATTTTTATATTAATTCACTATATTTCAAAAATGACAATATTATTTAACTATCATAATTATGCTTATTTATTTTTGTTCTTTATTTCCATTATTATTGCAATAAAATATCATACATAAATAATTTGATAACATTTATAATTACCATTAAAATAAATATTTTCATGGATTATTACATATAATTATAACAACACATGCAAAAAGCCCAATACTGTATGTTTTTACCTATAACAGATTTCAGACCTATTTTTGGGTTTCATTGTTAGCCCATTTATAATTCGAATTTGAAGTTCTAGCCTTCTAGAAAGTTTTAGCTTATTGTCTTAGCTTTCAGATGCATCAAGAATCAAGTAAATCACAGTTTCCTATCAAAAGTTATGATCAATTCACTACTATATCATCACAGAATTTTCTGCCCCAGAATTTTCTGGATAGATTCTAGGTTTAAACTTTGTGCATTTAACTGGATAAATATAGACATAATTAGATATTGTAGTATAACTAAATATTAAAGCCCTGTGTCTTAGCTTTCATTTCCAATAAATAACATACAAAAAGGAGTTCCATAACTCAAGTTATCATCAAAATAGACAGAGCTGTTTCTGGAATTCTGTACCCGAGCCATCAGTTGGCATCAATCCATATTTCAACCACATTCATCATTTGCATTCATTTTAATACTAAAATTTCCAGAATTACAAATACATTCATACGTCTCAATTATTTCACACCATTTGGTCCCATTTCCATATATAATATCAAAAGTCACAACAAAACACATAACATCTCAAAAACACAAACATAACAAACCTTAATATATAATTCCATACATAACAAACCTTAACATATAATTCCATACATATTAACAACATGCAAAATTTTTATCAATGAAGCACATACCTAATCAGCCTTGGTTCTTCCCTTAATCCTTCTTTTTCTTAGCTTTCTCCTTGCCTTTGTCACCTTCTTAAGGGCTTCTCACTTGTTCACTTATTTTTCCTACACAACCATACCATAACTCAATTCCAACATTCAATTTCAATGCTTTTCATGTATACATAATATTCTAATGCTCCTAATATGTTTTACACCTTAATTAAGCTAAAATGTACTAAGGTTAAACTTCTTTCTTCACATGTCATGGCTGCCCAAAAATCATATCATAGTTTCCAATTTATTTTCTTCAATTCAACACTCAATTCACCCTTAATCTATCACCAATTGTGGTATTTCTATGTTAATTTCAATTTCTCCCAAATTTATTTAACTATGGCAGCCCCTCCTTCATCCTTCAATATTATATTTTCTTCAGTTTTTAAGCCATAAAATAATTACCAAACATCAAATATCATTAACTCAAAGTTTAATTACACTTCCATCAACTAATTACAAACTTAAATTTCTACTTCCAATCTTGCAACATAAGCTCAATCTACCAAACCTAATCACATCTATCATCATTATGGGTATCAAATAGAAGGAAAAAGATTGAATTTAAGAAGAATAAACTTACCTTAAGTGTTCTTCAAAGTGGGCCGAAATTCCCCTTAATATTTCTCTCTTTCTTTTTTTTTTCTTCCTTCCTTCTTGCTCATTTGGTACATTTTATGGTAAGAACTCTTAAATTCTGATTTTTTCCACTCAAAACTAATTTATTTGCTTTCTTTTTCAAGCTTGGATTGAATGAAAATGGAGACTTAGGGAGGGACTAAGGTGGACGACAAAGAGATGAGAGAAGATGAGGGAAACGAGTTTTAATTGGTGGAGAAAATGAGGTATTTATCTTTTTTTTTTAGGTGAGTATTTGGTGGTTCCATTACTATATTAAGCTCTTCATCCATTGGTCCAAAATACAAATTAATTTTGATGAAATTTTAAACTTTAAGAAATTTCGTATTTGCCATATCTTCCTCCATATTTACACATTTTCCCCAAACAATTGCCATAATATCGATTTTGTCTATAGAAAATTTTATTTTTTTCTAATTCTACCCCAAATCTTTTTAATTCTTAAATAATAATACCCTTAATTATTTTCTCTTATTATTAGTCATTTTTTATTGGTTTAAATTTAGACTCCGATTGAATCAGTTGACCCCACTACGGTCACACGCAATCGGGGCCTAAATCACTGAATGTTACAATTCTCTTCCCCTTAAGAAAATTTCGTCTTCGAAATTTACCTAACGAGGTGGAGCTGAATAACTGAGGATGTTGAGTTCTCATCATTTCTTCACTCTCCCAGGTGGCTTCTTCTACTGCATGATTGCGCCATAAGACATTTACTAGTGCTACCTTCTTGTTCCGTAGTTCTTTGACTTCTCAAGCTATGATTTTCACTGGCTCTTCACCATATGTCAAGTTTGGTTGTACCTCTCTTGATTCCACAGGTATTACATGTGTCGGATCCGATCTATATCTTCTTAACATTGAGACATGAAACACATTGTGGATCTTATCCAATTCTGGTGGTAAGGCCAACCTGTAAGCCACTGGACCCACACGTTCAAGTATTTCGTATGGTCCAATAAATCTAGGACTCAGTTTCCTATTTTTACCAAAATGAAGTACTTTTTTCCAAGGCGAGACTTTCAAAAATACCTTGTCTTCGACAGCATACTCAATGTCCTTCCTCTTCAAATCGGCATAGGATTTTTGTCGATCAGTTGCAGCTTTTAACCGATCTTGAATTAATTTCACCTTCTCCTCTGTCTGCTGCACTAATTCTGGCCCCATTAATTTCTTTTCACCAAGTTCTGTCGAACATAGTGGTGTTCTACATCTCCTTCCATACAAAGCTTCGTATGGTGCCATGCTGAGACTAGTTTGATATCTGTTGTTGTATGCAAATTCCATCAATGGTAAATGTTTATCCAGCTACCCTCAAAATCAATTACGCAGATTCTCAGCATATCTTCCAACAATCGAATCACTCATTCGGATTGCCCATCTGTTTGTGGGTGAAATGCTGTACTAAAAGCAAGTCGGGTCCCCAATGCCTGCTGTAGAATTTTCCAAAATTTTGATGTGAACCGTGGGTCTCGATTAGAAATAATAGATACTGGAACCCCATGCAGTCGAATTATCTCATTGACATATAATTCTGCTAACCGGCTCAATGAATAATCCATCTGAACTGGCAGAAAGTGAGCCGACTTGGTAAGCCTGTCAACAATTACCCATATTGTATCATGCTTCTTTTGTGTCAAAGGCAACCCAGATACAAAATCCATTGTAATCCTTTCCCACTTCCATTCTGGAATTGCAATAGGTTGCAACAATCCAGATGGTACCTGGTGCTCTGCTTTCACTTGTTGATATGTCAAGCATCTTGTAGTGTATTTGATGATATACTTCTTCATTTCTGGCCACCAATAATGAGTCTTCAGGTCTTGATACATTTTATTGCTCCCTGGATGCATGGAATAAGTTGTATTATGTGCCTCTTTTAGAATTATTTGCTTTAATCCGCTGTCATTTGGCACGCATAATCTTCCTCTGTAACTTATGCTTCCATCATCTTCAATCTTAAATTTAGGCCTCTCCCCCTTTTTAACTACCTCAGCAATTATCATCAATTTTTGATCTTGCTTCTGAGCTTTTCTCACTTGTTGCCTTAAAGTAGGTTGGACCCGTAACTCTGCCAAAATAAATTATGAGTCTAATTTTTTTTAATTTTACTATTACTTTATATATATTATATTATAATTGAGGAAAATTTAAACTATACCTGCTAGTGTTTTTCTACTTAAGGCATCCGCTACTACGTTGGCTTTGCCTGGATAATAATCAATAATACAATTATAATCCTTGATTAACTCCATCCAACGTCTTTGCCTTAAGTTCAATTCCTTTTCTGTGGGCAAATATTTGAGGCTCTTATGATCTGTATATATGTAGCATTGCTCGCCATACAAATAATGTCGCCAAATTTTCAAAGCAAACACTATTGCTGCCAACTCCAAATCATGAGTAGGGTAATTTAGCTCATGAGGTTTCAATTGCCTAGATGCATAAGCAACTACTTTACCCTCTTGCATTAATACACAACCTAGCCCATTATGAGAGGCATCACTGTAAATCACAAAATCTTTCCCTAGCGTAGGTTGGGTCAAAACATGTGCTTCGGTTAACATGGCTTTTAGTTTCTCAAAGCTTGCCTGGCACCGATCTGTCCACTTAAACTTAGTTTCTTTTCTGAGCAACTTAGTAATTGGTGCAGCTATACTTGAAAATCCCTTCACAAACCTTCTATAGTAGCCAGCTAATCCAAGGAAACTTCGGACTTCTGTTACATTGCGAGGTGGCTTCCAACTTAGAATGGCTTCTATTTTGTTAGGATCAACCTGAATTCCTTCAACTGAAATAATATGCCCTAAGAATCCCACTTCTTCCAACCAGAACTCAAATTTTTACAGCTTTGCATACAATTGATTTTCCCTCAAAGTCTGCAGTACTATTCTGAGATGTCTGTCATGTTCTCCCTTGTCCCTCGAATACACCAGAATATCATCTATAAAAACTACCACAAACTGATCAAGGTAAGGCCTAAAAATTATGTTCATCATATCCATAAAGGCAGCTGGTGCATTCGTTAAGCCAAATGGCATAACCAGAAACTCATAGTGGCCATATCGAGTTCTGAAGGCTGTTTTAGATACATCTGATTCTTTGATTTTCAGTTGGTGATCAATCTTAGAGAATACTCGTGCTCCCTTCAATTGATCAAACAAATCATCAATTCTAGGTAGTGGGTATTTATTTTTAATCGTCACCTTATTCAATTGTCAATAATCAATACATAACCGCAGGATGCCATCCTTCTTTTTCACAAACAACACCGGAGCACCCCATGGTGAGACACTAGGCCTTATGAACCATTTGTTGAGCAATTCCTGCAATTGAACCTTCAACTCTCTTAATTCTGCAGGTGCCATTCTATAAAGAGTAATTGATATCGAGGCTGTACCAGGAATAACATCAATAGCAAACTCTATCTCCCTATCTGGTGGTAACCCCGACAAATCTTCTGGAAATACATCTAGGAACTCACACACTGTGGGGATGTCCTTGAGTTCCGGACTCCCCTTCCTGGTATTTATCACATGGGCCAAATATGCCTCACATCCCTTCCTAATATATTTTCGAGCTTTTAATGCAGAAATAACACTGGTCAAACATGTTTGAACTACACCTTGAATGATGGTGTCATCTTGCCCGAAAATTTTAAGTACAACTTTTCTAGATCGGCAGTCGACTATAGCTCCATACTTTGTCAACCAATACATACCCAGAATAGCATCGAATTCATGAAAAGGTAGTTCTATTAAGTCTACTGGAAATTCTCTACCCTGAATAATTATTGAACTATTTCTATAAATCTTATTCACTTTCACACTATGTCCCAGCGGATTAGTCACAACTATCTCATATTCTATGGTCTCAGGTATCATGTTCCCTTGTCTAAGTGCAGTTGTGCTTATGTATGAATGCGTGGAACCAGGATCTATCAAAGCATGTAAATCAAAATCAAATAAATATAATTTACCAACTATGACGTCTGGTGCATCCTGGTCCTCACAAGCTCTCATCACATATGCCCGAGCTGGGGCCCTACTACCTCCGGGTCTGTCAACTGTCTCAGATACCCCCTGACTCTGTCCGGTACGAACACCTCTAAACTGGCTTGGACCTCTACCACGGCTCTGTACCAGTGCCATAATATGTGCTGGTGCCATACTGCCTGTACCGAGTCTGGGACAATCTTTCTTCATATGGTCAGTAGCTCCACATCTCAAACATGCCCCAGTCAACCACCAACACTCTCCTGTATGAGCTCTACCATAAAGCTGGAGCTGGTCTCTTTGGAAATGATGCTGGTGAACTAGCAGATGATGCTGTAGGTCTAAATTGCTGACCCCGCCTATCAGAAAATGTCTGTCTAGCCACCCTTGACTGAAATGGTCTGGGTACTATTCGTCCTTTCCTACCTGATGTCTGGGCCACACTAGCTGTTGACTTCTTATAATGCTCTTTTGTCTTCAGCTTTTTCCTTCTTTCAACACTAATAGCAGAGGACACTAGCGTAGAAAAATCTGTATGCTGGTGGGAAGCCACTAAATACCCAATCTCCTAATTGAGACCTTCAAATCTACGACATTTATCAACTTCATCTCCAATAATCCCAGTAGCATACTTGCTCAACCTGGTGAACTCCATCTCGTACTCAGCTACTGTCATACCCCTCTGCCTCAAATTTAAGAATTCTCGCTTTTTCTCATCAACATAGATTCTTGGCACATATTTCTTTTTAAACTCTGTCATAAAGAAATCCCATGTCTGAGGGGTCGGAGTCTGGAGTTTTGCTAATAATAATTTCCACCAGTCATAGGCATTCTCCTGAAGGAGAGATACTACATATCTGACCTTGTACTCCTCCGGACATTGCAGCTCTTCAAAAACTGTTTGTCTTTTCCAACTAAAATTCTGCTGCTGCTGGGTCATCCTCTTTCTTACCCATAAAATCCGTAGCCCCGTATTTTCTTAATTTATCACTCTGGGGTTTCGGTTGAGGTGGGGGAGGTGGTGGAGCTGGTGGTGGCACAACCTGTGCTATCTACTGTAACAAAGTAGCCATTTGTTGCATAAGGGGTACCTGACCCGGGTTAACCTATTCTTCAGCATGTTGTGGAGCTATAACGCTAGGCTCCGAGGCTCTAATTGATGTTGACTGTCTATGAGCAGTCGAGTCAGCTATACTATCACCCTCCTGTTCTTCACGACTTTATCTTGATTCCAAATCCATTAAAACCTATATTGTCAGAAGAAGAGTCTCTTATTAGAATATAGTAGCTTAACAACAATGCAAATGCTAAAAACATGCACTTATCTTCCCATACCCACTAAGTAAGAACCGTTTAAACCTATAGCTTTGATACCAAAAATTGTAACACCCCCTTTACCCCACTATAGTTTAGCAAGGTAAGTGAACATTACCCGTCTTATTGTTTTATAAAATTAATAAAGTGAAGTAAATATTTTTTTTTCGAAAATATTGCATAAACTAAAATAAAATTTCATACAAGCCCAACTATTAAAATTTTTTATTTATTTATAAAGTATATTAATTTACATTCAAATCATGTTCTTTTACATGGTGACTCACATATTTAATATACATGTTATGAATTAAAAACGATACTTTAATTTACAAAACTTTTAACAAAATATACCAAAAATAAAACCCAAAGCTTTTTGCTGCTTTCCTCCGGATACCCTTCTTCTTCTGACAGTCTATTTTCTATGGTTACCCTTCTAAACCTGCGCGAGAGGAAACCACTCGTGCTAAGCTACTAGCTTAGTGGTACTTCAATGATAAAAATTTTACATACATATATATTTTCTCACATATTAATTACCTATTTAATAAATAAGGCGTAAAATAAAAAATTATATAAAATTAATAAATTTCTTCAAACACTCAATATCTAAAACTTTAATTCATATAACATTTATAAAAATCACATACTTCGATATTATTATTATTATTATTATTATTATTATTATTTATTATTATTATTTATTATTCATTATTATTATTATTATTATTATTATTATTATTATTATTATTATTATTTATTTGTGCCCATAACACCTATAACTGAACTAACTAATAGGAATAATGGGGTTGCCATTCCCGGCTTTTATAATATAGCGCCGAGCACTTTTATAATAATGTCATTACCGGCTTTTGTTATATTGCCATTACCGGCATAATAATTTTGCGCCGAGAGCATTTATAAATTGCCTTAAATCCTCTGATTGACATGCCAAACTATTTCCTATTCTAGTTCTAGACTAGGTGTTTTTGGGCTTCACTATTTTTATATTAATTAACTATATTTCAAAAATAACAATATTATTTAACTATCATAATTATGCTTATTTATTTTTGTTCTTTATTTCCATTATTATTGCAATAAAATCTCATACATAAATAATTTGTTAAAATTTATAATTACCATCAAAATAAATATTTTCATGGATTATTACATATAATTATAACACATGCAAAAAGCCCAATATTGTATGTTTTTACCTATAGCAGATTTCAGACCTATTTTTGGGCTTCATTTGTAGCCCCTTTATAATTCGAATTTGAAGTTCTAGCCTTCTAACAATTTTTAACTTATTGTCTTAGATTTCAGATGCATCAAGAATCACGTAAATCACAATTTTCTATCAAAAGTTATGATCAATTCACTACTGCATCATCACAAAATTTTCTGGACAGATTCTAGGTTTAAACTTTGTACATTTAACTGGACAAATATGGACATAATTAGATATTATAGTCTAAATAAAAATTAAATCCCTATGTCTTAGCTTGCATTTCAAATAAATAACATACAAAAAGGAGTTCCATAACTCAAGTTATCATTAAAATAGACAGAGCTGTTCCTGGAATTCTATACCTGAGCCATCAATTGGCATCAATCCATATTTCAACCACATTCATCATTTGCATTCATTTTAATACTAAAATTTCAAGAATTACAAATCCATTCATATGTCTCAATTATTTCACACCATTTGGTCCCATTTCCAGAAATAATATCAAAAGTCATAACAAAACACATAACATCTCAAAAACACAAACATAACAAACCTTAACATATAATTCCATACATATTAACAACATGCAAAATTTTTATCAATGAAGCACATACCTAATCAACCTTGGTTCTTTCCTTAATCCTTCTTTTTCTTCCCTTATTATCTAGCTTTCTCCTTGCCTTTGTCACCCTCTTGAGGGCCTCTCACTTGTTCACTTAATTTTCCTACACAACCATACCATAACTCAATTCCAACATTCAATTTCAATGCTTTCCATGTCTAGATAATATTCTAATGCTCCTAATATGCTTTACACCTTAATTGAGCTAAAATGTACTAAGGTTAAACTTCCTTCTTCACATGTCATGGCTGCCCAAAAATCATATCCTAGTTCCCAATTTAGTTTCTTCAATTCAACACTCAATTCACCCTTAATCTATCACCAATTGTGGTGTTTCTATGTTAATTTCAATTTCTCCTAAATTTATTTAACTATGGCAGCCCCTCCTTCATCATTCAACATTATATTTTCTTCAATTTTTAAGCCATAAAATAATTACCAAACATCAAATATCATTAATTCAAAGTTTAATTACACTTCCATCAACTAATCACAAACTTAAATTTCATCTTCCAATCTTGCAATATAAGCTCAATCTTGCAACATAAGCTCAATCTACCAAACCTAATCACATCTATCATCATTGTGGGTCTCAAATAGAAGGAAAACGGTTGAATTTAAGAAGAATAAACTTACCTTAAGTGTTCTTCAAAGTGGGCCGAAATTCCCCTTAATATTTCTCTTTTTTTTTTCTTCCTTCCTTCTTGCTCCTTTGGTACATTTTATGGTAAGAACTCTTAAATTCTGATTTTTTCCTCTCCAAACTAATTTATTTGCTTTCTTTTTCAAGTTTGGATTGAATGAAAATGGAGGCTTAGGGAGGGACTAAGGTGGACGGCAAAGAGATGAGAGAAGATGAGGGAAATGAGTTTTAATTTGTGGAGAAAATGAGGTATGTATCTTTTTTTTTATGTGAGTATTTGGTGGTTCCATTACTATATTAAGCTTTTCATCCATTGGTCCAAAATACAAATTAATTTTAATGAAATTTTAAACTTTAAGAAATTTCTTATTTGCCACATCTTCCTCCATATTTACACATTTTCCCCAAACAATTGCCATAATACCGATTTTGTCCATAGGAAATTTTATTTTTTCTAATTCTACCCCAAATCTTTTTAATTCCCAAATAATAATACCCTTAATTATTTTCTCTTATTATTAGTCATTTTTTATGGGTTTAAATTTAGACTCCGATTGAACCAGTGGACCCCACTACGGTCACGTGTAATTGGGGCTTAAATCACTGAATGTTATAGTCACGGTCGTGAAGTATAATCTTTACTACTACTGACCGTGAAGCAATGTGTGAAATAAGGCATGAACTGTTTTGTAATTATTTGATGTTTATATTCACGATCGTAAAGCATTGTCATGGTCGTGAATTAAGAGTTTCGCGGGAGTGAAAGAAAAGAGTTAAGGGCGTGATACATAGTCTTCACTATCTTTAGCCATGAAGAATGTCGTGAACCAAGGTGTGAAAGTTACTAGAACTTTTGGCGATTATGATCACGGCCGTGAATATATGTCACAAGTGTGAATTTCCTTAAATTTTCAATAAATAAAACTAAGTCTAATAAAAGACTAAAGATTCCTAAGATGCTTCTATGCCTTAAAACATATATTCCCATCATGTTAACCACTTCATACCTTAAAAAATTAGACAACAATAAAAAATATGAAGGAGAATTTACATTCAAGGTTTGACAATTTTGACAATCATGCTTAAGATAAGGTTAATCCATCAAGCATACCAAGCTATCTTCTTATGAAGTTAAATCTTTCTTCATTAAGAGATTTGGTGAAAATATCTGCCAATTGATTGTTTGTATCGATAAGTTCTAATTCAACATCTCCATATTGAACATGATATCTAAGAAAATGGTGTCTTATGTCAATATGCTTGCTTCTAGAGTGTTGAATGAGATTCTTAGATAGATTTATGACACTTGTATTGTCACATTTGATAGGTATATGGTCCAAACTATGACCATAATCCTTAAGTTGTTGTCTCATTCGTAGGATTTGAGTACAATAACATCTTGCTGCCACATATTCTGCTTCAGCAGTAAGAAAGCAACCGAAACTTGTTTCTTGCTAAACCAAAAAACTAAGCATTCAACAATAAAGTGTCAAGTGCCTGAGGTACTCTTTCTATCCAAAAGACTACTGGCATAGTCTGCATTTGAATATCCTATGATATGAAATGATGAATTTCTAGGATACCATAAGCCTAGATGCAATGTGCCATTCAAATATTTTAAGATTCTTTTCACAGCATTCAAATGTGATTCTTTAGGACATAATTGAAATCTAGCACATAAGCATACATTATGCATTATATTTGTCCTAGAGGCAGTAAGATATAAGAGCGATCTGATCATACCTCTATAGAGCTTTTCATTAATGCTCTTACCCTTTTCGTCTTTGTCCAATTTTGTTGAGGTGCTTATGGGAGTCTTGGCATTTTTGCATCATTCCATTCCAAATTTCTTGATTAAGTCTTTGGCATACTTGGATTGGTTGATGAATATGCCCTCATTGCTTTGTTTTATTTGTAGACCCAGAAAGAACTTAAGCTCACCCATCAGCCTCATTTCAAATTCCCTAGTCATACACTTAGCAAACTCTAAGCAAAGCAATTCATTAGTAGACCCAAATATGATGTAATCAACATAAATTTGAACAATTAGAATATCATGCTATGCTTTTTAGTAAATAATGTTGTGTCAACATTTTCTTTTGAAAAGTTATTTTCTAAAAGGAAAGAACTTAGTCTTTCATACCAAGCTCTTGGAGCTTGTTTCAAACCTACAATGCTATTGAAAGTTTAAAAACATGATTGGGCAAGTTATGGCTTTCAAAGCCCGGTGGTTGTTCTATATAAACTTCTTCTTTTATAAAACCATTTAAGAAAGCACTTTTGACATCCATTTGAGAGAGTTTAAAATTCATATGACATGCAAATGCTAAAAGAATTCTTATGGCTTCTAATCTGGCTACCGGAGCATAGGTCTCATCATAATCTATTCCTTATTCTTGATTATAACCCTTTGCAACTAACCTAGCCTTATTCTTAGTTATTGAACCTTGTTCATCTAGTTTATTTCTAAATACCCATTTGCTATGAATGATTTGATGCTCTTTGGGTCTAGGAACTAAGGTCCACACCTTACTCCTCTCAAATTGGTTTAGTTCTTCTTGCATAGAAATCACCTAATATTCATCATTAAGAGCCTCATCAATATTTTTAGGCTCAATTTGAGAGACAAAAGCAAGGTTAGAATCTAAAATTTTGAGATGAGATCTAGTGCTTACACCTTTAGTAGGATCACCAATAATTTGATCAGTGGGGTGATCTTTTGTCATTTTCCACTCCTTTGGAAGCTCTTGTTTGTCTTGATTTTGAGCTTTAGGTAGATAGTCATCTTGATATGGGTTTTCTTGATCATTTTCATCTTTTTTAAGATCAAGCATTGCCATTGTACCTACGGTATTATCAAGAACACTACCTTTCACAAGATCAAGCTTACTAGATTCATCAAAGACAACATGCATAGATTATTCAACAGCTAATGACTTTTTTATTAAAGACTCTATAAGCTTTGCTAGAGGTGGAGTATCCTAACAAAATACCTTCATCGGATTTAAAGGCAAAATTTCCAAGGTTGTCCTTGGTATTTAATTTGAAACACTTGCATCCAAATACTCTAAAGTATGATATCATAGGCTTTCTTTCATTCCATAACCCAAAAAAAGTTTTATTTAAGAGTGGTCTTTTGAAAACTCAATTTGAAATATAACATGCAGTATTAGTGGCTTCGGCCCAAAAGTAGGTTGGTAACCCATACTCATTGAGCATTGTCTGAGCCATTTCAATTAAAGTTCGATTTTTCCTTTTGACTACCCCATTTTGTTAAGGCCTTCTTGGAGATGAAAAATTTTGTGAAATACCATGTTCTAGACAAAAAATTTCAAAGTTTTTATTTTCAAATTCTTTGCTATGATCGCTTCTTATTTTTGAAATAAAATAACCTTTTTCATTTTGAACTCTATTACCAAAGTTTTTAAAAGATTCGAAAGCATCACTTTTTTGAGCTAAGAAAATTACCCAAGTGAATCTAGAGTAGTCATCGACGATGACAAAAGCATAGTGTTTACCTCCTAGGCTTGCAACTCTAGTAGGTCCAAAAAGATTTAGATGTAAAAGTTATAGAGGTTTCGATGTACTTACAATATTTTTGGTTTTGAAGAAGGACTTGTGTTGTTTTCCTCTTTGGCAAGGTTCACAAGTCTTATCTTTCTCAAATTTGACTTTTGGTAGTCCACTTACTAGCTCTCATTTGCTAAGGCTTTGAATTAAATCTATGCTTGCATGATCAAGCCTTTTATGCCACAACCAAAATTCATCACTAGTAGTCATAAGACAATTAGAGGAAATATTAGATATTTTGTGTAATTCTATTAAGTATTGACTTCTCTACTTCTTTTGAATATCTCTTGGCCACTAAAAAAGGTTACAAGACATTCATTAGAGGTAAAGATTACTTGGTTTCCCTTATCACATAATTGACTTACACTTAACATGTAACACCCCCTCACCCCAGCAACTCGTGCCCAGATGAGAGAGTGCTACCGGACTTCATCGGTTAAAATATCGTTTTAAAATTTAAATTTTGTATACATGGAAATCACTCGTATATTATTAATTTTTTATTTACTATTTATTTACTTTGCATTATAAAAGAAATATAACATGAAAGATAAACTATATTTTTATATAATAACATGTTTTTTTTATTTACAAAACATATTGTTTATTTTACAAATACTACAACATAAAATTCAAAAGATAATATACAAATTTGTGTAACCCACGGTAGTTGAAATATGCTGCTCTACGGATCAGGTCACCATTAGCTTTATCTACTACTGTCTACTTATTTTTTGCTATATCTGCACGAGAGAAACTCCCATGCTAATCCCTTGGCTTAGTGGTGCTTATAAATAAGGCAATTTATAAGCACATGCATTGTCATATATCAATTTATGATCAAATCATGCAAACATACATTTCATAATATTCTAGTACGCATAACATCAATTTATTTTATTGTATCTCATTTTTGTTTAACATAATCAAATCATCATTTTTATTCATTTTACAATTCATGATTCCTTTTTTATTTTCAATAATTTGTTTATGTCCACAACACTTAATCATCTATTAATGCATGTCACAAATCATATTCAATCATTTTTTTCATGCAACTTACATTTCATAAATTTTATTCTTTTATATCTTATATTTATGTTGCTTTATCAACTCATTATTATCGATAGCTTTTTACTGCCTATAACACTAAATCTTCTTTTTATCCATGTTACAATTCGTAATTCCATTTTTATTTTCAATAAGTCATTTATGTTCCATAACTTCTTTATTTATGTTTTCATTTAAGCCTAAGACACCTATGAACCACTGATTAGGATAACGAAGTTGCCATCTAGGTACTTAAGAGTGCCACCCGGGCAATTTGATGTGTGTATATAAGTGCCATTACCGGTGTAGATAACCGTGCCAAACTTGGCATAGATAATAATGCCATACTCGACGTAGATAACAATGTCAAACCCGACATAGATAACAATGTCAAACCCGACGTAGATAATAATGCCAAATCCGGCGTAGATAATCATACTATTAATGTATTTAATCATTTTCATCATACTCTCCCTTATTTGGGATGCCAAACTATCATAAGTTAGTTCTAGTTAGGTGTTCTAGGGCTTATACAATTTCATTAAAATTCATAACAATTATATTCACACTTTTCATGCATGTAATATCTCAAAATAATCATATAATCACTCAATTAAAATAATATTTACATAATATAACAAGATTCACATCATTTTACTCATTTCATTCCTCAACTCATATGTTGTCCTGTCACTGGCAAATTCTGTTCTCTATTTTGGACCTTAATTGTGGTCCTATTATGTTCTGAATTTAGTTACATGGTATTCTTAACAATTTTAATTCTGGATTTTAGCTTTAATATGAAACTTGAATCACTTAATTCTGAGTTTTGTATCAAAAGATATGATAAAATGAACACTGACTGGTTACTAACAATTCTGCCCAGAATTTTCTGGACAGATTCTAAATCCGAACTTTATGAATTTTTCTGGACAATTATAGACATATTCAGATTTTATAGTCTAAAGGAAAATTATAGCCCTATGTCTTTGATTTCAAACCCAATAAATAACATACAAAACTGAGTTACAAAAATTAATTTATAACAGCTTAAGTGCTCACTGCTCATCCATTTCTAGCAAGGAGCATACAAACTAATCACATTCAATTTTTACCAAATTAAATCTTAAGTTTAGCAAACACGCATCCCCAAGATTTTTATCATAAAATAATATTAATTCATAATTATCAACATGCCGAATAATCAAATCATGCAAATAAAAAAAAAAGCTATTGCCTTAGGTTATGCACAAACCTCTCTTTTTCTCTTTTCCTTCTCTTTACTTCTCTTTCTCTTTTCCTTTGCTCCTTTGAGCCAAATCCTTGTCACTTTGAGTTTTTAAAGTTCATAAACAGATCATTAAAAATTCATAAACCTAATTTCTCCCTTTCTCCTTACTCTCTTAAGCTTCCTTAAGCATGGAAAATGGAATTTCCCATGCCTTTTCTCTCTTTTTCACACTTTCTTTCACTTGAATCAAGCTTTGGTTATGGAAGAACAAGGGGAAAATGTGGGACAAGGAAGACATAAATTCTCAATGCAAAAGGGATAAGGAAGAAGAAGAAAATATCAATAAGAAAATGACAAAAGTTATTAAGATGGGGGGACACCTAAGCTCAATCTAGAAGCTCTCATTAATGTTTAATTCATGCACATCACTTGGCTAATTGTTGTATGCCATTTGGTGTGTTGTGCTTCAAAAAAATGTGGGAGACAATTAATGATAGAAAATTAATTAAGAGGAAGAAGACAATTAATTAATTAATGGAGACACCTAAGATTATTTACATTTAATGTTTAATGCATGTATGTTAATTGGCTTCTTAAAATATGCCACTTGGTGTGGCTGGTCTCCACATGCATTTTATGTCCCAATTTATGTATTTAATTGATAATTATCCTAATTAATCCTCTAATTTTTAGTAAATTGCAAATTAACCCTAAACTTTTCAAAATTTGCAATTTTTTCCTTTACCGAAATTTAACATCTTTAGATATTTTAAACACTTCATTAGAAAATCTCCATACTTAATTGCCATTATTTTAATTATTTTTCAATAAAAATCCAAATTTAGACTTCGGTCAAACCAACGAGTCGATTTAACAACTCACTTGACTTAGGTCTAAATTAGCAGATATGACATAACAAGTTATGTTTTAAACCATCAACAAGTAAAACATCTTCAATGAAAGAAGTATTATTAATACCAATAGACCCAAGGCCAATTACCTTACCCTTAGCATTATTTCCAAAGGTTACCTTACCACCATCAATACTTTTAATGTCATTGATTAGCTCTTTGTTTCCGGTCATATGCCTTCAACATCCACTATCCACAAGCCAAACATTTTCTTTTATAGTGGACTTGAGGCATACCTATAAAATTACAATTTAAGTATTGTTTTCAGGTACCCAAATGAACTTGGGACCTTGGGGGTTAGCACATGAAATTTCCCAATGAGCCTTCCTTATCCAACAATGTTTATTGATATGACCAAATTTCATACAATAATTACATTGTTTAGCTCTAAACATGTTTTTTGGTTTTACCATGCTTTTAGCTAGCATTATCCTATTAGATGGAGTTTGTGAGCAGTGACATGCATATGCATGATGACTTGGTGTTTTCCTAGGTGCATGCCTCTTATACATAAAAGCATGATTGGTTTTTTGAGGTTTCCTTCTTAGGCTAACTGACTCTTGACCATTCTTTTTATAAATAGAGGATTTAATGTGTGTTGTTCACTTAGCCCTTGGGGCTATTACTTCTAATGTGGAGATATGAGGTGCATTTGACTTAATGAGTGTGGTCTTGTGAGATGAAGATGATGTTCCATTAAATCCTATACCATGTCTTATTAAATGTGGTATTTGAGACACTATGAGAGTATCTAAACTCTCACTGCCTTTATGAAATCTTGAAATGGAGTTTCTAAGTTCCTCAACTTAATTTTTCAAAACATTGTTCTCTTTAAGTAAGGATTTAGTTGAGAGTCTAGAGGAGTACTCATCTAATGATTTTTGAAGAGATTCATTACAAGATTTAAGCTCAAGATTTTCTTTTTCTAAAACTTCCATTTTGTTTTTCAAACTTATAATATTATTTTTATAAGTATTGAATTTATATCTATATTTTTCTAATTCTAGGTTCAATACTTCTATTAGACTTTGCTCATCATCATCTTCACTGTCACTATTATTATCACTACTATCATTATTGAATGAATATGAGTAAGGAGGATCTACCTTATCCGTGAAGTGATCCTCTAAAGCCATGAAGCATAGGTTGACCTTTTCACCTTCATTGTCATCGTTTTCACTTGAAGAGCTTTCGTCATCCCATGTGGCTTTGTGACCTTTCTCCCCATTATCTTTTTGATATTTTTTCTTGTGATTCTTGAGCCTTAGACATTCTGGTTTGATATGTCATTTCTTCCCACACTCATAACATTTTACCTCCTCTTTATTCCTTTGAGAGTCATTTGAGGAGTGTTTGAGATTTCTTTGTTTCAAGTTTCGAGAGTTGCCAATTCTCTTTTCAGTTATTCTTTTTAGTCTTCTTGAGAGCATTACAATGTCCTCATTTGCATCATCACTCTTTTCTACATCATCTTCAACTTCTTTCTGAGATTTTGAAGTAGAGGCTCTTAGTACTAGTGGCTTTCTTTTTTCTAGCTCGGTTTCAAGTTCTTTATCTCTCTTTACTGCCATTTCATGTGTTAGAAGTTTGCCAATAAGTACATCAGTATTCATGACGCTCATGTCTTCATTGGCTTTTTTTATACCAACAACTCTTAAACCATAGTCTTTCAGAAGAAGGCTTATCAAAATTTTGTTGTTTACATCTTCCAAGCTCAAGTGTTTTCCAAAATTTCTCATGCCGTTTATGATTACTAGAAGACGGTTCATCATATCGGTGATGGATTCATTGGATTTCATCTTGAAAAGTTCATATTCTGAAGTGAGAAGTTGAATCTTATTAGATTTAACTTGCTTTGTTCCTTCATGATAATTCTCTAATGTTTTCCATATATGCAGTAGGGTAGTGTTGGATTCTGCCACATTCTTCAATGGATAGTGAGCTTGCGATAATTGTCATTGCCTTTTTATTTTTGAAGTTTGCTCTACATTGAGGCTCTGTCCAATCATCTCTTGAAAGGATTTATTTTTCACCATCAACTTCTCTCCTGGTTGGTGGCGTCCATTCTTTTCGAATGCTATCCCAAACTTCAATTCCCTCACTATCGAGATATGACTCCATCCGAAACTTCCAATGAATGTAGTTTGCTCTATCAAAGTAAGGCTTGAGACTTTGGAATCCTTCATTGGCCATTTCTTGATATTTGCTAGTGCTTTTTAGGCTTTGGTGCTAGACTTGGCTTTGATACCAATTGTTGCCCAAACATTGAACTAAGAAGGGGGGTTGAATTAGTTAAAAACAATTCTTAACCTTAATTACGGAATAAAATTAAATTGAGTAGAGATGAAGAGATATCACACACGAGATTTATAGAGGTTCAGGTATTAACAAATCCTACTCCTCTCCCCAATCTCAATTGGGAGTTTTACTAACACTCTAAGTGTTATAATAGAGTTTTGCAAGCTCACTCCCAATTATGGTGTTTCTCTCAATGGCTAAGACCTAACCCAGAAATTCCCTTGCGTTTTAATAGCTCACACAATAAACCAATTCCTTATGTTTTATGGCTCACAAATAAACCCTTACAAGTGTTTCACTCTTAACCCAATATACCCAAACTCACTTGAGTAATAGATTACAATGAAAATACTCACCAACTTATATCGCTTAGAAATTATGAGCAAATAGGTTTTTACAAAGAATAAGGATTTGTTGAAAGTAATTATTGCATAATGGCTACAACAAGATTTTATATTCAAAGTAATTGTTGTTCTTCTTCTTCTTAGGATTCATAAATGACTTGCATTTATACTTACTTAGGGAATTATAGTTGTTTGGATGCATTTAATGCGAAAATAGCCGTTGAAGCAACTCTTAACTTCGCTTTTGACATGTTTCTCTGTTCTCATTCATGGGCATGACTATATGTGTCATGGTCATGAATGTTCTTCAAAGTCATGGTCTAAGTGATAACTCTGGCTGTGAAGCTTTCTGGAAGAAATTGAAGTGTTTGATCATAGTTGTGACTTTATACTTTCATGGGCGTGAACATTCTTCCAAGCCGTGGTTCAAGTGGTGACTCTGGCCGTGAAGCTCTCTAGAAGAACTTGACATGTTGTTTCATGGGGGTGTCTTTATTTCACGGGGGTGACTGATTTTATCATTCACGGTTGACATGATCCTTCATGGCTATGAACTTTGAATATTGGAGAGTTGGAGCTAAGCTATATCACGGGCGTGACATAAGTAGTCACGGGCGTGAACATGCTATTTCTTTTTATTTTGATCTTCAAAATTTATCTTTCATTCTTGCATTTATTTTACTCAAGATATATCATGTTCAACAAACTTAGAACACATATTGTTAAATACATTATTGTCATTTTATTTGTTAGCATCAAAATGACAGAAATACCCCTCAAGGTCCTCAAGGTTCAACACAGTGTTTAGTTATGGTCTAAGATGTCGTGGACTATTCAATAAATAACAGAAAAACAATGTAAATTATTAAATTGATATTTCAAATTGTATATCTTTCAACAAACTTAGAACACATATTGTTAAATACATTATTGCCATTTTATTTGTTAGCATCAAAATGACAGAAATACCCCTCAAGGTCCTCAAGGTTTAACACAGTGTTTAGTTATGGTCTAAGATGTCATGGACTATTCAATAAATAACAGAAAAACAATGTAAATTATTAAATTGATATTTCAAATTGTATATCTTGTATTGTTAAAATTTCAAGCATGCTTAATGAATGGAATGTTATAATTGATGAATTATATATTTTTGTATGACGAAAATAGTTTTACTATTATATGAATATTTGACATGCTTAGTAAATTAATTGTAGTTTTTAAAATTTTATTTTAGAAATATTTATATAATTATTGAATAGTTACCAAATGTACCACTAAGTTAGTAGCTTAGCGCGTGTGTTTCACGTGCAGATAAAAAGACGTAGTTGTTACATTAGAGCGACCGAATATAAGGGGAACCTCAAGATTAAATTATAGCAGTTTATTTCCTTTTTGTATGTTTTGGAAATTGTATTGTAAAATTTAAAATTTAGGAATTTCTTTTGATGCAAAGTTGTGGCATGTAGGATTTATAAGGAGTAATTTTTGTAATTTATATATTTGGTATTATTTGTAAATGTATTTCTAAATATTATGGTTTAATGATTGAGTTCTTATAAATCAAAATATTTACATTACTAGTTACATTTTTAAATGAAAAAAAGGAAATACAGTAAGAAATATTCCATTGATAATAAACTCAAAAATTAAAAAAAAATATTACAATAATTTGAGAATTATTTATTTTTACAAAAATGAGTTTAGTAGCACTTGCATACACTATTATCGATTAGCAGGGTAAGGGAGCGCGACACATTAGGAGCCACACATTTTGTATGGCTAGAACAACAATGATGTCCCAAAATTTAGTTCATTGGGCAAAATCTTTGTAACATCCTTGACTTTTCCCATATGCATTTCTGTAGCATCTCATTTGTGCATATGCATTTTGCATATATATCACTTGAACACATGCGTAATATGTATTTTTATTTAAATATATTCATGACATACAATTAATTTATTTTCAAATATTTTACAATTGTATAGAAATGCATATGTTTGTTTTATAATATAGATGAAAATGACATGAAATTAATATTTAAATGAATAAAGAGACTAGATTGAATTAATAAAAATTTGACATGATTAATTTAATTTAATTAAAATAAGTGATTAAATTATATATTTATTTATTATTGGTTAGTAAAATTAGGTAAATGTATATATGTATACATGAATGTATGTATATGTATGTATGTATGTATGATGATAATAAAAATAAAAATTAAAAAAAAATTACTCTCGCTGTAAACATGAATTTTATTTTATTCTTGTTTCATACGTGATAATTTAATATAAAAATAACATGTGCGATATATAGATGTATAAGGTGTTAGGTGTTACAATCTTTGACTATAAATAGACATTCAATCGATGTAATGAAGCACAACAAGCAAGTGAGTGAGATACTACAAAGATAGAAGAAAAAAATTAAAGAGATAGAAAGTGTAAAAAACAATTATCCTCCTAATTTTTAGAGAGAGTATAATTGTTCTCTTCTTAAATTTAGAAGAAGTTGTAATCTCCTATTTCTTTTATAGTGGAATTCTTTTATCCTTGCTCGTGGTATTTTAATGTTGATTTATTTGGGGTTTTACATATAAAATATGTGCATTTCATTTTTATTTTTATTTGTTCTCAAATTATTAGTAACGACCTTTCTCTATTCGGTTAATATTTTCACAAGCCTAGTTTGCACATCAATATCTACTTATCGTATACTCTATGATTGTCATTAACAAGTGGACCCTCCATATTAGAAAATAAGTTAGATTATTATTTACTCTTCAAGGTTATTATGTAACACCATCCCAACTAATTAGGATTACTCTCGACTAATTAGGCAGATGCTACTGATTACTGTTTTATAAAACTTGTGAAATTAAAACTTTCCTTACAAAACTAATTTCATAAACCTTGATCCCTAAGGATCGCTCTCATAAATACCAACTTGGTCTTAATTGACCTATTGTTTACGAAAATACAACTTTGAAAAAAATAAAATGCATATCCTTTAACATGCAAACTTATGTAAAACATAAAATCCAAAACCATATCATGTACAAAAAGCAACAACGATGACATGTGCACTGACTCTTCAAAATGAAATCTTCTTCTCTTGAGTGAACTCCTACTATCCCTTAGGCTTTGACCTGCATGTAGAAAATCCACATACTAAGCTATTGAAAGTTTAGTGGTACATATAAACATAAAAAATCAAGCATGCAACTATACAATTCATATCATGACATATTATGCATGTTCATGTATACTATCATACCATAAACGCTACTTAATGCATGACAATACAATCACCATATCTCATATCAACATTACACATAGCAAACTTTTTCATGCAACTGGTTCATAGTAACCTTACCTCTTCTTTTGGTTCATATTATTTTACTCATAATTTACCACTTTTCAAGTTTTCATTTCCTTTTTATAATTGTTTGCCTTTTGCCCAAAACTTACCATAATTCCCTTTTAAATCTATTTTCACCCAAAACTCTAAGCTGGATTATCCGGATGAGGGTTGTAAAATAGAGGAGCTCTCAAAGCTTCAACCACTCTATTCACTAACTATAAAAGCTCACTTGAGCTCCTTAAGTCATGGGTACTCTCCAAGCTTCAGTTACCATGACTGAGTATAAATCGGATCAAGGGCACTCTAACTTGAACTTTAGTCATCTTGTAATTAAAATCGAATAAAACCGAGGACCAAGAGCGCTCTAACTTGAGCTTCAGCTACCAAGGCCTTATATAAAAAATATTTTATGGTACTGTAACCCTTCAATGACATGTCATCTATCCAAGGCCAATTCCTAGATTAGAGAAAAAGGCATTTTTGGTTCTTTTAACTTATTTCTTTATCCTTTACCTCATTTCTATTTTAATACCATATACACATAAAACCATTCTCATAACATCATCATATTACTTCTCATGCATCATGTCATTTATCCTTTATATCACTTTTACATTATCTACATATGTTTAGAAGCAACACCACCACATCTCGATGAAAATCATACATTGCATATATAAAATAACAAATAATTCACTGGAATGAACTACATGTTCACAGGTGTAAAAGACATTCAGGAGTACTTTCTTATCCATGAACCGAATCGTGACTATTCACGTGAAAGCTTTTGTCCCCATACACACTTCATTCATGATCGTGACTATATGTTTACAGGTATGAAACATTGATGAATATAGTTCAAACTGTGAAAATTAAGGGTGAAAAACTGAAAATAGATGTTCACGGCTGCGACTACCTATTCACGAGCGTGAACCCATACATTCACGACTTTTTTAGTTGTGACACAAGTGTGAAAGCTTCTGCCGTTTAAGGCATTTTTTTGGTTCAAATTTCATGGGTATGACATTCCTAATCACATTCGTGAAATGTGCCTGTGTGCTATATTCACAGGCGTGATAACCTTATTACAAGTGTGAATTTTTGGATTTTCTAGACCCGAAATTAGAGCATACACTATAATCATGCAGAGGTTTCTATGATTGACCAATGTTAATCACTCCTATCTGTTAGGTTTCTAACATGCATCACATACACGGCACAACGGAAAATTAAAATTAATTGAACCCAAAACTATGGAACATCTTATGAACATTAAAATCGGATCATACCATCAATATGGGAGAAGTTGACTACCTTTATTAGCAATTCTTGATCTTCCAAGTTGTGAGTTTTTCATTCTTTTTAGGGTTGTAGCAAACCACAAAAATCTAAAGCTAGGATTGCCTCTAAGAGTATCCATGCAAAGAAAAAAGAAAAAAACCTCTAAGGAGATGGGGTAACAAATGTCCAAAGTGCGTTATAGAAAATTGTCTTATGAAATAGAAAAGGGAGAGAAGAAATATAACTCTTATTTTTCTTAACGGGGCAACCACAAAATTAACTCCTTAAAAAAAGTATTTATACACTTTCTAATCCCTTTTAGGGTGGAAAAGGAAAAGCCCTAATGGGCCAATATTTCTAAGGTATAAGGCCTAATGTTGACCAAGTCAACAATCCTAATCTAATTTGGATTTGTCCCATTTTTATAACTCTTATAAAAGGCCCAATTCTCTCTTTTTTTTTTTCCTCATTTGGATTTTATCCAAAACCCATTTTACATTTTTTTTTCATTCCCTTTATGTGTGTGACCTAATAGGTTTTCTGGCCATGTTGGCAGCTCAAGTCTCGGGAGGAATCCTAATCCAATTAGGATTCTACAAGTCAAACACTTTTGACCTATAATGAATTTCTAATAAATTTCCCTTGACTTAGTAGATCATGAAAAGTATCCAGCAACACATGATGACCACTTAATTAATCAGAAAGTCGATGGTTTGACTTTTAACCCTTCCATAGACAATTACTGTGTAATTCGTTCTTTCACCAAACTATACCTCAATTGGTTCAAAGCATAGACTATGTGTCAACTCCCACTAGACTAGCTATATCACATATAGTCCAAATGATCTTAGTTCTTGTCTATAAGACTCATTAATTTGATCAAATATGTCCTTGAAGACTTTCTTCAAGACATGTCCACCTTGGCTAAGGATTTTCAAGTAATAATCTCTACAAGAGGCCATATGTATACTCTCCTTCTATCAGAAGTGGTGAATCCTTTGTTGACTACTCAAATAACTTCGAATACCTCATATTATACCAAATCACCACCTTATGAGCAACCTCTTGAGAGGCAACAAGGAATGGAGTCAAAGTATAGGATTCAATATCAAAGATAACCTTGAGTATCTCAAGTCTAAGATACTTGGACCATTGCTATGATGAGACTATCACTGACATTGAATGGATATCCATATGATTGTCTCATTACAGGCCATCCAATGTACTTGCTACTTTTAGCAAACATACATATGCTAATTCTAAACATCTTATGTTATCAGTTTTTGAGATCAATTGCTTTACCTAGTTAAGGAGTATAACATGTGATAGTCTATCCGAATTAACAATATCCTATCTTGTTAATCTTATGAATAAGGATTATTTAGGTATAAACACAATTAGACATGATAGGAATCTCATCATTATGATCTCATCATGAATTCTTTCATGTTGTGTTACATACCCAGGACATTAAACAGTTTAAGATCTATATCAATTCATATGCAATGAATACCATATAATGAAAATGTCTTTTATTAATAATAAATGAGTACATCAAGTGCCTAAGGTGATTGCCTTTAGGGCACCTCTCTAACAATCTCCTAGTTACACTAAAGCTAATCGCCTTTATACATTATACCATAAGCAAGTACATGACTATCATGTTTCTTTTGGGGAAGTGGCTTAGTGAGAGGATCAGCTAAATTCTGATAAGTGGGATCTCTCTCTATCTTTACATCATGTCTACCTATGATTTTTAGAATCAGATGGTAAAGTCTGAGTACATGCTTGGATCTTTGATGAGATCGTGGCTTTTTTACTTGTGTAATGGCTTTCTTATTATCACAATACAGGGGTATTGGATCAACAATGCTAGGAACCACTTCTAACTCTATGATGAATTTCTTTATCCAAATCGCTTCCTTAGCTACCTCAGAAGTTGTAATGTACTCTACTTTGATTGTGGAATTTGCAATCGTCTCTTATTTGGAACTCTTCCAATTGACTGCTCCATCATTTAATGTGAAAATATATCTTGATTGGGACTTGGAATCATCCTTATTACTTTGGAAGCTGACATCTATATACTCGCTTACTTTAAGCTCACCATCTCCATAAACGCATAATGCATCCTTAGTTCTTCTAAAGTACTTAAAGAATATTCTTGATAGCCACCCAATGCCCATCGCCGAAATTTGACTGATATCTACTCATGACACTCAAAGCATATGATACATCAGGTCTAGTACATAACATAACATACATGATTGATCCAATAACCGAAGCATATGGAATCCTACTCACGAGTGTTCATTCATTATGTGTCTTTTGACATATGGACTTAGAAAAGCTAATCCCATGAGTCATTGAATTAATCCTCTTTTGGACTGTTCTATGCTAAACCTCTTTAACATCTTATCTATGTATGTTGATTGAGAAAGACCAAATCTTTTACATCTATCACTGTTAAACCTTGAGGGGTATTTCCGTCATTTTGATGATAACAAATAATATAGCAATATTGTATTTAACATACTTGTTTTTTTAAGTATATTATATAGGACATGAATTAAAATAGCAAGAATGGAGAATTGGAAGAATAATCCTTGAGAAAAAAAATTCAAGTAGTAACATGTTCACTGTCGTGACTCTAGGAGTCACTCCCGTGAAGAAAGCTAACCGTTACCAAAACCAACATTTGAAGTTCACGGCCATGAATGAGTATGTCACGCCCGTGACCTGTGACAAGCATAGTGACGCCCGTGAACAATGAAAGAGAAAAATGTCAGGTGCGATTTTTGGTTGGTACAACGGCTAGTTTCTTATTTAATGCACCCCAACAGCTATATTCAGCCATGAGAGTATAAATGGAAGTCATTTTATGCATTAAGACAAAAGAGATTGAAGAGAATAACAATAGAATAGCACATACTTCGAATTTAATTCTTATTACAAGCTATTTGTACTTTCATACTTTGAGAACAAATCTATTATCTGTAAAAATCTTTTTGCTCCTCATATTTGAGCAATTAAGATTTATAAGTGGTTCTCTCTATAATCTTTACTCAAGTGAGCTTTGGGTATTTCTGGGTTAAGAGTAGAACACTTGTAAAGGTTAGTTGTGTGAGCCTCCAAAACACAAATTAAAAGGTTGTTTGTGTGAGCCTTTAAAACACAAAGTGAAGGTTGTTTGTGTGAGCCTGTAAAACACAAAGTGTAGGTTGTTTATGTGAGCCTGTAAAACACAAAGTGTAGGTTATTTGTGTGAGCTTATAAAACACAAAGTGTTGGTTGTTGTGTGAGCCTGTAAAAACACAAGGAATTGGTTATTGTTTGAGCCATTAAAACACAAGGGTTTTCTAGGTTAGGTGTGAGCCATTGTGAGAAACACCATAGTTGGGAGTGAGCTTGTGAAACTCCATTGTAACACTTAGTGTGTTAGTGAAACTCCCAATTGCGATTGGGGAGAGGAGTAGGGTTTGTTAACACCCGAACCTCTATAAATCTGTGTGTCAAATTTTCTCTATCCTTCCTAAAATTAATTGTTTATTTCCTCACTTTAAAGTTTAAATTTTTTAAAACTCCAATTCAACCCCCCTTCTTGGCTTAATATTTGGGCAACAATTGGTATCAGAGCCTTGTCTAGCATCGAAGCCTAAAAAGCACTAGTAAAGAGTAAGTTATGGCTAGTGAAGGATTCCAGAGTCTCAAACCTTACTTCGATGGAGCAAATTATGCCCATTGGAAGTTTAGGATGGAGATATACTTGGATAGTGAAGGAATTGAAGTCTAGGATAGTGTACGAAAAGAATGGACACCACCAACCAGAAGAGGAGCTGATGGTGAAGAGGAAATCCTATCAAGAAATGATTGGACAGAGCCTCAAAGAAGAGCAAATTTCAAAAACAAGAAGGCAATGACAATCCTATCAAGCTCATTATCTATTGAAGAATGTGGGAGAATACAACACTGCTCAATAGCATATAGCATGTGGAAGACATTGGAGAACTATCATGAGGGAACTAAGCAAGTCAAATCCAAGAAGATTCAACTTCTAACCTCATAATATGAGCTCTTCAAGATGAAATCCAATGAGTCAATCACTGACATGACCAACCGTCTTCTATCCATTATAAATGGAATGAGGAAACTTGGGAAGCATCTGAGTTTGGAAGATGTAAACAATAAAATCCTGAGAAGTCTTCCTCTTAAAGACTATGGTTCAAGAGTTGCTGGCATAGAAGAAGCAAATGAAGATATGAGCATCATGAATACTGATGTGCTGATTAGCAAGCTTCTCACACATGAGATGGCAGTAAAGAGAGATAGAGAGCTTGAAGCAGAGCCAGAGAAAAGAAAACCCTTAGCACTCAAAGCCTCTACTTCAGAATCTCAAGAAGAAAGTGAAGATGATGAAGAAATGAGTGATGATGAAAATGAGGACATCGCTATGCTTTCAAGGAGATTAAAAAGAATCATTGAGAAGAAAATGAGCAATTCCAGAAAATTCAGGCAAAGAAACCTCAAACAAACTTCTAATGATACACATAGAAGTAAGGAAGAGGTAAAATTCTATGAATGTGGAAAGAAAGGACATATCAAACCAGAATGTCCAAGGCTCAAGAAGCATAAGAGAAAATACCAAAGAGACAATGGGGAGAAAGGTCATAAAGCCACATGGGATGACGAAAGTTCTTCAAGTGAAAAAGATGATAATGAAAGTGAAGAGGTCAACCTATGCTTCATGGCTATTGAGGATCACGTCTCGAACAAAGTAAGATCACTACACTCATATTCTTTCAATAATGATAGTAGTGATAATGATAGTAATAGTGATAGTGATGATGATGATGATGAGCAAAGCCTAATAGAAGAATTAAATATAGAATTAGAGAAATATAGAACTAAATTTAGTACCTATAAAAATAATATCTCTAATTTGAAAAATAAGATAGATAGTTTAGAAAAAGAGAACATAAAGCTTAAATCATCTAATGAATCTCTTCAAAAGTCATTAGATGAATACTCATCAAGACCTTCAACAACTTCACTGTTAAAAGAAAATAATACTTTGAAAAATGAAGTTGAGGAACTTAGAAATTTAATTAGACATGGTGTCTCAAAGATCAAATTTAATTAGCTTAGATACTCTCATTGTGTCTCAAAGATCACATTTAATTAGACATGGTCTAGAATTTAAGGACACATCATCATCTTCTAAAAAAACAGTATTTGTTAAGTCTAAAGAACCTAACATCTCTACACCTGTTAGAACTGCACCAAGAAATAAGAATGTTAAACCTTCTATACAGAAAACGAATCATGCCTTTATATATAGGAAGATGTTTCTAGAAAAATGCAAATTAATCATGATTGTGCATGCCATTGTTCTCAAAATCAGTCTAATAGATTTATGGCATTTAAACACAGTGTAAGACCAAAAAGCAAGTTTAGACCGAAACAATGTAATTATTGTATGAAAATGGGTCACTTAAATAGACATTGCTGGATAAGGAAGGCTCATTGGGAACCTTCATGTGCTAACCCCCAAGGACCCAAACTCATTTGGGTACCTAAATATCATACTTGATTTGTGATTCTATAGGTATGCCTCAAGTCCACAATAAACAAAAATGCATGGCTAGTAGATAGTGGATGCTCAAGGCATATGACAGGAGACAAAGAACTTTTCAATAAAATCAAAAGTGTTGATGGAGGTAAAGTTACCTTTTGGAAACAATGCAAAGGGTAAGGTAATTGGCATTGGTTCTATTGGTGTTAATGGTACTACTTTTATTAAGGATGTCTTACTTGTTGATGGCTTGAAACATAACTTGTTAAGTGTAAGTCAATTATGTGATAAAGGAAACAAAGTAATCTTCACTTCAAACGAATGTCTTGTAATCTCTATTGATGGTCAAGAAATATTTAAAGGAAATAGAGATATCAATACGTACATAATAAACTTACATGAACTATCTAACCATTTCTCTAAGTGTCTTGTGACTACTAGTGATGAATCTTTGATGTGGCATAAAAGACTTGGTCATGCTAACATGGACTTAATACAAAGTCTCAGCACAGGAGACCTAGTAAAAGGATTACCAAAAGTCAAATATGAAAAAGGCAGGACATGTGATCCTTGTCAGAGAGGAAAACAACACAAGTCATCTTTCAAAGCCAAAAACATAGTAAGTACTTCAAAACCTCTTCAACTCCTACATTTAGACTTGTTTGGACCTACTAGAATTGCTAGCCTAGGAGGAAAACATTATGCATTTGTCATCGTAGATTATTACTCTAGATTTACTTCGGTAATTTTCTTAGCTCAAAAGAGTGATGCTTTTGAAAATTTCAAAAACATTGCTAAAAGAGTTCAAAATGAAAAAATGTGCTCCATTTCAAAAATAAGGAGTGATCATGGGAAATAATTTGAAAATGAAAACTTTGAAAGTTCTTGTCTTGAACATGGCATTTCACTTAATTTCTCATCTCCTAGGACACCTCAAGAAAATGGGGTAGTTGAAAGGAAAAATCGAACTTTAATTGAAATGGCCAGAATAATGCTTAATGAATATGAATTACCAACTTATTTTTGGGCAGAAGCCACAAACACTGCATGTTATATTTCAAATCGAGTTTTCAAAAGACCTCTTTTAAACAAAACCTCATTTGAGCTATGGAATGGAAGAAAGCCCTTGGTATCATACGTTAGATTATTTGGATGCAAGTGTTTTATATTGAACACCAAGGATAATCTTGGAAAATTTGCCTATAATTCTGATGAAGGTATCTTTTTAGGATACTCTACAACCAGCAAAGCATATAGAGTATTTAATAAAAGATCATTAACGGTTGAAGAATCCATGCATGTTGTTTTTAATGAATCTAGTAGACTTGATCTTGTGAAAGGTAGTGCTCTTGATGATGTTGTAGGTAATATGGAAAAACTTGATATTGAAAATGGAAAAGAAGAAAAAGATCAAGAAAATTTACTACCTCAAAATCAAGAACAAATGGAGAAAGAACTTCCAAAAGAATGGAGAATGACGAAAGATCATCCAAAAGAGCAAATAATTGGTGATCTATCAAGGGGAGTAAGTACTAGATCTCATTTCAAGCATTTAGTCACTGACATTGGTTTTATATCACAAATTGAGCCTAAAAACATTGATGAGGCTCTTAATGATGAAAGTTGGGTAATTGCCATGCAAGGGGAACTCAACCAATTTGAGAGAAATAAGGTATGAAAACTAGTACCTAGACCCAAGGATCATCAAATCATAGGCAGCAAATGGGTATTTAGAAACAAATTAGATGAACAAGGGTTAATAACCAGGAATAAGGCAAGACTAGCTGCAAAAGGATATAATCAGGAAGAATGTATAGATTATGATGAAACATATGCACCTGTAGCTAGATTAGAAGCTATAAGAATACTCTTAGCATATGCATGTCACATGAATTTCAAACTCTTTCAAATGGATGTGAAAAGTGCATTTCTAAATGGTTATATAGATGAAGAAGTGTATGTAGAACAACCACCAGGTTTTGAAAGTTATGATTTGCCAAATCATGTTTTTAAACTTTCAAAAGCTTTGTATGGTTTAAAACAGGCTCCAAGAGCTTGGTATGAGAGACTAAGTTCTTTTTTATTAGAAAATAGCTTCACAAAGGGAAATGTTGACACTACACTTTTCATCAAAAAGCATAAGCATGATATACTTATTGTTCAAATTTATGTTGATGATATAATATTTGGTTCTACTAATGAGTTGCTTTGTCAAGAATTTGCTAAGTGCATGACTAGGGAATTTGAAATGAGCATGATGAGAGAACTTAAGTATTTCCTTGGTCTACAAAAAAAGCAAAGCAATGAGGGCATATTCATCAACCAATCCAAATATGCCAAAGATTTAATCAAGAAATTTGGTATGGAAGGATGCAAAAATGCCAAGACTCCTATGAGCACATCAACGAAATTGGATAAAGATGAAAAGGGCAAGAACATTAATGAAAAGCTTTATAGAGGTATGATCGGATCACTTTTATATCTCACTGCTTCTAGACCCGATATTATGTATAGTGTTTGCTTATGTGCACGATTTCAATCATGTCCTAAAGAATCTCATTTAAATGTTGTAAAAAGGATTTTAAGATATTTACATGGATAATTGTATCTAGGTTTATGGTATCCTAGAAATTCATCTTTTTATATTATCGGATATTTAGATGCAGACTATGCTGGTAGTCTTTTAGACAGGAAAAGTACTTCAGGTACATGTCACTTCATTGGAGAATGCTAAGTTTCTTGGTTTAGCAAGAAACAAGTTTCAGTTGCTCTCTCAACTGCTGAAGCTGAATATGTAGCAGCTGGATGTTGTTGTACACAAATTCTTTGGATGAAACAACAACTTAAGGACTATGGTCATGAGATGAACCATATACCTATAAAATGTGACAACACTAGTGCTATAAATCTTTGAAAGAATCCTATTCAACACTCTAGAAGCAAACATATTGACATTAGACACCACTTTATTAGAGATCATGTTCAATATGGAGATGTTGAATTAGAATGTATAAGCATTGAAAATCAATTAGCAGATATTTTCACTAAGTCTCTAAATGAGGAAAGATTTAATTTTATTAGAAGAGAACTAGGTATGATTGATGGATTAACCTTGTGATTGCAAGAATATGAAATTTTAATTGTTGATCTTAAATCATATCACAAGTTATAAGATAGAAATTTTGATGAGAATTCATGTTTTAAGAAGTAGAATCTTTGTTGAAATATTTTAGTCTTGTTGTAGAACTTAATTTCAATTTCATGAAAATTTTAAGGAGCATCACGCCCGTGACATATATTCACGCCCGTGACTTAAGTGGCCCAAAGAGGTAGTATCGTTCACGACTTTGGTTCACGACATGATTCACGGCTTCAAGTGATGAAACTAAGTTTCACGACTTGAGTCACGCCCGTGAAAATGGATTTTCACGCCCGTGACGAATTTTTACTCCCGTGAACAATTACACCCCAAAAACTCACAGAAGCTTTCACACCTTGTGTCACGGTTTGCTTCACGGGCATAAGTAGTGAAATTCAGCAGTTCACGCCCGTGACCAGTTATTCACCCCCGTGACCGATGATCATTCATGCCCGTGATGTTCAAACCTCATGCCCGTGAACATATTCACGCCTTTATTCACAGGTGAAACACTCATTCAGCAAACCGTGAACACGACCGTTCACGCCCGTGAAACCATAAGTCACGCCCGTGAATGTATCGAATATATAAGAAAACAACCGGTTACAACCTTCATTTCAACTCCTCATCTCCCAAAACCACTCTCATTTACTCTCATTCATTAAGACATTGAAGATTCTGACCCCAAAGACTTGAAATTTCACTATAAATACCATCAGAAGTTCGAATCTTCAGCAGAAATCATACATTTCTAGGGTTTTACATCAAATTTTATGTCAAAATTATTTTCAAATCCATCAACAAATTTCTTCAAATATGGAATCTGCTTCATCTAAGGGAAAGAGAAAGAAGTCCCATGCACCTAAGAGGTATTCAGATTACCTCATGAACATCATTCCGGAGAATTGCCATCCTCGGTATGCAACTTTGAAGAAGAGACCTCTTTTATCATCAAGGTCCTTCGATTGGCAGACAGTCCGTAGTCTCAGGCTTGAGATGGCTATGATAGAGCAACTACAAGCCTGTCATTTCAAAGAGTTTGTTGAAATTCATCAGTCGAATCTGAGGGAGCCAACGCTGGAATTTCTCAGCACCTTGCAGGTTTCACCTACTGGAGTGGTGAAATTCCAACTCTGCAATAATCCTAACACTCTCAGCGCCATCACATTTGGAGAATTGTTCAATCTACCATCTGATGGCATTCTAAATGAGACTGAGGTAGAATTCTTTGCTCCTCCAGCCTGGACATATTTTGGCACCGGTTGCAGCTGGGATGTTAAGAAAACTAAGAGCACACATCTCAGGACCCCAATACATAGATATTTGCATAGGTTCCTAACCTATAGCATTTTTTCTAGGGGAGAAAGTAATGGAACAATCAGAAAGTCAGAGCTCTTCCTCCTTAAGATGGCTCACAGGGGAGTCACAGTGGCACTTTCCAGATGGTTTGCAAACCATCTTCTCTCCATTGCCACCAAGCCCACAGGAGATTTTTTGATTGGGGCATATGTCACCCATATTGCAGTGAAGCTCAATTATTTGAAGCTGGATGACCATCACTTCAACATCATTCCTGCACATCCTCGAGATAGGTTGGATGTCGAGTCGTTCATCAAGATGAGAGCGGCTGTCAGAATCATTTTTCAGAACGATATCTTCTACCGCTTCACTGACACTGCTGGGGAAATTATCTGGGAAGATAATGACACGGAGGATTTTAAAGCAGGCCTCCAGGGAGTCCAGCAGAAAAAGAGGGCTCGGATTAAGGAAGCACCTCCAGCAGTCGAGCAGGACATTGGACAGTCCTCAGCTTTCACACCATCCTTAGCGCAGCAGGTGGTCGACCTCTTGGCACCACATTTTGAGCAGCAGCAGACTTCCATGGATGAGAGGTTGGAGAACCTCAAGGACTTCATGGAGTCTCGGATGAACAGCCTTGAGGCTAAAGTAGCTAGGCTTCGTGATAGGATGTCTGGCTAGGAGATAGGCTAGAGTGTAGCCTAAATTTGATCGTTTTTAGCTTGTTTGTCATTTTTTATGCTTGGTTGTGTAGGAAATCTTAAATTTCCTTTCTTAGTTTGTATCCTTTCCTTTATGATATATATATATTTGTTTTTGTTTACTTCAATCTTCATATACTTTTTGATTGATGACAAAAGGGGGAGAAAACTAGCAATATATGATAGGTAATATATGATAAGGGAGAATGGTATCAAACTAGCAATATAAGAATTGTGAATCAAAAAGTGAATTGACTTTGAAATGGTTTAAAAATCTTGATTCAACATTTCATATGCAAAGTATATAATTGGAAAATTGAGTTTTTATATACCTTAGATATACCCTAAGTATACTTTGCATATACCTTAAAGCAAGTTACAAATAAAAATATGCCATGATATACCTTAAATATACCTTACATATACTTTATGTCTTGAAAAGGAATTATGGTATGAATTGGATATACTTCTCATATAACTTGCATATACTTAAAATTTAGTTTAATGCTACATCATTATTTACTATTCTTGCACATTATAATTTTTTATCCTCAGTATATTTTGAGGGGGAGACTTCTCAAAAATCACATATTGCTAAATTATTTTTCACCATCAAAAAGGAGGAGATTGTTAAACCTTGAGGGGTATTTCCGTCATTTTGATGATAACAAATAATATAGCAATATTGTATTTAACATACTTGTTTTTGTAAGTATATTATGCAGGACATGAATTAAAATAGCAAGAATGGAGAATTGGAAGAATAATCCTTGAGAAACAAAATTCAAGTAGTAGCATGTTCACTGCTGTGACTCTAGGAGTCACTCCCGTGAAGAAAGCTGACCGTTACCAAAACCAACATTTGAAGTTCACAGCCATGAAGGAAAAACAAACCGTGAAGTAAGCATTTCAGTCACCCCCGTGAATAAAGGTGTCACCCCCGTGAAGATTCATGAAATTTCATCCAGAGTGCTTCACGACCAGAGTCACCACTTGGATCACGGCTGGGAAGATTGTCACGCCCGTGAATGAGTATGTCACGCCCGTGACTCAATATGTCAAAACATTCCAGAGAGCTTCACGACCAAGGTCACCACTTCAGTCACGGCTTGGGAAGAACTGTCACCCCCGTGACAAGCATAGTCACGCCCGTGAACAATGAAAGAGAAAAATGTCAGGCGCGATTTTTTGTTGGTACAACGGCTAGTTTCTTATTTAATGCACCCCAACAGCTATATTCAGCCATGAGAGTATAAATAGAAGTCATTTTATGCATTAAGACAAAAGAGATTGAAGAGAATAACAATAGAATAACACATACTTCGAATTTAATTCTTATTACAAGCTATTTGTACTTTCATACTTTGAGAACAAATCTATTCTCTGTAAAAATCTTTTTGCTCCTCATATTTGAGCAATTAAGATTTATAAGTGGTTCTCTCTATAATCTTTACTCAAGTGAGCTTTGGGTATTTCTGGGTTAAGAGTAGAACACTTGTAAGGGTTAGTTGTGTGAGCCTCCAAAACACAAATTAAAAGGTTGTTTGTGTGAGCCTTTAAAACACAAAGTGAAGGTTGTTTGTGTGAGCCTGTAAAGCACAAAGTGAAGGTTGTTTGTGTGAGCTTGTAAAATACAAAGTGTAGGTTATTTGTGTGAGTCTGTAAAACACAAGTAGGTTATTGTGTGAGCCTGTAAAAACACAAGGAATTGGTTATTGTTTGAGCCATTAAAACACAAGGGTTTTCTGGGTTAGGTGTGAGCCATTGTGAGAAACACCATAGTTGGGAGTGAGCTTGTAAAACTCCATTGTAACACTTAGTGTGTTAGTGAAACTCCCAATTGCGATTGGGGAGAGGAGTAGGGTTTGTTAACACCCGAACCTCTATAAATCTGTGTGTCAAATTTTCTCTATCCTTCCTAAAATTAATTGTTTATTTCTGCACTTTAAAGTTTAAATTTTTTAAAACTCCAATTTAACCCCCTTCTTGGCTTAATATCTGGGCAACAATCACTATAGATCTTTATCCCAGTATGTAGGTCACTTCTTTAAGGTCTTTTATGGAGAAATTCTTAGAAAGCCAAATTTTGACTGATTGATGGACTTAGACGTCGTTTCCTATATGAAGTATGTCATCGACATACAATACTAGAAATACGACTGCACTTCCACTAACCTTCTTATAAACACAAGGTTCATCTATATTTTATGAGAAACCAAACTCTTTGATTGTCTCGTCAAATCAAATGTTCCAACTCTTGGATGCTTGTTTCAATCCATAAATGGATCTTTGCAATTTGCATACCTTTTTGCCATCACTTGATGTGAAACCCTCAGGTTGTGTCATGTACACATCCTTAGTCAGATTTCCATTAAGAAAAATTATTTTCACATCCATTTGCCAAATCTTATAATCATTATGAGCAGTAATGGCAAGGACTATCTTCATGGATTTAAGCATAGCAATTAGAGAAAAAGTTTTGTCATAGTCAACACCTTGTCTTTGACTATATCCCTTAGCTACCAGTCTAGCTTTATAGGTTAACTATATTACCTTCCATGTCGGTCTTCTTCTTGAAGACCTATTTGTACCCAATGGGTTTAATCCTTTCAGCAGGGTCAACCATAGTCCAAACTTAGTTTTCAAACATGGAATCAATCTCTGACTGCATGGCTTTTAGCCATATGTCAGATTTTGAACAATTCAAAACTTCTTCGCAGGTAGTAGGCTCATCATCCTTCATGAGCAATACATCATTCTGTTCACTTATGAGAAATCCATATCTCTTAAGAACAATGTGTATCCTACTTGATTTATGAAGTTTTTTTGTTTCAGAAGGTGTAGTTGTTACTTTATCTCTATGAGTAACATTCGAGTTTTGTTAGTTGATATGCTTTTATTTGAGCATCTTAAACTTTATCAAGTTCAATCTTGCTCTCACTATCTTCTTTTAGAAAAAACTCTTTCTCTAAGAAGACAACATGCTTGAAGACAAATACCTTTTGTTCCAAAGTGTGGTAGAATTAATATCTGAATGACTCTTTTGGATATCCCATAAACAGACACTTATCAGACTTAGCTTCTAGCTTATCTGACATCGACAGCTTCACATAAGTAGGACAACGTGATACTTTCAAATGAGAATGAATAGGTCTCTTGTTACTCCATATCTCATATGGAGTAACCTCAACTGACTTAGAGTGAACTCTATTTAATATATAAACAAAAGTCTCTAGTGCATGACTCTAAAAGGATTTAGTCAGTTCTACAAAGCTCATCATTGACCTCATCATGTCTAACAAGGTTCGGTTTCTCCGTTCAACCATACCATTACATTGTGGTGTGTATGATAGAGTCCATTGATATAAAATCTCATTATCTCTTAGATAACTTTGAAACTTTTGGTTTAAGTATTCCCTTTCTCGATCTAATCTAAGTGCTTTAATACTTTTGCCAAGTTGTTTCTCTACTTGTTTTATGAATTCTGTGAACTTTTCAAAAACTTTAGATTTGTATCTCAAAAGATACTAATACCCATATTTTGAATAATCATCAATGAAGTAGATAAAACTACCTTTAGCGTGCACTAACATTGGTCCACATGTATAAGGTCCAATAGCCCATTGGTGTGTTCACCCTTTCTACTATAAAGTGATTTTGTCATATTGCCTAATAAACAAAATTCACATGTGTCATGTGATTCATAATCAAATGACCTTAAGTCATTATTCTTGTGTAACTTAGTCATACACCTTTTATTTATATGGCCAAGAGGACAATGACAACTCCCTATCATCCACTTGCTTCTTATAAGCCAACTGTTCATCAACAGATGCTTCATTAGTAGGAGGGGAGGGAAATGACTCTTCCAAGACCTACTATTTTTTTTTTGGTTTTGAGAACTATTCTCAAATTCCCTAGCCAATCATGAAAGTTCAGGCCAAACAATTTATTGGATCTGAGAATTGAGCGTAAGTTCACATTTGATGACATGTTCTATCAGCTTAGATGTAAAGAAAGATCATGTTTAGAAAATGTACTAAATGCATGAATATTAGGTCTTTAATAAATGTGCATTATAATTCCCACTATTTTATTATGAACCCGTAGCCCTTACTATGAATTTGAGAGAACACATTGGAAGCTCTCCTAGTGGGTTGGTATCCAACATCAATAAGAATGACCTTGGGTTTGCCCAACAAGACATCTTAGGTCAATTGGTAGTTATCTCATACCAATTGCATCCTTTATGCAACTACTGAATCATTGGACTATAGACTTTTGATATGTGCACATCTCATGTACACTTATCCAACTTTGCCTCTAATTCACATTGACCTTGGGGCTGCCTAACAAGCCAATGTAACTAGTTAAAACCGACCCATTAATCATAAAATCATATTTCGATGGTTTAAAAATATTTGTGTAGAGCGGGCTTGGGTTTTCCCAACAAGCCAAACTCTAAAAAAACTATGGTTCTTGCCATATTAATGGAAGACATTGGCCTTAATATTATTAATGAGGGATTTCTTTAATTTTAAGTCTCATCATGGCAATTTGACATGCATAATGTATCCATTCATCACATATAGATATATAAGATAATTACACTAACTATATGGTTATGGACATAATCTAACATTAATCTTCCGAGCCATGAAATGATTGACTAGGTCTCACCTAGGTAGATGCATGAAATTACAACACCAAAATATAAAACAATTTCCTATTGTAACGCTGCTTTGTTTTTGGTGCCATATGTTTGGCTTCTTGCTCCTTTTCATTTCAATTCTATTATAATCCTATGTAATCTAATTACATAAATTCTTCATAAGAAAACCTCAAGTTACATTTGAAGGTTGTAAGATGAGAAGAGAAATACAATAGAGAGAAAAGAGAAGGCAGAGACTCGCAGACCCTATTTACCAAAAAAAAATTCCATACATGATCAATCACATTGGTCAAGTCCATAATCATACCATCATTCCATTCCATACACCCCCAACATGCATTCTGTAATGCATAAATAAAGGTAATCTATTAAAATAACAATTTGGGTTCTCTTTGTTTCGACTCTTGAAATATTATTTTGATTGTTTGGCCTTTAGTGAAATTCATCATATATCCATTATTTAATCTTATTAAATAATCATATGAACTTTTAGCAACACTTTCTAAAATACAATTACGCAACTTAGGTATACATTTGATCATATAAAAAAGTTTCTTAAAATTTCTTACTTTTTCAACTAGGTTATTACCAATTTAATGCATACAATAATTAAATCCAACTTTAATAATTAAATCTCATTTAATATTAATTCCAAATATGACCAGTAGTTAATTCATAATTAAAGTATCTTAATTAATTATTAGTTTGATGCCAAATAGGATTAAACAATCCTAGTTACAATTGCATATTAGAATCCTAATCAAACTAGGACTTTGAAAACCCTTTTCTAATTCAAATCATATTCCATTTAAAAATTCCCAAAATTTTCATATTTCATTTTCATCATTATAAGTAACTTATAATCAATTTAAACTAATTAAATTAATTCATTAGAAATCTATATCATTTATCATTTAATTAGCAAACTAATTATACAAAAATAGCTTAAATTGAATCATACATGAATTTGTATTCTTTAGGAATTTAACCACGAATTTAATTTGACTCCAACATGAAATTGACATAAAAATAACATTATGAATATCTCATAAACATGAATTAAGGTTCTGATCATCACGTTACATGCCATTAACTTAAACAACACAAAACACTCCCATGACATGGTAAGGTTCTCAACCTAATTACAGGTTTTGATTGTTCTATAATAAAAAATAATTTTTGTCTTATTATAGGTGTTGTCTAGCCGTTAAAATACATTCTAAATATATCATAAACATATTTGATTAATCAAATTAATAAACCAAATTTGAGCAGTCCCTTAAATAACTCAATTGGCATAACTAGGTTTCATAAACCCTAAAAATTCATCAACTATGCATAACTTCAAATTTCATGTTTAAATCAAATTAAAACCTTTTAATTATCATAAAAAATATATAATATCATCATATTAACATGTCATTGAATTAAAATTAAAATTTTAGGCCAAATGGAATCAAAATTATTTTTAACGAAAAAAGGGAATCCAAGTTGTTCTTTAACAATCAATCTCATTGATACTTCAATTAAATCCAGATTTAATTGAAGTATCAATGAGATTGATTGCTAAAGAACAACTTGGAATTTAATTTACATAGGATGGATCTAATACCACTGTTCGATTTTTAACATGCATCACACATATGGAATAGTGGAAAATTAAAATTAATTAAACCCAAAACTATAGAATGCCCTACGAACATTAAAATTTGATCATACCATTAATATGGGAAAAGTTGATTACCTTTGTTTGTAACTCTTGATCTTACGAGTTATGATCTTTTCCTTTTTTGTTGGGTTGTAGCAAACTACAACAATCCAAAGATAGGATTACCTCTAAAAGTATCCATGCGAAGGAAGAAGAAGAAAACCTCCAAGGAGATGGGGTAACAAAGGTCCAAAGTGCTAGCTATGGAAAATTGTCTTATGAAAGAGAAAAGGGAGAGAAGAAAAATAACGCTTATTTTTCTTAATGGGGCAACCACAAAATTGACTCCTTAAAAGAAGTATATATACACTTTCTAATCCCTTTTAGGGTTGGAAAAGAAAAAACCCTAATGAACCCATTTCCCTAAGGTAGAAGGCCTAATGTTGACCAAATGAATAATCCTAATCCAATTTTGATTTGAACCATTTTTATAACTCTTGTAAAAGGCCCAATTCTCTTTCTTTCTCAATTGGATTTTATCCAAAACTCATTTTATATTTTCTTCATTCCCTCTATGCATGTGACCTAATAAGTTTTCTTGTCATGTTGGCAGCTCAAGTCTCTAGAGTAATCCTAATCCAATTAGGATTCTAAGAGTCAAACACTTTTGACCCATAATGAATTTCTAATCAATTTTTCTTGACTTAACAAATCATGAAAGGTATCTAGCAACACATCATGACCACTCAACTAATCAAAAAGTCAGTCGTTTGAATTTTAACCCTTCCATAGACAATTACCGTGCAATTTGTCATTTCACCGAACTGTACCTCATTTGGTTCAGAGCATGGACTGTGTGTCAAATCCCACTAGACTGATTACATCACATCTAGTCCAAATAATATTAGTTCTTATCGATAAGACTCATTACTCTGATCAGATATGTTCTTAAAGACCTTCTTCAAGACATGTTCAGCGTGACCAAAGATTTCTAAGTAATAATCTCTACAAAAGACTATAGGTATACTCTCATTATATCAGGAGTGGTGAATCCTTTGTTGACTACTCAACTACCTTCGAATACCTCATGCTATACCCAATCACCACCCTATGAGTGACCTTTTGAGAGGAAATAAGGAATGGAGCCAAAGTATAGGATTCATTATCCAAGATAATCTTGATTATCTCAAGTCTAATGATACTTGCACCATTGCTATGATGAGACTATCACTGACATTGAATAGATATCCATGTGATTGTCTCATTGCAGGTCATCCAATGTACTTGTTACTCTTAACAATAATCCATATTTTAACTTTAAACATCTCATGTTATCAGTTTTTGAGATCGACTGTTTGACCTAGTCAAAGAGTATAACATGTGCTAGTCTATCCGGATTAATAATGTCCTGTCTTGTTAATCCTATAACTAGGGATTATTTAGGTATAAACACAATTACACATAATAGGAATCTCTTCATCATGATCTCATCCTAAATTCTTTCATGCTATGTTACATACTAAGAACTTTATTAAACAGTTTAAGATCTATATCAATTCATATGCAATGAATTCAACATGCCTTTAACATAAAAAGGAACATCAGAACACATTTCAAGCTAAAATCTCTCTTAAGCAACATAACCAACCTAACCTATTTTTATGGAATTTCTAGCAATATACCATACCATTAACATGTAAAAACATTTCAAAAACACATTAATCACATTTGCATAACATATAACACAACAACATGCAAAATAGGGGAATTAATATGCATATATGTACTAACCTTAATAATGGAGCCTAAACTCTTTAACCTCTTCAAGCTTGCCTAACCCCTTTAATGATCCTCTCCATAGGTTCTAGAACCTACCATATGAAAAATCCCTATCGTAGAATCATAGAACAAAAAATGAATCACTAAACTCACTCTTAAACCAACCTTTGGTTTAAACCATAAAAACTCCTCTTTATCTCTTAGGTACAAGCTTCCACAAAGATTAAAAATGGTGATTTTTATGTAATAGGGGAAGAAGAAGCTGAAGAAGATGAATATGGTGAGTAAACTTGGGTTATAAAGGCAGTGGAGTAGCTGAAAAAGCATGAGAAAGAAGAAAGAACAACTTTGATCAATAACTTTATTGATTATGGTTCACGGGTGTGAACTCCACTTTCACAGCCTTGACAAATCATGCATAGGCATGAAACCAAATCACGATATTCACAGTCGTGAACACATATTCACGGGCGTGAACATCCTCTTTTTCACTATGTTAAACCTTTCAAAGTATAATCCCACTATACTCTCTCTTAACCAACCCAATTAACTGATAAACCCTAAAAACCAGACATTACATATTATAGAAGCAATGACAACAAAATTTGAGATTGAGAAATTCAATGGGAGTAATTTCTCATTATGGAAATTAAAGATAAAAGCTATTTTAAAAAAAAGATAATTTTCTGACGGCTATTAGTGAAAGACCTACAGAATTCACAAATAACAATAAGTGAAATGAGATAGAAGGAAATGATATTGCAAATCTTCATCTTGAATTAGTCGATGGAGTGTTGTCAAGCATAGAGGAAAAGAAGACTACAAAATAGATTTGGCATCATCTCACAAAGCTGTATAAGGCCAAACATTTCACAACAAAATTTTCTTTAAGAGGAAATTGTACAATGTACGGATGTCAGAATCTACTTTAGTGATAGAGCACATCAATTTTTTTGAATACTCTATGTTTTCAACTCACATCACCTAGTTATAAAATTGAGCCAAATGAACATGTTGAACTTCTGATTCAAAGTCTACTTGATTCATATGATCAACTCATCATCAATTTAATAAACAATGCCCTCACATACAATCTAAACTTTTATAATTTTTGCTACTGCTATGCATGAAGAGGAAAATTGGCCCAAAAATAATGAGATGTTGGCAAGTTTGTAACAAGCAAAAGCCCTAACGGTGATGAGAGGGGGATTAATGGAATGTGGCTCAAGTAGAGTCAAGATTAAGATAGATTAAAGTCTAGAAGTAAAAATAACCTTAAATGCCACTACTGTGGTAAAAATGGTCATTTGCATAAGGATTGTTGGAGTTTAAATAAGAAAAATTCCAATTGTAAAGGAATTGTTGTAAGCACATCTAATGAGGGGTGATGCTTTGTGTTGTGAAGCAACGACAACGAGTGAAGGAACAAAGAAAATTGCTGATGCGTGGTTCATTGATTCAGGAGGCACATTTTACATTACCTTTTTAAGAGAATGGTTCCATCAATATGAACCTATCTCAAAAGGATCTATGTATAGTTGCAATGATTATACTTTAAAGATTATCGGTATTAGAATCATAATGTTGAAGTTCCATGATGGCACAATAGGCACTATTCAATAAGTGTAGCATGTGGAATGCCTGAAAAAGAACTTGCAATCATTAGGTCAACTAGATGACCTTAGTTGTAGAGTTGAAGTTGAAAAAAGAATCATAAAGGTGATTCGAGGAGTGCTTGTACTAATGAAGGGAGAAAATGTGACTGCTAATTTATATATGTTGAAGGGAGATACTTTATTGGAAAGAGAAACATCAGTTGTTTCAAGTAGTTCAAGTGAAAGATTTGGAATGGTGTGACATCAAAAACTTAGGCATATGTTTGAGCAAAGGATAAAAATTCTTGTATGGCAAAATCTACTTTTAGGGCTCACTGAAGTGTCCTTATTTTTTTGTGAGCATTGTGTTACTGGTAAACAACATAGGTTGAAGTTTAATACATCAAATTCTAGAAAGAATTGTTTCACTTTGATGTTTGGTAAACAATAGCTATGTCTCTAGGAGGAGCAAAGTATTTTTTCTTCCATAGATAATTATTCCGAAAGATGTTAGGTATATCCTATGAAGAAAAAGACATATGTGTTTGCAGTCTTTAAAGTATTCAAAGCGTGGGTAGAAGTTGATTTTGGAAGGAAGATTAAGTGTTTGAGGATAAATAATGAAGGAGAATACATTAGCCATGAATTTTTCGAATTTCGCAATTAAAAAGATATCAAAAGACAATTCACTACAGCGTATACTCCTTAACAAAATGGAGTGGTAGAGCAGATGAATATAACCTTGTTAGAAAAAAAACAAAAGCAATATTGGGAGCTACAATCTTGGAAAAATCTTTTTAGGTAGAAATAGTAAATATTGCTTATTATGTGATAAATCGGGCCTCATCAATAGCAATTGGGTTGAAGACACCAATGGAGATGTGGAATGCGAAAAATGTTGATTATTCAAACCTCTATATATTTGGAAGTCCTATGTACGTGATGTACAACACCCAAGAAACTACAAAGTTGGATCCAAAATCTAGGAAATATTTATTCTTGAGGTATGCTGATTGAGTAAAGGGTATCACCTGTGGGATCCCACTGCCCACAAGGTTATAGTTAGCAAAGATATTATATTATTAGAAGATAAACTATAGAAAGAAGAAAATAATGATAACATAGTGAAACCAAATTTAGAGACTATTGTAGTACACGTGGAAAAATAATTTGAACAAAGATATTCTTCTAAAGCAGCACTAGAGCACGAGGAACAAAAACTGATTGTATTAGAAACACAAGAACTTCAATGGTTAGATCACTCCAAAAAACACTAGTTTGGCACTCCAAGTATGTTTTGAAGAGCAATGTTGCATATTGTCTTCTAATTGAGGATGGAGAGCCATCAACTTTATAAGAAGCATTAAACAATTAAGATGCATCTCTATGGATGGCAATAATGCATGAAACAATGGAAGCTCTTGATAAGAATAAAACTTAGAAACTTGTTCCATTATTATAAGGAATAAAGCCTATTGGTAACAAATGGGTGTACAAGATCAAGTGTAATGGCGATGATCAAATGAAGCAGTATCGAGCAAGATCGGTGGTGAAATGATATGCTAAAAAAGAAGACATTAAGTTGTACGAGATATTTTCCCCTATAGTATGACTTACAATATTTAGAGTAGTCCTAACAATGTATGCTACATTTGATTTACTTTTTAAGCAGTTAGATGTGAAAGCTGCTTTTCTTTATGGATATCTTAAAGAAGAAATTTACATGCTCCAACTAGAAGGATTTGAAGAAAAAGGAAAAAAGAACTTGGTTTGCAAGTTGAACAAATCTTTGTACAATCTCAAACAAGTGCTAAGGTGTTGGTATAAGAGATTTAAATCCTTCATCATGAACCTTAGATACAACAGACTTAATATAAACCCTTGTATATTTTTCAAGAGGTTTGGTGGAAATGATTTCATGATTTTGTTGCTATATGTAAATGATATGTTGGTAGCAGACCCCAACAAAGAGTGTATTAAAGAATTGTAGGCATAGTAGGCTATGAAGTTTGAGATGAAGGATATGAGACTAGCAAACAAGATTCTAGAGATGTAAATTCACCAAGATAGAAAATAATAGGAAGATTTGGCTTTCTCAAAATAATTATATGAAGAAGATCTTGGAACATTTTAATATGTAAGATTATAAGCCAATTTCTACCTCACTTCCTGTTAATTTCAAGCTAATCTCTAATATGAGTCCTAGTACAAAAGCCAAAAGGATGGAGATGTCTCAAGTATTGTATGCATCAACAGTGAGAAGTTTAATGTTCGCACAGGTAGTGGGAGTGGTTAGTGGATACATGGTGAATCCTTGTAAATAGCATTGGAATGTTGTGTTGCCTAGACAATGAACCAAGAAAGGGGTTGAATTGGTTAGTAACTAAAAATTACTTAACTTGAAAGTGCGGAATAACTTAAAATAGAGTAAGGAATGAGAGATATCACACACAAGATTTATAGAGGTTCGGGTATTAACAAGCCCTACTCCTTTCCCCAATCTCAATTGGGTATTTCACTAATACTCTAAGTGTTACAGTGGAGTTTTTCAAGCTCACTCCCAACTATGGTGTTTCTCTCAATGGCTAACACCTAACCCAGAAATTTCTTTTTGTCTTTCAATGACTCACACAAAAACTATTCCTTGTGTTTTATGGCTCACACAATAAACCCTTACAAGTGTTTCACTCTTAACCCAAAATACCCAAACTGACTTTTGAGTAATTGGTTACAATGAAAACACTCACCAACCTACAATGCTCAAAAATTATGAGCAATTAGGTTTTTACAGAGAATAGAGGTTTGTTGAGAAAAATAATTAATGCACAAGGCTACAACAAGATTAATGATTTAAAGCAATTGTTGTTCTTCTTTTTGAGATTCATAAATGGCTTGCATTTATACTCCCTTTGTGAATTATAGTTGTTTAGGTACATTTAATGTGAAAATAGTCATTGAACCAACTCTTAACTTCATACCTGACATGTTTCTCTGTCCTCATTCACGGGCGTGAATATATGTGTCACGGTCGTGAATGTTCTTTCAAGCCTTGGCCCAAGTGGTGACTCTGGCCGTGAAGTTCTCTGAAAGAATTGGAAGTGTTTGATCACGGGCGTGACTGATAATTTCACGGGCATGACTGATAATTTCACGGGCGTGAATATTCTTCCAAGCCATAGTCCAAATGGTGACTCTGGCCATGAAGCTCTCTGGAAGTATTGGCATGTTTGATCACGAGCATGAATACTATTTAACGGGCGTGACTATATGATCATTCATGGTTAGTATGATCATTCATAGTCGTGAACTTTGAATGGTGGAAAGTTGGCGCTTAACTATATTCACGAGTGTGACTTTGCTATTTCTTTGATTTTAATCTTCAAAAGTTCTCTTTTAATCTTACTTCATGTTCTAATCAAGATATATCCTGTTTAATACACTTAGAACAAACATTATTAAATATATTATTGCTATTTTATTTGTTATCATCAAAATGACAGAAATACCCCTTAAGATTTAACAATCTCCCCATTTTTTATGGTGACAAATAATCTAGAAATATATGCTTTTGATAGGTCTCCCCCTCAAAAGGTGCTTAAAATAAAATAAAAGAGTTCAAGATTTAAAAGAGATATAGCGAAAAGGTATATACAAGGTATATACAAGATTTGAAAGAGATATTTGCAAACTAATAAGGTATATACAAGGTATATCTTGAGTATATCTCATCAATTAACACAAGTATTACCAAGTGTATTAAAAGTATATGTTAGATATATGTTAAGTATATAGCATCTAAGGTATATGCAAGGTATTTCTTAAGTATATCTCATCAATTAACACATATATAGCAAGTGTATTCAGAGTATATGTGAGATATATCTTATGCATATTATCAATTAAGGAAAAGTTTACATATTTCATACCACACATTGCATAATAATGTATAGATCACATATATTGCTAACCACACATTGCATATATTACTAAGTTTTCCCCTTTTTGTCATCAATCAAAAAGAATTGAAATGTTTATAAGATGATTGTATTAAAATTAGAGGAGAAGAATTACATTAAAAAAACATAAAATAAAGTCCTATAACAGCAAAAATAAAGCTACTACATGAAAACTAGGACTCTAGTTAGGCTTCAAGCCTGACAGTGTTAAAACAAAAGATCATACTTGTACCATTAAAACTAATTTATATAAATGTAAATGTTAAAATTATACCTTGTAATTTTTATTTGTTCTTCAAATCTTCACTTTGTTGGGTTGTAGTAAACCACAACAATCCACACTAGGATGTCTCTAATAATAATCCACGTGAAGAATGAAGAAGAAACTATCAAGAGAAAATGGTTTGAACAAATTCAAAGTGCTAGCTTTGAAAGTGTTCTTGAGAGAATTTTTGTTGTCTTAAAAATATTTTTCTTCACAAAAAATATTTTCATGTCTATTTTCTGCCATTTGATGTCTTTTAAATTTAAATCAAATTCAAAAATAAGATGAAAAGTCAAAAATAGAGAAAATGGCAACTAATGAACCATAATTGGCCTAATTATGGCCAATTACAGCCGTTGGCCAACGGATGGAAGCTGCAGGCGCGTTGGACCTGTTGCGGGCTGCCGCTGGCCAGCCCAGCTATCCCATAAGGCAGGCTAGTAGCTTGCCTAGCCCGCGCGGGCCGGTATAGGCCCGTGACACTCCCGAACAATTTTTTCGTGCGATCTTATCGCGGTACATCCTAAAATAATTCTCTCATATTTTGGATTCTATCCAAGACCATTTTACTCATTCTCCATATCTTCAATGTGTGTGACTCATTAGGTTCCCGGTTATGTTGGCCACTTAAATTAACAATTAATTTAAGCAGGTCATGAGCGGTATCTAGCAACACATCATAACCCCCAATTGACCGGAAAGTCAGTGGTTTGACTACGAACCTTTCCATAGACAATTTCTATGCAATTATTCCTTTCACCAATCTATACCCCACTTGGTTCAGAGTATGGACATGTGTCAACTCCCACTAGACTGACTACGTCACGTCTAGTCCAAGTAATGTTAGTTCTTATCGTTGAGGTTCATTACTCTGTTAGATATGTCATTGAAGACTATGTTTATGACATTTCCACTCCGGCCAGAGATTCCTGAGTAATGACCATGACAAGAGGCCATGGGTATACACTCATTCTATCAAGAGTGGTGAATCCTTTGTTAGTTACCCAATTACCTTCGAATACCTCAAGCTGTATCCAATCACCACCCTATGAGCTACCTCTCTGACGCAACAAGGAATAGTGTCAAAATACAGAATCAATATTCAAGATATCCTTGAGTACCTCAAGTCTAAGGATACTTGCACCATTATGATGCGACTATCATCTACATTTGAATAGATTATCCATATGACTGTCTCATAGTTGGTCATCCAATGTACTTAGCTACACTTAGCAAGCATCCACATGTTAACTCTAAACATCTCATGTTTATAGATTATGAGATCTATTACTCGATCCAATCAAGGAGTGTAACATGTGCTAGTCTGTCTGGATTAATAATGTCCCGTCTCATTAATCTTATGACTAGGGATAATTTTGATACTAACATAATTACACATGATAAGAATCACAATATCATGATCTCATCATGATTTCCTTCATGCTATGTTATGTATCAAGTGTAACATCACACCTCTTATGAATTTTAGTATAACCTGTCCAAACATCAAGTAATCATACATGGCGTACTGGAAAGGTAAAATACCCTGTTAACAATAGTAGTAAAATTTTTTTTCATATCCTGTAATATAATTCCATGACTTTGCAAGTCTCATATCCTATAATTTCATTCAATGACTTGCAAGTCTCATATCCTGTAATATTATTCACTGACTTTGCAAAGTTAACACTAAGGTTTTTACCACAATATAATATATCACATATATCAAAACATAAACTTTTCACATAAGTATTTTCGAGTTGATTTCATTTATACATATTTAGACTCATTCCAAAATGACTATACCTATTCAAGCACGTAAATACAAAAAAAAAACACATATGACATATTTTCATGCTTGTGTGGAATGCAAGGAGAGAAAGAGTGATGAGGCTCGGCCAGTGACCTGTGCTCCATGTCTTTTATACGCAACTCAAAATGAGCTATCACTTCTCTTTACCTGAAAATGATGCAAATTAATGAGTTGTGGCTCAGTGAGAATAACCATCCAATGAGCTCTAAAGTACCAAACAACTCATAGTCATAAATCACAATTCCAATATATACCATGTATTCCATTCCATTCATCAGTCAATAACATGTAAATATAGATAAAATCAAGTACTCAATAATTGTTATTTACTTATGCTTTGCTTGTACATTTTATTTTGTTGTGACCAGATTAAACGAACATTGCCCCGGGTTTCCATGTGAACATTTGCATTTGCATTTGCTAGCTAGCTTGATCATTTGTTTCATTTGCACATTTGTTGGGCCATAGGCCTCTTCTTTTGCTTTGCACATTTGTTGGGTCATAGGCCTCTTCTTTTGATTTGCAATGTCGATTAACTAGTCACAACGCCTTTTTAGCCCATATGCATATGCATTTGTATTTAAGCATTCATCAACCATTGCATCTTTATCATATACAACATACATATATTCCCTATATACCTCATATGTCAAGCATACACCTTGTATATACTATACATGTACCATGTATATATATCACATTTGTCAAACATATACCTCAAATATACCACAAGTATACCATTTATATGTACCACAATGTCACAAATTATCCATCATTACATTATCAAGGACCAATCATGACAATCACATGAATCACATAGCAAGCAACATTCATTTGCACTAAAGAATTCAATCGATAATTAGACTCACTGTTCTCCTTTGATTCTGACCCCTAACTTATTGTCTATCCGCTCCTTGTGGGTCTCCAATATGTTGCAAGCCTAATGTGAAAAAATTAATCAATTAAATCATGATTAGGGAGACTTAATGTGGCTTAAACAAATTAATATGCATTGTTCATGTCAATAGTTGAGATTTTTCCTATAAGGCAGTGTGACCTTATGGGACTGTTTAGCCTTTAACTTTTTCTATACTTGACCAATTAGTTTGATTCTTATTCCTAATTAAAACTAACATATAATTATATAACATATTAAAATTTTAGACCAATTGGATCATTGTAAAATATTTGGTGGAATTTCTAAGAGTGTTCTGTTTTCTGCCTTGTTTTCTGCCTTTAGGCAGTTTCAGGGTACTCATTTGGGTTCATCATCACTTACACTCTATAAGTCCTATATTAATGAAACTTTACAGACACTTATATGGGTTCATATGGAACATGTTTCATGTTTAAAAATTGTACCAATTATGTCTCTAAGGTCTTCTAATTATACCAAATATATTACTGTTCCAGAATAGAATTGGCTTCCGGACCAGTATGACTTCGAAAGGCCATAACTTAGTCTATAGATAACAAATTAAGCTCAAATTAGTACCATAATTTATCTAAGACATGTACATATAAATTTCAGGTTTTGAGAAATTACATAATCGAGCTCTAACAAGCTCAAATTATCCAACCAATGTACTGGAGCTGCCCAGGGCACTCAGTAGGCAGTTCAAACCATGGAACAGTCATGGTTCCATTCACCATAACTCACCATTTACAAGCCCTATGAACCTGAAATTTGGTATACAGATACAAAACACATATATCTACAAATTTTATTTTTTGATAGACTTCAAATAAGGGCTTTAAAATATTCTAAATCAGACCACACAGTAGCTAACTTGGTTAGGGTTTACACCCTGACCAGTTTCAGTACGAAGGGCATATCTCTCCCTATACATAACATATTGAAAAAATGTTTACATATCCTCAAATCTAAGATATAAAGGAACAACTTTTGTGTTTTACACATTTCCAGAATCAATTTCTATTAATATCAAAATCGGGGTGCAATTCAGTGCCTAATATTGAACCTAAGCAACTCAAATCAACCCTATAGCAATAAGAATTGATTACTTACCAAGAAAAACCTTGAAAGGGATCAATTAGCTTCAAAAACTAGATGAAACAAGGAAGAATTGAAGTCTTAAATTGAGGAAATTGAAGAAGAAGTCGGGCTGGAGTGAGGAGGCAGAAATGGGGAAAGATATATGAAGATAAAGCCAACTTGTTGTTTATCATTTTCTCATTTTCTAATTTTCTCTTCTTCTCTTCTCTTTTCTCTTCTCATTTCTCTTTTCTCTTCTCTTCTATTTCCCTTTTGTGTCATTTTCATTTTATTTTGTCTATATTATTATTATTATTTACATAGATTTATAATTCCATTAATTCACACAATAATACAACTTAATCATTTGACCCGATTTAACTAAATTAACAATGTAATTGTTTACTAATCTTAATCTAATTATTTTTCTTAGTTTAATTTAATCACCTTATTCAATTTATTTCTAATGCTTTGTTATTTTCATTTAGGTTATAATTACACAAGTGCGACTCGATACAAGTGCCAAATACTAGGACACGTAGCTAGTGCGTGTCATAAACTTGTTCCTACGAAAATACGTATGAAATGCACGTGTTCAATTGAATTGTATGCAAGATGCTTATGTTCGATGAAATGCATGTGGGGAAGGTCAAGGATGTTACATCAAGGACTTCATTAATTGATTTAAGATTACTTATCAATTCATTTATCAAAGGAACATCAAATTAATGAAAAAGCCTTTTATTAATCAAATAAATTTGTACAATAAGTGCTAAAGGTGATTGCCTTTAGAGCACTCCTCTAACAGAGAGACCATCCCTAATTTGTGCAACCTCTGCCTCGAGGCTGTCCATATGAGACTCTATGAAGTCTTTGAGGGTTTCCAACCTCTCATCGATGGAAGCCTACATCGTGTTAAGGTGAGGTACTATAAGATCAACAACTTGTTGTGCCAAGATGGATATGGTAGAGGCCGATGACTGACCAACATCCTCAACTACTGCCAGTGTCGATGTCTCATCATGAGCTCGGTTCCTTTGCTTGATAGACTGGAGACCAGTCAATTTCACTAGTTAGAGTGGTGAAACTGTAGTAAACATTATTTTCATAAATAATGTGGTTAGCTGCTCCCATCATTATAAAGGACTCGACAGCAAGTCAATCTCGTGGATGAGCTGGAATAAGAGTGTAAATGTGCTCATTGAGATTCAAATACCCTAGCTCAATGGCAAGGTGAGTTACATACCTGCCAATCAAAATATCTCTTGATGGCTTCATTGCAATGGAAAGGAGATGACTTGCAAACCATCGAGACAAAGCTACGGATAATCCTCTTCATGCCATTTCCAATAAGAAGAGCTCTGATTTTCTGATTGCCTTGTTGCTATCTCCTCTAGCAAATATACTATAGGTGAGGAACATATGTAAATACTTAAGCACAGAAGACCGAATGTGAGTGCTCTTTGTCTTCTTCACATCCCAGCTACACTCAGTGCCGAAATGTGTCCACGTTGGTGGAGCATAAAATTTGACTTCACTCTCGTTAAGGATGCCATTGGAAGGAAGCTTGGAAAAAGTGTCAAACTCTGTTGCTGTGAGAGTGTTAGGACGCTTACAGAGCTGGAATTTGATAGTGCCGATGGGAGAGACTTACAATGTGCTAAGGAACTTGAGAGTTGGTTCCGTTAGCATTGGCTGATAAATGTCCACGAATTTTTTGAGATGACAAGCCCTCAACTATTCGATCATGCTTGTCTCAAAATGTCATATCCGCTAATTTAGACCAAAGTCACGCGAGTTGTTAAATTGACTCATCGGTTTGACTGAAGTTTAAATTTGGATTTTTATCGAAAAATAGTTAAAATAATGGTAATTAAGTAAGGAAAATACTCAATAAAGTGTTCAAAATATTTTAAGATGTTAAATTTCGGTAAAGGACTAAATTACAAATTTTGAAAAGTTTAGGGCTCATTTGCAACTTATCAAAAATTGAGGATTAATTGGGATAATCATAAATTAAATACATGAATTGGGACATAAAATGCATATGGAGGCCAACCACAATAACTGACAACCCTTAATTGGCCATATAACATGCATGAATGATATATTACATGCATGAATTGGAAATTAATGAAAAGTTTTTAGAAAATGCTTAAGTGTCTCCATTAATTAAGTAATTTTGTCACTCTACTCTTAATTGCTTATCCTTCTTCATGATCACTCTTGATCTAGAATTTTCCCATCATTAATGAAGGTTTCTAGAATGTGGCTTAGGTGTCCCCTATCTTAATGACTTTTGTCATCTTTTCCTTGATTGTTTCATTTTCTTCCTTATCCATTTTCATTGAGGAAAATTCTGTTCTCTACACCAGCCCACGTTTTCCCCTTGTTCTTCCATAACAAAAGCTTGATTATAGTGAAAGCAAGTGAGAAAAGAGAGAAAAAGTAACGGAAAATTCCATCTTCATGCTCAAGGAATGTTAAACCTTGAGGGGTATTTCCATCATTTTGATGCTAACAAATAAAATAACAATAATGTATTTAACATACTTGTTTTCTAAGTTTATTGAACAGGGTATGGAACATGATAGCAAGAATGGAGAATGGAAGACTAACCTTAAAAAGACAAAAAAATGAAGAAATAGCATGTTCACGCCCGTGACCTTTTATGTTATGCCCGTGATGAAGCTTAACGCCAACTATCCAACATTTAAAGTTCACAGCCATGAAGAATGATAACAACCGTGAATGATCTTATCAGTCACGCCCGTGAGAAAATATGTCAAATTCCTCCAAAGAGCTTCACAGCTAGAGTCACTACTTGGACCACGGCTAGGAAGGATGTTCACGCCCGTGAAATAATATTGTCACACTTGTGATCAAACACTTTAAATCCTTCCAGAATGCTTTATGGCCAAAGTCACCACTCAAGTCACGGCTTGGAAGAACAGTCACGACCATGAAACTCATACTCACGACCGTGAAAGAGGAAAGAGAAACATGTCAGGTGCAAAATTAAGAGTTGGTGCAACGGCTATTTCTGCATTAAATGCAACCAAATGGATATAATTCGCCATGAAAGTATAAATGCAAGTCATTTATGAATCCAGAACAAGAGAATAGCTAATACTTTGAATTAAAATTTTGTTGTAAGCCATTTGTGCATTTAATACTTTCAAAACAAACATTAATTCTCTGTAAAAATCTTTTTGCTCATTATTCTCTGAGCATTATAGATTAATGAGTGTTTCTCTTTGTAATCTACTACTCATGTGAGTTTGGGTATTTTGGGTTAAGAGTAGAACACTTGTAAGGGTTATTTGTGTGAGCCTTTAAAACACAAGGAATTGGTTTATTATGTGAGCCATTAAAACACAAGGGATTTCTGGATTAGGTGTGATCCATTGTTAGAAACACCATAGTTGGGAGTAAGCTTGTAAAACTCCATTGTAACATTTAGTGTGGCAGTGAAACTCCCAATTGAGATTTGAGAGAGGAGTAGGGTTTGTTAACATCCGAACCTCTATAAAAATTCCTGTGTGATATCTTCCTATCCCTACTTAACTTAACTTTTCTTTCCGCACTTAAAAGTTAAAATTTTTTAATATCCAATACAACCCCCTTCTTGGTTCAATATCTGGGCGACAATTGGTATCAGAGCTTAGTCTAGCATCGAAGCCTAAGCAGCGCTAGCAAAGATCAAGATATGGCCAATGAAGGATTCCAAAGTCTCAAGCCTTACTTTGATGGAGAAAATTATGCTCATTAGAAGTTTCAGATGAAGATATATCTGGATAGTGAAGGAATTGAAGTATGGGATAGCGTTCAGAAAGAATGGACACCACCAACTAGAAGAGGAGTTTATGGGGAAGAAGAAATATTGTAAAGAGATGATTGGACAGAGCCTCAAAGAAGAGCAAACTTTAAAAACAAGAAGAAAATTCTCTCAAGCTCATTATCCATTAAAGAATATGGCAGAATACAACACTGCCTAACTGCTTACAGCATGTGGAAAACATTAGAAAACTATCATGAAGGAACAAAGCAAGTTAAATCCAATAAGATTCAACTTCTCACTTCAGAATATGAACTCTTCAAGATGAAATCTAATGAGTCAATTACTGACATGACCAACTGTCTTCTACCCATCATCAGTGGCATGAGAAAGCTTGGGAAACACTTGAGCTTGGAAGATGTAAATAACAAAAATTTGAGAAGTCTTCCTTTCAAAGATTACGGTTTAAGAGTTGTCTGTATAGAAGAGGCAAATGAAGACATGAGCATAATGAATACCAATGTGCTTATTGGGAAACTTCTTACATATGAAATGTTAGTGAAAAGAGATAGAGAGCTTAAAGCAGAGCCAGAAAAAAGAAAGCCTCTAGCACTAAAAGCCTCTACTTCAAAATCTCAAGAGAAAGTTGAAGATGATGAAGAAAAGAGTGATGATGCAAATGAGGACATTGCTATGCTCTCAAGAAGGCTGAAAAGAATTATTGAGAAGAGAATGAGCAACTCTAGAAAATTTAAGCAAAGAAACCTCAAACAGACTTCTAATGACTCTCAAAGAAGTAAAGAGGAGGTAAAGTGCTATGAATGTTTGAAGAAAGGGCTTATTAAACCGGAATGTCCAAGACTCAAGAAGCACAAGAACAAATACCAAAGAGACAATAGGGAGAAAGGTCACAAAGCCACATGGGATGATGAAAGCTCTTCAAGTGAATAAGATGATAATGAAAGTGAAGAGGTCAACCTATGCTTCATGGCTATAGAGGATCATGTCTCGGATAAGGTAGGATCACTTCACTCATACTCTTTCAATAATGATAGTAGTGATAATGATAGTAATAGTGAAGATGATGATGAACAAAGCCTAATAGAAGTATTGAATCTAGAACTAGAGAAATATAAAAGTAAATTCAATACTTATAAGAATAACATTTCTAATTTGAAAATCAAAATGGATGCTTTAGAAAAGGAAAACTTTAAGCTTAAATCATCTAATGAATCTCTTCAAAAGTGATTAGATGAGTACTCTTCAAGACCCTCAACTAAATCCTTTCTTAAAGAAAACAATATTTTGAAAAATGAAGTTTAGGAACTTAGAAACTCCATTTCAAAATTTCACAAGGGAAAGAAGAGTTTAGATACTCTCATTGTGTCTTAAAGACCACCCTTAATTAGACATGGTCTAGGATTTAAGGGTACATAATCATCTTCTCACAAGACTAATTTTGTTAAGTCAAGTGAACCTCACATCTCCACATTTGCTGTAACAGCCCCAAGGGCTAGGTGCACAAAGTACACTAAATCTTCTATACATAAGAGGGATAATCAAGGATTAGTAAGCATAAGAAGGAAACCTCAAAAGGCTAATCATTCCTTTATGTATAAGAAGCATGCACCTAGAAAAGCACCAATTCATCATGCTTGTGCATGCCATTGCTCTCAAACTTAACCTAATAGAAATATGGCATTCAAAAGCATTGTAAGACCAAAAAGCATATTTAGGGCTAAACAATGTAATTATTGTATGAAATTTGGTCACATAAATAAACATTATTGGATAAGGAAGGCTCATTGGGAACCTTCATGTGCTAACCCCCAAGGACCTAAGCTCATTTTGGTACCTAAAAACCATACTTGAATCGTGATTCTATAGGTATGCCTCATGTCCAGATTAAACAAAAATGCTTGGCAAGTAGATAGTGGATGCTCAAGGCATATGATAGGAGACAAAGAACTTTTCAATGAAATCAAAAGTATTAATGGAGGTAAAGTTACCTTTGGAAACAATGCTAAAGGTAAGGTAATTGGCATTGGCTCTATTGGTATTAATGGTACTAATTTCATTAAAGATGTCTTGCTTATTGATGGCTTGAAACATAACCTGTTAAGTGTAAGTCAATTATGTGATAAAGGAAACAAAGCAATCTTAACTTCCAACGAATGTCTTGTAACCTCTATTAATGGCCAAGAGATATTTAAAGGAAATAGAGATGTCAACACCTACATAATAGACTTACACAAAATATCTAACCATTTCTCTAAGTGTCTTGTGACTACTAGTGATGAATCTTGGCTATGACATAGAAGGCTTGGTCATGCAAGCATGAATTTAATTCAAAGCCTCAGCATAGGAGAGCTGGTAAAAGGACCACTAAAAGTCAAATTTGAAAAAGATAAGACATGTGAACCTTGCCAAAGAGGAAAACAACACAAGTCATCCTTTAAATCCAAAAACATTGTAAGTACCTCAAAACCTCTACAACTCTTGCATCTAGATCTATTTGGACCTACTAGAATTGCTAGCTTAGGAGGTAAACACTATGCCTTTGTCATCGTTGATGACTACTCTAGATTTACTTGGGTAATTTTCTTAGCTCAAAAGAGTGATGCCTTTGAAACTTTCAGAAACTTTGCAAAAAGGGTTCAAAATGAAAAAATGATATTGTATTTCAAAAATAAGAAGTGATCATGGAAAATAATTTGAAAATGAAAACTTTGTGAATTTTTTTCTTGAACATGACATTTCGCAAAATTTTTCATCTCCTAGGACACCTCAACAAAATGGGGTAGTCGAAACGAAAAAATCGAATTTTAATTGAAATGGCTCGAACAATGCTTAATGAGTATGGTTTACCAACTTACTTTTGGGCCGAAGCCACAAATATTGCATGTTATATTTCGAATCGAGTTTTCAAAAGACCTCTCTTAAACAAAACTTCATTTGAGCTATGGAATGGAAGAAAGCCCTTGATATCATACTTTAGAGTATTTGGATGCAAATGTTTCATATTGAATACCAAGGACAACCTTGGAAATTTTGCCTCTAAATCTGATGAGGATATCTTTTTAGGATACTCTACAACTAGCAAAGCATATAGAGTATTTAATAAAAAGTCATTAACTGTTGAAGAATCTATGCATGTTGTTTTTGATGAATCTAGTAGGCTTGATCTTGTGAAAGGTAGTGTTCTTAATGATGTTGTAGGTACCATGGAAAGACTTGATCTTGAAAATGAAAGAGAAGAAAATGGTCAAGAAGATTCACATCAAGATGATTCTCTACCTCCAGCTCAAGAGGAAAATAGGCAAGAGCTCCCAAAGGAATGGAGATTGACAAAAGATCACCCCAAAGAGCAAATCATTAGTGATCCTATAAGGGGAGTAAGTACTAGATCTCATCTCAAACATTTAGTTTCTGATCTTGCTTCTTTTTTTTTTTCTCAAATTGAGCCTAAAAATATTGATGAGGCTCTTAATGATGAAAGTTGGGTGATTGCTATGCAAGAGGAACTCAACCAATTTGAGAGAAGTAAGGTATGGACCTTAGTACCTAGACCCAAGGAGCATCAAATCATTGGAAGCAAATGGGTATTTAGAAATAAACTAGATGAACAAGGTTCAATAACTAGAAATAAGGCTAGGTTGGTTGTAAAAAGATATAATCAGGAAGAAGGAATAGATTATGATGAGACCTATGCTCTTGTAGCTAGATTAGAAGCTATAAGAATACTTTTAGCATATGCATGCCATATGAATTTCAAATGGATGTAAAAAGTGCCTTTTTGAATGGCCTTTTAGAAGAAGAAGTTTATGTAGAACAACCACCAGGTTTTGAAAGCTATTTGCCCAACCATGTATTTAAACTTTCAAAAGCCTTATATGGTTTGAAACAAGCCCTAAGAGCTTGGTATGAAAGGCTAAGTTCTTTTCTCTTAGAAAATAATTTTAAAAAGGGGAATGTTGACACTACATTATTGATTAAAAAACATAAGCATGATACTCTAATTGTTCAAATTTATGTTGATGACATCATATTTGGGTCTACTAATGAATTGCTTTGCCAAGATGGGTTAGCTAAAATTATGACTAGGGAATTCGAAATGAGCATGATGGGTGAGCTAAAATTATTCTTCGGTCTACAAATAAAACAAGACAATGAGGGCATATTCATCAACCAATCAAACTATGCCAAAGACTTACTTAAGAAATTTGGAATGGAAGGATGCAAAAATGCCAAGACTCCAATGAGCACATCAACAAAATTGGACAAGGATGAAAAGGGTAAGAGCATTAATGAAAAGCTATATAGAGGTACGATCGGATCACTTTTATATCTTACTGCCTCTAGACCATATATAATGTATAGTGTATGCTTATGTGCTCGTTTTCAATCATGTCCTAAAGAATCTCATTTAAATGCAGTAAAAAGAATTTTAAAATATTTACATGGCTCATTGCATCTAGGTTTATGGTATCCTAGAAATTCATCCTTTCACATTATAGGATATTCAGATGCTGATTACACTGGAAATCTTTTAGATAGAAAAAGTACTTCAAGTACTTGTCATTTTATTGGAGAATGCTTAGTTTCTTGGTTTAGCAAGAAACAAGTTTTAGTTGCTCTTTCTACCGCTGAAGTGGAGTATGCAGTAGTAGGATGTTGTTGTACACAAATCCTTTGGATGAAACAACAACTTAAGGATTATGGTCATAGTGTGGACCATATACCTATTAGATGTGACAATACAAGTGCTATAAATCTATCTAAGAATCCCATTCAGCACTCTGGAAGTAAGCATATTGACATAAGACATCATTTTATTAGAGATCATGTTCAATATGAAGATGTTGTACTAGAACTTATAAGCACAAACAATCAATTGGCATATATCTTCCCTAAGTCCTAAATGAGGAAAGGTTTAATTTCATAAGAAGAGAGCTTGGTATGATTGATGGATTAACTTTATAATTGCCAAAATTGTCGAACCTTGATTGATAATCTTGTGCTTTTTTTGTCTCATCTTTTTAGATATGAAGGAGCTAACTTGATAAAAATATATGTTATAGGGGATATAAGGTCCTTATAAATTCTTTAGTCTTGTTTTAGATTTAATTTTATTTAATGATAATTTTAGGCAATTCACACCCGTGACATATATTATGGCTGTGATCATAATCGCCAAAAGCTCAAGTAGCTTTGACGCCTTGCTTCACGACATGCTTCACAGTTGAAGGTAGTGAAGACTATGTTTCACACCCATAACCTTTTTCTATCACCTCCTTCAAACCATTTGTTCACACTCGTGACGCTGATTCACGACTGTAAACATTTCCACCAAAAACTTACAGAAGGGTTCGCGCTTTGTGTCACACTCTGTTTCACGGTCACAAGTAGTGAAGATTGTACTTCACGACCGTGACTCTTTTGTCACCACCGTGATATTTCATCATTCACGCCCGTGACCTTTAATTATCACGATCATGAATCATTTCACATCCCTCTTCATGGGTAGAGCATCTCTTCAGCAAACCTTGAAGACGACATTTCACGCCCGTGACTTAGCTTTCACAACCGTCAAGATGTCAGCTATAAAATATTTATGTCGTTATTTCTCTCATTTCCACCTCTCCAACTTCTCTCATTTATCTCAATTGAATACAATTTTGAAGATTTTGGCCCCCTAGCAACTCATTCCATCTATAAATACCTTCAAAAACTATCTCCATCATCAGAAATCAAAACACCTTAGGTTATATTCCAAAATTCCATCAGATTTTCACTCTTCAAAAAAAAATTTCTCAATAAAAAATGGAAACCGACTCCTTCAAAGGTACCAGAAAGAAGTCTCATGCTCCAAGAAGGTACACGGACTACCTTCTAAACATTATTCTGGAGCACTTTCATCCAAGATACTTGGTTCTCAAGCAAAGACCACTCCTTTCCTCTTGATCATTTGAATGGCAAACTATCAGAACACTTGGTCTCAAGACAAACATGACGGAACAACTCCAGGCTTGTCATCTGAAAGATTTCATTGATATCCATCAACCAACGCTGAGGGAACCAACTCTAGAGTTCCTAAGCACCCTGCAAGTCTCTCCTACCGGTACGGTAAAATTCCAACTTTGCAAGCATCCGAACACCCTCACTACCACAAAGTTTGGTGACATGTTCAACCTTCCCTCTGACGGTATCTTGAATGAGAGTGAGGTGGAGTTCTATGCTACTCAGGCATGGTCTCACTTCGGGCTTGACTGCAGCTGGGACTTCAAGAAGATGAAAACCACCCACCTTCGATCCCCAGTGCATAAGTACTTGCATAGGTTTCTAACCTATAGCATTTTTTCTAGAGGAGACAGCAACGAATCGATTTGGAAGTCCGAGCTCTTTCTCCTATAGATGGCCCGAAGAGGCCTAACAATGGCTTTATCTCGATGGTTTGCAAACCATCTACTGTCAATTGCCACCAAGCCCTCCAAAGACATTCTAATTGGTGGATACGTGACTCACATTGCTATCAAACTTGGGTATTTGAAGCTAGAGGAGCACCACTTCATCCTTATCCCAGCACATCCTCGAGACCGATAAGACGTCAAGTCATTTATCAAAATGGGAGCGGTTGTTCATATAGTTCATGAGAACAACATTTACTATCGCTTCACCAACACTGTTGGTGAGATTATTTGGGAGGACAACGATTCAGATGACTTCAAAGCTGGCCTCCAAGGAATCTAGCAGAGAAGAGAGTTCGAGTTGAGATGGCACCTCCAGATGTTGAGCAGAAAATTGGACAATCCTCTGCCTCCACACCAAACTTGGCTCAGCAAGTAGCTGATCCCTTGGCACCACAGTTTGAGCAATTGCAGGCTTCGATGGATGAGAGGTTAGAGAACCTCAAAGATTTCATGGAGTCCCATATGGAGAGCCTGGAGGCGGAAGTAGCTCGCCTGAGAGACGGGACGTCCAACTATGTTATTTTCTAGCTTGTTTGATGTAGGACCTTCTATCATTTTTCAAATCCTTGTATTCTTCTTTTAATATTAATATAATTGCTTTTGTTTTCCATTATGATTTATCTTTTTGTTGATGACAAAAGGGGGAGAACCTAGCAATATATTATATTTAAAGTTAAATGCAATATATTTGAAGTACTTATTTGAATCAAATGAATATGCAAGTATGCAAATGAGTTGATATATCTTGAATATACCTCAAATATACTTTGCATATACCTTTATGCAAGTTACATGAATGAATATGCACTTGATATACTTTGAATATACCTTAAATATACTTTGCACATACTTAACATGTTTTAAGTAAAAATTTGGTATACATTGGATATACTTTGCATATAACTTGCATATACCTAAACTAGGAAGCATATTTTGATGCTATACTTCATCATTCTTTACAATTCTTGCACTTTAGTAATTTTTTATCTTAAGCATCTTTTGAGGGGCAGACTTCTCAAAAACACATATTGCTAGATTATTTGTCACCATAAAAAAGGGGGAGTTTGTTAAACCTTGAGGGGTATTTCCGTCATTTTGATGCTAACAAATAAAATTGCAATAATGTATTTAACATACTTGTTTTCTAAGTTTATTGAACAGGGTATGGAACATGATAGCAAGAATGGAGAATGGAAGACTAACCTTAAAAAGACAAAAAATGAAGAAATAGCATGTTCACGCCCGTGATGAAGCTTAGCGCCAACTATCCAACATTTAAAGTTCATGACCATGAAAAATGATAGCAACTGTGAATGATCGTATTAGTCACACCCGTGAGAAAACATGTCAAATTCCTCAAGAGAGCTTCACGGCCAGAGTCACTACTTGGACCACGGTTAGGAAGGATGTTCACACCTTTGAAATAAGTTTGTCACGCCCATGATCAAACACTTCAAATCCTTCTAGAATGCTTCATGGACAAAGTCACCACTCATGTAATGGCTTGGAAGAACAGTCACGACCGTGACACTCATACTCACGACCGTGAAGGAGGAAAGAGAAACATGACAGACACAAAATTAAGAGTTGGTGCAACGGCTATTTCCATATTAAATGCAACCAAACAACTATAAGTTGCCATGAAAGTATAAATGCAAGTCATTTATGAATCCAGAACAAGAGAATAGCTAATACTTCGAATTAAAATCTTGTTGTAAGCCATTTGTGCATTTAATACTTCCAAAACAAACATTAATTCTCTGTAAAAATATTTTGGCTCATTATTCTCTAAGCATTATAAATTTGTGAGTATTTCTCTTTGTAATCTACTACTCAAGTGAGTTTGGGTATTGTGGGTTAAGAGTAGAACACTTGTAAGGATTATTTGTGTGAGCCTTTAAAACACAAGGAATTGATTTATTATGTGAGCCATTAAAACACAAGGGATTTTTGGGTTAGGTGTGATCTATTGTTAGAAACACCATAGTTGGGAGTGAGCTTGTAAAACTCCATTGTAACACTTAGTGTATTAGTGAAACTCCCAATTGAGATTGGGGAGAGGAGTAGGGTTTGTTAACACCCGAACCTCTATAAAAATTCTTGTGTGATATCTTCCTATCCCTACTCAACTTAACTCTTCTTTCCACACTTAAAAGTTAAAATTTTTTAATATCCAATTCAACCCTCTTTCTTGGTTCAATATCTGTGCAACAAGGAAAAAGAAAGAGATTAGGTTTATGAAATTTTAATGATCTATTTATAAACTTTAGGAACTCAACGTGACAAGGAGCTAGATCAAAGGAGCAAAGGAAAGGAGAAAGAGAAGTAAAGAGAAAGAAAAGAGAGGTTTGTGCATAACCTAAGGTAATAGCTTATTTTAATTTTTTTTATTTGCATAATTTAATTATTTGGCATGCTGATGATTTTGAATTTTAGTATTTTGTGATAAAAAAAATCTTGGGGATGCATGTTTGCTAGACTTAGAATTTAATTTGGTAAAAATTGAATGTGATTGGTTTGTATGTTCCTTGCTAGAAGTTGATGAACTGTATGCACTTAAACTGTTATAACTTAATTTCTGGAACTCGGTTTTGTATGTTTTTTGTTGGGTTTGAAAGATAAGAAATAGGTCTATAATTTCATTTAAACCATCAAACCTTAATATGTTTGTAATTGTCTAGAAAAGATCATAAAGTTTAGATATTTTAGATATAGAATATATCCAGAAATTTTGGGCAGAATTGTTAGTAATGAGCAGTAAGTACTTAAATTGTTATAACTTGAGTTCTGGAGCTTCAATTTGTGTGTTCTTTATTCGGTTTGAAAGCTAAGACATAGGGCTATAATATGTATTTAGACTATAACATCTGAATATGTTTGTAATTGGCCAGATATATTCATAAAGTTTAGACTTAGAATATGTTCAGAAAATTCTGGGCAGAATTGTTAGTGACCAGTCAGTGTTTATTTTACCATATCTTTTGATACAAAACTCCAAATTAAGTGATTCTAGTGGAATATTAAATCTAAGATCTAGATATAAAATTGTTAAGAAGACCCTGTAACTAAATTCAGATTGTAATAGGACAAAATTAAGGTCCAAGACAGAGAACAGAATCTGCTAGTGACAGGGAAACATATGAGATGAGGAATGAAATGAGTAAAATGATGTGAAACTTGTTATATTATGTAAATATTATTTTAATTGAGTGATTATATGATTATTTTGAGATATTAAATGCATTAAAAGTGTGAATATAATTTCTATGAATTTTAATGAGATTGTATAAGCCCTAGAACACCTAACTAGAACCAACTTAGGATAGTTTGGCATGCCAAATAGGGGGGAGTATGATGAAAATGATTAAATACATTAATGGTATGATTATATACGTCGGGTTTGGCATTGTTATCTACACCGGGTTTGGCAATGTTATCTATGTTGGGTTTGATATTGTTATCTACGCCGAGTTTGGCACGGTTATCCACGTCGGGTTTGGCACTTATATGTGCACATCATATTTCCCGGGTGGCACTCCTAAGTGTCTGGATGACAACTCCGTTATCCTAGTCAGTGGTTCATAGGTGTCCTAGGCATAAGTGAAAGCATAAATAAAGAAGTTATGGAACATAAATGAATTATTGAAAATAAAAATAGAATTATGAACTGTGACATGGATAAAAAAAAGATTTAGTGTTATGGACAATGAAAAGCTATGGATAATAATGAGTTAATAAAGTAAAATAAATATAAGATATAAAAGAATAAAATTTATGAAATGCAAATTGCATGGAAAAATGATTGAGTATGATTTGTGACATGCATTAATAGATGATTGAGTGTTGTGGACATAAACAAATTATTGAAGATAAAAAGACAATCATGAATTGTAAAATGAATAAAAATGATGATTTGATTATGTTAAACAAAAATGAGATACAATAAAATAAATTGATGTTATGCATGCTAGAATATTATGAAATGTATGTTTGTATGATTTGATCATAAATTGATATATGATGATGCATGTGGCATTAAAATAGTTTATTGTCTTATTTATATGCACCACTAAACCTAGAGCTTAGCGTGGGAGTTTCCTTCTGTACAGATTTAAAGAGGTAGCTAAGGATTTTGGATAAAGACACGGTGATCTAAGTCCAGTAGGGCAGCTCATATCAAATACTATGGGTCACACAAATTATGTAATTATGGTTTGAGTTTTATGTTGTAGTATTTGTAAAATAAATAGTATATTTTGTAAAGAACATGTTACTATATAAAAATGTAGTTTAACTTTTATGTTATATTTCTTTAATAATGCAAAGTAAATAAATAGTAAATGAAAAAAAATAAATATAGGAATGATTTTCATGTATACAAATTTTAAGAATGATATTTTAACCGATGAAGTTAGCATAGCACACCCTCATCCAGGCACGAGCTGCTAGGGTGAGGGGGTGTTACACAAGACCAAGATTCTTGATAGAATTTCACTCAAACAATAGAGACGAGAGTAGGGGTCTTTTCTTAAGAATAGCATATTGTAGATGGCAATTTTTCGGAATGACGTTGAGAAGATAATCGATGTGGCATCTTGGACCATGTGATTTCTTCCTTGTGCCTTTGGAAGAACCCGGTTCCATTTTGATAAAACTTTAATAAAGGATTGGAGAAGAAATTTTTTTTTGAATAAAAGATAAAACAATCCTTGAGATAAGTTGTGATTCTTCAAAGAGAGAGATGTTTGAAAGGGTTTTATAGATGGAAATGAATGTGAGGAGGCCAAAATTTGTGAGAAATATTGAATGACAGTGTTAAATGAGGGAATTTTAGAGATGAAAATGAGAAAACAGTAGAAATTTCAATTTATAGTCGATAGATTCATAATCGTGAATATCCAATCACGGGCATGAATAATCATGGTCACGATTTGTTGAGGAGGCGCTCTAGCTGTGAAAATGAAGTTGAATCGAGTCACGGTCGTGACATTAAATAGTCACGGGCGTGACCCAGAATTTGCACGGGAGTGACAGAAATAGTCCTAGTTGTGAAGAATTAGGCTTCATTACTTCTAACCGTGAAGCAAGGCGTGAATCAAAGCGTGAATGGTTCTGTAATTATTTGTCGTCTATTTTGACGGTCATGAAGATATGTCATGGGCATGAATTAGGCTATTCATGGGAGTGACATAAATAGATATTTTAAATTGTATATCTTGTATTGTTAAACAATTTCAAGCATGCTTTAATGGAATGTTATAATTGATGAATTGTATATTTTTGCATGATGTAAATAGTTTTCATATTATTTGAATATTTTGGGCAAGCTTATAAATTAATTGTAGTTTTCTAAAATTTTATTTTAGAAATATTTATATAGCTATTGGATAGTTGTCAAATGTACCACTAAGTTAGTAGCTTAGCGCATGTGTTTCACATGCAGATAAATAGATGTAGCTATTGCATTAGGGCGACCGAAGATAAGGGGAACCCCAAGATCAGATTGTAGAAGTTTATTTTCTTTTTGTATGTTATGGAAATTGTATTGTAAAAATTAAAATTTAAGAATTTCTTTTGATGTAAATTTGTGGTACGTAGGATTTATAAGGAGTAAATTTTGTAATTTATATATTTGGTATTATTTGTAAATGTATTTCTAAATATTATAGTTTAATGAATGAGTTCTTTTAAATCAAAATATTTACATCACTAGTTACATATTTAATGAGAAAAAAAAGAAATATAGTAAGAAATATTCTACTAATAATAAACTCAAAAATTGAAAAAAAAATTATCTAATAATTTCAAAATTGGTTATTTTTACAAAAATGAGCTTAATAGCACTTCCATACACTATTCTTGATTAGTAGGGCAAGGGAGCGTTACATTTAGTGGTATAAGAGCTTAGGCTAATTGATTCTTGAACAGTGGGTGTAAAATAGAAAGTGTGTCACATGCATATGCAAAAAATGCTGCAATTATCTGATTTGGGTCCCTTCTTCTAGTTTATAGGTAGATATGGATTCGGGATTGAAACAAGATATCTCAAAAGATGAACTGAGTAATAGTCTTTCAGACTCAGCCAATCTCAAACAACCTCCATCAGTGAGAGATTCTGGGCCGAGTGTAGTATCTCCACCGAGAGCAGAGGAACAAGCTAATTTAGGACAGGAACCTGTTATGGAGCATATAGCAACTTTGTTGCAATGGATAGTACAAGCAGTTCCTCAACCAGTTATACCTCCTCCTCCACCCCAGCCAAAACCTCGGATTAATAAGCTTAGAAAATATGGGGCCATAGATTTTATAGGAAGGAGAGAGGATGACCTAACAACATTAGAGTTTTGGATGGAATTGATAGAAAGGGTGTTTGGGGAACTTGATTGTTTAGAGGAATAGAATGTCAGATATGCAGTGTCCCTTCTAAAAGATCATGCCTATGACTGGTGGAAATCAATCTTATCGAAGCCCCAAACACCGAAACCACCTTCATGGAATTTCTTCAAGACAGAATTTAGCAAGAAATATGTGCCTAAAGTTTATGTGAATGAAAAGAAAAGGGAGTTTGAAGACTTAAAGTGAGGAAGCATATCAGTGGCATAATACGAGATGGAATTCACCAAATTGAGTAACTATGCAACTGGAATCATTGCTGATGAGGCAGATAGATGTCGTAAATTTGAGGATAGGTTTAATGATGATATTGGAAATATGGTTACTTCCATTTAGCTTGAGGATTTTGGTACACTAGTATCCTCGACCATCAGTGTGGAAAAGAGGTCAAAGAGAAAGAGGATAGAAGAGCCACAACAGATATCTACAATTAGGATGACCCAGACATCAGGTAAAAAGGGGCAAACAATGCCTAGGTTTTTCCAGTCATGGGGTTTTGGACCAACCTTTTTAGCTAGGCAAAGCCAACGGTCAAGGCTAGAGGGGTCTACAGCTAGTGCACCAGCTTCGGTTAACAGGAGATTTATATCTGCCACATGTCAGCATTGTGGAAGATCACATACAAGTGATTATTGGTGGATTACTAGAGCATGTTTACGATATGAATCTACTGAGCACAAATAGAAGGATTATCCCAGAGGAAGAGGTACAGGTGGTGTAGTATCAATTCAAGTTCAGAATGTCACTCGAGGCAAAGGTAGGGGACATGGATAGTCTAGAAGTGGCAGTATTGGGCATAGTGTATCAGAATCAGTGAATAGAATAGAAGGTAGTTGAGCCCCAGCTTGAGCATATGCTATGAGAGCTAGTGAGTAGCAGGATACCCTGGATATCATTATCAGTAAAATTTCTCTTTATGATACTAATTTATTTGCACTGATAGATCCAGGTTCTACATATTCATATTTATGCATGCCACCACCTAGTAAGGGTAATATGGTAGCAGAGAAATTAGATTATGATATATTAGTGACAAATCCTTTGGGTCATAAAGTGAAAGTTAGTCAAGTCTATAAAAACAGTCTAGTCAAAGCTCAAAATGTAGAATTCCCAGCTGACTTGATAGAGTTGCCATTCTATGAGTTTGATGCAATCTTGGGGATGGATTGGTTAACTCTACATAGGGCAATTATTGATTGTCAGTATAGGAGAGTGACTTTCAAGAATTTAGGGCAGGATGACGTGATTCTCTTGGGTAAGAATCGACCATACTTGACTAATGTCATTTCTGTGATGAAGGCAAGTAAGATTATCAAAAAGGGATGTGAAGCATTTTTAGCACATATTGTAGATACCAAGAAAAGGAGTCCAGATCTTAGGGAGATTCCTACAGTGTGTGAATATCCAGATATCTTCTCTGAGGACTTGCCAGGGTTACCACCTACAAAATGGCACCTGCTGAACTCAAGGAATTAAAGGTGCAGTTGCAAGAGTTGTTAGAGAAAGGGTTTATTAGACCGAGTGTCTCACCTTAGGGTGCTCCGGTTCTATTTGTAAAAAAGAAGGATGACACCTTTCATTTGTGTATTGATTATCGTCAGTTGAACAAGATGACAATTAAGAATAGATATCCATTGCCGAGAATAGATGACTTGTTTGATCAGTTGAAAGGTGCAGGGGTATTTTCTAAAATCGACCTCAGATTAGGTTATCACCAATTGAGAATTAGAGAATCAAACATTTCTAAAACATCATTTAGGAGTCAGTGTGGTCATTGCAAGTTCTTAGTAATACCTTTTGGCCTGACAAATGCCCCAGCGGCATTTATGGATCTAATGAATAGAAGCTTTAGGCCTTATTTAGACCAGAGCATGGTGGTGTTCATAGATGATATCCTGGTGTACTTTAGAAGCAGAGAAAAGCATGATCAACATCTTTGCATTGTCTTTCACACCTTGAGAGAGAATCAATTATATGTGAAGTTGTCAAAATGTGCATTTTGGTTAGATGAAGTGGCCTTTCTAGGGCATATTGTCTCAGCCAAAGGGATCAAAGTTGACACTAGCAAGGTAGAGGCAATCCTCAACTGGAAACCGCCTCAGAATGTGATAGAGGTGAGAAGTTTTCTTGGTTTGGCTAGTTATTATTGGAGATTTGTGAAAGGATTTTCAATGATAGCCTCACCACTGATAAAATTTTTTAGAAAAGAGACAAGATTTGAGTGGACAGACCAGTGCCAGACTAGTTTTGATAAGTTGAAGAAAAAGTTGACAGAGATACCAGTGTTGACATAACCTACTGTAGGAAAATATTATGTGGTGTACAGTGATGCTTCTCTTAATGGTTTGAGTTGCGTACTAATGCAAGAAGGCAAAGTGATCACTTATGCTTCCAGACAACTAAAGTCTCATGAGAGAAATTATCCGACACATGATTTGGAACTAGTAGCCATTGTGTTTGTTTTGAAAATATGGAAACACTACCTGTATGGCGAGCAATGTTATATCTATACAGACCATAAAAATTCTGAAATATTTGCCTTCACAAAAGGAACTCAATTTGAGGTAAAGGCGATGGCTAGAATTAATCAAAGACTACAATTGTATCCTTGATTATTAGTCAGGTAAGGCCAATATGGTAGTTGACACTCTGAGTAGAAAAACTCTGGTAGGTAAATGTTAAAACTGAAATTTATTAAGTGAACGAGATTAAATAACAAAGACATGAAGTAATAAATAATTTATATATATTATTTTGGCAGAATTACAGATTCAACCCACATTCATTCAACAAGTAAAGGACAAACAGAAGCAAGATACAAAATTAAAGGAAATCTTTGAAATGGTGAAAAATGGTGAAAAACCAGAATTTACTATTGAAGCATATGGGAGTTTAAGGCATAAGGACAGGTTATGTGTGTTAGACATACCAGAATTGAAACAAGATATTTTGAAAGAGGTTCACAATGTTATTTATGTAATGCACCCACGAAGCAACAAAATGTATCATGACTTGAAGGCCTATTACTGGTGGCCAGGAATGAAAAGAGATATCACAGAGTATATTACCTATTGTTTAACTTGTCAGCAACTGAAGGCTGAGCATCAAGTACCAAGTGGATTATTGCAGTCAATTTCAATTCCAGAATGGAAATGGGAAAAAGTTACAATGGATTTTGTTTTTGGGTTCCCTTTGACACAAAAAAGGCATGACACAATATAGGTAGTGGTGGACCGGCTCACCAAATTAGCTCACTTTCTATCGATCAAGATGGATTATTCACTTAACCATTTCGTAGAGATCTATGTTAATGAGATAATCCATTTACATGGTGTGCTAGTTTCAATAATTTCAGATCGAGACTCGAGGTTCACTGCACAATTCTAGAAAAGTTTGCATCAAGCCATGAGTACTCGGCTTAATTTCAGCACAACTTTCCACCCACAAACAGATGGACAATTAGAGAGGGTCATACAGGTACGGAAGATATGTTGAGGAGTTGTGTGATGGAATTTGAAGGCAGTTGGGATAAACATCTTCCATTGATAGAATTTTCCTACAATAATAGTCACAAAGCTAGTATCGGTATGGCACCATATGAAGCCTTGTATGGGAGGAAATGTAGAATGCCTCTATGTTGGACCGAGCTTAATGAAAAGAAAGTAGTGGGTCCAAATCTAATGCAGCAAACAGAAGGAAAAGTGAGAGTAATAAGAGATAGGCTGAAAGCTGCTGCTGACAGACAAAAATCATATGCGGATTTGAAAGGGAGGGATATTGATTATACAGTTGGTGACAAAATATTCTTAAAAGTCTCACATTGGAAAAGGATTTTCCGATTTGGAAAGAAAGGAAAGTTGAGTCCTAGGTTCCTTGGACCATACGAGGTACTCAAACGCATAGGTCTCGTGGCCTACAAATTAGCTCTACCACCAGAATTAGACAAGATTCACAACGTATTCCATGTGTCCATGTTGAGAAAATATCGATCAGATCCATCTCATATCATATCCGCAGAAGCTATAGAGATATGACCAGATCTAATTTATGAAGAGGAGCCAGTGGAAATTCTAGCTTTAGAAATAAAAGAGCTACGGAATAAGAAGGTACCATTGGTAAAGGTTTTGTGGAAAAATCATAATTCAGAAGAGGTGACTTGGGAAAATGAAGAGGTGATGAAGGCTAAGTATCCACAATTGTTCCACTCTAGTTAAAAAAGTAAATTTCGAGTACGAAATTTTTTTAGGAGGGGAAAATTGTAATGCCCGATAATTTAGGCCACGATCGCAGTTGACCAAAATTTGGCGCGTTGAATCAATCGGGGTCTAAATTCGAACATGAAAAAAATAAATTAAAATAATAATAAGATATGAGAAAAATATTTTGGATTTTATTAATTGGGAATTTTGAAGTTTAGATTTTAAAATTTGGAAAAAAATAATTTTTCGCTGAACGAAATTGGAAATTGTAGTGCTTTTGGCACAAATATTTTAAGAAGGTATAAAAATGGAATATTTTTTATCTAAGTAAAGGAATATTCTTTAGATTAAAATAAAGTAATAGTGATTTAAATTAATGGATTAATGAGGGATAAGATTATCTAATTAATCCTAACCACCCACTTAATCCAACTATAAAAGTCAACTTTCACTTTTTGCCTTTATTCTTCTTCTTCCTCATCTTAAACAAGCTAAATTTTCTCCCTTTTTCTCCCTTGTAGCTGTGACCTTCCTCTTCCCCATTGTTCTTCTTTTTGTTCTTCAATCAAAGCTAAAGTTAGATGGAAAAAGGGTTGGATTAGTAAGATCAACAAAAAAGTGAAGCTAAGTGAGCAAAACTAAGGAAGAGGAAAGAAGAAAGGAAGAGAAAAAAAGAAGGAAAATTTTGGTCATTTTGAAGATCTACAAAGGTGAGCATAGAGCTTCCATATTTCCTTCTCTTTTCTTTGATTTTGGGGTTAGTTACAATTAAAGGTGGTAATTTAGGGTTATTATTATGTTAATGGTGATTAAGGGTGGATTAGTATGATTAGTGTTTGATTAGTGTGAAAATTGTTGTTAGGCCAAGGAGGTGAACAATCTTTCAACCAAAATCAAAGAGGAAGTAAGCGCAAGGAGAAAGCAAACTAGGAGGAAGAGAAAAAAGAAGTGAAGTAGATTTTTGAGGTATGTACATTTGGAAAAAATTCAATATAGTAAAATTTTGATTTTGATTTTGTAATGTTTGTGTAATTGTGTATGTACTTCTTGATATTTTGATTAAATGATGCCATGAATGTGGAAATAAAAATTTGAATATGAGGTTGATGCATGAAGATGGAAATTGTAGGAATAAATTGAAGTGTTGGAAATTTTGTCTTATGAATAGTCTATACTTTTCTGATTATAACTTGAGTTTTGAAAATGCTTTTTGAGTAATTATTATTGGGTTGGAAAGTTTTTGAAGCATATTGATCCCTTGCAAGGTTGTTCTTGGTAAGTAATCAATTCTTATTGCTATAGGGTTGATTTGAGTTGCTTAGGTTCAATATTAGGCACTGAATTGCACCCTAATTTTGATGTTAATAGAAATTGATTCTAGAAATGTGTAAAACACAAACTTTGTTCCTTTATGTCTTGGATATGTGGATATGTAAACATATTTGCACGATGTTATTTATAGGAAGATATATGTGCTTCGTACTAAAACAAGTCTGGGTGTGAACCCTAACCAAGTTAGCTACTGTGTGCTTTGATTTCAAATATGTTAAAGCAATTATTGGAAGTATCGCAAAATATAAAAATTGTAGATATATGTCTTTTTCATCTTTATACCACATTTCAGGTTCATAGGTCTTGTAAATGTTGAGTTATGGGGAATGGAACCATGACTGTTCCATGACTTGAACTGCCAATTGAGTGCTCTGGGCAGATCCATCCATTTGTTTGGCCCATTTGAGCTTGTTAGAGCTATATTATGTAAATTTTCAAAACAGAAAGGTTATAGATATATGGCTTATAAAACTTTTGGTACTAATTTCATCTTAATTTGTTATGCATATACTAAGTTATGTCTTTTTGAAGTCATAATGGTCCGGAAGCCAATTTTATTCTGGACTAGTAAAATGTTTGTTATAATATGAAGACACTAGAGACATAATTGATAAAAGTTTAAAACATGAAAAATGTTCCCTATGAACCCATATAAGTTTCTGTAAAGGTTCCATAAAATATGACTTATAGATTATAAGTTATGATGAACCCAAATGAGTACCCTAAAACTGCCTAAAGGCAGAAAACAGAACACTCTTAGAAATTCCACCAAATATTGTACAATGATCCAATTGGTCTGAAATTTGAATATGTTCTATAATTATATGTTATTTTTAATTATGAATAAGAATCATATTAATTGGGAAATTATATAAGAAGTTATAGGCTAAACAGTCCCATAAGGTCACACTACTTCATAGGAAAAATCTTAACTATTGACATGAACAATGTATATTAATTTGTTTAAGCCACATTAAGTCTCCCTAATCATGAGTTAATCGATTATGTTTTCATATTAGGCTCGCAACATATTGGAGATCCACAAGGAGCGGATAGACAATAAGTTAGGGGTCAAAATCAAAGGAGAACGGTAGTCTAATTATCGATTGAATTCTTTAGTGCAAATGAATGTTGCTTGCTATGTGATTCATATGATTGTCATGATTGGTCCTTGATAATGTAATGATGGATAATTTGTGACATGGTGGTACATATAAATGGTATACTTATGGTATATTTGAGGTATATGTTTGACAAATGTGATATATATACATGGTATATGTATAGTATATGCAAGGTATATGCTTGACATATGAGGTATATATGGAATATATGTATGTTGTATATGATAAAGATGCAATGGTTGATGAATGCTTAAATACAAGTGCATATGCATATGGGCTAAAAAGGCATTGTGACTAGTTAATCGATATTGTAAAGCAAAAGAAGAGGCCTATGGCCCAACAAATGTCCAAATGAAACAAATGATCAAGCTAGCTAGCAAATGCAAATGCAAATGCAAATGTTCACATGGCAAATATTCACATGGAAACCCGGGGCAATGTCTGTTTAACTTGGTCACAACATAATGAAATAAACAAAGCATTTGCATACATAAAGAGTAATGATTATATGTTTCAACTTTATTGATACATATATGATACTGATGAATGGAATGGAATATATGGTATATATTGGATTTGTGATTTATTACTATGAGTTGTTTGGTACTTTAGAGCTCATTGGATGATTATTCTCATTGAGCCGCAACTCATCAATTTGCATCATTTTTCAGGTAAAGAAAAGTGATAGCTCATTTTGAGTAGTGTATAGATGAAATGGAGCACAGGTCATTGGCCGAGCCTCATCACTCTCCTTGCATTCCACACAAGCATGAAAACATGTCATCTATATTTTGGACTAATATGCTTGAATATGTATTATCACTCTATATTAGTTTTGAAATGTATAAATGGAAACAATCCGTAATCCTTCGGATGTGAAGTTTATGTTTTAATATATGTGATATATCGTATTGTGGTTTTTAATGTTGACTTGAAAAGTCATTGAGTGATATTACATGATATAAGACTTGTAAAGTCATTAGTTGATTTTACAGGATATGATATGAAAAAAAAAATTTACTACCACTGTTATCAGGGTATTTTCTATTTCCAACATACAGTATGTGATTATTTTATACAGAAATAGGTTATACTTAAATGCATATGATGTTGTCTTACACATCATGTCTACTAATGATTTCTAAAATCAAATGGTAATGTTTAGACCTTTGAGGAGACCGTGGTTCCTTTGCTTATGCAATTACTCCATTGTTATCTCAATACTAGGGTATTAGATCAACAATGATAACCATATCCAATTATATGAAGAATTTTTCTTATCCAAACCGCTTCTTTAGCTGACTTAAAAGCTATAATGTATTATGTTTCGGTTGTGGAATCTGCAGTCATCTCTTGTTGGAACTCTTCCAACTTTCTGCCTTATAATTTAACATGAAAATATAACTTGACTCGGACTTGGAGTTATCCTTGTCAGTTTGAAAGATGGCATCTGTATACCCGCTTACTTTAAGCTCACCATATCCATAAGCGAAGAATACATCCTTAGTTTATCTTAAGTACTTAAGGATATCCTTGATAGCCAACCAATGCCCCTCATCAAGATTTGACTGATATTTAGTGACGCTTAGAGCATATGATACATCAAGTCTAATATATAACATAACATATATGATTGATCCAATAGTTGAAGCATATGCCTCTTTGGGCCATCTCTAGGAGAAAGAGCTCTGACTTCCTAATTGTGCCATTGTTGTCTCCTCTAGCAAAGATGCTATAGGTCAGAAACCTATGCAAATACTTGTGCACTGGGGATCGAAGGTGAGTGCTCTTCATCTTTTTGACATCCCAGCTGCAATCAAGACCAAAGTGAGTCCATACCTGAGTAGCATAGAACTCCACTTCAGTGTCATTCAGGATGCCATCAGAGGGAAGGTTGAACAAGTCTTCAAATTCTATGGCAGATAGGGTGTTCGGATGCTTGCAAATTTGTAACTTCACCGTGCCAGTTGGAGATACTTGCAAAGTGCTCAGAAACTCTAAGCTGGAATCTTCAAAATGGTATTCAATGGTGATAAATGAGAGAAGTTGAGAGAAGTTAGAGAGTTGGAATGGGAGAAATAACGGCTGAAACATTATACTTTTTCTATCTAAAAGACTACTAGCATAATTAGCATCTGAATATCCTACAATGTAAAAGGATGAATTTCTAGGATACCACAAACCTAGATGCAATGATCCATGTAAATATTTTAGAATTCTTTTTACTGCATTTAAATGAGACTCTTTTAGACATGATTGAAAGCGTGCACATAAACATACATTATACATTATGTCGGGTCTAGAAACAGTAAGATATAAAAGTGATCTGATCATACCTCTATAGAGCTGTTCATTAATGCTCTTACCCCTTTCATCCTTATCCAATTTTGTTGATGTGCTCATTGGAGTCTTGGCATTCTTGCATCCTTCCATTCCAAATTTCTTAAGCAAGTATTTGGCATATTTGGATTGGTTGATGAATATGCCCTCATTTCCTTGTTTTATTTGTGGACCGAGGAAATATTTTAGCTCACCCATCATGCTCATTTCGAATTCCCTAGTCATACACTTAGCAAATTCTCGACAAAGCAATTCATTAGTAGACCTAAATATGATATCATCAACATAAATTTGAACAATTAGAATATCATGCTTATGTTTTTTAATGAATAATGTAGTGTCAACATTCCCCTTTGTAAAGTTATTTTCTAAGAGAAAGGAACTTAGTCTTTCGTACCAAGCTCTTGGGGCTTGTTTCAAACCATATAAAGCTTTTGAAAGTTTAAATACATGATTAGGCAACTCATAGCTTTCAAAACCTGGTGGTTGTTCTACATAAACTTCTTCTTCTATAAAACTATTTAAAAAGGCACTTTTCACATCCATTTGAAAGAGTTTGAAATTCATATGGCATGCATATGCTAAAAGTATTCTTATGGCTTTTAATCTAGCTACAGGAGCATAGGTATCATCATAATCTATTCCTTCTTCCTGATTATACCCTTTTGCGACCAATCTAGCCTTATTCCTAGTTATTGAACCTTGTTCATCTAATTTATTTCTAAATACCCATTTTCTACCTATAATTTGATGCTCCTTGGGTCTAGGTACTAAGGTCCATACCTTACTTCTCTCAAATTGGTTGAGTTCCTCTTGCATGGCAATCACCCAACTTTCATCATTAAGAGCCTCATCAATATTTTTAGGCTCAAATTGAGAAACAAAAGCAAGGTCAGAAGCTAAATGTTTGAGATGAGATCTAGTACTTACTCCCCTAGAAGGATCACCAATGATTTGCTCTTTGGGGTGATCTTTTGTCAATCTCCATTCCTTTGGGAGCTCTTGCCTGTTTTCCCTTTGAGTTTGAGGTAGAGAATCATCTTGATGTGAATCTTCTTGATCATTTTCTTCTTTCCTATTTTCAAGATCAAGTCTTTCCAAGGTACCTACAACATCATCAAGAACACTACCTTTCACAAGATCAAGTCTACTAGATTCATTAAAAACAACATGCATAGATTCTTCAACAGTTAATGACTTTTTATTAAATACCCTATATGCCTTACTAGTTGTAGAGTATCCTAAAAAGATACCATCATCAAATTTAGAAGCAAATTTTCCAAGGTTGTCCTTGGTATTTAATATGAAGCACTTGCATCCAAATACTCTAAAATATGATATCAAGGGCTTCTTCCATTCCATAGCTCAAATGAAGTTTTGTTTAGGAGAGGTCTTTTGAAAACTCGATTTGAAATATAACAAGCAATATTTGTGGCTTCTGCCCAAAAGTAAGTTGGTAAACCATACTGATTGAGCATTGTTCTAGCCATTTCAATCAAAGTTCGATTTTTCCTTTCAACTACCCCATTTTGTTAAGGTGTCCTAGGAGAAGAAAATTTTTGCAAAATGCCATGTTCAAGACAAAAGCTTTCAAAAGTTTCATTTTCAAAATCTTTGCCATGGTCACTTCATATTTTTGAAATGAAATATCCTTTTTCATTTTGAACTCTTTTAGCAAAATTTTTGAAGTTTTCAAAAGCATCACTCTTTTCAGCTAAGAAAATTACCCAAGTAAATCTAGAGTAATCATCTATGATGACAAAGGCATAATGTTTACCTCCTAAGCTTGCAATTCTAGTAGGTCCAAATAAATCTAGATGCAGGAGTTGTAGAGGTTTTGAGGTACTTACTATGTTTTTGGCTTTGAAGGATGACTTGTGTTGCTTCCCTTTTTGGCAAGGTTCACATGTCTTGTCTTTTTCAAATTTGACTTTTGGCAGTCCCTTTACCAGCTCTCCTGTGTTGAGACTTTGAATTAAGTCCATGTTTGCATGACCAAGCCTTCTATGCCACAGCCAAGATTCATCACTAGTAGTCACAAGACACTTAGAGGAATGATAAGATATTTTGAGTAAATCTATTATATAGGTATTGACCTCTCTATTTCCTTTAAATATCTCTTGACCATCAATAGGGGTTACAAGACATTCATTGGAAATAATGGTTACTTTGTTTCCTTTATCACATATTTGACTTACACTCAACAAGTTATGTTTCAAGCCATCAACAAGTAAGACATCTTTAATAAAAGTAGTACCATTAATTCCAATAGAGTCAATGCCAATTACCTTATCCTTAACATTGTTTCCGAAGGTAACTTTACCTCCATCAATACTTTTGATTTCATTGAAGAGTTCTTTGTCTCTTGTCATATGCCTTGAGTATCCACTGTCTACTAGCCAAGCATTTTTGTTTATTGTGGACTTGAGACAAACCTATAGAATCACAATTCAAGTATGGTTTTTAGGTACCCAAATGAGCTTGGGTCCTTGGGGGTTAGCACATGAAGGTTCCCAATGAGCCTTCCTTATCCAACAATGTTTATTTATGTGACCAAATTTCATACAATAATTACACTGTTTAGGTCTAAAAATGCTTTTTGGTCTCATAATGCTTTTGAATGCCATATTCCTATTAGACTGAGTTTGAGAACAATGGCATACACAATCATGATTAATTGGTGCTTTTCTAGATGCATGCTTCTTATATATAAAGGCATGATTACCCTTTTGAGGTTTCTTTCTTAGGCTTACCAATCCTTGATTATTTCTCTTATGAATAGAAGATTTAATGTATTTAGTGCACTTATCCCTTGGTGTTGTTCCACCAAGTGTGGAGATGAGAGGTTCACTTGACTTAACAAAAATAGTTTTGCGAAAAGATGATGATATGTCCTTAAATCCTAGACCATGTATAATTAAGGGAGGTCTTTGAGACACAATGAGAGTATCTAAGCTCTTCTTTCCTTTGTGAAATTTTGAAATGGAGTTTATAAGTTCCTCAACTTCATTTTTCAAAGTATTCTTTTCTTTAAGCAAGGATTGAGTTGAGGGTTTTGAAGAGTATTCATCTACTGACTTTTGAAGAGATTCATTAGATAATTTAAGCTTAAATTTCTCCTTTTCTAAAGCATTTAGTTTGATTCTCAAATCAGAAATGTTATTCTTATAAGTATTGAATTTACTTCTATATTTTTCTATTTCTAGATTCAATACTTCTATTAAGCTTTGCTCATCATCATCATCTTCACTATTACTATCATTATCACTACTATCATTATTAAAAGAGCAAAGTGATCTTACCTTATCCGAGACGTGATTCTCTATAGCCATGAAGTATAGGTTGACCTCTTCGCTTTAATTGTCATTTTTTCACTTGAAGAGCTTTCGTTATCCCATATGGCTTTGTGACCTTTCTCCCCATTGTCTCTTTGGTATTTGTTCTTGTGCTTCTTGAGCCTTGGATATTCCGGTTTAATATGCCCTTTCTTTCCACATTCATAACACTTTACCTCTTCTTTACTTCTTTGTGTATCATTAGAGGTCTGCTTGAGGTTTCTTTGCTTGAATTTTCTAGAGTTGCTCATTCTTTTCTCAATGATTCTTTTCAGCCTTCTTGAGAGCATAACAATGTCCTCATTTGCATCATGACTCTTTTCTTCATCATCTTCAACTTCCTCTTGAGATTTTGAAGTAGAGGCTTTTAGTACTAGAGGCTTTCTTTTTTATGACTCTACTTCAAGCTATCTATCTCTTTTCACTGCCATTTCATGAGTGAGAAGTTTGCCAATAAGCACATTAGTATTCATGGTGCTCATGTCTTCATTTGCCTCTTCTATACCGGCAACTCTTGAACTGTAATCTTTGAGAGGAAGACTTCTCAGGATTTTGTTATTTACATCTTCCAAACTCAAGAGCTTCCTAAGTTTTCTCGTGCCATTTATGATAGTTAGAAGACGGTTGGTCATGTCAGTGATTGACTCATTGGATTTCATCTTAAAGAGCTCATATTCTGAAGTAAGAAGTTGAATCTTCTTGGATTTAACTTGCTTAGTTCCTTCATGATAGTTCTCCAATGTTTTCCACATGCTATAAGCTATTGTGCAGTGTTGTATTCTACCACATTCTTCAATGGATAATGAGCTTGAGAGAATTGTCATTGCCTTCTTGTTTTTGAAGTTTGCTCTTCTTTGAGGCTTTGTCCAGTCATCTCTTGATAAGATTTCTTCTTCACCATCAACTCATCTTCTAGTTGGTGGTTTCCATTCTTTTCGAACACTATCCCAAACTTCAATTCCTTCACTATCCAGATATGTCTCCATCCGAAACTTCCAATAAGCATAATTTGCTTCATCAAAGTAAGGCTTGAGACTTTGGAATCCTTCATTGGCCATATCTTGATCTTTACTAGCGCTAATTAGGCTTCGATGCTAGACTTAGCTCTAATACCAATTGTTGACAAGATATTGAACCAAGAAGGGGGGGTTGAATTGGATATTAAAAATTTAACTTTTAAGTGCGAAAAGAAAAGTTAAGTTTAATAGGGATAGAAAAATGAGACGCAAGAATTTTTATACAGGTTCAAGTGATAACAAACCCTACTCCTCTTCCCAATCTCAATTAGGAGTTTCACTAATACTCTAAGTGTTACAATGGAGTTTTACAAGCTCACTCCCAACTATGGAGTTTCTAACAATGGATCACACCTAACCCAAAAATCCCTTGTGTTTTAATGGCTCACACAAATAACCAATTCCTTGTGTTTTAAAGGCTTACACAAATAACCCTTACAAGTATTCTACTCTTAACCCCAAAATACCCAAACTCACTTGAGTGGATGATTACAGAGAGAAACACTTACAAATCTTTAATGCTCAGAAAATAATGAACAAAAAGATTTTCACAGAGAATAAATGTTTGTTTGAAAGTATTAAATGCACAAATGGCTTACAACAAGATTTTGATTCGAAGTATTAGCTATTCTCTTATTCTGGATTCATAAATGTCTTGCATTTATACTTCCATGGTGAATTATAGCCGTTTGATTGCATTTAATGTGAAAATAGCCATTGCACCAACTCTTATTTTCGCGCCTGACATGTTTCTCTTTCCTCTTTCACGGACGTGATTAAGGTTGTCACGGTCGTGACTGTTCTACCAAGCCGTGACTTGAGTGGTGACTTTGGTCGTGAAACATTCTGAAAGGATTTGAAGTCTTTGATCACGGGCGTGAATAACCTTCCTAGCAGTGGTCCAAGTGGTGACTCTGGCCGTGAAGTTCTTTGGAAGAATTTGCCATGACTTTTCATGGGCGTGACTTTATTTCACGGGCATGACTGATATGATCATTCACGGTTGCTATCATTCTTCATGGCTGTGAACTTTAAATGTTGGATTGTTGGCGCTAAGCTTCATCACGGGCATGACACATAAGGTCACGGGCGTGAACATGCTATTTCTTCAATTTTATCTTTTTAAGATTAATATTCCATTCTCCATTCTTGTTATCACATTCCATACCCTGTTTAATAAACTTAGCACATTATTGCTATTTTATTTGTTATCATCAAAATGATGGAAATACCCCTCAAGGTTCAACATCATGCATTCTTTAATGTATAAATAAATGTAATTTATTAAAGTAATAATTTGGGTCCCTTTTGTTTCAACTCTTAAAACATTGTTTTGATTGTTTAGCCTTTAGTGAAATTCATCATATATCCTTTATGTAATCTCATTAAATAATCATATGAACATTTAGAAACACTTTCTAAAAGGAAATTATGCAAATTAAGCATACATTTGATCATATCAAAAAGCTTCCTAAAATTGCCTACTTTGCCAACTAGGTTACCAATTTAATGCATGCAATAATTAAATCCAAATTTAATAATTAAATCTCATTTAATATTAAATCCAAATATGGCCAGTAGCTAATTCATAATTAAATTACCTTAATTAATTATTAGTTTAATGCTAAATAGAGGATTAAACAATCCTATTTACAATTGCATACTAAATTTTAGTCAAACTAGGACTTTAAAAACCTTTTTCAAATTTAAATCAAATTCCATTTAAAAATTTCCAAAATTTCCAGAATTAATTATCATAATTATAAGAAATTTATAATCAGTTTAAACTAATTAAATTTATTAATTAGATAATCTAAATCATTCATCATTCAATTAGCAAACCAATTATACAAAAATTGCTTAAATTGAATCATACATGAATTAGGATTGGAATTTAACCACAAATTTAATTTGACTCTAGCATGCAATTGACATCAAAATAATATGATGAATATCTCAAAAATATGAATTAAGGTTCTGATAATCAAGTTACATTCCATTAAATTAAACAACACAAAATAGTCTCATCACATGGTAAGGTTCTCAACCTAGTTACATGTTTTGTTTGTTCTTTGATCAAAAATGATTTTTGTATCATTATAGGTGTTGTACAGAAGTTAAAACACATTCTAAATATGTCATAAACATGTTCAATTAATCAAATTAGTAAACCAAATTCGAACAGCCCCTCAACTGGCACAACTAGGTTTCATAAACCCTAGAAATTCAGCAACTATTCATAAATTCGAATTTGATATTTAAATAAAAATAAAACATTTTAATTATTATAAATAACATATAATATCATAATAATAACATGTCATTGAATTAGAATTAAAATTTTAGGCCAAACGGAATCAAAATCGTTCTTACGAAAACAGGGAATCCAAGTTGTTCTTCAACAATCAATCTTATTGATACTTCAATTAAATCTGAATTTAATTTATATAGGGTGGCTTTGATACCACTATTGGGTTCTTAACATGCATCAAATACCTGGAACAATGGAAAATTAAGTTAATGGAACCCAAAACCATAGAACACCCTATGGGAGAAGTTGATTGCCTTTGTTTGCTACGTTTGATCTTCCAAGTTGTGAGCTTTTCCTTCTTTGTTGGATTGTAGCAAACCATAACAATTCAAAGCTAGGATTTCCTCTAAGAGTATCCAAATGAAGGAAGAAGAAGAAAACCTCTAAGGAGATTGTAATGCCCGATAATTTAGGCCACGATCGCGGTTGAGCGAAATCTGGCACGCCGAACCGGTCAGGTCTAAATTCGGACATGAAAGAAATAAATTAAAATAATAATAATATGGGAGAAAATATTTTAGATATTTTTAATTGAGAATTTTGAAGTTCGAATTTAAAATTGAGAAAAAAATAATTTTTCGCTGAACGAAATTAGAAATTGCAGTGTTTTTAGCACAGAAATTATAAGAAGACATAAAAATAGAATATTCTTTATCTAAGGAAAGAAATATTCTTTTAATTAAGATAAATTAAGAGTGATTAAAATTAATGGACCAATGGGAAGCAACATTAACCATTAATCCTAACCACCCACCTAATCCAACTATAAAAAGTCAAATTTCCATTTTTTTTATCATTCTTCTTTTTCATCTTGACCAAACCCATTTTCTCTCCCTTTTCTTCTTCTTTGGCCGTGACTCTCCTCCCCCAATTAGTCTTCTTTTTCTTTCTTCAATTCAAGCTAAGATTAGATGAAAAAAAAAGGGATTAAGGCAAAATCATCAAAGAGAAGTAAAATTTTGAGGTATGTATATTTAGCAAAAATTCAATATATAAAAATATTGATTTTAATTTTGTGATGTGTATAAAATTCTGAATAATTTATTGAGAAATTAAGTGGTGATTAAATGATGCAATGAATATGAAAATAAAAACTAGAATATGAGGTTGATGCAAAAATGGAAATTGTATGATTTAATTGATGTGCTGAAAAATTCGTCTTATGAACAGTGTATAGTGTTTTGATCATAACATGAGTTCTGGAAATCATTTCTGAATGATTCTTGTTGGTTGGAAATTCAAGACATAGGTCTTGAACTTTTATTCAGACCATTAGACATGAATATGCCTGAAATTAGGTTAAAACGTGACTCCAAATTGACCTAGAAATCTGTTCAAAAAACAAAACTGGGCAGATTTGAAATGAACGTAGCTTAGGGGAAAAATCATAACTTTTACTACACAATTCTTTTTAATGTAATTCTAGTTGGAAATGAAAGATAAGACATGTACCTATATTTGGTTAGTTATCACTTGTCCAATTTCCATCGAAAAAGGGATGAAAAATACATACCAAAATAAGGCATAATTCTGTCTAGTAAAATACTGGGCAGATTGTAGTGAACATAGTTTTGGAGAAAATTGGTAACTTTTGCTAAAAAATTCATTTTAATGTGATTCCAATTGTATATTAAATTTAAGACATGTATCTAAATATTTCTAGTTGATCACTTGTTCCAATTCCATATAAAAATGGATTAAAATGACAGAGTAAAATAAGGCATAATTTTATCCAGTAAAATACTGGGCAGATTACAGTGAACGTAGCTTAGGAGAAACTTTATAACTTTTGCTAAAAAATGCCTTTTAATGTGATTCCAGTTGAAAATTAAATATAAGACATGTACCTATATTTTGTTAGTTGATCATATGTTCAGAATCTGTCTAACAATAGACAAAAAATGCAGAGCATCATAAGGAAGAAATACTGTCCAGAATAGGACAGCTGGAAGAAATATGTTGATTGTGAATTTATGTGACATAAAATGTATTAATTGAATTTTTCTTATAATTATAATGATTGAATGAGCTAGTATGAGGTTGTAAAATATTGAATGTGAATTATTGCATTTATATGGAGTTTACATTAATGTTCTCTACATAATTTATGTAAATATTAATAAAGGTAACAAATGTAATTTAAGCCCTATAACATCTAGTCGAGAACTAGAAATTAGGATAAGTTGGCATGCCAATAAAAGGGTAGAAATGTAGGCACTAAAAATAATAGTGCTGAGATTTAATTACGTAGGCACTAAAAAATAGTTTTGAGTTGAAATTACGTAGGCACTAAGAAATAGTGCTGAGTTCAAAAATTACGTAGGCACCAAAAATGTGCTGAGTTGTTATTGGAAATGTAGGCGGTAAACGCCGAGTAATAAAATAATTATGTAGGCGCCGAGTATACTGCCGGAGAGCAGAAACCCTGTATCCAGTGTTTAGTTCCGGTCTAAGATGTCGTGAGCTATTAAATGAATAACAGAAAAAAAATGTGAATTATGAAATTGATATTGTGAATTTTATATCTTGAATTGTTAAGAAATTTCAAGCATGCTTAATGAATGAAATGTCATAATTGATGAATTAAATATTTTTGCATGGAGAATGGTTTTATTATTAATTGAATATTTGGCATGCTTAATAAATTAATTATAGTTTCAAAAATTTTATTTTAGAATTATTTATGTAATTATTGGATAGTTGCCAAACGTACCACTAAGCTAGAAGCTTAGCGCGTGTGTTTCACGCACAGATAAATAGAAGTAGCTGTTCCGATAGGGCGACCGAAGAAGAGGAAACCCCCAAGATCAGATTGCAGCAGTCTAGTTCTTTTTGTATGTTTTGAAAATTATGTTGTAAAAATTAAATTCTAAGAAATTGTTTTTTTTTTTGTGAGTTTGTGGCATGTAGGATTTATAAGGAATGAATTTTGTAATTTTATAAATCTAGTATTGTTTCTAAATATTATGGTTTAATTGCATGAGTTCAATTAAATCAAACTATTTCCATCACTAGTTATATATTTAAATGAAAAAAAATTGTAATAAATATTTTGCTAATAATAAACTCGAAAAAAAAATTATTACAATGATTTGTACATTGATTGTAAAAATAAAAAGCTTATTAGCACTTCCATATCCTATTAACATTTAGTAGGGTAAGGGAGCGCTACATTTAGTGGTATCAGAGCCCAGGCTCATTGATTCTTAATCAGTGGGTGTAAAATAGAATATGTGTCTCATGCATATGTATAAAATGTTGCAATTATCTGACTTGGGTCTCTTCTTCTGGTTTATAGGTAGATATGGATTCGGGATCGGAACAAGATTTCTCAGAAGATGAACTGAGTAATAGCCTTTCAGACTCAGCCAATCTCAAACAACCTCAATCAGTAAGAGATTCCGGACCGAGTGTAGTAGCTCCTCCGAGAGCAGAGGGACAGGCTAATTTGGGACATGAGCCGCTTATGGAACAGATAGCAAACTTGTTGCAACGGATAGTACAAGCAGTTCCACAACCAGCTCCACCTCCTCCTCCACCTCAGCCAATACCCCGGATTGATAAGCTGAGAAAATATGGGGCCACAGATTTTATGGGAAGGAGGGAGGATGACCCAGCAGCTTCAGAGTTTTGGATGGAGTCCACATAAAGGGTGTTTGAGGAACTTGAATGTCCAGAGGAACAAAAGGTCAGATATGCAGTGTCCCTTTTAAAAGATCATGCTTATGACTGGTGGAAATCAATTTTATCAAAGCCCCAGACACCGAAACCACATTCTTGGAATTTCTTCAAGGCAAAATTTAATAAGAAGTATGTGCCTAGAGTTTATGTGAATGAAAAGAAAAGAGAGTTTAATGACTTGAAGCAAGGAAACATGTCAGTCACTGAATATGAGATGGAGTTCACTCGACTAAGTAAATATGCGACTGGAATCATTGTAGATGAGGCAGACAGATGTCGTAGATTTGAGGATGGGCTTAATGATGATATTGGGAATATGGTGACCGCCCTTCAGCTTGAGGATTTTGCTACACTAGTATCCTCAGCCATCAGTGTGGAAAAGAGATCAAAGAGAAAGAGGATAGAAGAGTCACCACGGAGGCCGACAATTAGCATGGCCCAGACATCAGGAAAAAGGGGACGAACAGTGCCTAGGTTTTTCCAGTCACGGGGTGTTAGATTAAATTTTTCAGCTAGACAAAGCCAACAGTTGAGGCCAGAGGGGTCTACAGCTAGTGCACCAGCTTCTGGTAACAAGAGATTCATATCTGTCATATGTCAACATTGTGGGAGATTACATGCAGGTGATTGCTGGTTGATTATTGGAGCATGCTTATGTTGCGGATCTACAGAGCATAAACTAAAAGATTGCCCTAGAGGAAGAGGTACAGGTGGTGTAGTATCAGTGCAGGTTCAGAATGTCACTCGAGGCAGAGGTAGGGGACATGGACAGTCTAGAAGCGGTAGGATTGGGCAGAGTATATCAGAATCAGTGAATAGAGAAGAAGGTAGTCGAGCCCCAGCCCGAGCATATGCCATGAAAGCTCGTGAGGAGCAGGATGCCCCGGATGTCATTATCGGTAAATTTTCTCTTTATGATACTGATTTATTTGCACTGATAGATCCGGGTTCTACGCATTCATATTTATGCATGTCACCACCTAGTCAGGGGAATATGGTAGCAGAGGAATTAGATTGTGATATATTAGTGACAAATCCTTTGGGTCATGGAGTGAAAGTTAGTCGAGTTTATAAAAACAGTCCAATCAAAGCTCAGAATGTAGAATTTCCAGCTGACCTAATAGAGTTGCCATTTCGTGAATTTGATGCAATCTTAGGGATGGATTGGTTAACTCAGCATAAGGCAATGGTGGATTGTCAATATAGGAGAGTGACTTTCAAGAATTCAGGGCAGGATGACGTGATTGTCCTGGGCGAGAACCGACCATACTTGACTAATGTCATTTCTGTGATGAAGGCAAGTAAGCTTATCAAAAAAGGATGTGAAGCATTTTTGGCACATATTGTAGATACCAAGAAAGAAAGTCTAGATCTCAGGGAGATTCCTACAGTATGTGAATATCCAGATATCTTCCCTAAGGACTTGCCAGGGTTACCACCTGTCAGGGAGATAGAGTTTGCCATTGATGTTTTGCCAAGCACAGGCCCGATATCAATCACTCCTTACAGAATGGCACCTGCTGAACTAAAAGAATTAAAAGTGCAGTTGTAAGAGTTGTTAGAGAAAGGGTTTATCAGGCCTAGTGTCTCACCTTGGGGTGCTCCGGTTCTATTTGTGAAAAAGAAAGATGGCACCTTTCGTTTGTGCATTGATTATCATCAATTGAACAAGATGACTATTAAGAATAGATATCCCTTGTCGAGAATAGATGACATGTTTGATCAGTTGAAAGGAGCTGGGGTATTTTCTAAAATTGACCTTAGATCAGGTTATCACCAATTGAAAATTAAAGAATTAGACATTTCAAAAACAACATTTAGAACTCGGTATGGTCATTATGAGCTCTTAGTAATGCCTTTTGGCCTGACAAATGCCCCAGCAGCATTTATGGATCTAATGAATAGAATCTTTAGGCCTTATTTGGACCAGTTTGTGGTGGTGTTCATAGATGATATCTTGGTGTACTCCAGAAGCAGAGAAGAGCATAATCAACATCTTCGTATTGTCTTTCATACCTTGAGAGAGAATCAATTGTATGCGACATTGTCGAAATGTGCATTCTGGTTAGATGAAGTGGCCTTTCTAGGGCATATTGTCTCAGCTGATGGGATCAGAGTTGACACCAGTAAGGTAGAGGCAATCCTCAACTGGAAACCGCCTCAGAATGTGACAGAGGTGAGAAGTTTTCTTGGTTTGGCTGGTTATTATCGGAGATTTGTGAAATGATTCTCAATGATAGCCTCACCTCTGAAAAAATTACTTAGAAAGGAGACCAAATTTGAGTGGACAGACCGATGCCAGACTAGCTTTGATAAGTTGAAGAAAATGTTGACAGATGCACCAGTGTTGACACAACCTACTGCAGAAAAAGATTTTGTGGTGTACAGTGATGCTTCCCTTAATGGTTTGGGTTGTGTATTAATGCAAGAAGGTTAAGTGATTGCTTATGCTTCCAGACAACTGAAGCCTCATGAGAGAAATTATCCAACACATGATCTGGAACTAGCAGCCATTGTGTTTGCATTGAAAATATGGCGACACTACCTGTATGGTGAGCAATGTTATATCTATACAGACCATAAAAGTCTGAAATATTTGCCTTCACAAAAGGAACTCAATTTGAGACAGAGGCGATGGCTAGAATTAATCAAAGACTACAATTGTACCATTGATTATCAGCCAGGTAAGGCCAATGTGGTAGCAGACGCTCTAAGTCGAAAAACTCTTGCAGGTAAATGTTAAAACTTAAATTTATTAAGTGAACAAAAAAAATGAAATAATAATTTATTTATATATTATTTGGGCAGAATTGCGGATTCAACCCACATTGATCCAATAAGTAAAGTACAATCAGAAGCAGGACACGAAATTAAAGGAAATCTTTGAAATGGTGAAAAAGGGTGAAAAACTAGAATTTACTATTGATTCAGATGGGAGTTTAAGGCAAAAGGGCAGGTTATGTGTGCCAGACACACCAGAATTGAAACAAGATATTTTGAAGGAAGCTCACAATGTTATTTATACAATGCACCCAGGAAGCAACAAAATGTATCATGACTTGAAGGCATATTACTGGTGGCCAGGAATGAAAAGAGATATCACTGAGTATACTACCAGATGTTTAACTTGTCAGCAAGTGAAGGCTGAGCATCAAGTACCAAGTGGATTATTGCAGTCAATTTCAATTCCGGACTGGAAATGGGAAAGAGTTACAATGGATTTTGTTTCTGGTTTGCCTTTGACACAAAAGAGGCATGATTCAATATGGGTAGTGGTGGACCGGCTCACTAAATCATCTCATTTTCTACCGATCAAGATGGATTATCCACTTAACTATTTGGCAGAGATCTATGTTAATGAGATAATCCGTTTACATGGTGTGCCAATTTCAATCATTTTAGATCGAGACCCGAGGTTCACTTCAAAATTCTGGAAAAGTTTGCATCAAGCCATAGGTACTCGACTCAATTTCAGCACAGCTTTCCACCCACAAACAGATGGACAATCAGAAAGGGTCATACAGATATTGGAAGATATGTTGAGGAGTTGTGTGATAGAATTTGAAGGCAGTTGAGAGAAACATCGTCCATTGATAGAATTTGCCTACAATAATAGTCACCAAGCCAGTATCGGTATGGCACCATATGAAGCCTTGTATGGGAGGAAATGTAGAACACCTTTATGTTGGACTGAGCTTAGTGAAACAAAAGTAGTGGGTCCAGATCTAGTACAGCAGACAGAGGAAAAAGTGAGAGTAATAAGAGATAGGCTGAAAGCTGCTGCTGATAGACAGAAATCATATGCAGATTTGAAAAGGAGGGATATTGAGTATACAGTTGGTGATAAGGTATTCTTAAAAGTCTCACCTTGGAAAAGGATTTTCCGATTTGGAAAGAAGGGAAAGTTGAGTCCTAGGTTCATTGGACCTTATGAGGTACTTGAACGCATAGGTCCTGTGGCGTACAAATTAGCTTTACCACCAGAGTTAGACAAGATTCATAATGTATTCCATGTGTCCATGTTGAGAAGATATCGATCAGATCCATCTCATATCATATCAGCAAAACCTATAGAGATACGACCAGATCTAACTTATGAAGAAGAGCCAGTGGAAATTCTAGCTCGAGAAATGAAAGAGCTACGGAACAAGAAGGTACCATTGGTAAAGGTTCTGTGAAAAAATCATAATTCAGAAGAAGCGACTTAGGAAAATGAAGAGGTGATGAAGGCCCAGTATCCACAATTATTCCACACTAGTTAAAAAAGTAAATTTCGAGGACGAAATTTTTTTTAAGGAGGGGAAAATTGTAATGCCCGATAATTTATGCCACGGTCGCGGTTGAGCGAAATCTGGCACGCCGAACCGGTCGGGTCTAAATGCGGACATGAAAGAAATAAATTAAAATAATAATAATAATATGAGAGAAAATATTTTGGATATTATTAATTGAGAATTTTGAAGTTCGGAATTAAAATTGAGAAAAAAATAATTTTTCGCTGAACAAAAATAGAAATTGCAGTGTTTTTAGCACAGAAATTATAAGAAGGCATAAAAATGGAATATTCTTTATCTAAGGAAAGGAATATTCTTTTAATTAAGATAAATTAAGAGTGATTAAAATTAATGGACCAATGGGAAGCAACATTTACCATTAATCCTAACCACCCACCTAATCCAACTATAAAAAGTCAAATTTCCATTTTTTTATCATTCTTCTTTTTCATCTTGACCAAACCCATTTTCTCTCCCTTTTCTTCTTCTTTGGCCGTGACTCTCCTCCCCCAATTAGTCTTCTTTTTCTTTCTTCAATTCAAGCTAAGATTAGATGAAGAAAAAAAGGGATTAAGGCAAAATCATCAAAGAGAAGTAAAATTTTGAGGTATGTATATTTGGCAAAAATTCAATATATAAAAATATTGATTTTAATTTTGTGATGTGTATGAAATTCTGAATAATTGATTGAGAAATTAAGTGGTGATTAAATGATGCAATGAATATGAAAATAAAAACTAGAATATGAGGTTGATGCAAAAATGGAAATTGTATGATTTAATTGATGTGCTGAAAAATTCGTCTTATGAATAGTGTATAGTGTTTTGATCATAACTTGAGTTCTGGAAATCATTTCTGAATGATTCTTGTTGGGTTGGAAAGCTAAGACATAGGTCTTGAACTTTTATTCAGACCATTATACATGCATATGCCTGAAATTAGGTGAAAACGTGACTCAAAGTTGACCTAGAAATCTGTTCAAAAAACAAAACTGGGCAGATTTGAAATGAACGTAGCTTAGGGGAAAAATCATAACTTTTACTACACAATTCTTTTTAATGTAATTCTAGTTGTAAATGAAAGATAAGACATGTACCTATATTTGGTTAGTTATCACTTGTCCAATTTCCATCGAAAGAGGGATGAAAAATACATACCAAAATAAGGCATAATTCTGTCCAGTAAAATACTGGGCAGATTGTAGTGAACATAGTTTTGAAGAAAATTGGTAACTTTTGCTAAAAAATTCATTTTAATGTGATTCTAGTTCTATAATAAATTTACGACATGTATCTAAATATTTCTAGTTGATCACTTGTTCCAATTCCATATAAAAATGGATTAAAATGACAGAGTAAAATAAGGCATAATTCTGTCCAGTAAAATACTGGGCAGATTACAGTGAACGTAGCTTAGGAGAAACTTTATAACGTTTGCTACAAAATGTCTTTTAATGTGATTCCAGTTGGAAATTAAAGATAAGACATGTACCTATATTTTGTTAGGTGATCATATGTTCAGAATCTGTCTAACAATAGACGAAAAATACATAGCATCATAAGGAAGAAATATTGTCCAGAATAGGACAGCTAGAAGAAATATGTTGATCGTGAATTTATGTGACATAAAATGTATTAATTGAATTTTTCTTATAATTATAATGATTGAATGAGCTAGTATGAGGTTGTAAAATATTGAATGTGAATTATTGCATTTATATGGAGTTTACATTAATGTTCTCTACATAATTTATGTAAATATTAATAAAGGTAACAAATGTAATTTAAGCCCTATAACATCTAGTCGAGAACTAGAAATTAGGATAAGTTGGCATGCCAATAAAAGGGTAGAAATGTAGGCACTAAAAATAATAGTGCTGAGATTTAATTACGTAGGCACTAAAAAAATAGTTTTGAGTTGAAATTACGTAGGCACTAAGAAATAGTGCTGAGTTCAAAAATTACGTAGGCACCAAAATGTGCTGAGTTGTTATTAGAAATGTAGGCGGTAAACGCCGAGTTATAAAATAATTATGTAGGCGCCGAGTATACTGCCGGAGAGCAGAAACCCTGTATCCAGTGTTTAGTTCCGGTCTAAGATGTCATGAGCTATTAAATGTATAACAGAAAAAAAAATGTGAATTATGAAATTGATATTGTGAATTTTATATCTTGAATTGTTAAGAAATTTCAAGCATGCTTAATGAATGAAATGTCATAATTGATGAATTAAATATTTTTGCATGGAGAATGGTTTTATTATTAATTGAATATTTGGCATGCTTAATAAATTAATTATAGTTTCAAAAATTTTATTTTAGAATTATTTATGTAATTATTGGATAGTTTTCAAACGTACCACTAAGCTAGAAGCTTACACGCGCAGATAAATAGAAGTAGCTGTTCCGATAGGGCAACCAAAGTAGAGTAAACCCCCAAAATCAGATTGCAGCAGTCTAGTTCTTTTTGTATGTTTTGAAAATTATGTTGTAAAAATTAAATTCTAAGAAATTGTTTTTTTTTATGTGAGTTTGTGGCATGTAGGATTTATAAGGAATGAATTTTGTAATTTTATAAATCTAGTATTGTTTCTAAATATTATGGTTTAATTGCATGAGTTCAATTAAATCAAACTATTTCCATCACTAGTTATATATTTAAATGAAAAAAAAATTGTAATAAATATTTCGCTAATAATAAACTCGAAAAAAAAAATTATTACAATGATTTGTACATTGATTATAAAAAAAAAAAAAAGCTTATTAGCACTTCCATATCCTATTAACATTTAGTAGGGTAAGGGAGCGCTACAGAGATGAGGTGAAAAAAGTCCAAAGTGCTAGCTATGGAAAATTGTCTTATGACAGAAAAAAAGGGAGAGAAGAAAAATAACTCTTACTTTTCTTAATGAGGCAGCCATAAAATTGACTACTTAAAAGGAGTATTTATACATTTTCTAATCACTTTTACGTTTAGAAAAGGAAAATCCCTAATGGGTTCATTTCTCTAAGGTATAAGGCCTAATGTTGACTAAGTCAACAATCCTAATCCAATTTGGATTTGTCCCATTTGTATAACTCTTATAAAAAGACAAATTCTCTTTCTTTCTCATTTGGATCTTATCCAGAACCCATTTTAAAATTTATTTTTTCACTCTATGCATGTGACCTAATAGATTTTCTGGTCATATTGGCAGGTCAAGTCTCAGGAGGAATCCTAATCCAATTAGAATTCTATAAGTCAAACACTTTTGACCCATAATGAATTTCTAATCAATTTCCCTCAACTTAGTAGATCATGAGGGGTATCTAGCAATATATCATGACAACCCAATTAACTAGAAAGTAAAGTGGTTTGACTTTTAACCCTTCCACAAACAATTACCGTACAATTCATCCTTTCACCAAACTATACCCCATTTGGTTCATAACATGGACTATGAGTCAACTCCCACTAGACTGACCAATTCACATATTGTAGTGCTCCCTTACCCTACTAATCGTTAATAGGATATGGAAGTGCTACTAAACTCATTTGTTTTAAAACCAACGCTCAATTTATTGTATAAATATTTTTATTTCAATTTTCGAGTTTATTATTAGCGGAATATTTATTACCATATATTTTTTTATTTAAAATATGTAACTACTGATGTGAATAATTTAATTTAAAAGAACACATTCAATTAAACTATAGTATTTAGAAATATTTTTACAAATAACAATAGATATATAAAATTACCAAATTCATTCCTTATAAATATTACATGCCACAAATTTACATCAAAAGAAATTATTAAATTTATTTTTTTACAACATAATTTCCAAAATATACAAAAAGAAACTAGACTGCTGCAATCTGATATTGGGATTCCCCTTATCTTCAGTCGCCCTAACATAATAGCTACGTCTATTTATCTGCGCGTGAAACGCATGCGCTAAGCTACTAGCTTAGTGATATGTTTGACAACTATCCAATAATTATATAAATATTTCCAAAATAAATCTTTAAAAACTATAATCAACTTACTAAGCATGTCAAATATTCACATACTATTAAAACTATTTTTGTCATGCAAAAATATACAATTCATCAATTTTAATGTTCATTTCATTAAGCATGCTTTAAATTGCTTAACAATTCAAAATATAAAATTTACAATATAAATTTCATAATTCACATTTTTTATGTTATTTGTTTAATAGCCCACGACATCTTAGACGAAAACTAAACATTGGATATAGGATTTCTGCTCTCCGGCAGTATACTCGACGTCTACATAATTATTTTATAACTCGGCATTTAATGTCTACATTTTCAATAACAACTCAGCACCTTTTTGGTGTCTACGTAATTTCGGACTCAACACTATTTCTTAGTGTCTACGTAATTTCAACTCAGCACTATTTCTTAAGGACTACGTAAATTAAATCTCAGCACTATTATTTTTAGTGCCTGCATTTATACCCTTTTATTGGCATCCCAACTTATCCTAATTTCTAGTTCTCGACTAGATGTTATAGGGTTTAATTATATTTGTTACCTTTATTATTATTTACATAAATTATGTAGGTAACATTAATATAAATTTCATATAAATGCAATAATTTCCATTAAATATTTTGCAACCTCATACTTGCTCATTTAATCATTATATCTATATGAAAATCAAATAATATATTTTTCTATAACAAAATTTCACAATCAACACATATATGCAAACTGCCCTTTTCTGGACAGCATTTATACCTTATGTTGCCCTGCATTGTTCATCCATTTTTAGATGGAAATTAGACATGTGGTCAACTAACAAAATATAGATACATGTCTTATCTTTAATTTCCAACTAGAATCGCATTAAAACGAATTGTTTAGCAAAAGTTATGCATTTGCTTCCAACCTATGTTCATTCCAATCTGCCTAGCATTTTACTGGATAGATTTCTGCCTTATATTTCTCTGTCTTTTTCATCTCTTTTTAGATGGAATTTGGACAAGTGATAAACTAAAAAAATATAGGTATATGTATTATCTTTAATTTTCAACTGGAATTACATTAAAATGAACTGTTTAACAAAAGTTATGAATTTGCTTCTAAGCTACGTTCACTGCAATCTGCCCAGTATTTTACTGGACAGATTTCTAATTCAAAATTTGAGTCCATTTTTCATCTAATTCCAGTCATATTCAGATCTAATGGTGTGAATAAAAGTTTAAGTCATGTGTCTTAAGTTTCCAACACAATAAGAATCACTCAAAAATCATTTCCATAACTCAAGTTATGATAATAAAACTAGATACTGTTTATAAGATGAATTTTCCAGCATATCAATTAATTCATACAATTTCTATTTTCATGCATCAACCTCATATTCTATGTTTTTATTTTCACATTCATGGCATCATTTAATCATCAATTCATATCCAATTTCACAAAAATCAACATTTTTCTACATTGAATTTTTGCCAAATGTGCATACATCAAAAATTTCACTTCTCTTCACTTGTATCTTCTTCCTAGCTAGTTTCTCTTTGCTCTTACTTCCTCTTTGATTTTGGTTCCAAGTTTGTTCACTTCTTTGTCCTAACAACAAATTTTACACTAATCAATCACTAATCACACTAATCCATCCTTAATCACCATTAACATAATAATAACCCTAAATTACTAGCTTTAATGGCAACTAACCCCAAACTCAAAGAAAATAGAAGAAGAAAAGTGAGAAGATGCAAAATCCAAACTCACCTTTGATGATCTTCAAAATGACCAAAGTCTTCTTTCTCTTTTTTTCTTCCTTTCTTCCTTCCTCTTCTTTGGTTTTGCTCACTTAACTTTACTTCTTTGATGATCTTGCCTTAATTCCACCTTTTTTCCATCTAATCTTAGCTTTAATTGAAGAAAACAAAGATGAATAAATGGGGGAAGGAAGGTCACGGCAAAAGGAAAGAAAAAGGGAGAGAAATGGGCTTGATTAAGATGAGGAAGAAGAAGAATAAAGGCAAAAAGTGAAAGTTGACTTTTATAGTTGGATTAGGTGGGTGGTTAGGATTAATTGTTAATCTTGTTTCTCATTAGTCAATTAATTTAAATCACTCTTAATTTATTTTAATCAAAAGAATATTCCTCTCTTTAGATAAAGAATATTCTATTTTTATGCCTTCTTAAAATATTTGTGCTAAAAACACTGCGATTTCCAATTTCGTTCAGCGAAAAAATATTTTTTCCCAATTTTACTTCTAAACTTCAAAATTCTAAATTAATAACATCCAAAATATTTTTCTCATATTTTATTATCATTTTCATTTTTTCTGTCATGTTCGAATTTAGACTCCGATCGGTTCGGCGCGTCGAATTTCGGTCAACTACGACCGTGGCCTAAATTATCGGGCATTACACATATAATCCAAAATACATTAGTTATTGTCTATGAGACTCATTACTATGATTAGATATGTCCTTAAATAACTTCTTCAAGACATGTCCACCTTGGTTAAGGATTTCTAAGTAATGCTCTCTATAAGAAGCCATAGGTATACTCTCTTTTTATCAAGAGTGGTGAATCCTTTGTTGACCACTTAACTACCTTTGAATACCTCATGATATACCTAATCACCACTCTATGAGTGACCTCTTCAAAGGTAATAAGGAATGACGTTAAAGTATAGGATTCAGTTATCTCAAGTCTAAGGATACTTGCACCATTGCTATGATGAGAGTATCATTGACATTGAATACATATCCTTGTGATTATCTCATTATAGATCATCCAATTTACTTACTACTCTTAGCAAGCATCCACATATTAACTTTAAACATCACATGTTATCAACTTATAAGATCAGCTGCTTGACCTAGTCAAGGAGTATAACATGTGCTAGTTTATCCGGATTAACAATGTCTTATCTTGTTAATCATATGACTAGAAATTATTTAGGTATAAATATAATTACACATGATAGGAATCTCATCATCATGATCTTATAATAAATTTCTTCATGCTGCGTTACATACTAAGGATTTCATTAAATGAATTAAGATTTATATCAATTCATATACAATTGAATACCATATAATGAAAATGCCTTTTATTAATAATAAATGAGTACATCAAGTGCCTAAAGTGATTGCCTTTTGGGCACTTCTCTAACAATCACCACTCTATGAGCAACCTCTGAGAGACAACAAGAAATGGGATCAAAGTATAGGATTCATTATCCAAGATAACCTTGAGTATCTCAAGTCTAAGGATACTTGCACTATTTCTTTAATGAGACTATCACTGACATTGAATAGATATCCACGTGATTGTCTATAGTAGGTCATCCAATGTAATTAGCTACTTTAGGTAGCATATACATGTTAACTCTAAACATCTAATGTATTCCACTTATGAGATCAATTGCTTGACCTAGTCAAGGAGTATAACATGTTTTAGTCTATTTGGATTAAAAATGTCCCATCCTATTAATCTTATGACTATGGATAATTTAGGTATAAATATAATTACACATGATAGGAATCTCATCATCATGATCTCATTATAATTTCCTTCATGTTGTGTTACATACCAAGGACTTTATTAAATGGTTTAAGATCTATATCAATTAATATGCAATGAATACCATATAATGAAAATTCCTTTTTATTAATAATAAATGAGTACATCATGTGCCTAAGGTGATTTCTTTAGGGCACATCTCTAATAGCTTTACCTTTTTCTTTGTTGGTAGAGGTGGTGTGACTAGTACTGGTTGTCGTGCAGCTATAGCAATCTATTGTAGCAAGGCTACCATTGACTACATCAAAGGAATATAGCTTTGATCGGCATGTTCAGAAGCCTACTGGTTCGAGATTGGTACTGCACCTAGACCTTGAAAACTAGCTGTACTGGGCTAGTTTTATGCCCTAATATCTGAAGAGCTATAGACCTCACCATATCATTTGATTCAGACGCCATCTCACTTTAGTCCTACAAGTTAATAGAGAAGTAGTCCAGGTTAGAGTCAGACGTGTTGCCCAGATATTAGGCCAAGAAGGGTGGTTGAATTGGAGTTTCAAAAATTAAACTTTAAGATGCGGAAATAAATAATTAATTTTATGAGGGATAGAGAAAATCTGACACAAAGATTTATAGAGGTTCGGGTGTTAACAAACCCTACTCCTCTCCCCAATCGCAATTGGGAGTTTCACTAATACACTAAGTGTTACAATAGAGTTTTACAAGCTCACTCCCAACTATGGTGTTTCTCACAATGGCTCACACCTAACCCAGAAATCCCTTGTGTTTTAATGGCTCACACAATAACCAATTCCTTGTGTTTTACAGGCTCACACAAACAACCTTCACTTTGTGTTTTTACAGGATCACACAAACAACCTTCACTTTGTGTTTTTACAGGCTCACACAAACAACCTTTTAATTTGTGTTTTGGAGGCTCACACAACAAACCCTTACAAGTGTTCTATTTTTAACCCAGAAATACCCAAAGCTCACTTGAGTAAAGATTACAGAGAGAACCACTTACAAATCTTAATTGCTCAATAAATGAAGAGCAAAAAGATTTTTATAGAGAATATATTTTGTTCTCAAAGTATGAAAGAACAAATAGCTTGTAATAAGAATTAAATTCGAAGTATATGTTATTCTATTGTTATTCTCTTCATTCTCTTGTTCTTAATGCATAAATGACTTCCATTTATACTCCCATGGCTGAATATAGCCGTTGGGGTGCATTAAATACGAAACTAGTCGTTGTACCAACCAAAAAATCGCGCCTGACATTTTTCTCTTTCATTGTTCACGGGCGTGACTATGCTTGTCACAGGAGTGACATTTCTTCCCAAGCCATGACTGAAGTGGTGACCTTGGTCGTGAAGCTCTCTGGAATGTTTTGACATATAGAGTCACGGGCGTGACATACTCATTCACGTGCGTGACAAGCTTTCCAGCTGTGATCCAAGTGGTGACTTTGGTCATGAAGCTCTCTGGATGAAAATTTATGAATCTTCAGGGGGTGACACCTTTATTCACGGGGGTGACTGAAATGCCCACTTCACGGTTTGTTTTTCCTTCATGGCCCTGAACTTCAAATGTTGGTTTTGGTAACGGTTAGCTCATTTCATGGGAGTGACTCATAGAGTCACGGTAGTGAACATGCTACTTCTTGAATTTTGTCTTTCAAGGATTATTCTTCCAATCTCCATTCTTGCTATTTTAATCCATGTCCTGTATAATATACTTACAAAAAAAAGTATGTTAAATACAATATTGCTATTTTATTTGTTATCATCAAAATGACGAAAATACCCTTCAAGGTTTAACAATCTCCCCCTTTTTGATGGTGACAAATAATCTAGCAATATGTGATTTTGAGAAGTCTCCCCCTCAAAATATACTTAGGATAAAAAATTATAATGTGCAAGAATAGTAAATAAAGATGTAGCATTTAACTAGATTTTAAGTATATGCAAGTTATATGAGAAGTATATCCAATATATACCATAATTCCTTTTTAAGGCATGAAGTATATGTAAGGTATACTTAAGGTTTATCATGGCATATTTATTTTTGCAACTTGCATGAAGGTATATGTAAACTATACTTAAGGTATATCTTATGTATATAAAGTTCAATTTTTCAATCATATACTTTGCATATGAAATTTTGAATCAAGATTTCTAATCCCTTTTAATCTATTTCAAAGTCAATTTAATTTTAATATTTGATTCAAAATTCATTTACCTTAATATATATTGCTAGTTCCTTCTTATGTTGCTAGTTTGATACCATTTTTCCTATAATATTGCTAGTTTTCTCCCCCTTTTGTCATCAATCAAAAAGGATATAAAGATATATCAATGAGGTAAAGAAAAGCAAATATATTAATTAAAGAAAAAGATTCAAACAAAGTTAAATGTTCAAAAAGGAAATTTAAAAATTTCCTACACACCAACAAACATAAACAAAATACATAAGCAAAAGACAAACAAATTTAGGCTACACTCTAGCCTAACTCCTAGTCGGACATCCTATCACGAAGCCTAGCCACTTCAGCCTCAAGGCTGTCCATCCGAGACTCCATGAAGTCTTTGAGGTTCTCCAACCTCTCATCCATCGAAGTCTACAGCTACTCAAAATGTGGTGCCAAGAGGTCAACCACCTGCTGCGCTAAGGTCGGTGTGGAAGCCAATGACTATCCGATGTCCTGCTCAGCTACTGGAGGTGCTTCCTCAACCCGAGCCCTCTTTTTCTGCTGGACTCCCTGGAAGCCTGCTTTAAAGTCCTCTATGTCATTATCTTCCCAGATGATCTCCCCAGCAGTGTAAGTTAAGCGGTAGAAGATATCGTTCTGGAAAACGATTCTGATAGCAGCTCTCATCTTTATGAAGGACTCGACATCCAAGCGATCTCGAGGATGTCCAGGGATGAGGTTGAAGTGATGCGCATCCAGCTTCAGATAATTAAGCTTCACGACTAAGTGGGTGACATATGCCCCAATCAAGATATCTCCAGTAGGCTTAGTGGCAATGGAGAGAAGATGGTTAGCAAACCATCTAGAAAGTGCCACTGTGAGTCCTCTGCGAGCCATCTCAAGGAGGAAGAGTTATGACTTCCTGATAGTCCCGTTGCTTTTTCCCCTAGCAAATATGCTATAGGTTAGGAACCTATGTAAATACCTGTGCACTGGGGCCACGAGATGAGTGCTCTTTGTCTTCTTAACGTCCCAGCTACAATTATAGCCAAAATGTGTCCATGCTAGAGGGGCAGATAATTCTACCTCAGTATCATTCAGGATGCCATCAGATGGTAGGCTGAACAATTCCCCAAATTTGATGGCACTGAGGGTGTTGGGATTGTTGCAGAGTTGGAATGAAAGTTATAACCGGTTGTTCTTTTATATACTCGATACATTCATGGGCGTGAAGTAGGTGTTCACTGGCGTGAATGGTCGTGTTCACGATTTACTGAATGAGTGTTCCACCCATGAATGAAGGCGTGAATAATGTCACGGGCATGATCCTTGAATCTCACAGGCATGAATAATCATCCGTCACGGGGGTGAATAAATTGTCACGGGAGTGAAATGTTGAATTTCACCATTTATGCCCGTGAAGCAAGTCGTGACTCAAGGCATGAAAGCTTTTGTGAGTTTTGGGGTGTAATGGTTCACGGGAGTGAAAATTCATCATGGGCGTGAATGGCTCTTTTCACGGGCGTGAATGAAGCCGTGAAGATAAGCTTCACCACTTGAAGCCGTGAACCATGTTGTGAACCAAGTCGTGAACGACACTGCCTCTTTGGGCCATTTAAGTCACGGGCGTGACTCCCCTAAAATTTTCATCAAATAAAATTAAGTCCTAAAACAAGACTAAATCATTTCAACAAAGATTCTATTCCTTAAAATATGAATTTTCATCAAAAATTCTATCTTATAACTTGTGATATGATTTAAGATCAACAATTAAAATTTCATATTTTTGCAATCACAAGGTTAATCCATCAATCATACCAAGTTCTCTTCTAATGAAATTAAATCTTTCCTCATTTAGAGACTTAGTGAAAATATCAGCTAATTGATTTTCTGTGCTTATAAATTCTAATGCAACATCTCCATATTGAACATGATCTCTAATAAAGTGGTGTCTAATGTCAATATGCTTACTTCTTGAGTGTTGAATAGGATTCTTTGAAAGATTTATAGCACTTGTGTTGTCACATTTGATAGATATATGGTTCATCTCATGACCATAGTCCTCAAGTTGTTATTTCATCCAAAGAATTTGTGTACAACAACATCCAGCTGCTACATATTCTGCTTCAGCAGTTGAGAGAGCAACTGAAACTTGTTTCTTGCTAAACCAATAAACTAAATATTCTCCAATGAAGTGACAAGTACCTGAAGTACTTTTCCTATCTAAAAGACTACCAGCATAGTCTGCATCTGAATATCCTATAATATAAAAAGATGAAATTCTAGGATACCATAAACCTAGATGCAAAGATCCATGTAAATATTTTAAAATTCTTTTTACTGCATTTAAATGAGATTCTTTAGGACATGATTGAAATCGTGCACACAAGCAAACACTTTACATAATATCGGGTCTAGAAGCAGTAAGATATAAATATGATCCGATCATACCTCTATACAGCTTTTTATTAATGCTCTTACCCTTTTCATCTTTGTCCAATTTTGTTGATGTGCTCATAGGAGTCTTGGCATTTTTGCATCCTTCCATACCAAATTTCTTAATTAAATCTTTGGCATATTTGGATTGGTTGATGAATATGCCCTCATTGCTTTGCTTTATTTGTAAACCAAGGAAATACTTAAGTTCTCCCATCATGCTCATTTCAAATTCTCTAGTCATACACTTAGCAAATTCTTGACAAAGCAATTCATTAGTAGAACCAAATATTATATCATCAACATAAATTTAAACAATTAGTATATCATGCTTATGTTTTTTGATGAATAGTGTAGTGTCAACATTTCCCTTTGTAAAACTATTTTCTAATAAAAAAAAAAACTTAGCCTTTCATACCAAGCTCTTGGGACCTGTTTTAAACCATACAAAGCTTTGGAAAGTTTAAAAACATGATTTGGCAAATCATAGCTTTCAAAACCTGGTGGTTGTTCTACATACACTTCTTCATCTATATAACCATTTAGAAATGCACTTTTCACATCCATCTGGAAAAGTTTGAAATTCATGTGACATGCATATGCTAAAAGTATTCTTATGGCTTCTAATCTAGCTATAGGTGCATATGTTTCATCATAATCTATACCTTCTTCCTGATTATATCCTTTTGCAACTAGTCTAGCCTTATTTTTGGTTATTAACCCTTGTTCATCTAATTTGTTTCTAAATACCCATTTGCTACCTATGATTTGATGATCCTTGGGTCTAGGTACTAGGTTCCATACCTTATTTCTCTCAAATTGGTTGAGTTCCTCTTGCATGGCAATTACCCAACTTTCATCATTAAGAGCCTCATCAATATTTTTAGGCTCAATTTGTGAAATAAAAGCAATGTCAGTGACTAAATGTTTGAAATGAGATCTAGTACTTACTCCCCTTGATAGATCACCAATTATTTGCTCTTTTGGATGATCTTTCGTTATTCTCCATTTTTTGGAAGTTCTTGATCATTTTGTTCTTGATTTTGAGGTAGAGTGTCATTTTGTAGTAAATTTTCTTGATCGTTTTCTTCTTTCCCATTTCCAATATCAAGTCTTTCCATATTACCTACAACATCATCAAGAACACTACCTTTCACAAGATCAAGTCTACTAGATTCATTAAAAACAACATGCATGGATTCTTCAACCGTTAATGATCTTTTATTAAATACTCTATATGCTTTGCTGGTTGTATAGTATCCTAAAAAGATACCTTCATCAGACTTAGAGACAAAGTTTCCAAGATTATCCTTGGTGTTCAATATAAAACACTTGCATCCAAATACTCTAAAGTATGATATCAAAGGCTTTCTTCCATTCCATAGCTCAAATGAGGTTTTGTTTAAAAGAGGTCTTTTGAAAACTCGATTTGAAATATAACATGCAGTGTTTATGGCTTCTGCCCAAAAATAAGTTGGTAATTCATATTCATTAAGCATTGTTCTAGCCATTTCAATTAAAGTTCGAATTTTCCTTTCAACTACCCCATTTTGTTGAGGTGTCCTAGGAGATGAGAAAATATGTGAAATGTCATGTTCAAGACAAAAGCTTTCAAAGTTTTCATTTTTAAATTCTTTCCCATGACCACTTCTTATTTTTGAAATGCAGTACCCTTTTTCATTTTGAACTCTTTTAACAAAGTTTTTGAAATTTTCAAAAGCATCACTCTTTTGAGCTAAGAAAATTACCCAAGTAAATCTAGAATAATCATCTACGATGACAAATGCATAATGTTTTCCTCCTAAGCTAGCAATTCTAGTAGGTCCAAACAAGTCTAAATGTAGGAGTTGAAGAGGTTTTGAAGTACTTACTATGTTTTTGGCTTTGAAAGATGACTTGTGTTGCTTTCCTCTCTGGCAAGGATCACATGTCTTGCCTTTTTCATATTTCACTCTTGGTAGTCCTTTTACTAGTTCTCCTGTGCTGAAACTTTGTATTAAGTCCATGTTAGCATGACCAAGTCTTCTATGCCACAACCAAGATTCATCACTTGTAGTCACAAGACACTTAGAGGAATAGTTAGATAGTTCATGTAAGTTTATTATGTATGTATTGATATCTCTATTTCCTTTAAATATTTATTGACCATCGATAAAGATCACAAGACATTCATTTGAAGTAAAGATTACTTTGTTTCCTCTATCACATAACTGACTTACACTTAACAAGTTATGTTTCAAGCCATCAACAAGTAAGACATCCTTAATAAAAGTAGTACCATTAATACCAATAGAACCAATGCCAATTACCTTACCCTTTGCATTGTGTCCAAAGGTAACCTTACCTCCATCAATACTTTTGATTTCATTGAAAAGTTTTTTGTCTCCTGTCATATGCCTTGAGCATCCACTGTCTACTAGCCAAGCATTTTTGTTTACTGTGGACTTGAGGCATACCTATAAAATCACAATTCAAGTATGATTTTTAGGTACCCAAATGAGTTTGGGTCCTTGGGGGTTAGCACATGAAGGTTTCCAATGAGCCTTCCTTATCCAGCAATGTTTATTTATGTGACCAATTTTCATACAATAATTACATTGTTTCGGTCTAAACTTGCTTTTTAGTCTTACTATGTATTTGAATGCCATAATTCTATTAGAATGATTTTGAGAACAATGGCATGCACAATCATGATTAATTTACATTTTTCTAGATACATGCTTCTTATACATAAAGGCATGATTATTCGTTTTCTATATAGAAGGTTTAACATGCTTATTTCTTGGTGTTGTTCTAACAGGTGTGGAGATATGAGATTCTTTAGACTTTACAAATATAGTTTTGTGAGAAGATGATAATGTGTCCTTAAATCCTAGACCATGTCTAATTAAGGGTGATCTTTGAGACACAATGAGAGTATCTAAGCTCTCTTTACCTTTGTGAAATTTAGAAATGAAATTTCTAAGTTCCTCAACTTCATTTTTCAAAGTATTATTTTCTTTTAACAATGAAGCTGTTGAGGGTCTTGATGAGTATTCATCTAATGACTTTTGGAGAGATTCATTAGATGATTTAAGCTTTATATTTTCCTTTTCTAAACCATCTATCTTATTTTTTAAATTAGAGATGTTATTTCTATAAGTACTAAATTTACTTCTATATTTCTCTAATTCTATATTTAATTCTTTTATTAAGCTTTGCTCATCATCATTATCATCACTATTACTATCATTATCACTACAATCATTATTGAAAGAGTATGAGTGTAGTGATCTTACTTTATCCGAGACATGATCCTCAATAGCCATGAAGCATAGGTTGACCTCTTCACTTTCATTATCATCTTTTTCACTTGAAGAGCTTTCGTCATCCCATATGGCTTTGTGACCTTTCTCCCCATTGTCTCTTTGGTATTTGCTCTTATGATTCTTGAACCTTGGACATTCTTGTTTGATATGTCCTTTCTTTCTACATTCATAGCATTTTACCTCTTCCTTACTTCTTTGTGTATCATTAGGAGTTTGTTTGAGGTTTCTTTGACTGAATTTTCTAGAGTTGCTCATTTTCTTCTCAATGATTCTTTTTAATCTCCTTGAAAGCATAACAATGTCCTCATTTTCATCATCACTTATTTCTTCATCATCTTCACTATCTTCTTGAGATTTTGAAGTAGAGGCTTTGAGTGCTAAGGGCTTTCTTTTCTCTAGCTCTGCTTCAAGCTTTCTATCTCTCTTCACTGCCATCTCATGTGTGAGAAGTTTGCCAATCAGCACATCAGTATTCATGATCCTCATATCTTCATTTGCTTCTTCTATGCTAGCAACTCTTGAACTATAGTTTTTAAGAGGAAGACTTCTCAGGATTTTATTGTTTACATCTTCCAAACTCAGATGCTTCCCAAGTTTCCTCATTCCATTTATAATGGCTAGAAGACGGTTGGTCATGTCAGTGATTGACTCATTGGATTTCATCTTGAAGAGCTCATATTCTGAGGTTAGAAGTTGAATCTTCTTGGATTTGACTTACTTAGTTCCCTCATGATAGTTCTCCAATGTCTTCCACATGCTGTATGTTATTGAGCAGTGTTGTATTCTCCCACGTTCTTCAATAGATAATGAGCTTGATAGGATTATCATTTCCTTCTTGTTTTTGAAATTTGCTCTTCCTTTGGGCTCTGTCCAATCATCTCTTGATAGGATTTCTTCTTCACCATCAGCTCCTCTTCTGGTTGGTGGTGTCCATTATTTTTGTACACTATCCCATACTTCAATTCCTTCACTATCCAAGTATGTCTCCATCCTAAACTTCCAATGGGCATAATTTGCTCCATCAAAGTAAGGTTTGAGACTTTGGAATCCTTCATTGGCCATATCTTACTCTTTACTAGCACTTTTTAGGCTTCGATGCTAGACAAAGCTCTGATACCAATTGTTGCTCAGATATTAGGCCAAGAAGAGGGGTTGAATTAGAGTTTCAAAAAATTAAGCTTTAAGATGCGGAAATAAATAATTAATTTTAGGAGGGATAGAGAAAATCTGACACAAAGATTTATAGAGGTTCGGGTGTTAACAAATCCTACTCCTCTCCCCAATCGCAATTGGGAGTTTCACTAACACACTTAGTGTTACAATGGAGTTTTACAAGCTCACTCCCAACTATGGTGTAACACCCCCTTACCCAGCAGCTCGTGCCCGGATGAGGGAGTGTTACCTCTGACTTCATCGTTTAAAATATCTTTATTAAATTTTGAATGTATTCATTTTTTTTTGTTTACCATTTATTTACTTTGCAACAAAAAAGAAAAGTCATAACATCAAATATAAAAATACATTTTCTTTAATAACATCTTTTTTACAAAGTGTACCGTTTATTTTACAAGTACTATAAAATAAAATTTAAAATATAAATACAACAGATGTGTGACCCACGGTGGTTGATATACGCTGCTTTACTAGGTCAGGTCACCGTTAGCTTTATCTACTACTATCTACTTATTCTTTGATATACCTGCGCGAGAGAAACTCCCACGCTAAGCTCTTGGCTTAGTGGTGCATATAAATAAGGCAATAAACTATTTTTTTTATGTCACATGCATTGTCATATAAAAATTTATGATCAAATCATGCAAGCATACATTTCATAATATTCTAGTATGCATAACATCAATTTATTGTATCTCATTTTGTTTAACATAATCAAATCATCATTCTCATGAAAATCATGGTATTCTAGCATGTATAGATATCAAATTATATTATATTATCTCATACTTATTTATTTTATTACCACCTTATTGTATAACACTAAACCTTCTTTTTAACCATGCCACAATTCATAATTCCATTTTTATTATCCATGTCACAAATCATAATTCTCGTTTTACTTTCAATAATTCTTTTATGTCCCATAACTTCTTTATTTATGTTTTCATTTATGCCCATGGCACCTATGAACCACTGAATAGGATAACGGAGTTGCCATCCAGGTAGTTAGGAGTGCCACTTGGGCAATATGATGTGCGCATATAAGTGCCAAACTCGACGTAGATAACCGTGCCAAACTCGGCGTAGATAACCGTGCCAAACTTGGCGTAGATAATAATGTCATACCCAGCATAAATAACAGTGTCAAACCCGACGTAGATAACATTACCAAACCCGGCGTAGATAACATTGCCAAACCCGGCGTAGATAATCATACCATGAATGGATTTAATCATTTTCATCGTACTCCCCCCCTATTTGGCATGCCAAACTATCCTAAGTTGGTTCTAGTTAGGTGTTCTACGGCTTATACAATTTCATTAAAATTCATAACAATTAATTTCATATTTTTCATGCATGTAATATCTCATATTAATCATATATTCACTCAATTAAAATAATATTTACATAATATAACAAAGTTCTCATCATTTTACTCATTTCATTCCTCAATTCACATGTTGCCCTGTCAGTGACAGATTATGTCCTCTGTCTTGGACCTTAATTTTGGTCCTGTTCCGTTCTGAATTAAGTTACATAATCTTAATACATATTTTAGATATGGATCTTAGCTTTAATATTCAACTTGAAAAACTTAATTATGAATTCATTATCAAAAGATATGATAATATTAACACTAACTGGTCACTGATAATTCTGCCCAGAATTTTCTGGACAGATTCTAAGTCTAACTTTTATGAATTTTTCTGGATAATTACAGACATATTCAGATATTATGGTCTAAATATAAATTGTAGCCCTATGTCTTATCGTTCATACAGAACAAAGAAAACACAAATCCAAGCTCCAGAACTCAAGTTATACCAGTTTAAGTACTTACTGCTCATTATTAACAATTCTGCCCAGAATTTCTGGACAGATTCTATGTTCGAACTTTATGAAATTGTATGGACAATTAAAGATATATTCAGGTCTTATGATCTAAATGAAAGTTATAGATCTATGTATTATATTTCAAACCCAACAAAGAACATGGAAAACTGAGTTCCATAAATTAAGTTATAATAGTTTAAGTGCACACTTCTCATCAATTTCCAGCAAATAACATACCGAACAATCACATTCAATTTTTACCAAATTGAATCCTAAGTCTAGCAAACATGCATCCCCAAGATTTTTCATCACAAATAATATTAATTCAGAATCATCAACATGCCCAATAATTAAATTATGCAATTTAAACAAAATTAAAATAGGCTATTGCCTTAGATTATGCACAAACCTCTCTTTTTCTCTTTTCTTTCTCTTTACTTTTCTTTCTTCTTTCCTTTGCTCCTTTGAGCTAGATCCTTGTCACTTTGAGTTCCTAAAGTTCATAAACATATTATTAACACTTCATAAACTCTAATCTCTCTTTCTCCTTACTCTCTTAAGCTACCTTGAGCATGAAAATGGAAGTTTCCATGCATTTTCCCTCTTTTTCTCACTTTCTTTTACTAGAACCAAGGTTTAACTATGGAGGAAGAAAGGAAAACGTGGCTGGTTTGAGAGAACAGAATTTTCCTCAATGAAAAATGGATAAGGAAGAGAAAGAAGCAATCAAGAACAAAATGACAAAAGTCATTAAAATGGGGGACACATAAGCCACATTCTAGAAACCTTAATTAATGTCATATGCATGTATCTTCATTAGCTTATTAAACTTTGCCATTTGGTGTATTGGGCTTCAAGAAACGTGGAAGACACTTAATGATGGAAAAGTTCTAGATCAAAGGTGATAATTAAGAAAGGATAAGCACTTAAGAACAAATTGACAAAATTACATAATTAATGGAGACACCTAAGCCAAATTCTAGAAACTTTAATTAATGTTAAATACATGTATGTCAATTATCTTCTTAAAATGTGACACTTGGTACGGCTGGCCTCCATATGCATTTTATGTCCCAATTCATGCATTTAATTTATGATTATCCCCTTTAAATCCTCCAATTTTCGATAAATTGCAAATTGACCCCTAAACTTTTCAAAATTCGCAATTTAGTCCTTTACCGAAATTTAACATCTTTAAATATTTTGAACACTTTATTAGATATTTTCCATACTTAATTACCATTATTTTCATTATTTTTCGATAAAAGTCCAAATTTAGATTTCGGTCAAACCGACGAGTCGATTTAACAACTCGCGTGACTTTAGTCTAAATTAGCGGATATGAAATTCTCTCCCCCTTAAAATAAATTTCATCCTCGAAATTTTTACCTGTTCATTCTTTGTTGAACATCTGAGGATATTGCTTCTTCATGGCTTATTCGCTCTCCCATATGGCTTCTTCAGTAGCATGATTTCGCCATAGCACTTTAACTAATGGAACTTTCTTGTTTCGTAAAACTTTTTTCTTCCCGTGCTAATATAGCCACTGGTTCCTCTTCATACGTCAAGTCGGTCTGCACTTCTATCTCCTCAGTTGGAATAACATGAGTTGGATCAGACCTATATCTCTTAAGCATCGACACATGGAAAACATTATGGATTTTATCTAACTCTGGTGGAAGGGCTAACCGATATGCCACTGGTCCGATTCTTTCCAAAATCTCATAAGGACCAATGAACCTCGGACTTAACTTTCCCTTTTAACCAAATCTCAACACTTTCTTCCAAGGTGAAACCTTGAGAAATACTTTATCTCCCACAGCATACTCTATATCTTGCCTCTTAAGGTCAGCATATGATTTCTATCGATCTTGAGATGCTTTCAATCTTTCTTGGATAATTTTAACCTTTTATTCTGTTTGTTGCACTAACTCTGGCCCTATCAACTTCTTTTCACTCAATTCAGTCCAACAGATTGGTGTCCTGCATTTTCTTCCATACAATGCCTCATACGGAGCCATGCCTATGCTCGTATGATGGCTGTTGTTGTAGGCAAACTCCATAAGAGGTAGATATATATCCCAACTTCCCTCAAATTCAAGCACACAACTTCTCATCATATCCTCTAGCAACTGAATAACTCTCTCCGATTGTCCATCCGTTTGCGGGCGAAAGGCCGTGCTGAAATTGAGTCGAGTCCCCAAAGCTTGCTGTAGACTTTTCCAAAATTGTGAAGTAAATCTGGGATCTCTATCAGATATGATGGACATTGGCACTCCATGCAATCTCACTATCTCACTTACATAAATTCCAACTAGCTTGTTCAATGAGTAGTCCATTCTGACAGGTAAGAAGTGTGCTGACTTCGTCAATCGGTCCACTATCACCCACACTGCATCATGCTTCCTCTGAGTCACCGGTAAACCGGACACAAAATCCATCGTGATTCTTTCCCATTTCCACTCTGGAATCGGTATTGGTTGCAGTAATCCTGTGGGCAACTGGTGTTCTGCTTTCACTTGTTGACAAGTTAGACATTTAGCAAAATATTTAGTGATATCCTTCTTCATCCCTGGCCACCAATATTGAGTTTTCAAATCTTGATACATCTTGTTCCCGCCTGGATGCATGGTATATACCGTTTCATGTGCTTCTTTTAAAATATCGGACTTCAGCTCTTTTACACCAGGCACGCAAATCCTATTCTTGAAGTACACTGTGCCATCCTCTGTCAATGAAAAATCAGGCTTTTCTCCCTTTTTCACTGCCTCGACTATCTCTACTAACTTTTCATCTTGCTTTTGAGCATCTTTGATCCTCTGCATCAAAGTAGATTGTATTCGCATCTCAGCTAAAATCTTCCTACTTAGTGCATCTGCAACCACATTAGCTTTTCCTGGCTGGTAGTCGATCACACAGTCATAATCTTTAATCAATTCTAACCATCTTCGTTGTCTCAGATTCAACTCTTTTTGTGAGGGAAGGTACTTAAGAATTTTATGATCTGTATAGATATAACATCTTTCCCCATACAGATAATGTCTCCAGATCTTGAGAGCAAAAACTATCGTAGCTAACTCCAAATCATGTGTCGGATAGTTAAGCTCGTGAGGCTTAAGTTGTCTTGAGGCATAAGCAATCACCTTTCCTTCTTGCATAAGAACACAGCCTAAACCATTATGACTAGCATCACTGTACACAACAAAGTCTTTTCCTGGAATAGGCTGAGTCAAAACTGGTGCTTCAATCAACATTGCCTTCAGCCGATCAAAACTTGTTTGACACTTGTCTTTCCACTCGAATCAGACCTCTTTTTGTAGCAGTCGTGTCAAAGGAGTCGCTAATGATGAAAAGCCCTTCACAAACCTCCTATAATATTTGGCTAATCCGAGGAAACTTCTCACTTCTGTCACATTTCGTGGTGGTTTCCAATTAAGAATACCCTCAATTTTACTAGGATCAACCCGAATACCTTCTGCTGAAATTACATGACCTAGAAAACTAACTGCTTCAAGCCAAAACTCGCACTTAGATAGCTTTGCATACAATTGCTTCTCCTTCAATGTTTGTAGCACTATTCTGAGATGTTGATCATGTTCTATTCAGTCTCTAGAGTAGACAAGAATGTCATCAATAAACACTACTACAAATTGATCAAGGTATGGCCTGAACACTCAGTTCATCAGGTCCATAAAAGTTGCTGGTACATTCGTCAATCCAAAGGGCATAACCAGGAACTCATAATGACCATAACGAGTCCTAAATGTCATCTTAGGTACATCTGACTCTTTTATCATCAGTTGATGATACCTTAATCGTAGATCTATCTTTGAAAATATGGCTGCACCCTTCAATTGGTCAAATAAGTCGTCAATCCTAGGCAGCGGGTATTTATTCTTAATAGTCACCTTATTAATCTGCCTGTAATCAATGCAAAGACGAAGAGTGCCATCTTTCTTCTTGACAAATAATACTGGAGCACCCCATGGTGACACACTAGGTCGTATAAAACCCTTATCTAACAACTCCTGCAACTGTACCTTCAGCTCTTTTAACTCTGCTGGTGCCATCCTATATGGTGTAATGGAAATAGGGATGGTGCCAGATACCAAATCGATAGCAAATTCAATTTCTCTATCCGGCGGTAACCCTGGCAACTCCTCTGGAAATACGTCGGGGAACTCACTAACAGCAGGAATATCCACCAACTTCGGACTTACTTTTTCCATATCAACCACATACGCTAAGTATGCTTCACATCCCTTATTGATGAGTTTCTGGGCTTTCAACACTGATATCATATTGTCTGGGTATCTTCTATCCTCACCCATCACCACTATCTCATCTTGTTCTGGAATTCTGATGATCATCTGTCTTTTTCCACAATCCACTACCATTCCATAACGAGCCAACCAATCCATTCCCAAGATCACATCGAACTCATGGAATGGTAATTCTATCAAGTCTACTAGGAATTGCCTTCCTTGAATTTCAACTGGGCAACCCCTAAAGACTTTGCTAACCCTCACACTGTGCCCTAATGGGTTAGTCACAATAATCTCAAATTCTAGAGTCTGTGGTTCTAAACCCTCTTGACCTGGTGATGGTGTGCATATGTATGAATGCATCGACCCCGGATCTATCAATGCATGTATGTCAGAGCCAAAGAGAAGGAATTTACCAATTAAGACATCTGGTGCATCCTGCTCCTCTCGGCCTGGCATGGCATATGCCCTGGCTGGGGCAGCTCTACTACCTTCTGGCCTCTCAACTGTCTCTGATCTAAACTGACTGGACCCTGATTGGCCTTCTCTGCCTTGCCCTCGGCCTCGGCCTCTGCCTTCCCCAGAAGCCTGTGTCTGTATCAGCTCAGTGCTCTCCGAACCTCTGCCATACTGTAACAAGGGACAATCTCTCCTCATATGGTCTTTAGAGCCACATCTAAAACACGTTCCTGTCATTCCACCAACACTCTCCGGGATGAGAACGACCACAATGTTGGCATTCTGGTAGGGGTAGAGATCTATATGGTGTATGTGTCGGTGCACTAGCTGCCGAAGAAACAGATCTCGTTGGTTGTTCCCTCCTAAAAGAAGAAGGCCTGTTAGAACCCCCAGCCTGAAATCGGCCACTGAAAGATCTAGCTCTTTTGCCACTTGACTGTACTCTACTCGGTTGTGATATGGGCCTCTTGAACCCTCTATCTTGTATTGACTGTTGTGTGGCTAGAACTCTCTCAACTGTTCTGGCAGATGCTAGCAAACTAGGAAAACTCATCAGACGTAGAGCTGAGACTTGTAGCTTAATTGGGCTCTCAATCCATCTTCAAATCGTCGGCACTTATCTGCCTCAGTGGATACAATGCCTCCAGCATACTTGCAAAGATGTGTGAATTCTCTTTCATATTCTGTTACCGGTAAGTTTCCTTGTTTTAGCATCAAAAACTCTCTTTTCTTGTCGTCTGTGTAGATAGGAGGAATATACTGCTCTTTAAACTTCTCTAGAAAGAACTCCCACATCATAAGGTTAGGAGCCTCTATGTTCTGTGATTCAAATCGCCACCAGTCATATGCATGCTCCTGTAGTAAAGATACTGCATACTCATATTTATGCTCATCTGTGCAATGCAGCTTATCAAAAACTCTCTCTGCTCGTTCTAGCCAAAACACTGCCACTGAGGGGTTATCTTCCCGTTTACCATAGAAATCGGGTGCCCCTAACTTCCTCAGTCTCCCAAATTGTAATTCTTATGAGGCTGGTTGTGATGGTCTTTGTAGCAAATCTATCATGTTCTTCATAAGCTCTGTTTGTCCTGTGCCAGCAATAGACTGCCCTATTGATTGGCTAGCACTAGATCTAGATACATTAGCTTGGCGACGACTGGGTCGCGAGGAAGCCTGTGTTTCAGTAGGCTCATTACTTTCGCCTCCTTCGGCCACAATATGTCGTGACCCAGAAGCCATACTATACCTATATCATAAACTAACGGCCCCAATCAGTAAGCAGCAACTTTAGTACTTAATTGTGGGTACACACATATCATAATTATTTTTGAAAACCATTTTCAAATCTCAAAACCGCCCAAACCAGGCTTTAATATCAAAATCCAGAAACACCAACCTGGCGCTCTAATACCAAAACTGTAACACCCCCTCGCCCAGCAGCTCGTGCCCAGATGAGGGAGTGCTACCTCTGACTTCATCGTTTAAAATATCTTTATTAAATTTTGAATGTATTCATTTTTTTTTACCATTTATTTACTTTGCAGAATAAAAGAAAAGTCATAACATCAAAGATAAAAATACATTTTCTTTAATAACATCTTTTTTACAAAGTGTACCGTTTATTTTACAAGTACTATAAAATAAAATTTAAAACATAAATACAATAGATGTGTGACCCACGGTGGTTGATATACGCTGCTTTACTAGGTCAGCTCACCGTTAGCTTTATCTACTATTGTCTACTTATTCTTTGATATACCTACGAGAGAGAAACTCCCACGCTAAGCTCTTGGCTTAGTGGTGCATATAAATAAGGCAATAAACTATTTTTTTATGTCACATGCATTGTCATATAAAAATTTATGATCAAATCATGCAAACATACATTTCATAATATTCTAGTATGCATAACATCAATTTATTGTATCTCATTTTGTTTAACATAATCAAATCATCATTCTCATGCAAATCATGGTATTCTAGCATGTATAGATATCAAATTATATTATATTATCTCGTACTTATTTATTTTATTACCACCTTATTGTATAACACTAAACCTTCTTTTTATCCATGCTACAATTCATAATTCCCGTTTTACTTTCAATAATTCTTTTATGTACCCTAACTTCTTTATTTATGTTTTCATTTATGCCCATGACACCTATGAACCACTGAATAGGATAACGGAGTTGCCATCCAGGCAGTTAGGAGTGTCACTCGGGCAATATGATGTGCGCATATAAGTGTCAAACCCAACGTAGATAACCGTGCCAAACTCGGTGTAGATAACCGTGTCAAACTCGGCGTAGATAATAATGTCATACCCAGCACAAATAACAGTGTCAAACCCGGCATAGATAACATTGTCAAACCCGACGTAGATAACATTGCCAAACCCGGTGTAGATAATCATACGATTAATGGATTTAATCATTTTCATCATACTCCCCCCCTATTTGGCATGCCAAACTATCCTAAGTTGGTTCTAGTTAGGTGTTCTACGGCTTATACAATTTCATTAAAATTCATAACAATTAATTTCATATTTTTCATGCATGTAATATCTCATGTTAATCACATATTCACTCAATTAAAATAATATTTACATAATATAACAAAGTTCTCATCATTTTACTCATTTCATTCCTCAATTCACATGCTGCCCTGTCACTGGCAGATTCTGTCCTCTGTCTTGGACCTTAATTTGGTCCTGTTACGTTCTGAATTTAGTTACATAATCTCAATACATATTTTAGATATGGATCTTAGATTTAATATTCAACTTGAAAAACTTAATTCTGAATTCTGTACCAAAGATATGATAATATTAACACTAACTGGTCACTGATAATTCTGTCCAGAATTTTCTGGACAGATTCTAAGTCTAAATTTTATGAATTTTTATGGATAATTACAGACATATTCAGATATTATGGTCTAAATATAAATTGTATCCCTATGTCTTATCTTTCACACAGAACAAATAACACACAAATCCAAGCTCCAGAACTCAAGTTATACCAGTTTAAGTACTTACTGCTCATTATTAACAATTCTGCCCAGAATTTCTGGACAGATTCTATGTTCGAACTTTATGAAGTTGTATGGACAATTAAAGACATATTCAGGTTTTATGATCTAAATAAAAGTTATAGCTCTATGTCTTATCTTTCAAACCCAACAAAGAACATGGAAAACTGAGTTCCATAAATTAAGTTATAATAGTTTAAGTGCACACTGCTCATCAATTTCCAGCAAAGAACATACCAACCAATCACATTCAATTTTTACCAAATTGAATCCTAAGTCTAGCAAACATGCATCCCCAAGATTTTTCATCACAAATAATATTAATTCAGAATCATCAACATGCCCAATAATTAAATTATGCAATTTAAACAAAATTAAAATAGGCTATTGCCTTAGATTATGCACAAACCTCTCTTTTTCTCTTTTCTTTCTCTTTACTTTTCTTTCTCCTTTCCTTTGCTCCTTTGAGCTAGATCCTTGTCACTTTGTGTTCCTAAAGTTCATAAACAGATTATTAACACTTCATAAACTCTAATCTCTCTTTCTCCTCACTCTCTTAAGCTACCTTGAGCATGAAAATGGAAGTTTCCATGCTTTTTCCCTCTTTTTCTCACTTTCTTTTACTAGAATCAAGGTTTGACTATGGAGGAAGAAAGGAAAACGTGGCTGGTTTGAGAGAACAGAATTTTCCTCAATGAAAAATGGATAAGGAAGAGAAAGAAGCAATCAAGAACAAAATGACAAAAGTCATTAAAATGGGGGACACATAAGCCACATTCTAGAAACCTTAATTAATGTCATATGCAGGTTGTCATTTGGTGTATTGGGCTTCAAGAAACGTGGAAGAAACTTAATGATGGAAAAATTCTAGATCAAAGGTGATAATTAAGAAAGGATAAGCACTTAAGAACAAAGTGACAAAATTACATAATTAATGGAGACACCTAAGCCAAATTCTAGAAACTTTAATTAATGTTAAATTCATGTATATCAATTATCTTCTTAAAATGTGACACTTGGTGTGGCTGGCCTCCATATGCATTTTATGTCCCAATTCATGCATTTAATTTATGATTATCCCCTTTAAATCCTCCAATTTTTGATAAATTGCAAATTGACCCCTAAACTTTTCAAAATTCGCAATTTAGTCCTTTACCGAAATTTAACATCTTTAAATATTTTGAACACTTTATTAGATATTTTCCATACTTAATTACCATTATTTTCATTATTTTTCGATAAAAGTCCAAATTTAGATTTCGGTCAAACTGATGAGTCGATTTAACAACTCACGTGACTTTAGTCTAAATTAGCGGATATGACATATGGTGTTTCTCCCAATGGCTCACACCTAACCCAGAAATCCCTTGTGTTTTAATGGCTCACACAATAACCAATTCCTTTTGTTTTACAGGCTCACACAAACAACCTTCACTTTGTGTTTTTACATGATCACACAAACAACCTTCACTTTGTGTTTTTACAGGCTCACACAAACAACCTTTTAATTTGTGTTTTGGAGGCTCACACAACAAACCCTTACAAGTGTTCTATTTTTAACCTAGAAATACCCAAAGCTCACTTGAGTAAAGATTATAGAGAGAACCACTTACAAATCTTAATTGCTCAATAAATGAAGAGCAAAAAGATTTTTCCAGAGAATAGATTTTGTTCTCAAAGTATGAAAGAACAAATAGCTTGTAATAAGAATTAAATTCGAAGTATATGCTATTCTATTGTTATTCTCTTCATTCTCTTGTTCTTAATGCATAAATGACTTCCATTTATACTCTCATGGCTGAATATAGCCGTTGGGGTGCATTAAATACGAAACTAGCCATTGTACCAACCAAAAAATCGCGTCTGACATTTTTCTCTTTCATTGTTCACGGGCGTGACTATGCTTGTCACGGGAGTGACATTTCTTCCCAAGTCGTGACTGAAGTGGTGACCTTGGTCGTGAAGCTCTCTGGAATGTTTTGACATATAGAGTCACGGGCGTGACATACTCATTCACGGGCGTGACAAGCTTTCCAGCCGTGATCCAAGTGGTGACTTTGGTCGTGAAGCTCTCTAGATGAAAATGCATGAATCTTCACGGGGGTGACACCTTTATTCACGGGGGTGTCTGAAATGCCCACTTCACGGTTTGTTTTTCCTTCATGGCCCTGAACTTCAAATGTTGGTTTTGGTAATGGTTAGCTCCTTTCAAGGGAGTGACTCATAGAGTCACGACAGTGAACATGCTACTTCTTGAATTTTGTCTTTCAAGGATTATTCTTCCAATCTCCATTCTTGCTATTTTAATTCATGTCCTGTATAATATACTTACAAAAACAAGTATGTTAAATACAACATTGCTATTTTATTTGTTATCATCAAAATGACGGAAATAGCCCTCAAGGTTTAACAAGACGAAACATATATATGCATGCATGGTAGCTCCATTGTCCACATAGGTATAGAATTGCCTATACCTAAGCTCTAATACCACTAAATGTCACATTCGCCTCTAAAATAGGATGTAATTGTTAGAGAGGTGCCCTAAAGGTAATCACCTTAGGAACTTGATGTACTCAACTTGATGTACTCATTTATTATTAGTAAAAGACATTTTCATTATATTAGTGTTCATTTTATATATGAATCTGATATAGATCTTGGACCATTTAATAAAGTCCTTGGTATGTAACACAACATGAAAAAAATCATGATGAGATCATGATATTGAGATTCTTATTATATGTAATTGTATTTATACCTAAATTATCCATAGTCATAGAATTAATAAGACATGACATCATTAATCCGAATAGACTAACACATGTTGTTGCCCAAAACAATAACTAAAAGGGGGGTTGAATTGGTTGGTAAGTAAAATTTTGCTCCTAGCAAATGATAAAGAATAAGTAAGAAGAAGAATAAGTAAAAAGATAGAGACACAAGATTTATAGAGATTTGAGGGTTAACAAATCCTACTTCTCTCCCCAATCTCAATTTGATATTTCACTAACACACAAAATGTTAAAATGGAGTTTTCTTAGCTCACTCCCAACTATGGTGTTTTACTATCTTGGCTAACACCTAACCCAATAACAACCCTTATATTTTAATGGCTAACACAACAACCAAACCCTTGTGTTTTTTATGGCTCACACAAAAATCTATACAAGTGTTTCACTAACAACCCAAATCACTCAAACCTATTAATGAGTATTTGATTAAAGGAATGAAGGCCCTCAATAACCAAAAGATCTCAACAAATTGAGCAATAATAGTTTTCATGATAGAGATTCTAAAAATGAAATTTGAATTAATGCACAAATGGTTGTACAAAGATTTGATGCTTGATAACTTGTTGTCTAACCCTTGAAAGTTCATAAATGATGGTATTTATACTTCCTTCTGAGAAATACTGTTGTTTGGGGTGTATTCAATGCAAAAATAGTCATTCAACCATTTTTCCATTTGCACCTGTCAATATTAAATGCACATGTTCACGGGCATGACTATTCTTCATGAAGTCATGACTGAAATGGTGAAGCTGGTCGTAAATGCTTCTGTCCAGAAATTGCATAATACTTCATGGGCATGGCATTTCTTAACGGGTGTAACTATTTGTGCTTTACGGGCAAGCCAAAGCTTCACAGCCTTGAACATTTGAATATCAAGGTTTGGCATGCACAAGCTTTATGGGCGTGATTTTGTCTTCCACTAACGTGAAAATTCAGTTTTAAGGAGGTGACTATTTGTATTAACGAGCGTGACTATTTTCATGTGTGTGACCTCTATATCATGAGTGTAAATGACTTCTTAATTTCATTCTTTTAGCTTCAATCCATTTGAATTAACTAACTTTTATGATTTAAGGAACATTTAACCTATTAAAACACTTAGAACAAAAAATATCGTTAAATTCTCTATTGCCCAATTATTTGTTATCATCAAAATTATGGGAAAACACCTCAATGTTCAACAATCTCTACCTTTTTGGTGGTGACAAACAATTGTGCAATATATGGCTTAAGGAGAAATTATTTTCTCCCCATCAAAATATGCTTATAAAGAATATAATACATATGATCACAAGCATGCCACAAACTTAAACCAAAAACATGAATATAAAGAAGTTCAAAGGAATTCATTTAGTCCATCAAGTATACTATGTATGTTTTAATAAAAAAAAACAAAGTGCATATACCATATTAAAAGAGTATAGCTCATGGATAAATGGCATAAATATGGCATACATAAGACATAAATAAGACATATGACATATATAAGACATTTAAGATATACATAATACATATTGCATATCCTTCTCCCATTTTTGACATAATAAAAAAGATACAAGTAAAAAGACAAGAATAGAATCAATAAACAAGATGAAAGCAAAAACATATGCATTACTAAGTCAAAAATTTACATGATTTGATAACAAACTTAAGGAGTTTGATTACTTATCAAAAGACATCTTTGTTATCCTACTACTTCTAAGGCAGAAACTAAAGCTAAGAAAGATCATGGATTGTTGTCAAATAATTAATCATGTAGATAAGCCACTTCCTCCTTAAGGCTCTCTACATAAGACTCAACAAAGTCCTTGAGATCCTTCATCTTCTGATCAATTGACTGCTGAAAAACATCCATGCTTTCCTAAAGCATGTTAAAGTGATGAATGATCAAGGCCATCAACTGCTGAGCCAAGTTTGGTGTCGAAGAAGAGTCTGCCTCACCACCTGTAGGGGCTTTAGTACAACTTATTAGGGCCTTAGGAAGCTCCATTCGAGCTCTCTTATGGTGAAACCTTGTAAACCCACTTTAAACTCATCAAAGTCATTGGCCTCCCATGCAATTTCTTATATAGGTGTGGTAAACCTATATAAGATTTCATCCTTATAAAGGATGTAGACAACAACTCCTATCTTGACAAATGAATCAAAATTAAGATGATCACGAGGAGAAGCTAGAATGATGGTGTAGGAATGATTTTAAAGATCTAGATAACCAAGCTTCACTGCCAAATGAGTAACATTGCTTCCAATGAGAATGTCACTGATAGGCTTCATGGCGATGTAAAAGAAATATGAGGCAAACCATCTCAATAAAGCTATTGTCTCATTTTTTCAAGCCCATTCTAGCAAGAGCAATTCAAACTTCCATATCAAGCCATTGTTGTTGCCTCGAGCAAAGATGGAGTATGTGAGAAACTAGTGAATGTAGCGATGAACCAGATTGGTTAAATGCGTGCTCTTGGTTTTTTTCACAACCCAACTACATTCACTACCAAAGGTGCCCTAAACTGAGGTGGGATAAAAGTCTTTTGCTTCATTCTCATGAATCTAGCCCTCATGTAATAGCTTGAAAATGTCGACAAATTCTATGGCAGAGAGAGATGTCTCATGTTTGAACAACTAAAATGAAACCCTGTCGATCGAGGAGACTTACAAGGTACTCAGAAATTCTAAGGTTGGCTCCTTGAAACTAGGTTGGTAAATATTGACAAATTCCAACAAACCACACTTCTTCAGCCATACTTGCATATTTGATTCCAACCCTAGACTCCTGATGCAATCCCAATCAAACATTATGGTAGAGAGAATGGGATGTTTCTTGAGAATGTTGTATCTAGAATGGTAGTGACTGCTTAGAATTGTGTATATTGAGTCCAGCAAAAAATTGAGGTGCAATGATTTTCTTCTTGCCTTTAGAAGAACCCACTCATGAAGCCATGGTAAATGTCAAAAAACCAATAAAAATGGAAGAAAAAGCGAAAACATAGCGATTGGAGATACCTAGAGTTCCAGAAAAACCTTCAAGAACTTGTGAAAACTTGATAAAGCTTGAGAAATCATAAAGAAAAATAGGAGGAAAATGAGTGTAGATTGTTTAGATGATATAAACCAATTGAAATATGGCAAAAAAAAAGGTGAGGAAATGGTCAAAAAAACTAGAGGGTTGTGACTACCGACAAAAGAAGAGAGAAAAAAAGAGTGAATAGTGAAAACAACTTATATCTTGCTCGATTCATAGCCATAAATGTGTGTTCACAAGTGTGAATACTGAATGTTTATGGGCACGATAGAGCGTCACACTGACCGTGAACAAAGGCATGAACGAATCTAGATTCAAAAGCTCAAAAGTGTCACGGTTGTGAATAATATTTACGGGGGTGAACATCGATTTTCACGGTTATAAAGCCATGACCAAAGACATGAATAAAAATATGAATGGCTCAGGAATTTTTAGTTCAAAAACATTCATGACCATGACAAACTATTCACAAATGTGAATCCCTAAAAAAAAGAAAGAACAAGTTCCAAAAAGAAATTTTGTTCAACTATACTTCTTCATATGCAGATAAAACATGTTTTTCATGGTATACAAACATATATCACATAATTTTGACAAGAATATTATCAAAGCATGACATAAAACTCAAGGTTTACATACAAGCATAAAAAATGCATGATTAAGTGCAATATATATCTTTGAAAGCAATTTTCAAGAGAAGGTGCTCCTATCAAGCATACTATGCTCCCTCTTTATAAAACAAAATCTTTCATCAATAAAAGGCTTGGTGAAGATTTTAGCTAATTGATTATTTGTGTCAATAATTTCTAACACAACATCACCATTTTAGACATGATCTCTTATAAAATGATGCCTAATGTCTACGCGTTTGCTCGTAGAATGTTAAATGGGATTGTTAGAGAGATTTGTAGCACTTGTATTGTCACATTTGATGTGAATGTTGTCAATCTCTTAACCATAGTCTTTAAGTTATTGTCTCATCTAAAGAACTTGAGTGCAACAACAACCCATAGCCACATATTCCACTTTAGTAATGGACAAGGCAATCAAAACTTGTTTCTTGCTAAACTAAGAAACTATACATTCACCAATAAGGTGATAAGTTCCATATGTGCTTTTTCTATCTAAAAGACTACCGACATAATCGGCATCCGAAAAACCAATGATGTGAAATGAATTGTTCCTAGGATATTATAAGTCTAAGTGCATTATGCCATGAATGTATTTTAAAATAATTTTCAAAGCATTCAAATGAGATTCCTTAGGATATGATTAAAATCTAGCACACAAGCATACACTAAACATTATATCGGGTCTAGAAGCGGTAAGGTATAAAAGGGATCCAATCATAACTCTATAGAGCTTTTCATCTATAGCCTTACTGTAACATCATACCTTATGCATTTCAGAAAAACCTATCTCTGTGCCTAGCACTCACATGTGGCATACAGGTAAGTTGAATGAACATGTTAACATTGATAGTAATTTTTTTTTATCGTCACATCCATATCATCATTCAATAAATATGCAAATCAACATATCTCACATATATTAAAACTTAAACTTTACATATAAGATTTACTAGTTGCATCCATTTACATATCATTGTAGAACTCTGAGCAAATATACATGTATATTCATATAAATCCAAAATGTAAATGACATGACTCCATGTTTGTGTGGAATGCAAGGAGAAAGAGAGTGGTGAGTCTCAGTCGGTGACCTATGTTCTATATCTTCGATATGCCACTCAAATAAGCTATCACTTTTCTTTACTTGAAAAATTATTCAATTTGATTAGTTGCGGCTTAATAAGCTCTAAAATACCAAGCAATCCATTTCATTCATCAGAATCATATAGTTACCAGTAAAATTAAAGCATATAATTATTACTCTTTATGTATGCACATGCTTTGCTTATTTCATTTTGTTGTGACCAAGATAAATAGACATTGCCCCGAGTTTCCATGTGAACATTAGCATTTGCTAGCTAGTTTGATCATTTGTTTCATTTGCACATTTGTTAGGCCATAGGCCTTTTTTTTTTGCTTTACAACATCTATTAACTAGTCACAATGCCTTTTTAGTCCATATGCATATGCATTTGTAACTAAGTATTCATCAACCATTGTATCTTTATCACATATACCGTACATATATCACATATATACCACATATGTCACGCATATACTTCATGTTGGGTTTTGAAAAATGAATCCCATTCATAAAGGCAGCGGAAAAATAAAATTTTCAAAATCCGAAACAAAAGATTATACTTGTGTCATTACAACTAATTTATATAAATATGGAGGTTAGAAATTATACCTTGTAATTTCTTATTTGTTATTCAAATCTTCATTTTGTTGGGTTGTAGCAAACCACAACAATCCACACTAGCATGTCTCTATTAATAATCCACATGAAGAATGAAGAAGAAACTATCAAAAGAAATGGTTTAAACAAATTCAAAGTGTTAGCTTTGAAAGTGTTCATGAGAGAATTTTATTGTCTTAAAAATAATTTTTTTTACAAAAAAAGATTTTCATGTCTATTTTCTACTATTTGATGTCTTTTCTATTTGAATCAAATTCAAAGAAAAGATAAAAAGTTAAAAATGGAGAAAAGGGAATTGAATGAATAGTGAATGTGCTTAATGGCCATAATTGGCCTAATTAAGGCCAAATTCACCCGTTGGCCAATGGGAGGCATTAGTGCGCATGCTGGGCCTATTGCGAGCTGTTGCTAAGCAACCCAGCAACCTGCATAGGCCCGTGACCCTTCCTAACAATTTTTTCTATGTGATCTCATTGCGATCTATCCCGAAATAATTCTCTCATATTTTGGATCCCATCCAAGACCATTTTACTCATTCTTCATATCTTCAATACGTGTGACCCATTAGGTTACCGGTTATATTGGCCACTTAAATTAACAATTAATTTAAGCAAGTCATGAGCGGTATCTAGCAATGCATCATGACTGCCAATTGACCGAAAAGTCAGAGGTTTGATTACAAACCTTTCCAAAGACAATTTCCGTGCAATTCTTTATTTCACCATTCTATACCCCACTTGGTCCAGAGTATGGACATGTGTCAACTCCCACTAGATTGACTACATCACGTCTAGTCTAAGTAATATTAGTTTTTGTCCTTAAGGCTCATTACTCTATTAGATATGTCATTGAAGACTATATTTATGACATTTCCACTCTAGCAAGAGATTCTCGAGTAATGACCACGACAAGAGGCCATGGGTATACACTCCTTCTATCAGGAGTGGTGAATCCTTTGTTGGTTACCCAATTACCTTCAAATACCTCAAGATGTATTCAATCACTACCTTATGAGCAACCTCCTTGAGGCAACAAGGAATAGTGTCAAAATACAGAATCAGTATCCAAGATATCCTTCAGTACCTCAAGTCTAAGGATACTTACACCATTGCTATGATGAGATTATCATTGACATTTGAATAGAGTATACATATGATTGTCTCATAGCTAGTCATCCAATGTACTTATCTACCTTAGCAAGCATCCACATGTTAACATTAAACATCTCATGTTTACAGATTATGAGATCGACTAGTCAATCCAATCAAGGAGTGTAACATGTGCTAGTCTGTCCGGATTAACAATGTCCCATCTCATTAATCCTATGACTAGGGATAATTTTGATACTAATATAATTACACATGATAAAAATCTCAATATCATGATCTCATCATGATTTCCCTCATGTTATCTTATATATCAAAGACTTCATTAATTGATTTAAGATCACTATCAATTCATATATCAAATGAACATTAAATTAATGAAAAAAACCTTCTATTAATCAAATAAATTTGTACAATAATTGCTAAAGATGATTGCCTTTAGAGCACTCCTCTAACAAGCTCCCACTTGCACTAAAGTCAATTTCCTTTGTTTCTAATTCCATAGGCGAGTCCATGAGAATCATATTTCTTTTGGGGAAATGGCTTAGTTAAAGGATCAACAATATTTTGAACAGTGGGCACTCTTTCTATCTTTTCATCATTCCTACCAATGATTTCTCTAATCAAATAGTATCTTCTGAGTACATGTTTGGATCTCTGATGAGACTGTGGCTCCTTTGCTTGCGCAATGGCTCCATTATTATCACAATACAATTTTATTGGATCAATAACGCTAGGAACCACTCCAAGTTCTGTGATGAATTTCTTTATCCAAACTGCTTTTTTTTCTACTTCAGTAGCTGCAATATACTGTTTGGAACTCTTCTAATTAATTGCTTCACCATTTAGTGTGAATATAGAAACTGACTGAGATTTTGAGTCATCCTTGTCAGATAGGAAGCTAGCATTGGTATACCCACTCACAATAAGATCTCCATCTTCATATACCAAGAATACATCCTTAGTCCTTTTTAAGTTCTTAAGGATATTCTTAACAGCCACCCAATGACCCTCACCACGGTTCAATTGGTATCTACTCGTGACACTTAGAGCATATGATACATTGGGTCTTGTACATATCATAGCATACATGATTGATCATATAGCTGAAGCATATAAAATCAAACTCATGTGTGTCCTCTCATCTTGTGTCTTTGGACACAAAGACTTTGAAAGAGTAATCTCATGGGTCATGGGAATATATCCCTCTTGGACTGCTCCAAGCTAAACTTTTTTAGCATCTTATCTATGTATATAGACTGTGAAAGACCAAGCAATCTTTTATATCTATCTTTATAGATCTTTATCCCCAAAATATATGCTGCTTTTCCAAGGTAATAAAGAAATTCTTGGATAACCAAATTTTGACTGATTGTTCCCATTAATAATAGGTCATCTACATACAATATAAGAAATACAATTGCATTCCCACTAACCTTATTGTAAACACAAGGTTCATTCGGATTTTGTAAGAAACCAAACTGTTTGATTGTCTCATCAAACCAAATATTCCAACTCCTGGATGTTTGCTATAATCCATAAATGGATCTTTGAAGCTTACATACCTTTTTGCCATCTTTGGATATGAAGCCTTCTGGTTGTGTCATGTACACATCCTCAATCAGATTTCCATTAAGAAAAGTTGTCTTCACATCCATTTGGCATATCTCATAATCATAATGAGTAGCAATGGTTAGGAGTATCCTTATGGATTTAAGCATAGCTACTGGCTAAAAGTTTCATCATAGTCAATTTCTTGTACTTGACGATAACCTTTAGCAATAAATCTAGCTTTATGGGTAATCACAATACCATCCATGTCAGTTTTCTTTTTGAAAACCCACTTGCACCCTATAGGCTTTATCCCTTTGGGTGGGTCAACCAAAGTCCATACTTGGTTTTCATACATGGAATCCATTTCTGACTACATGGCTCGAAGCCATTTATCAAATTCTGAACTATTAAGAACTTCTTCATAGGTTGTAGGCTCATCATTTTCTATAAGAAATACGTCGTTTTGTTCACTAATGAGAAATCCATATCTCTCTAGAACAGTACGTATCCTATTTAACTTACAAAGCTCTTATGCTTTAGAAGGTTGAGTTGTTATATCATCTGTATGAGTAACAAGCTCGGGTTCAGGTAATTGATCTGCATCTGTTTGAGCATCTTGAACTTTTTCAAGTTCAATTTTGCTCCCATTATCTTCTTTTAGAAGGAATTCTCACTAAAAAGATAGCATGTCTTGAAACAAAAACTTTTTTTTCCAAAGGGTGGTAAAATTGATATCCATATGATGCTTTTGGATATCCCACAAATAGACATTGGTCAGACTTAGCTTCTAGCTTATCTGACATTTTTCAATTCATATAAGCAGGACAACCCCAAATTCTCATGTAAGAAAATGTGGGCTTTTTGTTATACCATATCTCATATGGAGTAATATCAACTTAATTCGAAGGAACTCCATTTAATATATAAATGGCGGTCTCTAGTGCATAACCCCAAAAGGATTTAGGGAGTTTTGTGAAACTCATCATAGACCTTACCATGTCTAACAAGGTTCAATTTCTCCTTTCAGCTACACCATTGTGTTGTGGCATGTAAGGTGGAGTCCATTGAGATAAAATCCCATTATCCCTAAGATAATCTAGAAACTCTTGGCTCAAGTATTCACCTCATCGATTTGATCGAAGTGTTTTAATATTTTTTCCAAGTTGTTTCTCTACTTCATTTCTGAATTCTTTGAACTTTTCAAAAGCTTCAGATTTGTATCTCATAAGATACACGTACCCATATCATGAGTAGTCATCGATAAAAGTAATGAAATAGATGAAACCACCTTTGGCATGTTAGACATTGGACCACATACATCTGAATGTATTAAGTCTAAAAGTCCATTAGCACATTCACCCATTCTCTTAAAGGGTAATTTAGTCATCTTGCCTAATAAACAAGATTCACATGTGTCATATGATTCATAATCAAATGACCCCAAACTATCACTCTTGTGTAGCTTAGCCATGTGTTTCTCACTTATATGACCAATGCGACAATGTCATAAGTAAGATGATTTCAACATATCTTGTTTTTGCCTTTTATTATCATTGATGTTTAAAATTGGATTTGACATATCTAATATGTATATTCCATTGCATAATGTACCTCTAGCATAAAGAATTTCATTCAACATAATAGAACAACAATTGTTACTAAAAGCTAAATGGAAACCATTTTAATTTAGACATGAAACAAAAATAATGTTTTTAGTCAAAACATGTACATAATAGCAATTATCCAAATTTAACATAAGCTCACTAGGGAGGGTCAATACATAAGTTCCTAAAGCTAATACAACAACCCTTGCTCCATTTCCAATGCGTAGGTCTAACTCTCCCTTATTAAGTCGCCTACTGTTCTTTAGGCCCTACATATCAATGCATATGTGTGAGGCACAACCTGTATCTAATACCCATATATTATTATCAGAAACAAATTAATTTCAATGACAAAAATACCTGAAGTAGATGGGGCATCAGATGCCTTCTTCTTCAAGGACTCCAAGTAAGCCTTACAGTTTCTCTTCCAATGGCCATCCTTGCCGCAATGGAAGCACGTTCCTTTTGGAGCAATCTCCTTGGCCTTATTCTTAGCCATGCTTCCCTTAGGCTTCATGGACTTCTTCTTTTTCTTAAAGTTCTTCTTTTTAAAACCTGAGGAGTCCACCAGCATCACAGTCTTACTGTCCTTCTTGACAGATGGCTCGGCTATTTTGAGCAAGTTAATCAGCTCGGGAATAGTGGTAGAGATTTGGTTCATCCTATATTTAAGCATAAAATGTGAATAACTATCGAATAAACCAGTTAGAATTAAGTCAATACTTAATTCATGGTCCATCTTCAATGCATATTACACTAGAGATGTCCCCTCAACCATCTTAGTGCAGAAGAACAACCTTGAAGTTTTGAACCTTTCGAAATGCGCTTGCTAATCAAAAATCTCTCTTAGATGGTATACTATGGAATAAGCATTCATAGTCTCATGCTGCTTTAAAATACATACGCGAGAGAAATAAACTCTCGAGCTGAGTATAAAACTTACTGATGCAAAAACTTATAATAAAGTCATTTTGAATGAAAATATGCACTTTAAAATCAACAAAATTCTAAAAAAGATTTTCATGTATCAAAACTATTAATAAATTATTTACTTATACATAAAAGTATATATAAATCATTAAACAAATTCTTCTGAAATCAAACCATTGGTATTAGTACAAGTATATAATAAATGCAATAAAATTTTAATCATTCATTAAAATAAAAATTTTATCCAACCCATAAATTAATAGACCATAGACTTACCCCGAGGGAAACAATGGGTACCGTTAAACAACGAAAATCTCATAATCCAAGATAACCACATGACTAGGGTTAAAGGTAATCACATAATCCCAAATAATATCATTTGATTCAAAATAATCATAGGATCAGTCTCGATCCAAGATAACCACAGGATCGATAATTAAATAATGTATGGTACAAGATAATCACAGAAGTCATACAATACCTCTTATGACCAAGATAACTATAGGTCATGAAGTTTCTATCCTATTGACATGTCAACAATTTTATAGCTTAATGTCTAGACTAATATATGAATTTATCTACATAAAATATTAAAACATTTATCTTACCAAAATTTTTATAGATATAATCGTTATCAATTTCTCATATAATTATTTAATAGCATAAAAATTCACCATATGAGAAAAATAAATTTATTTCGTTAAAATTTCATATCAATATATTTATTTCATGTCAATACGCTTTCTCTACCAAAATATTTTATTTTATTTTTATCATAAAATATATTTCCAATAATTTTCAAAATATTTAATATTTTTATAAATATTATATATAATTATTTTATAAAATGTAATTCCATTTCATGCCAAAAAACATATAAAAATATATTTAAATCACAATTGACATATATTATAAGTTAATGCATATATTTTACAGTAATTATCAAATTAAAATAGAAATTAAATTACCCATTTGATTTTTCTAGCTCTCATGTTTACGGATATTTTTCTATCGATTCTATATTATGTTATACACTACTAATGCGAAATTTCTAAATTAATTAAATATTTCTCTTCTCTTTTAATTTTTCTCTTCAATTTATTTAATTTTCTTTCATATCTTTATTTTCCATTTTTTTCTCCAAAAAACTCAAAATTCCTATTAATTTAATAAATGGTCTAAATATTGCAACTAAATTTTTATAATTACTTTGACTCATTATCTTCCATTTTCCATTACCAATTTTATCAAAATTACATTCAACAATTCCCAATAACATTTTTTCAATAATTATGCCAAAAATTCAAAAATTCACCACAATTCTTTTAATATTTTTCTCCATTCCAAAAATAAATTTCCACTTCCAAACACTCTATATAACTCAATTATCATCATTTTAAGGCACAACTCCTTCGACATAATTTTTTTAAAAATTTGGCCATAATCATGGAACATTCCCAATAATTCCATAAAAATTCCTAAAACTTTTTGTCATCAATTTTCTAACATATCCATCATCCTCAAACCTTATTCTACTCATTTTCTATTTTTTTCCATAATTTTCCTACAAAATCTTAATTTTTCCATATTACTAATTCAACTCTAAATCATCAACAAACTTAAAATTAACTTACAACAATTATTCAAATTAACGTATATTCATGAAAATTTGAAAGAAAAGTAAAGAAAATCTCACCTCAAAATTTCTTGGAATTTTTAGCCAATAGTTGATTTTTCTCCAAAAATATTTTTTTCACTCCCACATAATTCCTTATACTTCCTTATACCTTGATGATGGTTTCATACTGTCTAATCCAATTGTTTGTTGATAAGTATGAGAAGCCCATTAAAACTATAGCTTTTATTGATACAGGATCTCATAGAACCATTGCGAACCCAAAACTTTTTTTAAACCACTTCTGGAAAGCCCATAAAGAATTTTTCAAAGTAGCAGATGGTGAATTATTTTCAACAGATTGGATTACAGCCAAGCCCATTAAAATCCAATTCCTTCCAAACTGTTCCATATGCACCAAAGTTTTAGGTTCATATCTTCCTAAAAAAAGATATCTTAATTGGTTTTGATGTTCTCAGTCAAATACCAAACATATCCATCACTGCTTATGATCTTAAGGCAAAGAAGTGGTTCATTCCCTATACTTCCACTCTAAACTTATTCTTGGCTTCCATATCAGGCCTATTCCGTGATATCCAGGCCCAAATCATAAAACAGAGTTGTGTAGATAATCACACAGAATTCCTTCAAAAATGTCAAAGTCCACTTTGGACTAGAAAGGAGTTCTACATTTCTCTGCCATTCAAATAGAATGAAGACATTAATCCTACCAAGGCCACTCACCCTGGTATGAATCCAGAAGATCAAACAATGACAGTCCAAGAATGTTGTCAGCTCATTTGGCAAGGTCTTATTGAATTAACAAATTTAGATTAGGCATGTCAAACATTCTACGTGAATAAACATTCTAAACAAATTAGAGAAAAACAGAGATTGGTGATCGACTACAACCCTTTAAATTATTTTTTAAAGGATGACAAATTACCTCTCCCAAAGATTTCATCATTATATTCATTCTTGAAGGATGCAAAGATATTTTCAAATTTTGATCTCAAGTCAGGATTTTGGTAATTGGGAATACATCCTGATGATAGGCATAAGACAACCTTCTACATCCCAAATCATCATTACCAATGGATGGTGATGCCTTTAGGTCTAAAAGTTGCACCATCACTTTTTCAAAAAACAATGACAAGAATCCATGGTTCGATCTTATCCTCAACGTTAATTTACATAGATGATTTCTTGCTTTTCTCCAAAGATGCTGATAGCCACAAAGAATCATTAAAGCAGTTTGTAGACTTGACAACACAACATGGAGTAATGATCTCTGAAAAGAAAATGTAGCTGGCAAGAGATGAGATAGAATTTTTGGGAATAAAATTCAAAGATGGGACATATCAACCTTGTCCTCACATTGGCATTGAATTATTAAAATTTCCTGACGGTGAGCTGACAAAAAAACAGGTACAATAATTTCTAGGAATTGCTAATTATGTCAGAGACTTTATTCCCCACTTCCCAAAAGTTGCCCAACTACTATGACAATTATTGAAAAAAGATGCATTGCCATGGTCACATGCACATATGACAGCTGTAAAGCAAATAAAGTAGATTTGTAATGATCTTCCACCACTGCACATACCGACAATAGGAAAAAGGATACTCCAAACATATGGTAATGATGAACATTGAGGAGTTGTCCTATTGGAAGAAAAAGATGGACAAAGACAAATTTGTCTCTACGCAAGTGGACAATTCAAGGAATCAGAATGTTATTATCATTCCACATTCAAGGAAATACTAATGGTAAAGTATGATATTAAAAAATTTAAATTTCATTTAATTGGTTATAACTTTACAGTCTTGATGGATTGCTCGTCCTTTCCAAAGATTTTAAATTTTAAAGGAAAATAAGTCCCTCACTCACAATTATTGAGACGAAATGACTGGTTTTCAAAGTACAATTTCAATGTGGAGCATATAAAAGGAGGTAGGAATCTCATTTCTAATTTCCTATCCAAACCTTTCTCATAGCAACTGAGTCTCATTACAAAAACACAAACCATTCCTTTACTATTCATGGCAAGCTTAAGTTCAAATGTTACCTCATACTATGGTTCAAGTTTCTCGACATATCCACTCTCTTCTATTAGGGTCATGAACAAAGAACAAAAGAAAGTACTCATTGTGGACACCCAGTTAACAACAATAAGAAAGCATGGAGAGACTTTTCTAAAGTCTGAAGCATTTCACTCAGACTATCCATTTATGGATGTTTTCAAAGTTCCCTTTGTTGATCAATCTCCAGAAGAATCACTACAAATGCTCTGGTAAATGTGTATCTTGTATTATATGGCTTTTGAATTCTATCCGATCAGATGGTATAACGCTATTGCTTCCAAGACACTACCAGAAAATTCAAAAAAGTTTCGTGGATGGTTCAAACCAATTGTTGTTTGGCAACAATCCCTATTTCGTCTTCTTCAAGAAAATTGGGATGTGAGAGTGCAAGCTAACAAAATGCATTCCATAATAATCCTGCACTGAGATGAACATTTCTCCACATTTGAGATTTACAAGACTTACCCTTATTCACTCTAGAGAAATTGTGATTCTCACCCACTAAAAGTTCGAGAACTTCAAAGATCTCTAACAACAAGAAATCAATACATTCCAAGAGAGATCTGACCAAAATATGAAGATGTCGCTCCATGAGAGGCTATTCCTTCAGCATACATGGAAGGACTCAGAAGAGAAGAAGAAATCCATAGTGCAATCATTTCAGCTGAGCAAATGGCCCCACTAGCACATGATGAGGGTCCATCAAACATTATGGACAATGATTCAGATGAATATAGGGAGATGAACCTTTCTTGTAGTCATGAACCGATAGGAGATAAAGACTAGATAGTCCTACTTATCTTTATGTATAATTAGCCGTGCTTTGTAAAAGTAGGATAAGATTCCTATCTTATTTTTACTTTAGTTTGCTTTATGCTTTTACTTTAACTTTTATAAAATAGTTTTTGTAAAAGTAAACATGATCTTTACTTTAATAATTGTATTTTGTTTGTTTTCTTTTTGAGCATTCTATAAAAGGAGACTCAAATCCTTTGTAAAGGAGGGATCTAGAACTCATCTAGAGCTAAGAAATAAAATTCGGTGTGTTTTCAAAAATATGGCTCTCTAAGTTCCTCTCTCGTCTTTCAATCTTAAGATAGTTGCAATATATCCCTATTATGACTTCTTTTCTCATATAAGCCATAGCTAGAATTCAGTATAGTTCTTAGGATGATGCTATTGATGCACCAAAATAGATAGTTAAAAGGCAGACCGTTGAGTGCCCAAAAGAGGCCGTGTTGGCTAGTATATCTGTTGTCAATGCTGAAACATCTGTAGTGGTCATCAGAAAACATTACAAATTTTTTTAAATCAATTTCATTACTTATCTGTTGGTAGTTACCAACTAATTATGTCTATTAGTGAAATCCATTGGTAATTTGACATTTTCTTATACTGTTCATTCCGCTCTCAAAAATTTTCTTGGTATTTTAAAGTTTTCTGCAAGTGTTTATTTCAAGAATATATATATATATATATATATATATAATTTTTACTTAGAGAGAATTTGGTCGAAAAATTTTATGGGTATATCGTTTATAGCGAATTTAGTAGATTGTAAAAATTTTTATAGGATAGGCTTACAATCCTGTCGACAACAAGAATTATAAATTTTATCTCACATTACTCAAACAAACCAAAAGAAAGGGAAATTAACATTTTTTTATTTGATTTGATTTAATTAGATTTGAATAGAAAAATAAAGAAATAATAAGAAATCGCTGAATTTGAACAAAATATCCAAGTTCATCTTTTAAGAAATCTATTAGAATTTTCAAATCAAATTATCGAAATAAATGAAAAAAAAATATCATTTTCGGTATAATCTGGTTAGGTAATTTGATTCAACTAATAAAATCATACTCTCCTCTAAACCAAACATTAAAATTGTAATGCCATTTTGATTTTTCTACTTATTTATTTTAACCGAAACAAACGCACTCTAATAATATCCACTTCCAACAACCCATAACCATAACCTTATAGGTGATTGATACACTCGAGGTACTCTTGCATTTATATTCTTACATATCATTTAGGATTTTTATTAAAAAAAAAAAATGGAAAGCTGAAGATCAGTCAGTCACTGTATTCCTCGTGAAGGCAAAAAATAATCGTCGAGAGCCACCATGGGCAATACATCTTCAATGCTGACTCAGTACGACATCGAAGAAGTACAGGAATACTGCGATCACATTTGTAATCCCTCGCTCGCATTCTCGCATACATTCTTTCCACAGAGCATTGAATTGGGTTTTATGAGCCATTGATTTTCTTTTGTTAAACATATAGTTTCGCAGCAAGAGATAGTGTCACTGTACCAGAGGTTCTGCCAGTTGGATAGAAATAGCGGCGGTTTTATATCGGCTGAAGAATTTCTGTCAGTACCTGAGTTCGCCGTCAATCCCCTCTCTCAGGTTGGTTTTCTTGTTTCGATGGGTCTTTTGCGGCATATTCATCTTTTAACTTTTAGCTCTCTCACTTATGGGTTTGCTTTGTATTTGGGAGTAGAGATTGTTGAGGATGGTAGATGGATTAAATTTTAAGGAATTTGTGGCATTCTTATCTGTATTCAGTCCTCGAGCTGCATTGTATCACAAAATTGAATGTAATGTCAGTTCTTCGTCTTCTTCTTTTTCATCTTCTTCGACTAGAAACACTGTATCTTAAAATTGATTTTTTTTGCTTCTTTATTATGTAGTTATTTTCAAGGTGTATGATTCTGATGGCAATGGGAATGTTACTTTCAACGACATGCTTGATGTATTGCGTGATTTGACTGGACAGTTTATATCTGAAAATCAAAGAGAGGTGGAATCCTATAAGCATTATTTTTGTTTTCTTTTTCTTTTTTTTTCTTCATTATTACTGCCCACATAATTTTCCCTTAATTTGCATATAATTTTAGTGGAAGGATGAAAAATGGATGGGATAGAGATAAAAACTGAATTGCATAATCTTTTGCACTACCTTTTGCTGTTCACGTTTACTAAGAAAAAGAAAAAAAGTAAAAGGGGGCGATCTCAACTCTTTTAAGAAGCAAAGCGTTTGAAATGCTTTTGAATGGAAGCTTTTCTTTTCAAAGACAACCGACAATAGTTTAATCAATGAATTTGCAGAGGGCTATTGCCTGGTTCACAAATTAAGATAGTGAAAAATGTAGGTTTTCTAGACATTAATGTATTAATTGACAGTACCCCATTTATGCTAATATTTTAAACATTTATGTTGCTAGTATCATAAAGCTAGGAGCCATATTTGACTCATTACTAACAGAAACTATGATATTGACATGTGATTTATCATGGACATATGAGATGTTTGTGTTTGATGCAGCAAGTGTTGATCCATGTTCTCGAGGAAGCAGGCTACTTGAAGGATTCTTTGTTAGGCTTATCAGACTTTGTAAAGGTACCATTACAGCCATACTTACTTTAGACGGTTATTGCAGCATTGATTTTTTGTTCTTTCAGGTTTACAATGATAAATACAATTATCTGACTGTAGAATTGAATATATATTTCCACAACTGAGTCACCTAATGTGCTTAACTATTTGCTTTAGTTAATGTTACTCATCTTCTATACATAATAACCCTTCTTGTCCATTGGGGGCCAATTTAGTTTAATATTGAAACTGAGAAAATTTGCTTATTCATTTAATGAAATATACCTTCAAACACCTCTTTCATGAGTTCCTCAGCATCCCTATCTCATGTCATGTTACAAAGATTAGCCTCCAAAAAGAAGTGGAATAAACATTTCTTCTTTAGGGGTGTTTGGGAATGTTGTGGTTGTAAAAAAAAAAACAGATTTAGATTTTTTTTGATTTAATTGATTGTTTTTTTTATAAACTACTTTTCTTAAATCTGCTTATGAGAAAAACATATATTTACCTAGTTTTCTCTAAAAGCAGTTTTAAAGCTCAAAAAAATAAAAATAATTTTTTTTTCCAAAAAGTTATTTTCTCAAACGCAATGCTAAACATAACCTTTGTTTTTCTTGATGGGTTGTGTATTTTTAATGAGGTGTGTATATTTAAATTGTCCAAGAGCTTCAACAGGGTTGCTCCTCTGTTGCTCATTGAATTAATAAGTCTTGTATGGAGTAAATTTAAGCAAGGAACTGCTTTGGTTGGTTCATGAGGCTTCTCCACCTAATAGCATAGGCTTTTGTGTTAGATGGAATGCTTTGCCAATCTGCTGAGGGGGGCCTTAAGTACTCTCAATACACTTTTGGTGACAGAACCTCTATGTACTCTTGTAGGAATAAGTTGCATTGGGCAAATGGTCTTCATTAATCATCTTAAATGTTGATGTGGTAGTGATCTTCCGAGTGTTGACCGGAAGTAATCGATATCTATTAATTCTGTGAGATGGCTTGAAAGGCAAGTGAATCGGCCCTGGCAGGTGAAGTGGGCAATGTATTGTCCTTATCAATTGATTAATATGTTTCAAGTCATGAAGTAGCTAGCCATTTGTTTTCTTGACGTAGACTGGAGTTTGATAGATTACGATTGAAAGCACTATTGTTTTTAAAAGGTACAAATGAAAATCTCTTTTTCAGAAGCAATTTCTCAGGCCAATAGGCCAAATAAATCTAGCCTGAGCTTAGTCACAGTTGATTAAAATTTGTTATCTTGGGTTGGGAAGTGGTAAAAACTTAGCAAACCTTTTTTGTGGTGGTAACAAAGCTTGCTGTAATTGTTATACAAGGGTCTGAGAGATAATTGTTGGAAATCACCATTGGTTTTAGAGGGTGCGAAATGAAATCTCTTATCAGAAAAATTTCTTAGGCCAACAAGTTGCTGTGGATTTTTATATATGTATATAAATATATATTTTTTTGTTGGGTTGGAAAAAACATGACAAACTATCAAAGCATAATGTAATTATTATACAAGGGACATATTTGATGTTCTCTTGTTTGGAGGCAGATTTAGTATTGGTATTAGAAAAATTTATCATGCTACTTTTGACTTTAAGTTAGTAGCTTTCTAGGCATGGTTTGTAGGGCCGACATTTGTGGATTGGAAATTTATGTGGTGATGACATTGAATGGTAATAAAACAAGGTAGCACTGGTGAGTTTAGAGACAGTAGCTGGTGTGGAAGTAGCATTTCTATTTGGGTATCCTTTGCAACCCAATTCTTGACTAGGAAGTTAATTTTTGCACACGGTTGTCGTATTGGTTCAAAATCAGAAACTGTTGGCTGTAGAAGTGAACTGGTGGGAGGAGTCGTCATGATGCTGCAAATAAACTAACATTGTGAAAACTTGCTGAGTCTTTGACCCTCTCCTTCTCTAAGGGAAAAGATAAGAGTTTCCCTCTCCAAAGAGCGAGTCTAATGTGTTTGGCTTTTGTTTCTATAACTATCACTTGGATTGATAATTTTTGGGTAGATTATTGTTTGTGATGTCTATGAATTGAATTACCCTCCTGGTTTCATTATAAACTACACCTTACCATGCGCAGTCTGTGTGCTTTAATGCTTCAATTGTTAATATCATTATTCTGTTGTTTCAATCCATTTATTTCATACAGAATCTCTAATTCTATCAAAATAAAATTTCATGTTTGAATACCGTGAACATGGACACGGTTGTCCTCTTTGATTGTTCCCATAACTTATTTAATATATATATTTCTCATCTTCGATCGTTCCCATAACTCATTTTATTTGTCGTAGTTCCATTGCAACTTGTGCAACTCCCTCTGTTTGCAATGCTTTATAAATATTTAGTTCTGTCAACAATTAATGGGTGGCTTTTTTTATCCTCCTTGTCATTTTCAATTGGTGTGCTTACTTTCTCTTCATTGCATCAAGATTCTTGGCAATTCCGATCTGAAGATGGAAGTTGAGGTTCCTGTGGACTAAACGAGGCGAATAGTCGTAACTGCTGCAAGTTGAGGCCATAATGTGGAGGCATTGGCTGTAATTTTATTTTGCGTTGAAGTCTTCCCAGTGTGTAGTTGTTTGTAAATCTAAGGCATTTTTAAGTTTTCTGATTTTAAACATCTAAGGCATCTCTTAATTTCATTGTGATAATAAATCTGTGAGCAATGCACAAGTTTTGCAGTCCATTTATCTTCATTTTATTTAAACAATGATTAATTTTGCAGTTGAACTAAGAAAATTGTTGTGTTTGCGTTTGAGACCTCAAATCAAAGTGCCCTTTGTCTTATTCTTTCTTGAGTGCAGCCAATTAAGTCTTTCTCTCAACGTTGAAGTTTCAATTTTGAATCAGTTAATGCATGGGTAATTATATCACCCTCCTCCTTGTCAGTACTATATATTATATACATTACTCTCTAAGTTAACATATATATATTTGCTGATTTTTTTATTTTTCTGTTTATTTTGAATTTTAAGTCTATTTATGTCCTTTTCATTAATTTCCTTAGTTTTAAGTTTTCTTTTTTATTTCATTTGTTCAAATTTTCAAATTTTACTTAAATTTTGAGACATGACCCTTTTTCTTATTATGTTATTTCTCTACTTTTGTTTTTTTTTGGGTTTATTATTATTTTTATAAAATTTCCAATAATTTATTTGGTTAATTTCCAAATGTTTGTGTCATTCTTATATTCTTGATAATTTTTTTTTTTACATATTTAATGATTTTCAAATTTTATAATGATTCTAGTTTTCTTTTAACTTGTATATAGCATTAGGATTACCTTAATTATTTGATTAATTTTGTGATTTATAATTTGAATATTTTGATTACGATTTGGTATTAAATTTGATAATTAAGGGTATTAAATTCTGTATCCATGTAACATGATTTCAAGTATCATAATTTAAATTGACTTTGCTATCATGATTGATTAAATTAATCATTAAATTTTATAATTTGAAACTTATAAAATTATAAGTTTTGTTCTCTCTCCCTGTAATTTTTTTCTCTGCCCGTGTTTAGTGCTGGCATGTTGGTCATTGCCTCATTGGACCCTGTAATAACCGTTGGAATTGCTTTTAACAACTTTTAAAAATTGAACCGATCCATATCTAACGGTTTTTGATTGTCAATTGAGAACGGAAAAAATAATTAAAAAAAAAGGAGAATGAAAGATCCACAAGATCATCATCATAAAGAAATTATGTTGAAAACTTCATTGGCAAATCGTATATTTTGAAGTCTAATCCTTCAACAATTATTCATTTTTACATTAATTGGACGACTATATATCACATAATAAGAATTAAGAAAATTTCTTCAGGCAGAAAAATCATGTATATTTATATTTGCCATTTTCTATCTTATTTTTAATAATTAATTTATTTTTTTTCTTGAAATAAAATACTTCATTTGTTTAGGTATAATTTTTAAGGCAAATAAAATAACAACTGAAATAAAGCATATAAATTCAAATCTCATGAAACCCATCTCAATTTAGACTAAAAAAAAAGTTCATGACATCATTCCCATTTTGCCGTCTAATAAGGACTTGATTTAGAAAACAAAAAATGTTCAAGAACTTAATAAGATAAAATACAAAATTCAGATGTGTCTTTAATTTTATATTATTATTATTATTATTTGAGAAAACGGTGTCAGGTTGTGATTTGCCAACTTCATGACAATTTTTTTAACATAACTTATTACTATACTTCTAATCTGACTAAATTATTTAATTAAAACATTTTTAGTCTAATTAATTGTCATTTGTGAACAAACTTACAAGATTTGAGATCAGAGACAGACAATAAAGGCAAAATAGTATTTGTCAAGCCTAATTCACATCTATTAAGTGACATTACTCTGTTATCTCCCCTTACAATTTCAAGATTCACTTGCAAGGAAAGCAGCAGCGACATTTTATTTTTGTCGAATCTGTCATAGGATGCTTTACAGAAAAGCAAAATAGACCCTTTAAGATTTTTCTTTATAATGCTTCCTGTGAAAAGAGAAATTTGCAATGATTTGGTTTTCTTTCTTTTCTACCCATTATTTGGTGAGGATTGAGTTTCTGTTAATGCTTTCATGTTTATATCTAACAAATTACAAAAAAAAAAAAAACTCTCTTAAAAATTTTAACAAATTACAAAAATTTTTCTTAAAATTTTAATAAATTAAAACAAAAAATAAACTTTTAAAAAACTAACAATTTATTTTTTTTGTCGTTTGATAAAAATATTATTTGATATAATAATTAGAAAGACTAAGTCTTAAATGTACTACCATTCACTAAAAATATTATTTGACATAACGACTATGAAAATTAAGTGTTGAATATACCAATTGTCTTGCAATTGTCGGTAACAAATAGAAACTATAAATTTTTAAAAAATATTGTTAGAAATTGTACATAAAATCCTAAAAAATTTATAATATAATATCTTAAATATAAAAAAATTATGTATTATATTATACTGCAATATTTGAAATTTATAGTGTCTAATGAATGAGAGTTATTTTAAACGTCAAACAGTAAATTGTTAGTTTTATAAAATTTTATTTTTAACTGTAATTTGAAAAAATGAAGTGGGTTTTCTGCAATTTATTCTCTATATATTTTATTCCTGCTTTTCATATCTGTTCTTCTTCTGTGTTTTTTAGGTATAATTGAATTTGTTAAAGAGGGTTCAGTTTGTCAGGTAACGAAGCCTATCTTTCTGTTTTACTGTTATTGGGTCTCTAAGTGCAAGAGGGTGAGAACTATATATTGAAACTACATTTTAGGGGAAAAGAAAGGACTTTAAATTTTTGGGTTTACAATCATTTTAAATTGCGGGATTATCAGATAAATGTTGAAGGAATTGTTAATGGGCTCTTCAAATTGATATAGAATTATATTGACTCTGTTTTTGCAGAGGAACTGAATTTAATTAGTTCTGCTATGGCAGAAACTAATAAATTGCTGGTGCCTAAAACTGATATTATTGCTGTAGAAGAAGCACTTTATGCACAGCAACAACTTATGTAGAAGCTTAACAATGAGTAGGATGTGGAAAGAGAATTCGCAGCTACAGCAGCTAGCGAGGCTTTATCAATGATTTTGCACTTACAAGGCGAGGCTTTATCAATGATTTTGTGCTTACAAGGCGAAAAGGCTTCGTTGAAGATGGAGGCGAGTCAATATAAGAGAATAGTAGAGGAGAAAATGTGTCATGCTGAAGAAAGTCCAGCGATTTTCGAAGATCTTATATATCAGAGAGAAATGATTTTCGAAGATCTTATATATCAGAGAGAAATGGAAATTGCTTCTCTTGAATTTCAATCTAGGCTAATAGATCCTACAACAGAAGATAAGCAGGCTATTGCTAGTTTTGCTTACTCATCAAGTATTCAGGACATTTTTGAAGTTCCACAAACTACTGCAAATCGAAAAGCCTTCGAATCCTGAGAGAAGGAGACTCGTAAATTGAACATGGAATGCGAAAATAGGCTTGGAAAGCCAGAGTTAGTCACTGATGAAACTATCGAATTGCCTAGTATGTACGAGTCTGATCGCGCAAAGGAAATCTCTATTTCGTCAAGCAATGGGAAGAAATTGACCAAACCAAGACGTGTGATGAGCATTGTTCAACAAGCAGTTGGCATTTCTTCAGCTGAGTCGGAGAATCGAGAGGCTAAGCAGAACAAGAAATAATGTGAGACAAGAAATTGTTGCAAAAGGAGGAGAAGAGATGAAATTATTGGAGATATGTGAACAACTTAAAAGCATACAGTCTGAGATGAAAAATATGAGAGCGGAGAAATCCATATTTCCGCTTGAACCATCTCTTGATCCTCTACAACAGGTATTATTGCATACTTGAATGCATCAATAAATTATTCAAATCTTGTTTCTTCTTCGTTATGTTTACGTTTGATGATTTTTGACTCGCATGCAATGATTTTCTTCGGGATTTAATTTGTTACAAACAACTGTTGCAATTCATATGTACCTGCAAAAGAACTGTGTAAATTGATAGTAAATAGTTGAATTATATATGTGATTTTCCATATTAAATTTATACTCATAGAATTAGAAGAAGAAGAAGAAGTTTGTTTTGATTGGATTGTTTCCGGCATGTTTTTGCTTATGAATCATGGATGGTGATTATAAGCTAAAATGCATACCTTAATATACTTGCATTTTTCTTTGATTTGCAATCTTTATGATAGATGTTTCACTTTCACACTCGCATTAATTATCCACATGTTATGATAGAAAAATTGTATCAAATGCATATCACTTATGTCAATTCAACTATTTATTCCTAGTTAAATTTGTATTTAAAGCTAAGAAAGTTTCATCTCAACATTAAACGATAGACTATTTGGAGCTTCATTAAGGCTATATTTGTGTAAATTTATTTTATAAAATTTGTAGAATTTGTTTACAAATTATTTTCTAAATTAAGTATATATATATATATTTACCATTTTTGCATCAGCACATTTCTTTTAAGGGAAAAGGACACAATTCCGGTCATACCATCCAACTTACCATTTTTAATCCAAAAAACCAAAATTTTCCAAAACTTTGTTCTTCGCATTTATAGATTCCATTTGCATGCTCTTTGCAAACCGTCCGCAAATGTAGAACCCGTTATACGGTCTTTGCAAACCATTTTTACTACAAGTTGGCATTAGGCATATCCCTCTATTGTAACATGACAATATTAGATTTTGGACTGAAAAGGCCTGCAACAATTTTAGACACAAAATCTTTGATTAATTCAGTCTATAAATTTTAATTGAACCTGTAACATCCAATGATTTAGGTCCCGATTGCGTGTGACTGTAGTGAGCTGCACTGGTTCATTCAGAGTCTAAATTTGAACTTATAAAAAAATGATTAATAATAAGAGAAAATAATTAAGAATATTATTATTTAAGAATTAAAAATATTAGTGCTAGAATTAGAAAAAAATAAAATTTTCTATAGATAAAATTGGTATTATGACAATTGTTGGGGGAAAAAGTGTGAATATGGAGAAAGATATGGTAAAGATGGAATTTGTCAAAATTTAAATGTTAATCAAAATAAATTAACTTAATGAACTAATAAGAATTATGATTAATTTTAATTAGCGGGACTCACTCCTTAATCATAATATAAAAGTCAAAAAGATGAAGAAATTTCCACATTCTTCGATAAGTCATCTTCATCTTCTTTTCTCCTTACATTTAGTCGTCCATCTCCACTCCTACAAACCTTCATTTTTCTTCCTTTTTCTAGCATATTAAGAATGGAAAAAATGAGTTTTGAGAGAGAAGATTTAATAAATTAAAGAGTTCTTGTCGTAAAGAGAGCTAAGGAGCAAGAAAGTAGGAAGAAATAAGAAGAGAAAAGGAGAAGAATTGGGGCAGATTCGACCAACCCTATAACTCCATTAAGGTAAGTTTATTATTCTTAAATTTAACAGTTTTCCTTCCATTTGAGACCTATGAGGGTGATAGATGTGATTAGGTTTGATAGATATAGGTTATATTGCAAGATTGAACTTAGAAATTTAAGTTTGTAATTAGTTGATGAAAGTGTAGTTAAACTTTGAATTAATGATAATTGATGTTAGTTAATTATTTTATGGCTTAAAAACTAAAAAAATATGATGTTAATGGATGAATGAGGGACTGCCATAATTAAAGAAATTTGAGAAAAATTGAAATTAGCATAGAAGTACAAAAATTGGCGATAGATTAAGTATGATTTGAGTGTTAAATTGAAAAAAATAAATTGTGAACTAGGATATGTTTTTAGGCAGCCGTGACCTATTAAGAAGGAAGTTTAACCTTAGTAAATTTTACTAAATTAAGGTATAAAACATATTAGGAGCATTAGAAGGTTTTGTAGACATGAAAGCTTTGAAAATGAATATTGGAATTGAGATATGGTACGGTTGTGTAGAAAAAATAAATGAACCAATGAGAGACCCTCAAGAGGGTGATAAAGGCAAGGAGAAAGCTAACTAATAAGGAGAAGAAAAGAAAAATTAGGGGAAGAGGCAAATCTGATTAGATATGTGCTTCATTGATAAAAATTTTACATGATATTTATATATGTGTAACTATGTATTGAGGTTTAATATGATTGTGTTTTTGATATGTAATGTGATTAATTGTTGCTTTTGATATTTTATATGGCAATGAAACAAAATGGTGTGAAATAGTTGAGATATGTGAATTTAAATGTGATCTGAAATTTTTGGTATAAAAATGAATGCATATGATAAATGTATTTGAAAGATAAACTTGTGTTCCTTGATGACTCATATAAAATTCCAGGAACAAACTTGACTATTTTGATTATAACTTGAGTTCTGGAACTCCATTTTGTATGTTCTTTATAGACACAAAGCTTTAATTTTTATTTAGACTATAAAATCTAATTATATCTGAATTTTTCCAGAAAAATATATAAAGTTCAAACCTAGAATATGTCCAGAAAATTCTAGGCAGAAATTTCTGTGATGATGCAGTGTTCCATTGATCATAACTTTTAATAGAAAACTGAGATTTGAATGGTTTTTGATGCGTATGAAATATAAGACAATAAGATAAAAAATTTTATAAGACTAGAACTCCTAATTCGAATTATAAATGAGCTAAAAATGAAGCCCGAAAATAGGTTCGAAATCTGCCATAGGTAAAAACATGAAATATTGGGCTTTTGCATGTGTTGTGATAATTATATTTAATAATTAGTGTGAATATTTACTTTAATGATAATTATAAATGTTTAACAAATTATTTATGTATGAGATTTTAGTTCAATAATAATGGGAATAAAGAACAAAAATAAATAAGAATAATTATGATAATTGAATAATATTGTCGTTTTTAAAAATATTGTGAATTAATATAAAAATATTTAAGCTCTCTAATCTAAAACTACAATAGAGAATAGTTTGACATGCCAATCAGAGGATTTAAGACACTCGGTACCAAATATAAAAGCCGGTAAGGACAAATTTATAAATGCGCTCAGCGCAAAATCATTAAACCGGTAATGACAAAATTATTAAGCCAGTAATGATATTATTATAAAAGCGCTCGGTGCAATATTACGAAAGTTGGAAATGACAACTCCGTTATTCCTATTAGTTAGTTCGGTTATAGGTATTATGAGCACAAGAAAAAAAATGAAAAATAATAATAATGTTAAAGTATGTTATTTTGAGAATGTTATATTAATTAAATTTGATAACTATTACATGTTGAATGAAATTTGTTTGATTTTATACCACTAGGAGGCAGTACTAATCCTTATAGGTCATGGCGTTGTTATACCAGTTCTATGTTGATCAACTACAACCTTTAGACTAGTAGCCTGCAAGATCTGGTTTCTAGCCTATAAACCTCATAAAAATCAATACTGACTTCTAATATGCATGTAAGAAATTATGTGTATGTAAAATTTTTATCATTGAAGCACCACTAAGCTAGTAGCTTAGCACAGGTGGTTTCCTTGCGCGCAGGTTTTAGAAGGGTAGCTACATATTAGAATTATCAGAAGAAGAAAGATACCCGGAGGGAAACAACTAAAAGCTTTGGTTTTCTTTTTGATATATTTTTTAAAAAATTTTGTAAATTATATTATAGTTTTCTTTCATGTAATGTGTATTAAAAATGTGAATTATAATATAAGAGACATGTAATTAATATATTTTATAAATAAATAAAATTTTGGATACTTGTGCTTGTAATAATTTTTATTTCAACATCTACAATATTTTTTTTCAAAAGAAAAGAAAAAGAAATTTTATACTGCATTTCATTAATTTTATAAAACAGTTAGACGAGTAATTCTCACTTATCTTGCTGAATGAAAGCGAGATAAGAGGGTGTTATAGAACCGGTGCAAGTGAGTCGATCCTGTGTTTCAAATTGCTGGTTGTCCTATCAAATATCTGAGAGCTGTCCATCGTTGTTACGGGAGATTTTTGTTTGAATACCATGAAATAAAGGATAACATTGTCCTTTTCACATCCTCCCTTGTTAGGACTAGAACAAATGAATAGTTGCTTACAATTAGAATTGCTAATAATTTGATGTTTCTGATGTGCAAAAGTAGGCACTAATTTATCTTTACTCCAGTTTCGCAAAGGAAAGAAACATACGCTATTAGGATGTCTTAAGAAAGAATTCAGATTAACAATAAACATACCGCACACCAGACTAGTATATATTCAGTATATCTGAGGTATACGAATCAGTTATGATAAAAGATAAAAATATATGTTCAGTATATTTGAGTTATATGTTCACTATATGAGATGTATAAGAAACATGGTTATAAGCATTATCATTATCTTCTTGGAATTAATTTCACATTCATAATGTGAGACTGAAGAGAGTGAATTCATAAGAATAGCAGTGAAAGAGATTCAACTACGAAAGGAAGGTTTCCATGATTTAATCCTAGTCTTGCTTTAGTGAGTTGGCATTGTACAATGGCCAAGTCTTTCCAGACCAGATCACACAAATTTGTTTTTTAAAAAAAACATGATTTAATACATCCTCATCGAGGTAGATCAGAACAGATTTTTTTAAAGATCAAAGCTTTAAAAGTTGGTGAAATAACTCTATATTATTTGTGAATAAGGTGGTACAAAGAATGTAACTTCTTGCAAAGGAGAAACTTTAAGTCCCATATATGCTTAAAGAGATGTCCGATATAATTAAGGCCAGCTCAAACCAATGAAAGTTAAGTTAAAGCAGGAAATATAAGCAAACTCCTGTGATTTAGATGCATTAACTCGTGTCTAAGTGTAAAAAGGGGAAACTTTTCTTCCTGGAAAGACTTTTCAGAGATTATTTGCAGATGAACATATCTGGAAATGGGAAAAATGTAAAATAGGTAAAGGTAAAAAGGCAAAAAATATAAAGGAAAAAAAGGAGGTAAATTAAAAAGAGTAAAAATGTAAATTAATTAAAAAAAGAGTTATATATATATATAAAAAGAGTATGGGATGTAATTTTCTATAAATTATTTATGCAGTCTGACTAATAGACCTAACTCAGCTTAGATTGAGCCCCAATTCGCTGCCCTATTGCCTCCTAAGTTCAAGCCCCTGCAGTTTTGTTATTTTAGCCCATTAATTGATTTTTAAATTTCCTCTGCTGTCATTTTTCCACTAGTTTATTTTTATTATAAGAACATTTACAAAAGAAATATAACCATTTCATTGTCAAACAATGACGGATCATAATCAATTCTTTTCATTGTCTGATAGAATAAAAAGAAAAATCATGTCAGTTCATTTTTATTGCAATAAAATTCCTTTATCATTTCATTTTTATACTATTTGATTGCAATATTTTATTATAATTAGCTCTTTCACTATTTCATTTCTATTGCACATTTATTTTTTAACATCACATTATGAATTTTTTTTTACAAATGATTTGATTCAAAATTCGAATTAAAACATATTATGAATTTTTTAAATTAACATTATTAGATGTTTTATCTAATAGTTGAAAAGTAGTATCCTTGGATGAATGAATAATGTAGAAGCTATTAAAACTTCACCCATATATAGATATTCTAGACTAAGGCAAGCAACTTTAATTTTAATTTATTAACGTCTTATTTTTTTATTAATCTTTAACATAATTTGTTATATAGTGAAGTGTTACAAGGAATGCATTATGCATCATATATCTATCTATCTTCTAAATTCTAACGGCGATATTATGAGTTGACTTCAATGTTGAATTTTGAATTTATTATATTATATATATTTGATGTCTCTCTTTCTAATTGTTTTTCCCAGGGACAATTTGACCTAATGCAGCAAAAAATGTGGTTTAGGGACTTTCTTTTTATTATAATGGAAAAGATAAAAAGGGTATTGATTTAAGTGCTCTGTATCATATATAAATCTAGTGAATAAAGGTATGTTAACTACCACCTACCACTTACTACTTATTTAAAGCAAATTTGCCACCAGAAAGGTAGGCTAAAAGAGACAATGGTGCATTTTATAATTTTTATTGGCTACAGAAATCACTATGTAGCTCACCATAGACAAAATGCTTGATATTTTATGTGAGAAATGGACTTATAAACACAGAGATAGGCTGAAGGATCAATGTACGATTCATAGTTGAACTATGATTCAGAATTCACAATTGTGATATCTGTTAAAATATTAGCCAACCAAAGAGTACTCTACTTGGTTCCAAATTCCAATAATAGTAAAAGTCAGGAAGCTTTTTACCTAAATCGAAAGAAACCTTTCGATATTCTTTATTTTATCAGATTTTTTTTATTTCAATAAATTAGTGGACATCACATCCTTTCTTTCATAATAATATTGATTCTATCTAGATGTAATAACTTCAAACTAGTGGATAAAGATATTTTTACTAGATTTCTTTTGATGTAATACGAGAATCTTTCTATATATATATGGCAAAATGTTTTATGAAAGAGAAAAACAACAATACAAATTTAAGGGTTAAGAAGAGAAATAATAACTAGGATGTAGAAATTGCCAAAACAATTATATTATTACAATGAAACCAGATACTAAATTTCTCTATCATGAAAATCAATGAAAAAAATAAATAAAATTGTCACAAAACCTCCAAAAAAAAGTTACAAAGTAATTATCAAGATTTGATCCCTTTAGTGCACAGACTCAATTAATCATCAGACTATTTGTTCGAATCTCAAAAATTTGATGTAATAGTTTTCATTTCCATTGCCATAGCTTTATCATGAAACACCAAGCTTAGGAAATGCTTCTTGTTCAATGGGAAGAGATGGAGGGTTGGAAAGATACTGCTTTAGCCTACCCATTTCATTGGCTACATCTATCATGCTTGGTCTTGTTGAAGGATTGTACTGTGTGCATATGAGACCCACCTCTATCAATTCCACTATAACATCACCCCATATTTTGTTACAGTATCCTTCCATAGCAGAGGGACCAAACCTAATCATTGCTTCTTCCACGATGGGCTCAAGCTTGCTTGGGTAATGGCTCTTTACCCATTCATGCAAGGTTGAACCTTCCTGAAAAAGAACATCTGTTGGCTTTTTTCCTGCTATAATTTCTAGCACAAGAACTCCATAACTGTAAACATCTCCTTGTGTCGAAGCTCGCTTTCCCATTCCGTATTCTACAATTTTCATCATTCAAAATGAATATTAGTCATGAAATATAAACGAAAATCATCTTACATATTTGTATATGCAAAACATTGTTATAGCAGCAGGTCGATGTGAAACTATTATCATATTACAATAAAATGTTCAAACTGTTGCAATAACCTATAGCAGGAGCAGATATAATCAATTTGTTGCTGTAAGTATTTTTGTGGTAGTGTGATAACTTCATACGTACCAGGAGCGATGTAGCCGACTGATCCACACAACAAGTTATCTGTTGAGTTAAAGGAAATTGAATCATTAGTTGAATCACTAGTCTCATCAATTCCTTTAACCAATCTTGCAATTCCAAAATCGGTTACTAGAGCAGTCATGTCATCATCAAGAAGAATATTGCTGGGCTTAAGGTCACAGTGCACAACTTTAACAGGAGAATAATGGTGCAAATAGGCCACACCTTCAGCCACATCACTGCATATGCTAACCAACTGACTCAAATCAAGGGTAGGATTGAATCCATGACTTGGGTACAGATATCTCTCCAAGCTTCCATTTGACTTCAAAGGAAGGACAAGGGCCTTAAAGTCTGGCTTACTGCAGATTGTGATGATTCTTATCAAATTTCTGTGCTTAGCCCTCTTCAGGACTTGGCATTCTCTTTTGAAACTTGTAGAGATTTCGCCGGCTGTCTTCGAATCTATTACCTTAACAGCTATTCTTGTATTGTCTTGAAGAACTCCCTTGTAGACATGACCGAATCGACCTGAACCAATTAGGCTTGAAGCACAAAATCCACCAGTAGCTTCGATGAGCTGTTCATATGAGATTCTTGGGTACTTGAGCTCCTTTGATTCTTTCTCTTCCTCTCCCAAGTTTCCTTGATTGTACATCGCCAACTGCCTTCTGAATTTCGATTTGAGTACCACGAAAAGACACAGGAAAGGAGTGGCAAATAGTGACAGGAGTAGAGGCAAAATGAAGGAAGGATAAGAATGTTTCTTTCTGCATTTTTTCATGCCTTTAATTGTGCCACAAAGACCTTCATTACCCAGGAACGAGTCCATTGTCAATGATGAAAACGGGCCATTATTAGATACATTCCCAGAGAAGTTGTTAAAAGAGAAGTTGAGCTGCTTGAGAGTTGATGATGCTTCCAAAGATTCAGGTATTTTTCCGTTTAGTCGGTTGAATGATACATCTAATTGCTGAAGATAAGGCAATTGCCCTATTGAAGAAGGAAGAAGTCCTTGTAAAATATTTCCTGACAGATTAAGGTACTCCAGTGCAATGCAACTTCCAAGCTGGGGCGGAATTGTGCTAGAGAGATTGTTCGAAGATAGATCAAGTGCTAGCACCATATCCATTTTGCTTAGCTCCAATGGCAAAGGGCCCTGTAAGTGATTGCTTGACAAATTCAAGTACAGCTTCAAGCTCCTCAATCCTGCAACTTCGCTGGGAATTGTGCCTGAAATTTGATTGTGAGAAAGGTCCAGGATTTCTAAATTGATGCATTTGCCTAGACTTGGTGGTATGTTCCCCCAAAGCTGATTTTCGTACAGAAAAAGTCTTCGCAATTGTGAAAGATTTGCGAAACTGTCAGGAATTGAACCTGAAAGCTTATTTCTTGATAAATCAAGAAGACCCAGAAGAGGAATCTCACCAAGAGCTTCAGGAATTTCTCCAGAAAGCGAATTATTCGACATATAAATTCTCTCTAGTTTCACTGTTCGACATAATTCTGGAGGAATGCTACCATTCAAAAGGTTACTAGACAAGTTTAGAAGGGTAAGATTAACCAGGTTTGATATATGAGGAGGAATGGAACCAAAGAGAAGATTATCATCAAGATGAATCTGTACAAGATGAGAAAGATCACCAATAATAGGAGGTATCTTTCCACCAAGATTATTTCCTGCTAGTTCAAGTTCTTGAAAGTCAGAGGAATTAACTAAAGAGGACAAAAAAGGTTCAAGGTTGGTGTTGTTATAATGGCTAATGAAGTCATTATAAGACAAATAAAGGTACTGTAACTGTGGCATTTTACTAACAATTTCTGATGGAAGTTCCCCACTTAGCATATTTGACTCCAAATCAAGCCATTTAAGTTTTGAGGAATTGGAAAGTGCCAAAGGAACTTGACCCACTAAGTTATTTGACCAAAGCAAAAGATATGTCAAATTTCTAAGTTCACATTCATTCTTTAAAGGGATTTCACCGCTTAAAGAATTGTTGGAGAGATCTATATACTCTAAAGAAAAAGATCCATTACAAAAAATTGGTGAAGGGATATCCCCAACAAGCCTGTTACTACCCAAATCAAGATACACTAATTGGCTAAGAGAACCCAACTCAAAAGGGATATTTCCTTGGAGAAAATTCCATGACAAACTGAGTTGTCTTAGTTGGGAAAGATACCGTAATTCTGCTGGAATATGACCTTCAAAGAAGTTTCTAGATAAATCAAGAATCTTCAAATAAGAAAGATTAGCAAGAAATGGAGAAATCCTGCCTTTGAGTGATAGGCCACTAAGGTCAAGCTTTAGTATGGAATTGGTAATACTATTGCACTCAACTCCTGTCCAGTTGCAGACAGGAATTGCTGAGGAATTGTTCCAGCTTCTGAGAGCATCTTTGGTGTCTAATGCTATTGCTGACTTGAAAGCAAGCAAGGAAAATTTCTCCTTGGCATGTTGATCGTTTTCTTGAGTGGAAACTTTGAACAAGAAAATGATCAAACAAAGGAAACTGAACATTGAAAATCTACAAGAACCCATTTTGATCAATCTAAAGTTTCTTAATTAAGCTAAGGTGGAAGAAAATTAACTGGTTTTTAAGGCATGAAAGAGGAAGAAAAATGAACCACAAGGCCTTAAAGGAAAACAATTTGACATCTTAATTAATCATATATAAAGAGGCAGAAATTAATTAATTAATTCCTTGCTAAAGAAATTAAATTGAAGAAAAATATATAATTCACACATGTGCCTAACTGCCGTTGAGGCTGTGGAACGTACGTTTAGCAGCCTATGATGTTTGACTGTCATGAAGCTAACCAGCCAATAGTTGACGAACATGTGTCCGCATGTGCTAGATGACACGTATGCTAGGGGTAATCACAAGGCCCATAAAGCAACGATGGTGTACACGTCAGCACTAGGCCTAACATGCTATAACTTTTGGCTTCCTGTTGCTTGATTGTGATCAGAAAGAAGGGTTAGCTAGATAATTACTCAAGTGGACGATGTGTTGTTACAGGTGAATAAGATAATCTAGGCTGATATAAGGTGAATTGGTAATTTAATTGAGATTTTGGCACATCTGTCGGGTATATAATGAATTTATTAATTTATGCACTATGGAAATAGAGTAAGATATGATAGTAGGGATATATTCTTTTTGGCTTCTTGTTGCACTATGGAATTAGAAATCTTAAATTTAAATTATACTTTTAAAATTTAAGAAAAGAGCCCCTTAATTGCACTATGGAATTATAAGTTTTAAATTTAAGGTATGAATATAAAGTACATTTTAAGAAAAAAGCCCCTTAATAGGTTTACCTTCCGTCAATGCAGATTTGTTTAGTTTAGTAGCCAGTAAAATTTTGAATGAAAAAAAAAAATTAAGTGGGACCCAAATTTGAAAAAGATTGACATATTTAAATTGGTGTATATGTGTACCTTATTGGGTAATAGAGCACTAAGCACATCATGCAGATAGCCCTAGAAAAAATTGTTACTACGTGGTGTTTTTGAGGGGTTTTTACGTGTTGCATGGAACTAATGTGGGAGAATTTGTATGATATTTGCTGTTTTTCTTTTTCTTTTTTGGTGAACTTTGTTGAAATTTGAAGCGTAAAATTTTAAATGAAATTTTCTGTCTTTAGATATAGGTACAACTCAATTACTGAAGAAATTAAATATGAGAATGATAAAAATTGTGTGCGCAATCAAAATATTAATTTAATAATTATGTGATAATTAGGACTTGATAATTATTAAGTGATGAAGTCATATCCATTGAACTTAGACTTAAATTTTTGTTTAATTTGGTGCAGTAAGCCATATGTTTCAACATGTGCGCTTAAGAGTGCTTTGTTGCTTTTGACCTGGACAAAAAAAATAGAGCAGCAAAATACTTGACATTATTAAATTTATGAATTTATTTATAAATCGATGATAATATGTCATGTTATATGTAGAGTAATTATTTATATACATGATGATAATGGTATATTCAAGTATAATTGAAGTTAATAGAGCCAAAATCTTATATTATTAATAATAACTCTATACTAATTTTTTTAGAAAGTAGGATCCTTATTTGTAGAAAGGGGATCATTTATCATTGATTTTTAATTTTTTACGGGATTATGTATAAGCTTTTTAATAGATCAAAGTAATAAAAAGATATTAATTTTACATGATACAAAAGAGAGAATTTTCCAGGTCATTGGGGTCTATTAATCTCACTGCGAGTGAGCCAAATACATTCTTCCATTGCAGGCTATGATATAATTAATCTATAAATTCAATCATGAAAATGATTTAAAAAGGAAAATTAGTAGAATAGGTTAATCAGCAAAAAGCCTATATTTCACTATAAGAAAGGGACTGTTAGCTAAGATAAATTTTGTCACTATAAATCAAAATTCAGTTCCTAAAAGTTAATAGCAACCGGAAAATCCTGACGCACCCTGTTGCGCCATAGGCTCCGCCTTGGGATTGGAAGCAAGTGATTGCAAACAAATAAATTAATTTCTATTAGCGTTGACTCTTGCCTCTTGCCTCCAACAACCTATTGTGCAACAACCTACTGTGCAACAGTCGTTGTGGGCTTGAGACTCGGGCTGGAGCACAGTGATGGGTTGGTGGTATTGGGCCATGAACCCCGGCAGCCCATTGGTCTCAGTGAGACGGCGGGTGGGCTCAGTCATTGCTGGCCTGGGACTCGGGCTGAGCCCAGCCGTTACATCTAACCCAGAAATCTCTTGTTTTTTAATAGCTCACACAATAAATCAATTCCTTGTGTTTTAAAGGTTCACACAAATAACTCTTACAAGTGTTCTACTCTTAACCCAAAATACCCAAACTCACTTGAGTAGTAGATTATAAAAAGAAATACTTACAAATCTATAATACTCAGAGAATGATGATCATAAAGATTTTCACAGAGAATAAATGTTTGTTTTGAAAATATCAAATGCACAAAATGACTTACAATAAGATTTTGATCCAAAGTATTAGTTATTCTCTTATTCTGGATTCATAAATGACTTGCATTTATACTTCCATAGAAAATTATAACTATTTGGTTGCATTTAATGCCGAAATAGTCGTTGCATCAACTCTTATTTTCATGCCTAACATGTTTCTCTTTCCTCTTTCATGGTCGTGAGTATGAGTGTCACGATCGTGACTGTTCTTCCAAGTCGTGACTTGAGCGTTGACTTTGGCCGTGAAGCATTCTAGAAGAATTTGAAGTGTTTAATCATGGGAGTGACATTATATATTCACGGGCGTGAACATCCTTCCTAGCCGTGATCCAAGTAGTGACTCTGGCCGTGAAGCTCTGTGGAGGAATTAGTCATATCTTCTCACGGGCGTGACTTTCTTTCACGGTCATGACTGATATGATCATTCACGGTTGCTATCATTCTTCATGGCTGTGAACTTTAAATGTTGAATAGTTGGCGCTAAGCTTCATCATGGGCATGACATATAAGGTCACGAGCGTGAACATGCTATTTCTTTATTTTTTATCTTTTTAAAATTAGTCTTCCATTCTCCATTCTTGCTATCATGTTCCATACCTTGTTTAATGAACTTAGAAAACAAGTATGTTAAATACATTATTGCTATTTTATTTTTAGCATCAAAATGACGGAAATACCCCTCAAGATTCAACAGACCTAAATGCACAATTTTAAAAGTTTTGGAGCGAATTTGTAATTTATCAAAAATATAAGGACCAATTGGAATATTTTCCATTTAATTGACATTAAACCTATTTCTTCTAAGTGATGGCCGACCATGTGGATAAAAAGACGGGAAAATATGTTAATTTAACCTAAATATCTAAGTCTAGTCAATTATGGTGGGTCCTATTATTGAAAATTTTGTTCTTCCTTCCTTTCTTCTTCTTCTTTCTTATCACCACATTTTTACTAGAATTTTTTGCTAAAAGACCAGCCCACATGTTCCTTCATCTCTCATTTGCCAAAGCTTCACTCTGGAGAGAGAAAGTGAGGAAAGGACAAAGAGAAAACTAGAGAAGGGTGTTTTCATGCACTAAAAAGCTTAGGGAAACTAAGGGAAGGAGAAAGGAAGAGAAAAGAAGCTTGGAAAGAGGAGGAAAAGGTCCCCTATGGTTTGGCCATGGTGGAAAAAAAGTGTGAGGATTTTCTTTATCTCTATATTTTTCTCTAAAGGAAAGTAGTATTTTAAGCTCATTTAGAACTTGTTTTGGAGAGAAAAGGTTTATCTGGAAGTTAGGGTTTGAATGGTTTAAGATGATGAAAGATAATGTTTTAATGGTATTTTTGGCATATGTTAGGTAATCAATTAGAAGGGAAGCTTTTTCAAAAAGGAGGGACAGGTAAAGGGAAAGAAAAAGAGGCTTGAAGAAGCCTAAGCAAAGTTAAATAAGGTTAATGCATACTTTTGGGCAATGACCTATGTTTTTATTATGGAATTGCATGGTTGAAATATTTTAGCATGTTGAATTGTAGCTAGAATGTATTTGTGACGCCCCACTTATATATTAGGAATAATCCCACATATATAAGAAGGATGTCACAAGCTTAACTCGATAAATCTGTTCGAATTGAAACTTTTTTCATTTTAAATAACTTAATCTATTTATTTATATTGGTTTAGGAATGTCGTTTTAATTGACAATATATATATATATATATATATCATTATATTGTATACACATATGACACCCAATTATGTTACATAATTATTTACATACACAATATTAACATATGAGACATGTTTACCACAAACCATATACATAGTCAAACTAAAAAAAACAATAATAGATAACCAACCCTCTAACTATGTCTCTTGTGTCTCTGCTGATATGGGCTTAGATTTCTTCCTGATCAACTCCACTATTTACTATCTACAACTTAAATTCCTGCGTGATAAGAACCCACGCTAAAATATCTCTAGCTTAGTGATACATATAAGTATTAAAGTTTTCCCTAGGCAATCACACAAATGCATGTATCAAATAAATTCATGGCACATCAAATTTTGTTACATATTTATCATATAAAATAAATAAATATATAACACAAAAGAATAAATATAACAAACTTATTCAATAATTAAATTTGCACCACCTCATGTAAGCATTTTATACTTTACTACTTATATCAATTAATAAATTTTCATATTCCATTCTATGATTTATTATCCCAAAATCTCGTTCTCGGACTGTCCGGATACGGGGTGTGAAATAGGGGCGCTTAAACCACCCTACTCACTATAATCTCAAGTCAAGGGCGCTCACAGAGCTTCTGCCACCTTGACCTAGTGTAATCATATCAATATCAGTACCAAAACTTCCCCCTGATGGTGCACCATCTATCCTATGTCAGTCCTCAGGTAGAGAAATGGGCAATTAACACCATCATATATGGTGTAATTGAAATAGGAGTAGTGCTAGGTACCAAATCTATGACAAATTCCACCTCTCGATCTAGTGGTAATCTTGGCAACTCTCCTAGAAACATGTCGGAAAACTCACACATAGTAGGAATGTCAGTCAACTTCAGACTGTTCTTTTTCATATCAATCACATATGCTATTTAGGCTTCACATCCCTTATTGATGAGTTTCTGAGCCTTCAACACTGGTAGCAGATTATCAGGATATCCTCTATTATCACCCATCATCACTATCTCTTTGTGATAAAATATTTTGATGATAATCTGTCTCTTCCCGCAGTCCACTACCACACCGTGATGAGCTAACCAATCCATTCCTAAAATCATATTAAATTAATGGAATGGTAACTCTATCAAGTCTATTAAGAATTTCCTACCTTGAATCTCAATTGGGTAACTCCTGAACACCTTGCTAACCCTCACATTGTGTCCTAATGGGTTAGTCATAAGGATCTCAAATTCTAAAGCCTTCGATTCTAAACCCCCTCGACCCAGTGGTAGTGTGCATAAGTAAGAATGCATTGACCTTAGATCTATAAATGCATGGATTTCAAAGCCAAAGAGAATGAATTTACCAATAATAACATCGGGTGCATCTTGCTCCTTTCGACCCTAACCAGCTCTACTGCCTTCCAGCCTCTCTATTGTCTCAGATCTGAACTAATTAGGCCCTGCTCATCCTCTTCTACCTTGTCCTCTACCTCGGCCTCTGCCCTGTCTAGAAATCTACATATGTACATGCTCAGTGCTTTCCAAGCCTTTGCTAAACTGAAACAATGGATAGTCTCTTCGCAAGTGATCCTTGGAGCCACACCTCAAGCAAGCTCCTATTGTCTACCAACACTTTTCTAGGTGAGAGAGACCATAGTGCTGACACACTGGTAGGGGTACAGATATACATGATGCCTATGTCGGCACACTAGCTACTGAAGATAAGGATATTGCGGGTTGTCCCCGTCTTAAGGAAAAAGGACTACTGGAACCTCCAGCCTAAAATCGGCCACTGAAAGATCTTGCGCTCTTGCCACTCGATGGTCCCCTACTCGGCTGTGACATGGGTCTTCTAAACCCTCTCCTTTGTGTTGGCTGCTGTGTTTTCAAGACTCTTTCAACTATTCTAGAAAATGTTAGTGAACTAGGGAATTTCATCAAATCGTAGGGCTGAGACCTGCAGATTAATCGGTTCCTTCAACCCATCTTGAAATCTTCAGCACTTATTTGCCTCAGTGGGTATAATGCCTCCAACATACTTGCATAGATGTGTGAAGTCTCTCTCATATTCAGATACTGATAGATTCCCCTGCTTCAGCATTAAGAATTCTCTCTTCTTATCATCCGTGTAGATAGGAGGAATATAATGCTCCTTAAACTTCTCTAGAAAGAACTCCCATGTCATAGGGTCGGGTGCCTCCGAACTCTGTGACTCTAACCGCCACCAATCATAAGCGTGCTCCTACAACAAATATACAATATACTTATATTTTTGCTCATATGTGTAGTGCAGTTGATCAAAAACCCTATTGGCTCGTTCCAACCAAAACTCTGACATGGAAGGACCATCCTTTCTCTTCCCATAAAAATCAGGTGCCCTTAACTTCCTCAACCTCTCAAACTATAACACTGATAGGGCTGGTTGTGTTGCCCTCTATAATAGATCTACCATATTCCTCATCACCTCTGTCTATGCTATATTAGTAGTTGACTGCCCATGTGATGAGCTGGCATTGGATCATGATGCTACACCTTGATGATGACTTGGTCTCAATGTTGCCCAGATATTAGACCAAGAAGGGGGGTTGAATTGGAGTTTCTAAAATTAAACTTTAAAGTGCGGAAATAAAATTGCTAATTTTAAAAGGGATAGAGAAAATCAGACACAAAGATTTATAGAGGTTCGGGTATTAACAAACCCTACTCCTCTCCCCAATCGCAATTGGGAGTTTTACTAACACACTAAGTGTTACAATGGAGTTTTACAAGCTCACTCCCAACTATGGTGTTTCTCACAATGGCTCACACCTAACCCAGAAATCCCTTGTGTTTTAATGGCTCACACAATAACCAATTCCTTTGTGTTTTACAGGCTCACACAAACAACCTACACTTGTGTTTTACAGGTTCACACAATAACCTACACTTTGTGTTTTGCAGGCTCACACAAACAACCTTTTAAATTTGTGTTTTGGAGGTTCACACAACTAACCCTTACAAGTGTTCTTCTCTTAACCCAGAACTACCCAATGCTCACTTGAGTAAAGATTACAGAGAGAACCACTTATAAATCTTTATTGCTCAAATATGAGGAGCAAAAAGATTTTTACAGAGAATAGATTGGTTCACAAAGCATAAAAAATACAAGATAGCTTGTGATTTGAAATATATACTAATCTTTTGTTTTTCTTATTATTCTCTTATCATCCTCTTGTTTCTTAATGCATAAATGACTTCCATTTATACTCCCATGGCTAAATATAGCCGTTGGGGTGCATTAATTTAGAAACTAGCCGTTATACCAACCAAAAAATCGCGCCTGACATTTTTCTCTTTCATTGGTCACGGGCGTGAATATGCTTGTCACGGGGGTGACAGTTCTTCCTAAGCCGTGACTGAAGTGGTGACCTTGGTCGTGAAGCTCTCTGGAATGTCTTGACATATAGAGTCACGGGCGTGACGTTAATTAGTCACGGGCGTGACACTCTTCCCAGCCGTGAGAGAAGTGGTGACTGAAGTCGTGAAGCTCTCTGGATGAAATTGAATATATCCTTCATGGGGGTGACACCTACATTCACGGGGGTGAACATCTTCACAGCCATGACCAAAGTGGTGACTTTGGTCGTGAAGCTCTCTGGTTGAATTTACACAACTCTTCACGGGAGTGACACCTCTAGTCACGGGGGTGACTGAAATGCTTACTTCACGGTTTGGTTTTCCTTCATGGCCGTGAACTTCAAATGTTGATTTTGGTAACGGCTAGCTTTGTTCACGGGAGTGACTCCTAGAGTCACGACAGTGAACATGCTACTTCTTGCTTTTTGTTTCTGAAGGATTATTCTTCCAATTCTCCATTCTTGCTATTTTAATTCATGTCATGTATAATATACTTTCAAAAACAAGTATGTTAAATACAATATTACTATATTATTTATTATCATCAAAATGACGGAAATACCCCTCGAGGTTAACAATCTCCCCCTTTTTGATGGTGACAAATAATCTAGCAATATGTGATTTTGAGAAGTCTCCCCCTCAAAATATACTTAGGATAAAAATTATAATGTGCAAGAATAGTAAATAAAGATGTATCATTTAACTTGATTTTAAGTATATGCAAGTTATATGAGAAGTATATCCAATACATACCATAATTCCTTTTCAAGATATAAAGTGTATGTAAAGTATGTTTAAGGTATATCATGGCATGTTTTTATTTGTAACTTGCTCTTAAGGTGTATGCAAAGTATACTTAGGGTATAATTCTACTTTGCAATTAATTTCAAAATTGATTCACAATTCTTATTATTGCTAGTTTGATCCTACTTTCCCTTATCATATAAATTCTTTCATATATTGCTAGTTTTCTCCCCCTTTTGTCATCAATCAAAAAGAATATGTAGATTGAAGTAAACAAAAGCAAATATATATTATATGAAGGAAAGGATACAGAAACATAATAAGTAACAAAATAAAGAAAAATGATCAAACATAACAAGTTTAGGCTACTCTCTAGCCTATATCCTAGCTAGACATCCTATCACGAAGCCTAGCTATTTCAGCCTCAAGACTGTCGATTCGAGACTCCATGAAGTCCTTGAGGTTTTCCAACCTCTCATCCATGGAGGTCTGCAGCTGCTCGAAACGTGGTGCCAAGAGGTCGACCACCTGCTGCGCTAAAGACGGTGTGGAGGCTGAGGACTGTCCAATGTTCTGAGCGATGACTGGAGTGGCTTCCTCAATCCTAGCCCTCTTTTTCTGCTGGACTCCCTGGAGGCCTGCTTTAAAATCCTCCGTGTCATGATCTTCCCAGATAATTTCTCCAGCAGTATCAGTGAAGCGGTAGAAGATATCGTTTTGAAAAACGATTCTGACAGCTGCTCCCATCTTGATGAATGACTCTACATCCAACCTATCTCGTGGGTGTGCAGGAATGATGTTGAAGTGGTGGTTATCCATCTTCAAGTAATTGAGCTTCACTGCCATATGAGTGACATAAGCCCCAATCAATATATCTCCTGTGGGCTTGGTAGCGATTGAGAGAAGATGGTTTGCAAACCATCTTGAGAGTTCCACTGTGACTCCCCGTCGAGCAATCTCGAATAGGAAGAGTTCTGACTTCCTAATTGTTCCATTGCTCTCTCCCCGAGCAAAAATGCTATAGGTTAGAAACCTATGCAAATACCTGTGTACTGGGGTCCTGAGATGTGTGCTCTTAGTTTTCTTGACATCCCAGCTGCAATCCGTGCCAAAATGTGTCCATGCTGCAGGGGCAGAGAATTCTACCTCAGTCTCATTTAGAACGCCATCAGATGGTAGGTTGAATAATTCTCCAAATGCAATAGCGCTGAGGGTGGTTGCATTATTGCAGAGTTGGAATTTCACCACTCCGGTTGGTGAAACCTGCAAGGTGCTGAGGAATTCCAGCATTGGCTCCCGTAGAGTTGGCAGATGAATGTCAACAAATTCTCGTAGATGACAGGCTTGAAGTTGTGCTGTCATAGCCATCTCGAGTCCGAGATTACGGACTGTCTGCCATTAAAAGGACCTTGAAGATAAAATTGGTCTCTTCTTCAAAGTTGCATACCGGGGATGGCAACTTTCGGGAATGATGTTCATGAGGTAATCTGAATACCTCTTTGGTGCATGGGACTTCTTTCTCTTCCCTTTTGACGAAGCAGACTCCATTTTTGAAGATTTAGTAGTTGAAGGAATTTAAGAAGATTTTTGACAGAGAGAAAATATGATGAAATACCCTAGGAATGTCTGTTTTCTGCTGAAGATTCGAACTTTTGAAGGAATTTATAGTGAAATATCAAGGCTTTGGGGTCGGAATCTTCAATGTCTCAATGAATGAGAGTAAATGAGAGCGGTTTTGGTAGATGGAGAGTTGAAATGAAAAGTGTAACCGGCTGTTTTCTTATATATTCGATACATTCACGGGCGTGACTTATGGTTTCACGGGCGTGAATAGTCGTGTTCACGGTTTGCTGAAGTAGTGTTCCAGCCGTGAATGAAAGTGTGAATAAGTTCACGGGTGTGATAGATGAACATCACGGGCGTGAATGATCATAGATCACGGGGGTGAAAATATTGTCACGGGCGTGAACTATTGAAGTTCACCACTTATACCCGTGAAGCAAGCCGTGACACAAGGGGTGAAAGCTTCTGTTAGTTTGGGGTGAAATTGGTCACGGGAGTGAAATTATGTCACGGCCGTGAGGGATCTTTGCCACGGGCGTGAATCAAGCCGTGAAACTATGTTTCACCACTTGAAGCTGTGAAGCATGTCGTGACCCGAAGCCGTGAACGACACTGCCTCTTTGGGCCACTTAAGTCACGGGCGTGACTCCCCTATAATTTTCATTAATTTGTAACTAAGTTCTGCAACAAGACTAAATCATTTCAACAAAGATTTTGCTTCATAAAACATGAATTTTCATCAAAATATTTATCTTCTAACTTGTGATATGTTTTAAGATCAACAATTAAGATTTCATTTTCTTGTAATCACAAGGTTAATCCATCAATCATGCCTAGTTCTCTTCTAATGAAATTAAATCTTTCCTCATTTAGAGACTTAGTGAAAATATCTGCTAATTGCTTTTCTGTGCATACAAATTCTAATTCAACATCTCCATATTGAACATGATCTCTAATAAAGTGATGTCTAATGTCAATATGTTTACTTCTAGAGTGTTGAATAGGATTCTTTGAAAGATTTATAGCACTGGTGTTGTCACATTTTATAGGTATATGGTTCATTTCATGACCATAGTCCTTAAGTTGCTGTTTTATCCAAAGAATTTGTGTACAACAACATCCAACTGCTACATATTCAGCTTCAGCAGTTGAAAGAGCAACTGAAATTTGTTTCTTGCTAAACCAAGAAACCAAACATTCTCCAATGAAGTGACAAGTACCTGAAGTACTTTTTCTATCCAAAAGACTACCAGCATAGTCTGCATCTGAATATCCTATTATATAGAAAGATGAATTTCTAGGATACCATAAACCTAGATGCAATGTTCCATGTAAATATCTTAAAATCCTTTTTACAACATTTAGATGAGATTCTTTGGGACATGATTGAAATCATGCACATAAGCAAACACTATACATAATATCGGGTCTAGAAGCAGTGAGATATAAAAGTGATCCGATCATACCTCTATAAAGCTTTTCATTAATGCTCTTACCCTTTTCATCTTTGCCCAATTTTGTTGATGTGCTTATAGGAGTCTTAGCATTTTTGCATCCTTCCATACCAAATTTTTTTGATTAAATATTTGGTATATTTGGATTGATTGATGAATATGCCCTCATTGCTTTGTTTGATTTGTAGACCAAGGAAATACTTAAGTTCTCCCATCATGCTCATTTCAAATTCCCTAGTCATGCACTTAGCAAATTCTTGACAAAGCAACTCATTAGTAGAACCAAATATTATATCATCAACATAAATTTGAACAATTAGTATCTCATGCTTATGCTTTTTGATGAACAGTGTAGTGTCTACATTTCCCTTTGTGAAGCTATTTTCTAGTAAAAAAGAACTTAGTCTTTCATACCATGCTCTTGGAGCTTGTTTTAAACCATACAAAACTTTTGAAAGTTTAAAAACATGATTTGGTAAATTATAGCTTTCAAAACCTGGTGGTTGTTCTACATACACTTCTTCATCTATATAGCCATTTAGAAATGCACTTTTCACATCCATTTGAAAAAGTTTGAAATTCATGTGACATGCATATGCTAAGAGAATTCTTATAGCTTCTAATCTAGCTACCGGTGCATATGTTTCATCATAGTCAATACCTTCTTCCTGATTATATCCTTTTGCAACTAGTCTTGCTTTATTCCTTGTTATTAACCCCTGTTCATCTAACTTATTTCTAAATACCCATTTGTTGCCTATGATTGGATGATTCTTAGGTCTTGGTACTAGGTTACATACTTTATTTCTCTCAAATTGGTTAAGTTCCTCTTGCATGGCAATTATCCAACTTTCATCATTAAGAGCCTCATCAATGTTTTTAGGCTCAATTTGTGAAATAAATGCAATGTCAGTGATTAAATACTTGAAATGCGATCTAGTACTTACTCCCCTTGATAGATCACCAATTATTTGCTCTTTTGGATGATTTCTGTTCATTCTCCATTCTTTTGGAAGGTCTTGCTCCATTTGTTCTTGATTTTGAGGTAGTAGTTTTTCTTGATCGTTTTCTTCTTTTCCATTTTCAATGACAGGTTTTTCCATATTATCTACAACATCATCAAGAGCACTACCTTTCACAAGATCAAGTCTACTAGATTCATTAAAAACAACATGCATGGATTCTTCCACAGTTAATGATCTCTTATTAAATACTCTATATGCTTTGCTGGTTGTAGAGTATCCTAGAAAGATACCATCATCAGACTTAGAGGCAAATTTTCCAAGATTGTCCTTGGTGTTCAATATAAAACACTTGCATCCAAATACTCTAAAGTATGATACCAAGGGCTTTCTTCCATTCCATAGCTCAAATGAGGTTTTGTTTAAAATAGGTCTTTTGAAAACTCGATTTGAAATATAGCATGCAGTGTTTGTGGCTTCTGCCCAAAAATAAGTTGGTAATGCATATTCATTAAGCATTGTTCTTGCCATTTCAATTAATGTTCGATTTTTCCTTTCAACTACACCATTTTGTTGAGGTGTTCTAGGAGATGAGAAATTATGTGAAATGCCATATTCAAGACAAAAACTTTCAAAGTTTTCATTTTCAAATTCTTTCCCATGATCACTTCTTATTTTTGAAATGCAGTATCCTTTTTCATTTTGAACTCTTTTAGCAAAGTTTTTGAAGTTTTCAAAAGCATCACTCTTTTGAGCTAAGAAAATTACCCAAGTAAATCTAGAGTAATCATCTACGATGACAAATGCATAATGTTTTCCTCCTAAGCTAGCAACCCTAGTAGGTCCAAATAAGTCTAAATGTATGAGTTGAAGAGGTTTTGAAGTACTTACTATGTTTTTGGCTTTGAAAGATGACTTGTGCTGCTTTCCTCTTTGACAAGGTTCACATGTCTTGCCTTTTTCATATTTAACTCTGGATAATCCTTTTACTAGCTCTCCTGTGCTGAGACTTTGTATTAAGTCCATGTTAGCATGACCAAGTCTTCTATGCCACAACCAAGATTCATCACTAGTAGTCACAAGACACTTAGAGGAATGGTTAGAGAGTTCATGTAAGTTTATTATGTATGTATTGATATCTCTATTTCCTTTAAATATTTCTTGACCATCAATAGAGATTACAAGACATTTATTCGAGGTGAAAATTACTTTGTTTCCTTTATCACATAATTGACTTACACTTAGCAAGTTATGTTTTAAGCCATCAACAAGTAAAACATCCTTAATAAAAGTAGTACCATTAATACCAATAGAACCAATGCCAATTACCTTACCCTTTGCATTGTTTCCAAAGGTAACTTTACCTCCATCAATACTTTTGATTTCATTGAAGAGTTCTTTGTCTCCTGTCATATGCCTTGAGCATCCACTGTCAACAAGCCATGCATTTTTGTTTATTGTGGACTTGAGGCATACCTACAGAGTTACAAATCAAGTATGATATTTAGGTACCCAAATGAGTTTGGGTCCTTGGGGGTTAGCACATGAAGGTTGCCAATGAGCCTTCCTTATCCAGCAATTTCTATTTATATGACCCATTTTCATATAGTAATTACATAGTTTAGGTGTAAACTTGTTTTTTGGTCTTACACTGTATTTAAATGCCATAATTTTATTAATATGATTTTGAGAACAATGGCATGCACATTCATGATTAATTTGCATTTTTCTAGATGCATGCTTCTTATACATAAAGGCATGATTAGTCTTTTGAGGATTGTTTTTTAGGTTTACTAATCTTTGATTATTCCTTTTATGTATAGAGGGATTAGTATACTTATTCTTTGGTGCTTTTCCAGCAAGTGTGGAGATGTGATGTTCTTTAGGTTTGACAAATATAGTTTTGTTAGAAGATGATGATGTGTCTTTAAACCCTAGACCATGTCTTACTAAAGGTGGTCTTTGAGACACAATGAGAGTGTCTAAGCTCTCTTTACCCTTGTGAAATTTAGAAATGGAATTTCTAAGTTCTTCAACTTCATTTTTCAAAGTATTGTTTTCTTTTAAAAGTGAAGCTGTTGAGGGTCTTGATGAGTATTCATCTAATGACTTTTGAAGAGATTCATTAGATGATTTAAGCTTTATGTTCTCCTTTTCTAAGCCATCTATCTTATTTTTTAAATTAGAGATATTATTTCTATAAGTACTAAATTTACTTCTATATTTCTCTAATTCTATATTTAAATCTTCTATTAGGCTTTGCTCATCATCATCACTATCACTATCACTATCATTATCACTACTATCATTATTGAAAGAGTATGAGTGTAGTGATCTTACTTTGTCCGAGATGTGATCCTCAATAGCCATGAAGCATAGGTTGACCTCTTCACTTTCATTATCATCTTTTTCGCTTGATGAGCTTTCGTCATCCCATGTGGCTTTGTGACCTTTCTCCCCACTGTCTCTTTGGAATTTGCTCTTATGCTTCTTGAGCCTTGGACATTCAGGTTTGATATGTCCTTTCTTTCCACATTCATAGCATTTTACCTCTTCCTTACTTCTGTGTGTATCATTTGAAGTTTGTTTGAGGTTTCTTTGCCTGAATTTTTTGGAATTGCTCATTTTCTTCTCAATGATTCTTTTTAATCTTCTTGAAAGCATAGCGATGTCCTCATTTTCATCATCACTCATTTCTTCATCATCTTCACTTTCTTCTTGAGATTTTGAAGTAGAGGCTTTGAGTGCTAATGGTTTTCTTTTCTCTGGCTCTGCCTTAAGCTCTCTATCTCTCTTTACGGCCATCTCATGTGTAAGAAGCTTACCAATCAGCACATCAGTGTTCATGATACTCATATCTTCATTTGCTTCTTCTATGCCAGCAACTCTTGAACCATAGTCTTTAAGAGGAAGACTTCTCAGGATTTTATTGTTTATATCTTCCAAGCTCAGATGCTTCCCAAGTTTCCTCATTCCATTTATAATGGATAGAAGACGGTTAGTCATATCAGTGATTGACTCCTTTGATTTCATTTTGAAGAGCTCATATTCTGAGGTTAGAAGTTGAATCTTCTTGGATTTGACTTGCTTAGTTCCCTCATGATAGTTCTCCAATGTCTTCCACATACTAAATGCTGTTGAGCAATGTTGTATTCTCCCACATTCTTCAATAGATAATGAGCTTGATAGAATTGTCATTGCCCTCTTGTTTTTGAAATTTGCTCTTCTTTGGGGCTCAGTCCAATCATCTCTTGATAGGATTTCCTCTTCACCATCAGCTCCTCTTCTGGTTGGTGGTGTCCATTCTTTTCGTACACTATCCCAGACTTCAATTCCTTCACTATCCAAGTATGTCTCCATCCTAAACTTCCAATGGGCATAGTTTGCTCCATCAAAGTAAGGTTTGAGACTTTGGAATCCTTCACTGGCCATATCTAACTCTTTACTAGCGCTTTTTAGGCTTTGATGCTAGACAAGGCTCTGATACCAATTGTTGCCCAGATATTAGACCAAGAAGGGGGGTTGAATTGGAGTTTCTAAAATTAAACTTTAAAGTGCGGAAATAAAATTGCTAATTTTAAAAGGGATAGAGAAAATTAGACACAAAGATTTATAGAGGTTCGGGTATTAACAAACCCTACTCCTCTCCCCAATCGCAATTGGGAGTTTTACTAACACACTAAGTGTTACAATGGAGTTTTACAAGCTCACTCCCAACTATGGTGTTTCTCACAATGGCTCACACCTAACCCATAAATCCCTTGTGTTTTAATGGCTCACACAATAACCAATTCCTTTGTGTTTTACAGGCTCACACAAACAACCTACACTTGTGTTTTACAGGCTCACACAATAACCTACACTTTGTGTTTTGCAGGCTCACACAAACAACCTTTTAAATTTGTGTTTTGGAGGTTCACACAACTAACCCTTACAAGTGTTCTTCTCTTAACCCAGAACTACCCAATGCTCACTTGAGTAAAGATTACAAAGAGAACCACTTATAAATCTTTATTGCTCAAATATGAGGAGCAAAAAGATTTTTACAGAGAATAGATTGGTTCACAAAGCATAAAAAATACAAGATAGCTTGTGATTTGAAATATAGACTAATCTTTTGTTTTTCTTATTATTCTCTTATCATCCTCTTGTTTCTTAATGCATAAATGACTTCCATTTATACTCCCATGGCTAAATATAGCCGTTGGGGTGCATTAATTTAGAAACTAGCCGTTATACCAACCAAAAAATTGCGCCTGACATTTTTCTCTTTCATTGGTCACGGGCGTGAATATGCTTGTCACGGGGGTGACAGTTCTTCCCAAGCCGTGACTGAAGTGGTGACCTTAGTCGTGAAGCTTTCTGGAATGTCTTGACATATAGAGTCACGGGCGTGACACTCTTCCCAGCCGTGAGAGAAGTGGTGACTGAAGTCGTGAAGCTCTCTGGATGAAATTGAATATATCCTTCACGGGGGTGACACCTACATTCACGGGGGTGAACATCTTCACAGCCATGACCAAAGTGGTGACTCTGGTCGTGAAGCTCTCTGGTTGAATTTACACAACTCTTCACGGGAGTGACACCTCTAGTCACGGGGGTGACTGAAATGCTTACTTCACGGTTTGGTTTTCCTTCATGGCCGTGAACTTCAAATGTTGGTTTTGGTAACGGCTAGCTTTGTTCACGGGAGTGACTCCTAGAGTCACGGCAGTGAACATGCTACTTCTTGCTTTTTGTTTCTGAAGGATTATTCTTCCAATTCTCCATTCTTGCTATTTTAATTCATGTCCTGTATAATATACTTTCAAAAACAAGTATGTTAAATACAATATTGCTATATTATTTATTATCATCAAAATGACGGAAATACCCCTCAAGGTTAACACTCTCAGCCTCTTCAGCCATAATTTGTTGTGATCCTGAAGCCATAACCTACCTATATCGTAAAGATAACAATCCTAATTAGTAAGTAGCAACTCATATACTCAATTGTGGGTACACATATATCATAAATATTTTAAAAATTCCCTTCTTTGAAAACACAAAACAGTCCAAACTGGGCTCTGATACCAAAAATTGTTACACCCCATTACCCCAGCAGCATATGTCTAGATAAGGGAGCGCTACACCGATTTCTTCAATTTTTAACTTATTTATTGAAAATAGTCCATATTCATATATTTTTTTCAATAATATAAAGGAAATATAATGTACATTTTATTTAAATAGGATAATATTTATAAAATATCAAATGTTGATTTGTGATCGCTAATGGAATCAAATAAGTTGATTGAGCCTTTTTGGATTGGCTAAGGAATATAAGAATAGTTCTCAAATCCAAAAAGAGTGGCTATTCCTAGATTATCAAAAGTATCAAGATTATAGTGAGATGGCAAGCTGCATTATGCTTGCTACCATGTCAGCTGAGTTGCTAAAGCAGCATGAGACTATGGATGCTAATTCCTTAGTATACCATCTAAGAGAGATTTTTGATGAGCAAGCACGTTCCGAAAGGTTCAAAAGTTTGAAGTCGCTCTTTCGCACTAAGATGGTTGAGGGGACATCTCTAGTGCAATATGCATTGAAGATGAATGACTATATTGAGAGATTGGCCACCTTGGGATTTGTGGTGGACCATGAATTAAGTATTGACTTAATTCTAACCGATTTTTCTAATAGTTATTCACATTTTGTGCTTAACTATAGGATGACCCAAATCTCTACCACTATTCCTCAGCTGATTAACTTGCTCAAAATGGCTGAGCCATCTGTCAAGAAGGACAGTAAGGCTGTGATGTTGATGGACTCTTCAAGTTCTAAAAATAAGAACCTTAAGAAGAAGAAGAAGTCCATAAGCCTAAGGGAGGCGTGGCCAAGAAGAAGGCCAAGGAGATTACTCTAAAGGGGACATGCTTCCATTGTGGCAAGGATGACCACTTGAAGAGAAACTGTAAGGCTTACTTGGAGTCCTTGAAGAAAAAGGCATCTGATGCCCCATCTACTTCAGGTATTTTTGTCATTGAAATTAATACTGTTTTCGATAATAATATATGGATATTAGATGCTGATTGTGGCTCACACATATGCACTGATATGCAGGGCCTAAGGAACAATAGACAACTCAATAAGGGAGAGTCAGACTTACGCGTTGGAAATGGAGCAAGGGTTACTACATTAGCTATAGGAGCATATGTATTAACCCTCCCTAGTGGGCTTATATTAAATTTGGATAATTGCTATTATGTACTTTCTTTGACTAAAAATATTATTTCTGTTTCAAGTCTAAATAAAGATGGTTTCCTTTTAGCTTTTAGTAACAATTGTTGTTCTATTATGTTGAATGGAATTCTTTATGCTAGTGGTACATTATACAATAGAATATACATATTAGATATTGTTGCCCAGATATTAAACCAAAAAGGGGGGTTGAATTGGAGTTTAAAAATTAAACTATAAGGTACAGAAATAAAAGATTAATTTTAGGAGGGATAGAGAGAATTTGACACAAGGATTTTTATAGAGGTTCGAGTGTTAACAAACCCTACTCCTCTCCCTAATCGCAATTGGGAGTTTCACTAACACACTAAGTGTTACAATGGAGTTTTACAAGCTCACTCCCAACTATGGTGTTTCTCACAATGGCTCACACCTAACCTAGAAATCCCTTGTGTTTTAATGGCTCACACAATAACCAATTCCTTGCGTTTTACAGGCTCACACAAACAACCTTCACTTTGTGTTTTTATAGGCTCACACAAACAACCTTTTAATTTATGTTTTGGAGGCTCACACAACTAACCCTTACAAGTGTTCTGCTCTTAACCCAGAAATACCTAAAGCTCACTTGAGTAAATATTACAGAGAGAACCACTTACAAATCTTAATTGCTCAATAAATGAAGAGCAAAAAGATTTTTACAGAGAATAGATTTTGTTCTCAAAGTATGATTGTACAAATAGCTTGAAATAAGAATTAATTTCGAAGTTTATGCTATTCTATTGTTGTTCTCTTCATTCTCTTGTTCTGAATGCATAAATGACTTCCATTTATACTCCCCAATGGCTGAAACTAGCCGTTGTACCAACCAAATAATCGCGCCTAACATTTTTCTCTTTCATTGTTCACGGGCGTGACTATGTTTGTCATGGGAGTGACATTTCTTCCCAAGCCATGACTAATGTGGTGACCTTGGTCGTGAAGCTCTCTGGAATGTTTTGACATATAGAGTCACGGTCGTGACATACTCAATCACGGGCGTGACCAACTTCCCAACCGTGATTCAAGTGGTGACTTTGGTCGTGAAGCTCTCTGGATGAAAATGCATGAACATTTATTCACGGGGGTGACTGAAATGCCCACTTCACAGTTTGTACTTCCTTCATGGCCGTGAACTTCAAATGTTGGTTTTGGTAACGGTTAGCTCCTTTCATGGGAGGGACTCATAGAGTCACGACAGTGAACATGCTACTTCTTGAATTTTGTCTTTCAAGGATTATTCTTCCAATCTCCATTCTTGCTATTTTAATCCATGTCCTGTATAATAGACTTAGAAAACAAGTATGTTAAATACAATATTGCTATTTTATTTGTTATCATCAAAATAACGGAAATACCCCTCAAGGTTTAACAATCTCCCCCTTTTTTATGGTGACAAATAATCTAGCAATATGTGATTTTGAGAAGTCTCCCCCTCAAAATATACTTAGGATAAAAAATTAGAATGTGCAAGAATAGTAAATAATGATGTAGCATTGAAATAAACTTAACTACTTTTTAAGTATATGCAAGTTATATGAGAAGTATATCCAATATATACCATAATTCTTTTTTAAGGCATGAAGTATATGTAAGGTATACTTAAGGTATATCATGGCATATTTATTTTTGCAACTTGCATGAAGGTATATGCAAAGTATACTTAAGGTATATCTTATGTATATATGAAGCTCAATTTCTCAATTTTATACTTTGCATATGAATTCTTGAATCAAAGTCCCTTTTAATCTATATCAATATCAATTCATAATTCAGTTTTAATTTTTGATTCAAAATTCATTTACCTTAATATATATTGCTAGTTTTTTCTTATGTTGCTAGTTTGATACCATTTTATAATATATTGCCATTTTTCTCCCCCTTTTGTCATCAATCAAAAAGGAAAATAAAAATATCAATGAGATAAGCAAAAGCAAATACATTAAGTAAAGGAAAAGATACAAACAAAGGTAAATGTTCAGAAATGAAATTGAAAATTTCCTACATACCAGCAAACATAAACAAAATAAACAATCAAAATAAGCAAATTTAGGCTACACTCTAGCCTAACTCCTAGCCGGACATCCTATCACGAAGCCTAGCCACTTCAGCCTCAAGGCTGTCCATTCGAGACTCCATGAAGTCTTTGAGGTTCTCCAACCTCTCATCCATCGAAGTCTGTAGCTGCTCAAAGCGTGGTGCCAAGAGGTCAACCACCTGCTGCGCTAAGGTCGGTGTGGAAGCTGAGGACTGTCCGATGTCCTGCTCAGCTGCTGGAGGTGCTTCCTTAACCCGAGCCCTCTTCTTCTGCTGGACTCCCTGGAGGCCTACTTTAAAATCCTCCATGTCATTATCTTCCCAGATTATCTCTCTAGCAGTGTCAGTGAAGCGGTAGAAGATATCGTTCTGGAAAATGATTCTGACAGTCGCTCCCATCTTGATGAAGGACTCGACATCCAAGCGATCTCGAAGATGTCCAAGGATGAGGTTGAAGTGATGCGCGTCCAACTTTAGGTACTCAAGCTTCACTGCTATATGGGTGACATATGCCCCAATCAAAATATCTCCAGTAGGATTGGTGGCAATGGAGAGAAGATGGTTTGCAAACGATCTAGAAAGTGCCACTGTGAGTCCTCTGTGAGCCATCTCAAAGAGGAAAAGCTCAGATTTCCTAATGGTCCCGTTGCTTTCTCCCCTAGCAAATATGTTATAGGTTAGGAACCTATGCAAATACCTGTGCACTGGGGCCACGAGATGAGTGCTCTTCGTCTTCTTAACATCCCAGCTACAATCATGGCCAAAATGTGTCCAGGCTCGAGGGGCAGAGAATTCTACCTCAGTATCATTCAGGATGCCATCAGATGGTAGGATGAACAATTCCCCAAATTCGATGGCACTGAGGGTGTTGGGATTATCGCAGAGTTGGAATTTCACCACTCCAGTAGGTGAAACCTGCAAGGTGCTGAGGAATTCCAGTGTTGGCTCCCTCAAGGTCGGCTGGTGAATTTCCATAAAATCTTTCAGATGACAGGCTTGTAGTTGCTCTGTCATAGCCATCTCAAGCCCGAAACTTTGGACTGTCTTCCATTCGAAGGACCTTGATGACAGAAGAGGTCTCTTCTTCAAAGTTTCATACCGAGGATGGCATTGCTCTGGAATGCGGTTCATGAGGTAATCTGCATACCTCCTAGGAGCATGAGACTTCTTTCTCTTTCCCTTGGATGAGGCAGCCTCCATTTGTTTTGAAGAATTCGGTTGGTGATGGAGTTGGAAAATTTTTGACAGAAAGTTTTATGGAAAACCCTAGAAATGTATGATATTTGCTGAAGATTCGAACTTTTGGTGGTATTTATAGGGAAAGTTTGAGTCTTGGGGGCCGAAATCTTCAATGTGTCAATGAATGTGTGTAAATGAGTGCGGTTTTGGGAGTTGGAGAGTTGAAATGAAAAATATAACCGGCTGTTCTTTTATATACTCGATACATTCACGGACGTGAAGTAGGTGTTCACGGGCGTGAATGGTCGTGTTCACGGTTTGCTGAAGAAGTGTTCCACCCGTGAATGAAGGCGTGAATAAGTTCACGGGCGTGATTGTTGAATGTCACGAGAGTGCGTGATTGTTGAATGTCACGAGAGTGAATGATCATACATCACGGGGGTGAATAAGTTGTCACGAGCGTGAAATGTTGAATTTCACCACTTATGCCCGTGAAGCAAGCCGTGACTCAAGGCATGAAAGCCTCTGTGAGTTTTGGGGTGTTAAGGTTCACGGGAGTGAAAATTCATCACGGGCGTGAAAGTCTCTTTTCACGGGAGTGAATGAAGCCGTGAAAATAAGCTTCACCACTTGAAGCCGTGAACCATGTCGTGAACCAAGTCGTGAATGACACTGCCTCTTTGGGCCATTTAAGTCACGGGCGTGAACATATGTCACGGGCGTGACTCCCCTAAAATTTTCATCAAATAAAATTAAGTCATAAAACAAGACTAAATCATTTCAACAAAGATTCTATTCCTCAAAACATGAATTTTCATCAAAATTTCTATCTTATATCTTGTGATATGATTTAAGATCAACAATTAAAATTTCATATTTTTGCAATCACAAGGTTAATCCATCAATCATGCCAAGTTATCTTCTAATGAAATTAAATATTTCCTCATTTAGAGACTTAGTAAAAATATATGCTAATTGATTTTCTGTGCTTATAAATTCTAATGCAACATCTCCATATTGAACATGATCTCTAATAAAGTGGTGTCTCATGTCAATATGCTTACTTATTGAGTGTTGAATAGGATTCTTTGAAAGATTTATAGCACTTGTGTTGTCACATTTTATAGGTATATGGTTCATCTCATGACCATAGTCCTTAAGTTGTTGTTTCATCCAAAGAATTTGAGTACAACAACATCCAGCTGCTACATATTCTGCTTCAGCAGTTGAGAGAGCAACTAAAACTTGTTTCTAAAAGACTACCAGCATAGTCTGCATCTGAATATCCTATAATATAAAAAGATGAATTCCTAGGATACCATAAACCTAGATGCAATGATCCATGTAAATATCTTAAAATTCTTTTTACTGCATTTAAATGAGATTCTTTAGGACATGATTGAAATCGTGCACATAAGCAAACACTATACATAATATCGGGTCTAGAAGCAGTAAGATATAAAAGTGATTCGATCATACCTCTATACAAATTTTCATTAATGCTCTTACCCTTTTCATCTTTGTCCAATTTTATTGATGTGCTCATAGGAGTCTTGGCATTTTTGCATCCTTCCATACCAAATTTCTTAATTAAATCTTTGGCATATTTGGATTGGTTGATGAATATGCCCTCATTGCTTTGCTTTATTTGTAGAATAAGGAAATACTTAAGTTCTCCCATCATGCTCATTTCAAATTCCCTAGTCATACACTTAGCAAATTCTTGACAAAGCAATTCATTAGTAGAACCAAATATTATATCAACATAAATTTGAACAATTAGTATATCATGCTTATGCTTTTTGATGAATAGTGTAGTGTCAAATTTCCCTTTGTAAAGCTATTTTCTAATAAAAAGAACTTAGCCTCTCATACTAAGCTCTTGGGGCATGTTTTAAACCATACAAAGCTTCTGAAAGTTTAAAAACATGATTTGGAAAATCATAGCTTTCAAAGCCTGACGGTTGTTCTACATACACTTCTTCATCTATATAATCATTTAAAAATGCACTTTTCACATCCATTTGGAAAAGTTTGAAATTCATGTGACATGCATATGCTAAAAGTATTCTTATGGCTTCTAATCTAGCTACAGGTGCATATGTTTCATCATAATTTATACCTTCTTCCTGATTATATCCTTTTGCAACTAGTCTAGCCTTATTCCGGGTTATTAATCCTTGTTCATCTAATTTGTTTCTAAATACCCATTTGCTACCTATGATTTGATGATCCTTGGGTCTAGGTACTAGGGTCCATACCTTATTTCTCTCAAATTGGTTGAGTTTCTGTTGTATGGAAATTACCCAACTTTCATCATTAAGAGCCTCATCAATATTTTTAGGCTCAATTAGTGAATAAAAGCAATGTCAGTGACTAGATATTTGAAATGAGATCTAGTACTTACTCCCCTTGATAGATCACCAATTATTTGCTCTTTTGAATGATCTTTCCTCATTCTCCACTCTTTTGGAAGTTCTTGATCATTTTGTTCTTGATTTTGAGGTAGAGAATCATTTTGCAGTAAATTTTCTTGATCATTTTCTTTTTTCCCATTTCCAATATGAAGTCTTTCCATATTACCTACAACATCATCAAGAACACTACCTTTCACAAGATCAAGTCTACTAGATTCATTAAAAACAACATGCATGGATTCTTCAACCGTTATTGATCTTTTATTAAATGCTCTATATGCTTTGCTGGTTGTAGAGTACCCTAAAAAGATACCTTCATCAGACTTAGAGGCAAATTTTCCAAGATTGTCTTTGGTGTTCAATATAAAACACTTGCATCTAAATACTCTAAAGTATGATATCAAGGGCTTTCTTCCATTCCATAGCTCAAATGAGTTTTTTTTAAAAGAGGTATTTTGAAAACTCGATTTGAAATGTAACATGCAGTGTTTGTGGCTTCTACCCAAAAATAAGTTGGTAATTCATATTCATTAAGCATTGTTCTAGCCATTTCAATTAAAGTTCGATTTTTCCTTTCAACTACCCCATTTTGTTGATTTGTCCTAGGAGATGAGAAATTATGTGAAATGCCATGTTCAAGACAAAAGCTTTCAAAGTTTTCATTTTTAAATTCTTTCCCATGATCGATTCTTATTTTTGAAATGCAGTACCCTTTTTCATTTTGAACTCTTTTAGCAAAGTTTTTGAAATTTTCAAAAGCATCACTCTTTTGAGCTAAGAAAATTATCCAAGTAAATCTAGAGTAATCATCTACGATGATAAATGCATAATGTTTTTCTCCTAAGCTAGCAATTCTAGTGGGTCCAAATAAGTCTAAATGCTGGAGTTGAAGAGGTTTTGAAGTACTTGCTATGTTTTTGGCTTTGAAGGATGACTTGTGTTGCTTTCCTCTTTGGCAAGGATCACATGTCTTGCCTTTTTCATATTTAACTCTTGGCAGTCCTTTTACTAGTTCTCCTTTGCTGAGACTTTGTATTAAGTCCATGTTAGCATGACCAAGTCTTCTATGCCACAACCAAGATTCATCACTAGTAGTCACAAGACACTTAGAGGAATGGTTAGATATTTCATGTAAGTTTATTATGTATGTATTGATATCTCTATTTCCTTTAAATATTTCTTGACCATCGATAGAGATCACATGACATTCATTTGAAGTAAAGATTACTTTGTTTCCTCTATCACATAATTGACTTACACTTAACAAGTTATGTTTCAAGCCATCAACAAGTAAGACATCTTTAATAAAAGTAGTACCATTAATACCAATAGAACCAATGCCAATTACCTTACCCTTTGCATTGTTTCCAAAGGTAACTTTATCTCCATCAATACTTTTGATTTCATTGAAGAGTTCTTTGTCTCCTGTCATATGCCTTGAGCATCCACTATCTACTAGCCAAGCATTTTTGTTTATTGTGGACTTGAGGCATACCTATAGAATCAGAATTCAAGTATGATTTTTAGGTACCCAAATGAGTTTGGGTCCTTGGGGGTTAGCACATTGAGGTTCCTAATGAGCCTTCCTTATCCAACAATATTTATTTATGTGACCCTTTTTCATACAATAATTACATTGTTTTGGTCTAAATTTATTTTTTGGTTCTACAATAGATTTGAATGTCATAATTCTATTAGACTGATTTTGAGAACAATGGCATGCACTATCATGATTAATTTGCATTTTTCTAGGTGCATGTTTTTTATACATAAAGGCATGATTATTCTTTTTATGTAAAGAAGGTTTAACATGCTTATTTCTTAGTGTTGTTCTAGCAGGTGTGGAGATGTGAGGTTTTTTAGACTTAACAAATATGGTTTTGTGAAAAGATGATGATGTGTCTTTAAATCCTCTACCATGTCTAATTAAGGGTGATCTTTGAGACACAATGATAGTGTCTAAGCTCTCTTTACCTTTGTGAAATTTAGAAATGGAATTTCTAAGTTCCTTAACTTCATTTTTCAAGGTATTATTTTCTTTTAACAATGAAGCTGTTGAGGGTCTTGATGAGTATTCATCTAATGACTTTTGAAGAGATTCATTAGATGATTTAAGCTTTATTTTTTCCTTTTCTAAAACATCTATCTTATTTTTTAAATTAGAGATTATTTCTAGAAGTACTAAATTTACCTCTATATTTCTCTAATTCTAGATTTAACTCTTCTATTAGGCTTTGCTCATCATCATCATCATCATCATCACTATCACTACTATTCAAGGAGTATGAGTGTAGTGATCTTACCTTTTTCGAGACATGATCTTCGATAGCCATGAAACATAGGTTGACCTCTTCACTTTCATTATCATCTTTTTCACTTGAAGAGCTTTCGTCATCCCATGTGGCTTTATGACCTTTCTCCCCATTGTCTCTTTGGTATTTGCTCTTATGCTTCTTGAGCCTTGGACATTATGGTTTGATATGTCCTTTCTTTCCACACTCATAACACTTTACCTCTTCCTTACTTCTATGTGTGTCATTAGAAGTTTTTTTGAGGTTTCTTTGCCTGAATTTTCTGGAGTTGCTCAATTTTTTCTCAATGATTCTTTTTAATCTCCTTGAAAGCATAGCAATGTCCTCATTTTCATCATCACTTATTTCTTCATCATTTTCACTATCTTCTTGAGATTTTGAAGTAGAGACTTTGAGTGCTAAGGGCTTTCTTTTCTCTGGCTCTACTTCAAGCTCTCTATCTCTCTCACTGCCATCTCATGTGTGAGAAGTTTGCCAATCAGCACATCAGTATTCATGATGCTCATATCTTCATTTGCTTCTTCTATGCCAGCAACTCTTGAACCATAGTCTTTAAGAGGAAGACTTCTCAGGATTTTATTGTTTACATCTTCCAAACTCATATGCTTCCCAAGTTTCCTCATTCCATTTATAATGGCTAGAAGACGGTTTGTCATGTCAGTGATTGACTCATTGGATTTCATCTTGAAGAGCTCATATTCTGAGGTTAGAAGTTGAATCTTCTTGAATTTGACTTCCTTAGTTCCTTCATGATAATTCTCCAATGTCTTCCACAAGCTGTATGCTGTTGAGCAGTGTTGTATTCTCCCACATTCCTCAATAGATAATGAGCTTGATAGGATTGTCATTGCCTTCTTGTTTTTGAAATTTTCTCTTCTTTGAGGCTCTGTCCAATCATCTCTTGATAGGATTTCGTCTTCACCATCAGCTCCTCTTCTGGTTGGTGGTGTCCATTCTTTTTGTACACTATCCCAGACTTCAATTCCTTCACTATCCAAGTATGTCTCCATCCGAAACTTCCAATGGGCATAATTTGCTCCATCAAAGTAAGTTTTGAGACTTTGGAATCCTTCACTGGCCATATCTTAATCTTTACTAGTCTTTTTAGGCTTCGATGCTAGACAAAGTTCTAATACCAATTGTTGCTCAGATATTAAACCAAGAAGGGGGGTTGAATTGGAGTTTAAAAATTAAACTATAAGGTGCGGAAATAAAAGATTAATTTTAGGAGGGATAGAGAGAATTTGACACAAGGATTTTTATAGAGGTTCGGGTGTTGACAAACCCTACTCCTCTCCCCAATCGCAATTGGGAGTTTCACTAACACATTAGTGTTACAATGGAGTTTTACAAGCTCACTCCCAACTATGGTGTTTCTCACAATGGCACACACCTAACCCAAAAATCACTTGTATTTTAATGGCTCACACAATAAACAATTCCTTGTGTTTTACAGGCTCACACAAACAACCTTCACTTTGTGTTTTTACAGGCTCACACAAATAACCTTTTAATTTGTGTTTTGGAGGCTCACACATCTAACCCTTACAAGTGTTCTACTCTTAACCCAGAAATACCCAAAACTCACTTGAGTAAAGATTACAAAGAGAACCACTTACAAATCTTAATTGCTCAATAAATGAAGAGCAAAAAGATTTTTACAGAAAATAGATTTTGTTCTCAAAGTATGATTGTACAAATAGCTTGAAATAAGAATTAATTTCAAAGTTTATGCTATTCTATTGTTGTTCTCTTCATTCTCTTATTTTGAATGCATAATTGTCTTCCATTTATACTCCCATGGCTGAATATAGCCGTTGGGATGCATTAAATACAAAACTAGTCGTTGTACCAACCAAATAATCGCGCCTGACATTTTTCTCTTTCATTGTTCACGGGCGTGACTATGTTTGTCACGGGAGTGACATTTCTTCCCAAGCCGTGACTGATGTGGTGACCTTGGTCGTGAAGCTCTCTGGAATGTCTTGACATATAGAGTCACGGTCGTGACATACTCAATCACGGGCGTGACCAACTTCCCAGCCATGATTCAAGTGGTGACTTTGGTCGTGAAGCTCTCTGGATGAAAATGCATGAACATTCACAGGGGTGACACATTTATTCACGAGGGTGACTGAGATGCCCACTTCACGGTTTGTACTTCCTTCATGGCCGTGAACTTCAATTGTTGGTTTTGATAATGGTTAGCTCCTTTCACGGGAGTGACTCATAGAGTCACGACAGTGAACATGCTACTTCTTGAATTTTGTCTTTCAAGGATTAGTCTTCCAATCTCCATTCTTGCTATTTTAATCCATGTCCTATATAATAGACTTAGAAAACAAGCATGTTAAATACAATATTGCTATTTTATTTGTTATCATCAAAATGACAGAAATACCCCTCAAGGTTTAACATATATGTCAAATCAAATTTTAAACATCAATGATAATAAAAGTAAAAAACAAGATATGTTGAAATCATATTACTTATGGCATTGTCACCTTGGTCATATAAGTGAGAAACACATGGCTAAGCTACACAAGAGTGGTAGTTTGGGGTCATTTGATTATGAATCATATGATACATTTGAATCTTACTTATTAGGCAAGATGACTAAATTACCTTTTAAGAGAAAGGGTGAACGTGCTAATGGACTTTTAGACTTAATACATTCAGATGCATGTGGTCCAATGTCTACACACGCTAGAGGTGGTTTCATCTACTTCATTACTTTTATCGATGACTACTCACGATATGGGTACATGTATCTTATGAGATACAAATCTGAAGCTTTTGACAAGTCCAAAGAATTCAGAAATGAAATAGAGGAACAACTTGGAAAAAGTATTAAAACACGTCGATCGGATCGAAGAGGTGAATACTTGAGCCAAGAGTTTCTAGATTATCTTAGGGATAATGGGATTTTATCTCAATGGACTCCACCTTACACACCATAACATAATGGTGTGGCTAAAAGAAGAAACCGAACCTTGTTAGACATGGTAAGTCTATGATGAGTTTTGCGGAACTGCCTAAATCCTTTTGGGGTTATGCACTAGAGACCACCATTCATATATTAAATGGAGTTCCTTTGAAGTTAGTTGATGTTACTCCATATGAGATATGGTATAACAAAAGGCCCACATTTTCTTACATGAGAATTTCAGGTTGTCCTGCTTATATGAAGCGAACAATGTCAGATAAGCTAGAAGCTTAGTCTGACTGATGTCTGTTTGTGGGATATCTAAAAGCAAGATATGGATATCAATTTTACCACCCCTTGGAACAAAAGGTTTTTGTTTCAAGACATGCTATCTTTTTAGAGAGAGAATTCCTTCTAAAAGGAGATAGTGGGAGCAAAATTGAACTTGAGAAAATTCAAGATGCTTAAATAGATGCTGATCAACTACCTGAACCCGAGCTTGTTACTCATATAGATGATATAACATCTCAACCTTCTGAAGCACAAGAGCTTCATAGGTCAAGTAGGATACGTATTATTCCAGAGAGATATGGATTTCTCATTAGTGAACAGAATGATGTATTGCTAATAGAAAACGATGAGCCTACAACCAATGAAAAAGTTCTGAATAGTTCAGAATCTGATAAAGGGCTTCAAGCCATGAAGTTAGAAATGGATTCCATGTATTAAAACCAAGTATGGACTTTGGTTGACCCACCCGAAGGAATAAAGGCTATAGGGTGCAAGTGGGTTTTCAAAAAGAAAACTGACATAAATGGTAATGTGATTACCTATAAAGCTAGACTTGTTGCTAAAGGTTATCATCAAAGACAAGGAATTAACTATGATGAAACTTTTAGCCCAGTAGCTATGCTTAAATCTATAAGGATACTTCTAGCCATTGCTACTCATTATGATTATGAGATATGGAAAATGGATGTGAAGACAACTTTCCTTAATGGAAATCTTATTGAGGGTATGTACATGACACAACTAGAAGGCTTCATATCCAAAAATGGAAAAAAGGTATGTAAGCTTTAAAGATCAATTTATGGATTAAAGCAAGCATCCAGGAGTTGGAATATTCGATTTGATGAGATAATCAAACAGTTTAGTTTCTTACAAAATACGGATGAACCTTGTGTTTACAAGAAGGTTAGTGGAAGTGGAATCGTATTTCTTGTGTTATATGTAGATGACATATTGTTAATGGGAAATGATGTCTCACCCTTACAATAAGCCAAAATTTGGTTATCTAAGAATTTCTCTATGAAAGACCTTAGAGAAGCAGTCTATATTTTGGGGATAAAGATCTATAGAGATAGATCTAAAAGATTGCTAGGTCTTTCACCGTCTACATACATAGATAAGATGTTAAAGAGGTTTAGCATGGATCAGTCCAAGAGGGGATATATTCCCATAACCCATGAGATTACTCTCTCAAAGTCTTTGTGTTCAAAGACACAAGATGAGAGGAGACACATGAGTTTGATTCCATATGCTTCAGTGATAGGATCAATCAAGTATGCTATGATATGTACAATACTCGATGTATCATATGCTCTGAGTGTCACGAGTAGATACCAATTGGACCCTAGTGAGGGTCATTGGGTGGCTGTCAAGAATATCCTTAAGTACTTAAGAAGAGTTAAGGATGTATTCTTGGTATATGGAGATAGAGATCTTATTGTGAGCGGGTATACCAATGCCAGCTTCCAATCTGACAAGGATGAAAAATCTCAGTCAGGTTATATATTCACACTAAATGGTGGAGTAGTTAGTTGGAAGAGTTCCAAACAGGAAACGACTGTTGATTCCACAATAGAAGCAGAGTATATTGTAGCTTCTGAAGCAGCAAAGGAAGCAGTTTGGATAAAGAAATTCATCACAAAACTTGGAGTGGTTCCCAGCATTATTGATCCAATACAATTGTATTATGATAACAATGGAGCCATTGCACAAACAAAGGAGCCACAGTCTCATCAAAGATCCAAACATGTACTCAGAAGACACCATTTGATTAGAGAAATCATTGGTAGGAATGATGTAAAGATAGAAAGAGTGCCCACTAATCAGAATATTGTTGATCCTTTAACTAAGCCACTTCCCAAAAAGAAATATGATTCTCATGTACTCGCCTATAAAATTAAATATAATGGCGATTGGCTTTAGTGCAAGTGGGAGCTTGTTAGAGGAGTGCTCTAAAGGCAATCACCTTTAGCACTTATTGTACAAAGTTATTTGATTAATAAAAGGCTTTTTCATTAATTTGATGTTCATTTGATATATGAATTGATAAGTGATCTTAAATCAATTAATGAAGTCCTTGATACATAACATAACATGAAGGAAAAAATCATGATATTGAGATTTTTATCATGTGTAATTATATTAGTATCAAAATTATCCCTAGTCATAGGATTAATGAGACGAGACATTATTAATCCAGACAGACTAGCACATGTTACACTCCTTGACTAGATCAAGTAGTAGATCTCATAATCTATAAACATGAGATGTTTAGAGTTAACATGTGGATGCATGCTAAGTGTAGCTAAGTACATTGGATGACCAACTATGAGACAATCATATGGATAATCTATTCAGATGTCAATGATAGTCTCATCATAGCAATGGTGCAAGTATCCTTAGACTTGAGGTACTCAAGGATATCTTGAATATTGATTCTGTATTTTGATACTATTCCTTGTTGCCTTAGGGAGGTTGCTCATAGGGTGGTGATTGGATATAGCTTAAGGTATTTGAAGGTAATTGGGTAACCAACAAAGGATTCATCACTCCTAATAGAAGGAATGTATACCCATAGCCTCTTGTCGTTGTCATTACTCATGAATCTCTAGTTGGAGTGGAAATGTCATAAAGATAGTCTTCAATGACATATCTAATAGAGTAATAAGCCTCAAGAACAAGAACTAACATTACTTGGACTTGACGTGATGTAGTCAGTCTAGTGGGAGTTGACACATGTCCATACTCTGAACCAAGTGGGGCATAGAATGGTGAAAGGAATAATTGCACAGAAATTGTCTATGGAAAGGTTCGTAGTCAAACCATTGACTTTTCGGTCAATTGGAGTCATGATGTGTAACATCCTCCACCTTCCCCACATGCATTTCATTTGAACATATGCATCTTGCATATAATTAAATTGAACACATGCATTTCATATGTATTTTCGTAGGAACAAGTCCATGACACGCACTAGCTATGTGTCCTAGTATATTGCAATTGTATCGAGTCATACATGTGTATTTATAACCTAAATGAGGATAAAAAGTATTGAAAATAAATAAAATAAGGTGACCAAATTAAAGTATGCAAAATGACTAGATTAAGGTTAAATTGCATATTGTGTTGAATTGTGTAATAATAACAAGAATAATTAGGAAAAAATAAAATAAAATAAAATAAAATAAAAAAATAAAAATAAAAATAAAAAGTTGGTAAAATAAAAATAAAAAAAAAAGAAAAAAAAGGAAGTGGACGAGTGAAACAAATGGTGGTGCCTTTTAACTTATTAGGCAACCACCATATTCATTTCCATCATCACCTTCTTCTTCTTCCTTGCTTCATTTCTTCAACCTATTTTCTCTCAAGTTTCAGCCACCATTTCTTCTCTTTTTCACTCGAAATATTTCAGCAACAAGATTAGCCAAGAGTGATTATAGGTGAGTAAACATTTATTTTTGCATTAAGCTTGATTTTTCTGTTTAGGGTTCATTAATAGGCACTGATTTGAAACCCGCTTTTTATGCACATATAAATTGATTCTGGAAACTCTTAAAACACAAAAGTTGTTAATTTATGTCTTATATTTATGAATATGTAAATATTTTTGCAATATGTGGTGTATAGAATGAGATATCCTCTTCGTACTGAAACTGGTCAGGGTGCGAACCCTAACCAAGTTAGCTACTGTGGTCTTTGATTTTGAATATGTTAAAGTCATTATTTGAAGTACCTAAAAGCATAAAAGTTGTAGATATATGTGTTATGTATTTGTATACCAAATTTTCGGTTCATAGGTCTTGTAAATGGTGAGTTATGGGGAATGGACCATGACTGTTCCATGGTTTGAACTGCCTACTGAGTGCCCTGGGCAGAGATAGCAACTTGTTTGGATAATTGGAGCTCGTTAGAGCTAGATTATGTACATTATCAAAACTTCACAGTTATAGGTATATGTTGTAGCTAAATTATGATACTAATTTCAGCTTAATTGGGTATGTATAGATTACGTTATGGTCTTTAGAAGGCATACTGGTCCAAAAGCCAATTATGTTCTGGACTAGTGAAATGTTGCTTATGATTTGAAGAACTTAGAGGTATAATTGATAAAAGTTGAAAATATGAAAAATGTTTCATTTAAATCCATATGAGTGTCTGTAAAGTTTCATGGAAATAGGACTTATATATTATAAGTTATGATGAACCAAAATGAGTACCCGAAAATTGCTTAAAGGCAGAAAACAAGGCAGAAAATAGAACACACTTAGAAATTCCACCAAACCTTTTACAATGATCCAATTGGTCTGAAATTTTAATATGTTCTAAAATTATATGTTAGTTTTAATTGGGAACAAGAATCAGATTAATTGGTCAAGTATAGAAAACCTTATAGGCTAAACAGTCCCATAAGGTATACTTGTGGTATATTTGAAGTATATGTTTGACACGTGATATATATACATGGTATATGTATAGTATATGCAAGGTATATGCGTGACATATGAGGTATATATTAAATTTATGTATGTTGTATATGATAAAGATGCAATGGTTGATGAATGCTTAAATACAAGTGCATATGCATATGGACTAAAAGGGCATTGTGACTAGTTAATCGATATTGTAAAGCAAAAGAAGAGGCCTATGGCCCAAAAAATGTGCAAATGAAACAAATGATCAAGCTAGCTAGCAAATGAAAATGCAAATGTTCACATGGAAACCCGGGGCAATGTCTGTTTAACTTAGTCACAATAAAACGAAATAAGCAAAATATTTGCATACGTAACGAGTAATGATTATATGTTTCAACTTTATTGATATTTATATGATATTGATGAATGGAATGGAATACATGGTATGTATTGGATTTTTGAGTTATTATTATGAGTTGTTTGGTACTTTAGACTTCATTTGATGGTTATTCTCACTGAGCCGCAACTCATCAATTTGCATCATTTTTCAGGTAAAGAAAAGTGATAGCTCATTTTGAGTAGCGTATAAAAGACATGGAGCACAGGTCACTGGTCGAGCCTCATCACTCTCTCTCTCCTTGCATTCCACACAAGCATAAAAATATGTCATCTGCATTTTATATTTATATGGTTGAATATGTATAGTCAGTTTGGAATGGGTTTTAAAAATGTATAAACGAAATCAACTCGTAAATACTTACGTGTAAAGTTTATGCTTTAATATATGTGATATATCGTATTGTGGCTTTTAATGTTGACTTGAAAAGTCATTGAGTAATATTACAGGATATGAGACTTGCAAAGTCATTGACAGGTATTATAGGATATGAGACTTGCAAAATCATTAGTTGATTTTACAGGATATGATATGAAAAAAAAATTTTACTACCAATGTTAACAGGGTATTTTGTCTTTATTTTGTCTTTCTAGCATGCTATGCGTGATTAATTGATACAGGGATAGGTTGAACACAAATGTATAAGATGTGGTGTTACATGATGTGTCGCTAGATACAACACATGGCTTGCTTAAATCAATTGTTAATTTAAGTGGACAACATAACCGGAAACCTAATGGGTCACATGCATTGAAGATCTGCAGAATGAGTAAAATGGTCTTGGATATGATTCAAAATATGAGAGAATTATTTCAGGATAGATCGCGATGAGATTGCATGAAAAATGGTTCGGGAGGGTCGCGGGCCCAGGCTAGGCAGGCTGTTAGTCTGCCTAGCAGGCTAGTTTGGTTGTCCAGTAGTAGCCCACAGTAAGCCCAGCGCGTTGCTGCTTCCCCCCGTTGGCCAACGGCAGAATTTGGCCTTAATTAGGCCAATTATGGCCAATTACTATTCATTTATTTCCCTTTTCTCTATTTCTAACTTTTCATCTTTTCTTTGAATTTGATTCAAATATAAAAGATATCAAATGGCAGAAAGTAGACATGAAAATATTTTTTTGTGAAAAAATATTTTTAAGACAACAAAAATTCTTTCAAGAACACTTTCAAAGCTAGCACTTTGAATTTATTCAAACCATTTCTTTTGATAGTTTATTCTTCATTCTTCACGTGGATTATCGTTAGAGACATCCTAATGTAGATTGTTGTGGTTTGTTACAACCCAACAAAGTGAAGATTTGATAAAAAAAAATAAGAAATTACAAGGTATAATTTCTAACCTCTATATTTATATAATTTAGTTTTAATGGCACAATTGTGATCTTTTGTTTCGGGTTTTGAAAATTTTATTTTTCTGTTGTGTTTATGAATATGATTCATTCTTCAAAACCCAACATTTCATATGTTACAAATGTTACATTATAAGAAAACGATATGTATTAAGGTATAACAAAGAATACTAGAAGAAGTACAACTCATGCTCGATACTAGGACTAAAAGTAGGATAGGTGGCATGTCATTAAGGGGGTGTACAGTACCATATTTATATGTTACACATTGATTTCTTTTAAGGACAAGGTGGATTAAGCTTGGAGAGAACTTTTGACCTCAGGAGCCTGGATGGATTGTTAGACAAGTGCTCTAAAGGCAATCACCTTTAGCACTTATTGTACAAATTTATTTAATTAATAAAATATTTTTTATTATTTTGATGTTCATTTGATATATGAATTGATAGTGATATTAAATCAATTAATGCAATCCTTGATAAATAATATAATATGAAGGAAATCATGATGAGATCATGATATTGAAATTCTTATCAAGTGTAATTGTTGCCCAGACAATGAACCAATAAGGGGGTCGAATTGGTTATGAAATAAAAATTTCTTAACTTCAAGTGCGGAATAAAATTAAATAGAGTAGGGAAGGAAAGATATCACACACAAGATTTATAGAGGTTCGGATCCTCTCTCCAATCTCAATTGGGTGTTTTACTAACACACTAAGTGTTACAATGGAGTTTTACAAGCTCACTCCCAACTATAGTGTTTCTCTCAATGGCTAACACCTAACCCATAAATTCCCTTATGTTTTAATGCCTCACATAATAAACCAATTCCTTGTGTTTTATGGCTCACACAATAAACCCTTACAAGTGTTTCAATCTTAACCCAATATACCCAAACTCACTTAAGTAATTGTTTACAATGAAAACACTCACCAACCTATAATTCACAGAGAAAGTTTTTACAAAGAATAAGAGTTTTGCTGAAAATTAGTTAATGCATAAGGCTACAACAAGATTAAAGATTCAAAGTGATTGTTGTTCTTCTTTTTTTTAGGATTTATAAATGGCTTGCATTTATAGTTTCTCTATGAATTATAGTCGTTTTGGTGCATTTAATAAGAAAATAGCTGTTGAACCAACTTTTAACTTCGCGCCTAACATGTTTCTCTGTCCTCATTCACGGACGTGAATATATGTGTCACGTTCGTGAATGTTCTTCCAAGTTGTGGTCCAAGTGATGACTCTGGCCGTGAAGCTATTTGGAAGAATTTGAAGTGTTTGATCACGGGCATGACTTTATACTTTCACTGGTGACACTGGCCGTGAAACTATTTGGAAGAATTTGACATGTTATCTCATGGACGTGATCATTCACGGTTGATATGATCCTTCATGGCCGTGAACTTTGAATGGTGCAAAGTTGGCACTAAACTATATTCACAGGCGTGACATAAGTAGTCACGAGTGTGACATAAGTAGTCACGGGCGTGACTTTTCTATTTCTTCTAATTTTGGTCTTCAAAAGTAGTCTTTCATTCTTGCATCATATTCTATTCAAGATATATCCTGTTCAACATACTTAAAACACAAGCATTGTTAAATACAATATTGCTATTTTATTTGTTAGCATTAAAATGATGGAAATACCCCTCAAGGTTCAACAATCTCCCCCTTTTTGATGGTGAGAAATAATATAAAAATATGTGCTTTGGAGAAGTCTCCCCCTCAAAAGATGCTTAAAACAAAGTAATAAGGTGCAAGAATTGAAAGACGTATAGCATGGTTCTTTGCTAACTAGTTAGGTATATGCAAGGTATATCCTAAGTATATCAAAGTTATTTACTAACTAGTAGGTATATGCAAGGTATATGTGAGGTATATGTTATGCATAAAAAATTTACATATTCAATCCATATATTACATAATAACATATATCTATTAACCACACATTTGCATATATTGCTAGGTTCTCCCCCTTTTGTCATCAACAAAAAAAAAATGAATTGATAATAAGATAATTGCATTAAAAGAAGGAGAAAGATTATAAAGTTAAAAAAAAAAAAGTAAAGTCCCATAACATTAAAAATAAATCTACTACATGGAAACTAAGACTCTAATTAGGCTTCAAGCCTGACAGACCATCCCTAAGGTGTGCTACCTCCGCCTCGAGGCTATCCATTCAAGATTCCATGAAATCTTTGAGGTTTTCCAACCTCTCATTGATGGATGCCTGCATTAAGTCAAAGCTATATGTTAATAGGTCTACAACCTGCTGCACCAAGCTGGGTGTGGTAGAAGCCGATGATTGACTAACCTCTTGCTCAACCTCTGGTGTTGCTATTTTAACTCGAGCTCATTTTCGTTGCTGGATACCCTGGAGGCCAGCTTTGAAATCATAAGTGTCCTAGTCTTCCCAATCAATTTCACCAGTTGGAATGATGAAACGATAGTAGACATTATTTTCGTAAATAATGCGGATTGATGATCCCATCTTTATAAAGGACTCGACATCTAGCCGTTCTCGAGGATGTGCTTGAATAAGATTGTAATTATGCTCATTGAGTTTTAGATATCCGAGCTTAATGGCAAGATGAGTAATATACCCACCAATCAAGATGTCTCCCGATGGCTTTGTTGCAATTGAAAGAAGATGATTTGCAAACCAGCGAGACAGAGCTACGGTTATACCTCTTTGTGCCATTTCCAATAGGAATTTTCTGATTGCTCCGTTGCTATCTCTTCTAACAAATATACTATAGGTGAGAAACATATGTAAATATTTATGCACAAGGGACCAAAGATGTGTGCTCTTAGTCTTCTTCACATCCCAGCTACATTCCAACCCAAAATGAGTCCATACCGGGTTGGCATAGAATTCTACTTCATTCTCATTGAGAATTCCATTTGAGGGAAGCTTGAAAATAGTGTCAAACTCTACTGCTGAAAGAGTGTTTGGATGCTTACAGAGTTGGAATTTTACAGTTCCGATGGGAGAGACTTGCAATGCGCTAAGGAACTTGAGAGTTGGTTCCCTTAGCGTTGGCCGATGAATGTCTACGAAATCCTTAAGATGACAAGATTGCAGTTGTTCTATCATGCTTGTCTCAAGACCGAAAGTCCTGATAGCACTCCATTTAAAGGAATGAGACAAAAGTAGGGGTCTTTTCTTTAGAACGACATATCTTGGATGGCAATGCTCCGGAATGATGTTGAGAAGGTAGTCCGTGCGGTGTCTCAGAGCATGGGATTTCTTCTTTATGCCTTTAGATGAGCCGGGTTCCATTGTGATAATTTTGGAACAGGAATTTGGAGAATGATTTTTGGACCAAGGATTTGAGAACAAACCTAGAGATGTTGAGATTCTTCAAAGACAAAGTGGTTTGGAAGAATTTATAGATGAATATGAATATGATGAGGCCATATTTTATGAAAAATATTGAATAAGAGCTTTAATTGAGAGAATTTTTAAAGTTGGAAATGAGAAAAATGGCAGAAATCCTATTTTATAGTCGACAGATTCACAACCGTGAATCGTCCATTACAGGTGTGAATAGTCGTGGTCATGGTTTGTTGAAGAGGCACTCTAACTGTGATAAAGGATACTAATCGATTCACGGTCGTGACATTAAATAGTCACGGGCATTACTTATGAATTTCATGGCGGTGACAAAAGGAGTCACGGTCATGAAGAGCAATCTTCACTACTTTTGACCGTGAGGCAATGAGTGAAACAAAGCGTGAACAGTTCTATAATTATTTGTTGTTAATGTTCACGATTGTGAATAAGTGTCATGGGCGTAAATAAAGAGTTTCACATGAGTGAATGAAAAGAGTCATGGGCGTGAAATATAGTGTTCTCAACCTCCAACCGTGAAGGATGTCGTGAAGAAAAATGTGAAAGCTACTATGAATAAATGTCACGGGCGTGAATTATCTCAAATCTTCAATTAATAAAACTAAGTCTAAAATAAAACTAAAAGATTTCTAAGATGCTTCTATGACTTAGAACATATATTCCCATCAAGTTAACCACTTCATACCTTAAAAATTCATTAATGAAAAGGCATTATATGAAGGAAATTAACACTCAAGGTTGACAATTTGACAATCATACTTAAGATAAGGTTAATCCATCAAACATACCAAACTCTCTTCTTATGAAGCAAAATCTTTCTTCATTAAGAGATTTGGTGAAAATATCTGTCAATTGATTGTTTATATCGATAAATTCTAATACAACATCTCCATATTGAACATGATCTCTAAGAAAATGATGTCTTATGTCAATATGCTTACTTCTAAAGTGTTGAATAGGATTCTTAGATAGGTTTATGACACTTGTATTGTCACATTTGATGGTATGGTCCAAATTATGACCATAATCCTTAAGTTGTTGTCTCATCCATAGGATTTGAGTGCAACAACATCCTGTTGCCACATATTCCGCTTCAGCAGTAGAAAGGGCAACTGAAACTTGTTTCTTGTTAAACCAAGAGACTAAGCATTCACCAATAAAGTGACAAGTGCCGAAGTACTCTTTCTATCCAAGAGACTGCCAACATAGTTTGCATCTGAATATCCTATGATATGAAAGGATGAATTTCTAGGATATCATAAGCCTAGATGCAATATGCCATGTAAATATTTTAAGATTCTTTTCACAACATTCAAATGTGATTCTTTAGGACAAGATTGAAATCTAGCACATAAGCATACATTGTACATTATATCATGCATAGAGCCAGTAAGATATAAAAGTGATATGATCATACCTCTATAAAGCTTTTCATTAATGTTATTCTCTTTTTCATCTTTTTCCAATTTTATTGATGTGATCATTGGAGTCTTGGCATTTTTGCATCCTTCCATTCTAAATTTTTTGATTAAATATTTGGCGTACTTGGATTGGTTGATGAATATGCTCTCATTGCTTTGTTTTATACGTAGACCGAGGAAGAACTTAAGCTCACCCATCATGCTCATTTCAAATTCTCTAGTCATACACTTAGCAAATTCTTGGCAAAACAATTCATTAGTAGACCCAAATATGATGTCATCAACATAAATTTGAACAACTAGAATATCATGCTTATGCTTTTTAATAAATAAAGTTAAAAATTATTTTCTAAAAGGAAAGAACTTAGTCTTTCATACCAAGCTCTTGGAGCTTGTTTCAAACCATACAAGGCTTTTGAAAGTTTTAAAATATGATTAGGAAAATTATGGCTTTCAAAACCTGGGTGTTGTTTTATATAAACTTTCTCTTCTATAAAACCATTTAAGAAAGAACTTTTGACAGCCATTTGAAATAATTTAAAATTTGTATGGTATGCAAATGCTAAAAGAATTCTTATGGCTTCTAATCTAGCTACTGGAGCATATGTCTCATCATAATCTATACCTTCTTCTTGATTATAACCCTTTGCAACTAACCTAGCCTTATTCCTAGTAATTGAACCTTGTTCATCTATTTTATTTCTAAATACCCATTTATTACCAATGATTTGATGGTTTTTGGGTCTAGGAACTAAGGTCCATACCTTACTTCTCTCAAATTGGTTGAGTTCCTCATGCATAGCAATCACCCAACTTTCATCATTAAAAGCCTCAATAATGTCCTTAGGATCAATTTGAGAGACAAAAGCAAGGTTAGAATCTAAGAGTTTGAGATGTGATCTAGTGCTTACACCTTTAGTAGGATTACCACTGATTTGCTCCTTGGGGTGATCTTTTGTCATTTTCCATTCCTTTGGAAGCTCTTGTTTGTCTTGATCTTGAGCTTGAGGTAGAGAGACATCTTGATGTGGGTTTTCTTGATCATTATCATCTTTCTCATAATCAAGATCAAGCTTTTCCATTGTACCTACAATATCATTAAGAGCACTACGTTTCACAAGATCAAGCTTACTAGATTCATCAAAATAACAAGCATAGATTCTTCAACAACTAATGAACTTTTATTAAAGACTCTATAAGCTTTGTTAGTGGTTGAGTATCCTCAAAAGATACCTTCATCGGATTTAGAGGCAAAATTTTCAAGGTTGTCCTTGGTATTTAATATGAAACACTTACATCCAAATACTCTAAAGTATGATATCATGGACTTTTTTCCATTCCATAACTCAAAAGAAGTTTTCTTTAAGAGTGGTTTTTAAAAACTCGATTTAAAATATAACATGCAGTTTGGTGGCTTCGGCCCAAAAGTAGGTTGGTAACCTATACTCATTAAGCATTGTTCGAGCCATTTCAATTAAAGTTTGATTTTCCCTTTCAACTACCCCATTTTATTGAGGTGTCCTAGGAGTTGAAAAATTTTGTGAAATACCATGTTCTAGACAAAAGTTTTCAAAATTTTCATTCTCAAACTCTTTTTCATGATCGCTTCTTATTTTTGAAATAAAATATCCTTTTTCATTTTGAACTCTCTTTGCAAAGTTTTTTAAAGGATTCAAAAGCATAACTCTTTTGAGCTAAGAAAATTACCCAAGTGAATCTAGAGTAATCATTGACGATGACAAAAGCATAGTGTTTACCTCCTAAGCTAGCAACTCTAGTAGGTCTAAAAAGATCTAAATACAAAACTTGTAGAGGCTTTGAGGTACTTACAATATTTTTGGATTTGAAAGAGGACTTGTGTTGTTTTCCTCTTTGGCAAGGTTCACATGTCTTATTCTTTTCAAATTTGACTCTTGGTAGTCCAATTACTAGCTCTCCTTTACTAAGGCTTTGAATTAAATTCATGCTTGCATGACCAAGTCTTCTATGCCATAGCCAAGATTCATCACTAGTAGTCATACAACACTTAGAGGAAAGGTTAGATATTTTGTGTAACTCTATTATGTAAGTATTGACATCTCTACTTCCTTTGAATATCTCTTGGCCTCTAAAGGAGGTTACAAGACATTCGTTTGAGGTAAAGATTACTTGGTTTCCCTTATTACATAATTGACTCACACTTAACAAATTATGTTTCAAACCATCAACAAGTAAAACATCTTCAATGAAAGTAGTATTATTTATACCAATGGAGCCAATGTCAATTATCTTACCTTTAGCATTGTTCCCAAAAGTTACCTTACCATCATCAATACTTTTAATATCATTGAATAGTTCTTTGTTTCTAGTCATATGCCTTGAGCATCCACTATCCATAAGCCAAGCATTATCTTTTATAATAGACTTAAGACATACCTATAAAATCACAATTTAGGTGTGGTTTTTAGGTACCCAAATGAACTTGGGTCCTTGGGGGTTAGCACATGAAGGTTCCCAATGAGCCTTTCTTATCCAATAATATTTGTTGATGTGACCAAATTTCATACAATAATTACATTGTTTAGCTTTAAACATGTTTCTCGGTTTTACCATGCTTTTAGGTCTCATTATCCTTTTAGATGGAGTTTTTGAGCAGTGACATGCACATACATGATGAATAAGTGATTTCCTAGGTGCATGCCTCTTGTACATGAACACATGATTGGCCTTATGAGGTCTCCCTCTTAAGTTGTGCGACCCTTGACCATTCTTCTTATAAATAAGGGGTTTAGTGTGTGTTATGCTCTTAGCCTTTGGGCCTATTACTTCTATTGTGGAGGTTTGAGGTGCAATAGACTTAACAAAGGCAGTCTTGTGAGATGAAGATGAGTTCCTTTAAATCCTAGACCATGTCTTATTAAAGGTGGTCTTTGGGACACTATGAGAGTATCTAAACTCTCCATGCCTTTATAAAATATTGAAATAGAGTTTCTAAGTTCCTCAACTTCATTTTTCAAAATATTGTTTTCTTTAAGCAAGTATTTAGTTGAGGGTCTAGAGAAATACTCATCTAATGATTTTTGAAGAGTTTCATTAGAAGTTTTAAGATCAAGATTTTCCTTTTGTAATACTTCCATTTTGTTTTTCAAATTTAAAATATTATCTTTGTAAGTATTGAATCTACATCTATATTTTTCTAATTCTTGGTTTAAAACCTCTATTAAACTCTGTTCATCATCATTATCACCACTATCATTATTAAATGAGTATGAGTAAGAAGGACCTACCTCATCCGTGAAGTGATCCTCTAAAGCCATGAAGCATAGGCTGACCTCTTCACCTTCATTGTCATCTTTTTCACTTAAAGAGCTTTCATCATCCCATGTGGCTTTGTGACCTTTCTCCCCATTATCTTTTTGATATCTTTTCTTATGTTTCTTGAGCTTTGGACATTCTGTATTGATATGTCCTTTCTTTCCACACTCATAACATGTTACCTTTTCTTTATTTCTTTGAGAATCATTTGATAAGTGTTTGAGGTTTCTTTGTTTGAAGTTTCGAGAGTTTCCAATTCTCTTTTCAATTATTCTTTTTAATCTTCTTGGGAGCATGGCAATGTCCTCATTTGCATCATATCTCTTTTCTTCGTCATCTTCAACTTCTTCTTGGGATTTTGAAGTAGAACCTTTGAGAGCTAGAGGCTTTCTTTTCACTGGTTTAGCTTCAAGTTCTCTATCTCTCTTTACCACCATTTCGTGTGTTAGAAGTTTGCCAATAAGCACATCGGTAAGCATGATGCTCATGTCTTCATTGGCTTCTTCTATACCCGCAACTCTTGAACCATAGTCTTTGACAGGAAGGCTTCTCAGAATTTTGTTGTTTACATCTTCCAAGCTCAAGTGCTTTCTAAGATTTCTCATGTCATTTATGATGGATAAAAGGCGGTTCGTCATGTCGGTGATAAATTTATTGGATTTCATCTTGAAGAGTTCATATTCTGAAATGAGAAGTTGAATCTTCTAGGATTTAACTTGCTTGGTTCCTTCATGATAATTCTCTAATGTCTTCCACATACTATATGAGGTAGGGCAGTGTTGGATTCTACCACATTCTTCAATGGATAGAGAGCTTACTTCACTGGCCATTTCTTGATCATTGCTAACGCTTTTTAGGCTTTGTTGCTAGACAAGCTTTGATACCAATTGTTGCCCAGATAATGAATCAAAAAGAGGGTTAAATTGGTTATTAAATAAAAATTTCTTAACTTTAAGTGCGGAATAAAATTAAATAAAGTAGGGAAGGAAAGATATCACACACAAGATTTATAGAGGTTCAAGTATTAATAAACCCTACTCCTCTCCCTAATCTCAATTGGGTGTTTTACTAACACACTAAGTGTTATAATGGAGTTTTACAAGATCACTCCTAACTATGGTGTTTCTCTCAATGGCTAACACCTAACCCATAAATTCCCTTGTGTTTTAATGTCTCATACAATAAACCAATTCCTTGTATTTTATGGCTCACATAATAAACCCTTACAAGTGTTTCAATCTTAACTCAATATACCCAAGCTCACTTTTGAGTAATTGATTACAATGAGATCTATAAATATAGATGTAGGACTTATAAATACCCTCAAAAGGGCTCAGAAAGAGTGCTGCTACCTTGAGAAAATAAAAGTTACTTTATCTTCTTCTTCCATCTCTCTCATGAGATTAACCACCATTGCTAGCACTTTGTTGGTTGATTGCCCTATCACCCTTGTGGTTATTTTTTTCATTCCTTTGCATGGATTACTATTAGAGACAATCCAGTCTTAGATTGTTGTGATTTGTAACAAACCAACTTGAAGGAAAGGCTCAAAAGCTTGGAAGGACAAAGGATCGAAGAAAAGGTAATCAGCTTCTTCCATTATATGGTATGATATGATTTTAATATACATAAGGCATTCCATAGGTTTTGGTTTTGATTAATTTTATATTTCTGTTGTGCCATGTAGGAGATATATGTTCAAAACCCAAAAATAGTTTGACTGCTAACATGTAAAATTGACTTGCATTCATGGGCGTGAAGCTTTCTTCATGGGAGTGAATCACCATTCATGCCTGTGACCAAACAATTCACGTGCATATATGTTCTCTTTACTCTAAAGCAAACCCACCATATTTAAACTCTATCGTTTTGCACCCTTCACGACTTTCACATACATGAACCTATAGTCATGAGCATAAAAGTACTCTTTTACACAAAAACTTGACCTTTTAAAACACTAACTACTTATCCTTTCACTTTCTAAACCAACATAACTTATAGACCATAATTACTGAATATTACAATTCTTTCTCCCTTGAAGAAATTTCATTTTCAAACTTTTCCTGTTGTGTTCTGTTGAAACAAATGGGGATATTGAGCCTTCATCACTTATTCACTTTCATGTGTCACCTCTTCTGTAGCATGATTCTTCCAAAACACTTTGACTAATATTACTCACATGTTCCTTAACTCTTTGACTTTTTGAGTCAAGATCTCAACTTGTTCTTCCTCATACGACAAGTCTAGTCTCACCTCAATGTTTTCAGTTGGAATGATATGAGAAGGATCCCATATGTACTTCTTTAACATGGAAACATGAAGAATATTATATATTCTACTAAACTCTAATAGCAATGAAAGTCTGTAAGCAACCAATATATTGAACCTTGAGGGGTATTTCTATCATTTTGATGATAATAAATAAAATACTAATAATGTATTTAACAATATTTGTGTTCTAAGTGTGTTAAACAAGATATACTTTGATTATTACATGAAGCAAGATTGAAAGACAACTTTTGAAGATAAAAATCAAAGAAATAGTAAAGTCACGCCTATGAAAATAGCTTAGCGCCAATTTTCCACCATTCAAAGTTCACGGCCATGAATGATCAAACAACTCATGCCCATGAAAGTATAGTCATGCCCGTGACCAAACACTTCAATTTCTTCCAGAGAGTGTCACAGCTAGAGTCACCACTTGGACCATGGCTTGGAAGAACATTCACGCCCGTGAACGAAGACAGAGAAACATGTCAGACGCAATTTAAGATTAGGTTCAGTGGCTATTTTCATAATAAATGCAGCCAAACAACTATAATTCACAGAAGGAGTATAAATGCAAGTCATTTTATGAATCCAAAAGAAGTGAGAACAACAAAAAGGAAAACAAAAATAAGAACAAAAAGAACAACAATTATTTTTCATCTTTAATCTTGTTGTAGCCTTGTGCATTAATTATTTTTCAACAATACTCTACTTTTTGTGAAAACCTAATTGCTTATAACTTTTGAGCATTGTGGGTTGGTGAGTGTTTCTCATTGTAATCAATTACTCAAAAGTGAGCTTGGGTATATTGGTTTAAGAGTGAAACACTTTAAATGGTTTATTGTGTGAGACATAAAACACAAGGAATTGGTTTTTATGTGAGCCATTGAAAAACACAAGGGAATTTATGGGTTAGGTGTTAGCCATTGAGAGAAACACCATAGTTGGGAGTGAGCTTGAAAAACTCCATTGTAACACTTAGCGTGCTAGTGAAACACCCAATCGAGATTGGGGAGAGGAGTATGGTTTGTTAATACCCGAACCTCTATAAATCTTGTGTGTGATATCTCTCATTCCTTCCTCTATTTTATTTATTTGGCACTTTCAATTAAGCAAATTTTTATTTGCTAACCAATTCAACCCCTTCCTGGTTCGTTGTCTAGGCAACAATCGGTATCAAAGCTTGTCTAGCAACAGAGCATATAAGTGCTAGTAAAGATCAAGAAATGACCAATGAAGGATTTCAAAGTTTGAAGCCTTACTTTGATGGAGCAAACTACGCTCATTGGAAATTTCGGATGGAGACATATCTCGATAGTGAAGGAATTGTAGTTTGGGATAGTGTTCAGAAAGAATGGACACCACCAACCAAGAAAAGAGTTGTTGGTGAAGAAGAAATTATTTCAAGAGATGATTGGACGGAGCCTCAACGAAGAGCTAATTTCAAAAACAAAAAGGCAATGACAATCCTTGTAAGCTCTTTATCTATTGAAGAATGTGGTAGAATCCAACATTGTCATATCGCATATAGCATGTGGAAAACATTGGAGAATTATCATGAAGGAACCAAGCAAGTAAAATCCAAGAAGATTCAACTTCTTACTTCAGAATATGAACTCTTCAAAATGAAATCCAATGAATCTGTCACCGACATGACAAACCATCTTCAAGCCATCATCAATGGCATGAGAAAGCTTGCAAAGCACTTAAGCTTGGAAGATGTGAACAACAAAATTCTAAGAAGCCTTCCTCTCAAAGACTATGTTTCAAGAGTTGAAGGTATAGAAGAGGCCAATGAAGACATGAGCATCATGCCTACTAATGTGCTTATTGGCAAACTTCTAACGCATAAGATGGCTGTAAAAAGAGATAGAGAACTTGAAGCCGAACCAGAAAAGAGAAAGTCTCTAGCACTCAAAGCCTCTACTTCAAAATCTCAAAAGGTAATCGAAGATGATGAAGAGAAGAGTGATGATGAAAATGAGGACATTGCCATGCTCTTAAAGAGAATAAAAAGAATGATTGAAAAGAGACTTGACAATTCTTGAAACTTCAAACAAATAACCTTCAAACACTCCTCAAATGACTCTTAAAGAAATAAAGAAGAGGTAAAGTGTTATGAATGGAGGAAGAAAAGACATATCAAACCATAATGTCCAAATCTCATGAAACATAAGAAAAGATTTCAAAAAGATGATGGGGAGAAAGGTCACAAAGCCATATGGGATGACAAAAGCTCTTCAAGCGAAAAAGATGATAATGAAGGAGAATAGGTCAACCTATGCTTCATGGCTTTAGATGATCACTTCACAGATGAGGTAGGTCCTTATTACTCATACTCTTTTAATGATAATAGTAGTGATAATAATGGTGACAGTGAAGATGATGATGATGAGTAAAGTTTAATAGAATTGTTGAACCTAGAATTAGAAAAATATAGAAGTAGACTTAAAACTTATAAAAATAATATTTTAGATTTCAAAAATAAAATGGAAGTTTTACAAAAAGAGAATTATGATTTTAAGACTTCTAATGAAACTCTTCGAAAATCTTTAGATGAGCATTCCTCTATACCCTCAACTAAATCTTTGCTTAAAGAAAACAATATTTTGAAATATGAAGTTGAGGAACTTAGAAACTCAATTTCAAAGTTTCATAAAGGGAAAAAGAGTTTAGATACTCTCATAGTCTCTCAAAGACTACCTTTAATAAGACATGGTCTAGGCTTTAATGAAACATCATCTTTTTCTCACAAGACTATATTTGTTAAGTCTAGTGCTCTACAAACCTCCACAATTGAGGTAATAGTCCTAAGGGCTATGAGCATAGCACACACAAAACCCTATATTCAAAAGAAGAATAGTCAAGGGTCACTTGGCTTAAGAGGAAAAACTCAAAAGACCAATCATGCTTTTATGTATAAAAGGCATACACCTAGGAAGACACCTATTCATCATGCATGTACATGTGTATGCCATCTAGGCACTTAGGAGTGTCACCCGGGCAATATGATTTGCGTATATAAGTGCCATTAACAGCTTCATAATAGTGTCATACCCGACATCGATAATAGTGCCATATCCAACATAGATAATAGTGTCATATCCGACGTAGATAATAGTGTCATACTCAGCATAGATAATAGTGTCATACCCGGCGTAGAGAATAGTGTCATACCCGGCGTAGAGAATAGTGTCATACCCGGCGTAGATAATCATACCATTAATGGATTTAATCATACTCCCCCCTGCTTGGCATGCCAAACTATCCTAAGTCTAGTTCTAGTTAGGTGTTCTAGGGCTTACTCAATGTTATTAAAATTCATAGTTATTAAATTCACCCATTTCATGCATGTAAAGGTTCAATTAATCACACAATTAGTCAATAAAAATAGTATTTGCATAATATGCAACTTGAAGCACTTAATTTTGAGTTTTGTATCAAAAAATATGATAAAATGAACACTAACTGGTCACTAACAATTCTGCCCAGAATTTTCTGGACAAATTCCAAGTCCGAACTTTATGAATTTTTCTAGATAATTACAAACATATTCAGATTTTATGGTCTAAATAAAAGTTATAGCCATATGTCTTATATTTCAAAACCAACAAAGAACAAACAAATATGAATTCCAGAACTCAAGTTATAACAGTTTAAGTATTCATTGCTCATCAATTCCAGTAAAGAACATACAAACTAATCACTTTCAATTTTTACCAAAATTAATCATAAGTCTAGCAAACATGCATACCTAAGATTTTCATCATAAGATATCATTAATTTACAATTATTAACATGTCAAACATTCAAATCATGTAACTCAAATATAAATCATATGCTATTGCCTTAAGTTATGCACAAACCTCTCTTTTCTTTTCTTTTCTTTCTTTTTACTTCTCTCTCTCTTTTCATTTACTCCTTTGAGCTAGATCCTTGTCAGTTTGAGTTCCTAGAATATATAAAAGAGATCATTAGAACTTCCTTTCATCAAATCTCTCTTTTTCCATAATATGTTTTAATCTCTACCTTTTTTTACTTTCTTTAGCTTCCTTATGATCAATTTTGCATGAAATATACTCTTCCATGCCTTTCTCCCTTTCTTTCTCACTTTCTCTTCTTATAACAAGGTTTGGCTATGGAAGAAATTGAGAAAACGTGGGGCTGGTTTAGAGAATAGAAAATTCTATATGTTAAGTGATAAGGAAGAAGGAGTAATTAATGGAAAAAGATAAACTTAATTAATTATGAATACACCTAAGCCATATTCTAGATACTTTCATTAATTGATCACTTATTGCATGCCACTTTGTGTGGTTGGCCTCCACATGCATAAAATGTCCCAATTCATGTATTTAGTTGATAGTTATCCCAATTAATCCTCTAATTGTTGTTAAATTACAAATTGACCCCTAAACTATTCAAAATTTGCAATTTAGTACCCCTTACCATAATTTAACATCTTTAAATACTTTAAACACTGTATTGAGTATTTTTCATAATTATTGGCCATTATTTTGATTATTTTTCAATAAAAATCCAAATTTAGACTCCGATCGAACCGTCGAGTCGGTTTAAGAACTCGTGCGACTAGAGGCCTAAATTTGTGGATATGGAATTCTCTCCCCCTTCAAATAAATTTTTTCCTTGAAATTTTACATATTCAATTTAAACCTCTACAACTTTTGCATTTAGATCTTTTTGGACCTACTAGATTTGCTAGTTTATGAGGTAAACACTATGTTTTTGTCATTGTTGATGATTACTCTAGATTCACTTGCGTAATGTTTTTAGCTCAAAAGAGTGATTTTTTTAAATCTTTCAAAAATTTTGCTAAAAGAGTTAAAAATGAAAAAGGCTATTTTATTTTCAAAATAAGAAGTGATCATGGCAAAGAATTTTATTTCCAAATTTTGAAAATTTTGTTTAGAATATGGTATTTCAAACGATTTTTCAACTCCTAAGGCACCTCAACAAAATGGGGTAGTAGAAAGGAAAAATTGAACTTTAATTGAAATGGCTCGAATAATGCTCAATGAGTATGGTTTACCAACCTACTTTTGGGCCAAAGCCACTAATACTACGTATTATATTTCAAATCTAGTTTTCAAAAGACCACTTTTAAACAAAACTTCTTTGGAGCTATGGAATGGAAGAAAACCCATGATATCTTACTTTAGAGTATTTGGATGTAAGTCTTTTATATTAAACACCAAGGACAACCTTGAAAATTTTTCCTCTAAATCCGATGAAGGTATCTTTTTAGGATACTCTACAACTAGAAAAATTTATAGAGTATTTAATAAAAGGTCTTTAGTTGTTGAAGAGTCTATGCATGTTGTTTTTTATGAATCCAGTAAGCTTGATCTTGTGAAAGGTAGTGTTCTTGATGATATTGTAGGAACAATGGAAAAGTTTGATCTTGATCATGAGAAAGATGATGATGATCAAGAGAAACAACAACAAGATGTCTTTCTACCTCAAGCTCAAGAGCAAGACAACTAAGAGCTTCCAAAGGAATGGAAAATGATAAAGAATCACCCCAAGGAACAAATCATTGGTGATCCTACTAAGGGTGTAAGTACTAGATCTCATCTCAAATTCTTAAATTCTAACCTTGCTTTTGTCTCTCAAATTGAGCCTAAAAATATTGTTGAGGCTCTTAATGATGAAAGTTGGGTGATTGCTTTGCAAGAGGAACTCAACCAATTTGAGAGAAGTAAGGTATAGACCTTAGTTCCAAGATCCAAAGATCATCAAATCATTGGTAGTAAATGGGTGTTTAGAAATAAGTTAGATGAACAATTTTCAATAACTAGGAATAAAGCTAGGTTAGTTGCAAAAGGTTATAATCAGGAAGAAGGTATAGACTATGATGAAACATATGCTCCGGTAGCTAGATTAGAATCCATAAGAATAATTTTAGCATTTGCATGCCATATGAATTTTAAACTTTTTCAAATGGATGTCAATAGTGCATTCTTAAATGTTTTTATAAAAGAGGAAGTATATGTAGAACAACCTTCAGGTTCTGAAAGCCATAATTTGCCTAATCATATTTTTAAACTTTCAAAAGTCTTGTATGGATTAAAACAAGATCCAAGAGCTTAGTATGAAAGACTAAGTTCTTTTCTTTTAGAAAATAATTTTCAAAAGGACATGTTGATACAACCTTGTTTATTGAAAAGCAAAAGCATGGCATTTTAATTGTTCAAATTTATGTTGATGATATCATATTTGGGTCTACTAATGAATTGCTTTGCCAAGCATTTGCTAAGTGTATGACTAGGGAATTTGAAATGAGCATGATGGGTGAGCTTAAGTTATTCCTTGGTCTACAAATAAAACAAAGCAATAAGGGCATATTCATCAACCAATCCAAGTACGCCAAATATTTAATCAAAAAATTTGGAATGGAATGATGCAAAAATGCTAAGACTCCTATGAGCACATCAACAAAATTGGACAAAGATGAGAAGGGGAAGAGCATAAATGAAAAGCTCTATAGAGGAATGATCGGATCACTTTTATAACTTATTGCCTCTAGGCCTGATATAATGTATAGTGTATGCTTATGTGCTAGATTTCAATCTTGTTATAAAGAATCACATTTGAATGTTGTAAAAAGGATTTTAAAATACCCAAATGGCACATTGCATGTAGGCTTATGGTATTGTAGAAATTCATCTTTTCATATCATAGGATATTTGGATGTAGATTATGTCGATAGTCTTTTGGAGAGAAAGAGTATCTCAAGCACTTGTCACTTTATTGGTGAATGCCTAGTTTTTTGGTTTAGCAAGAAACAAGTTTTCGTTGCCTTATCTACTGCTGAACCGGAATATGTGGCAATAGGGTGTTGTTGCACTAAAATCCTATGGATGAGACAAAAACTTAAGGATTATGTTTATAGTTTGGACCATATACCCATCAAATGTGATAATACCATTGCCATCAACCTATCTAAGAATCCCATTCAACACTCTAGAAGTAAGCATATTGAAATTAGGCATCATTTTTCTTAGGGATCATGTTCAATATGGAGATATTGAGTTAGAATTTATTGATACAAATAATCAATTGACAGATATTTTTACCAAACATCTTAATGAAGAAAGTTTTTGTTTTATAAGAAGAAAGCTTGGTATGCTTGATGCATCAACATTGTCTTAATTAATTTTTTATGCCAATTGTATGTCGTGTGAACCTTGAATGTTAAATCCTTCATATGATGCATTTTACATGATTGATTTTATAGTATGAAGTGGTTAACATGATAGAAATATGTGTTTTAAGGCATAAAAACTTTTTTGAAATCTTCTAGTCTTGTTTTAGACTTGGTTTTACTTTTTGTAGATTTGAGGTGTTTGACGCCCTGACATATATTCACGGCAGTGAACAAAGACAGCAAAAAGTTCCAGAACCGTTCACGCTTTGATTCACGATTTGGCTCACAGGAAAAGGTAGTGAAGACTAAGCTTCACACCCGTTACTATATTTGTCACACCCATGAGAAGTCTTCACACTCGTGACTGTTTATTGTCATGAATGTGACTCGTTTCACTTTCTTTTCAAGGCTAGAGTGCCCCTTCAACAAACTGTGACCCCGATGATTCATGCCCATTACTGGTTATTCACGGCCGTGAAGCTATCGACTATAAAATGAAATTTTTTATCTTTTCTCTTTTTTATCTCTCCAAATTTTGGCATTTAACACACCCATTCAATATTTCTCACAAAATCCGACCTCCTCACTTACTTTTCCCTATATAAAACCTTCTCAGTTCTCAAGGGTTTCAATTTTTTTTGCAAATTTCTTCTTTTCTGTTGTTCAAGCTATCAAAAAAATGGAATATGGTTCCTCTAAGGGCACTAGGAAGAAATCACACGCTCCTAAATGCTATATCGATTTCCTACTCAACGTCATTCCAAAACATTACCATCTGCGCTATTTCGTTCTCAAGAAACGACCTCTACTCTCATCACGTTCCTTTGAGTGGAGTTGTATCAAGACTTTTGGTCTTGAAATGAGCATGATTGAACAACTACAAGCATGTCACATCTGATAGTTTGTGGAAATCTATCATCCAATGCTAAGGGAACCCACTATCGAATTCCTTAGCACGTTGCAGGTCTCACCCAGTGGAACTGTCAAATTCCAGTTATGCAAGCATACTAGTACTCTCACTGCAGCTGAATTTGGCACCATTTTCAAGCACTCTTCCAATGGAATCCTTAGCAAAAGTGAGGTAGAGTTATATGCCCATCCAGCTTGGACACATTTTGGCATGGAATGCAGCTAGGATGTGAAAAAGATGAAGAGCACCATCTTCAGTCTCCTGTGCACAAGTATATACATAGGTTTCTCACCTATAGTATAGTTGCTCGTGGGTATAGCAATGGTGCTATAAGAAAGTCAAAGTTATTTTTGTTGGAAATGGCACGTAGAGGACTATCTGTAGCCCTGTCACGATGGTTCACAAATCACCTCCTCTCCATCGCAATGAAGTCATCAGGAGACATTTTGATTGGAGGACATGTGACACACTTTTCCATTGAGCTAGGTTATTTAAACATTGATGAACATATATACACTCTCATTCAGGCACATCCAGGAGACCAACTCGATGTCAAGTCATTTATAAAACTGGGAGCAGCTGTCTGTATTCTTCATGAAGGAAACGTCTACTGCCATTGGACCACTTTAGCTGGTGAAATTGATTGGGAGGATAATGACTTTGAAGCTTTCAAAGCTGGCCTACAAGGTGTCCAGCAACAGAAGCGAGCCCGTGATGAGACATCGACATTGGCAACAACCAAGGATGTTTTTTAGACATTGGCCTCTTCCACACCCACTTTGGCACAATAGGTTGTTAATCTTCTAGCACCTCGCCTTGACATGATGCAGGCTACCATCGATGAGAGGTTGGAGAACCTCAAAGACTTTATGAAGTCTCATATGGAAAGTCTCAAGGCGGAGGTAGCACGGCTTAAGGATGATTTTTCAGGCTTTAAGCTTACTTAGAGTCTTAGTTATCTTGTAGTAGCTTTACCTTTGTTGTTATAAGACTCTATCTATATGCATTTTAATTTTCATGTAATCTTTGTCACCTTTATATTTTTAATACAACGATCTTATTGACATTTCAATCTTTTTGCTGGTGAAAAAGGGGGAGAAACAATCATATATGTGTTCTATATGTCAATCGGAGAAACAAGCTATCATATCCGCTAATTTAGACATAAGTCACATGAGTTGTTAAATCTACTCGTCGGTTTGACCAAAGTCTAAATTTGAATTTTTATCGAAAAATAATTAAAATAATGACAATTAAGTATAGATATTTTCTAATAAAGTGTTCCAAATATTTTAAGATGCTAAATTTCGGTAAAGGACTAAATTGCAAATTTTGAAAAGTTTAGGGGTCAATTTGTAATTTACCAAAAATTGGAGGATTAATTGGGATAATCATCAATTAAATGCATGAATTGGGACATAAAATGCATGTGGAGGCCAGCCACACCAAGTGACACATTTTAAGAAGTCAATTGACATGCATGAATTGGAAATTAATGAAAACATCTAGAATATGTTGAGGTGTCTCCATTAATTAAGTAATTTTGTCACTTTGCTCCTAATTGCTTATCCTTTCTTCATTATCACTCTTGATCTAGAATTTGCTATATTTTAATTTTCTTCCACATTTCTTGAAGCACAACACACCAAATGACATACAACAATTAGCCAAGTGATGTGCATGAATGAGACATTAATGAAAGTTTCTAGATTTTGCTTAGGTGTCCCATAATTATGTAGTTTGTCCTTATTCTCTTAATGGTTCTTCTTCCTTATCCTTCCATCTAGAAAATTATTTTCTCTGCACTATCCCCACATTTCTCTTGTTCTTCCATAGCCAAAGCTTAGTTCTAGTAAAAGAAAGCGAGAAAAGAGAGAAAAAGTAAGGGAAATTTTCCATTTTCATACTCGAGGAAGCTTAAGATAGTAAGGAGAAAGAGAGAAATTAGGGTTTATGAAGTTTTAATAATTTGATTATAAATTTTAGGAACTCAAGTTAACAAGGAGCTAGATCAAAGGAGCAAAGGAAAGGAGAAAAAGAAGTAGAAATAAAGAAAATAGAAAAAGAGAGGTTTGTGCATAACCTAAGGAAATAGCCTTTTTTTTTATTTTCATGATTTGATTATTTGGCATGTTGATGATTCAGAATTAATAGTATTTTGTGATGAAAATCTTGGGGATGCATGTTTGCTAGACTTAGGATTTAATTTGGTAAAAATTGAATGTGATTAGTTTGTATGTTCTTGCTAGAAATGGATGAGCAGTGAGCACTTAAACTGTTATAACTTAATTTCTGGAATTCATTTTTGTATGTTTTTTATTGGGTTTGAAAGCTAAGACATAAGGATATAATTTCTATTTGGACCACAAAACTTGAATATGTCTTTAATTATCCAGAAAAATTCATAAAGCTCGGACTTAGAATCTGTTTGGAAAATTCAGGACAGAATTATTAGTGACCAGTCAGTGTTTAGTTTATCATATATTTTGATACATAACTCATAATTAAGTGATTTAAGTTGCATATTAAAGCTAAGCTCCAGATATAAAAGTATTAATAAGACCTTGTAAATAAATTTAAATTTTAACAGGACCAAAATTAAGGTGCAAAACAGATAATAGAATTTGTCAGTGACAGGGCAGCATATGAGTTGAGGAATGAAATGAGTAAAATGATGTGAATCTTATTATATTATGTAAATATTATTTTAATTGAGTGATTATGTGATTATTTTGAGACTTTAAATTCATGAAAAATATGAATTTAATTGCTATGAATTTTAATGAGATGGTATAAGCCCTAGAACGCCTAACTAGAACCAACTTAGGATAGTTTGGCATGCCAAGTAGGGGGGAGTATGATGAATATGATTAAATCCATTAATGGTATGTTATCTATGCCGGGATGACATTATTATCTAAGCCGGTTATGGCAATGTTATCTACGCCGGGGTGACATTATTATCTATGTCGGATATGTCACGGTTATCTACACTGGGTTTGACACTGTTATCTACACCGGTGATGACACTTATATGTACACATCATATTGCCCGGGTGACACTCCTAAGTGTCTGGATGACAACTTTGTTATCCTGGTCAGTGGTTCATAGGTGTTATGGGCAGTGAAAAGCTATGGATAATAATGAGTTGATAAAGTAGCATAAATATAAGATATAAAAGAATAAAATTTATGAACCACTAGATAGTATGAATGAAACATAGATAGTATGGCTGCCAATGCCTACAAAATACAAACAAATACACTAGATAGAGTCATAGCAAAACTCTTGCTTATATATTTCTCTAGTCAACTCAATGAATCATGGGATATTTATCTCACTTTCCAATAACAAATGGAGATCTTAGAACGCATTAAGATTGATTAACATAGAACTCTTATTCTTGATGAAATAGGCAACCTCATTTCTAATGCCACTTCGACCTTAATCCTAAGTATCAGTTGGCATTTTGTAGGTGACTCATCACATTTTAAAGATAAAAATACAGAACTCCTTTCAAACAATAGTTCAAAAGGTTATCTGATTTCCAACATTACAACAATACTTTCCGAACAAGAGTCAAGCTAAGGGAAGATTCAAATCAACATTTCTGGAAAAAAAAAGTTTCTTGTAGGTCTCCCCCACTTTAAGGAGAATGAGTTAGGAATATCATCAAACTAGCCATGGGACACCTAATTCCTTCTAATCAGTTGACCTATGGTGAGTTGATAAGTCTTACCTAAAAAGAAGGCCTCAAGATCTTAATCTCTAAAAACATCTCAAATGGGAGATGAAAAAAACCATACAAAAATTAGCTTTGGATCCTTTCGGAGATATTTTAACAATTTTCTGCTAGTTCTAGTGAGATATTCAACTCATGCATTTTTAATACTGCTAATTTATTTATCTCAGCCCTCCTGAATGTAGATATGGACTTTGATGCTGACATTTTGAGATTTTGCCAATCTAGCACTGTTAAATATACACTCGAAAGCATCTTGTTAATGTGGATAGCAACTTTTGATAAGGTTGCGAAGCTTCCTTGTTAAGCATTAGCGATATAAAGCTTTTTGCTTAAAATTTTATATTTTCCGTACTTTGTTGCAGATATTTTGTAGTTTCGAACGCAGACTAGACATAATGGAAAAGGCTTGTATGGCGATGGATATGGCAAGAAAAAAGGGTCAAGGATCCATGCCTGCCTTACTCTCAGAAGAGAATTAACACTGGTGAAAATGCAGTTGATGCAATTGTCATTGGAAACACAATCAGCACAGGCTTTTCAACTTTGGAAACTTCATTTTGTCTGCAGTGTCTCTGTTCTATTTTCTCCTTTTTCTGCCTTGGAAGGAATTGGAAATATCTTAATTATTCAAACAGAATCCTCTCCCATTTTTCTCCTTCCATAACCACCTTGTAATTTTTTTTAAATATAGTTCTTTAATTTAAGATCATTGGTAAAATTCTATTAATGATCTTAAATATAATGCTGTAATTTGTTATGATATTAAATACATAACTTCAAATAATTTTTGTAGTTTATTAATTAGATGTCGCTATTAAAAAACTTAATTGCAGTGATAATTTATTACAGATTAAAACTTGAGAAGCTAATAGAGTTCCAAGAAATAACACTTTAGTACACGAGTGAGCTCTTCAATTAGAATTCCTCAAGAATCATGGGAGTAAGCAGCTGTTGTATTGTAAAACTTTTTTCTATGGTATTATCAGCAAAATTTTGACAGAGTTTCCCTTTCTCTTTTCCTAGTTCCTATGCTGATTCAACTTTCAACATATACATAACTGACTGGTTCGTTATGAGCTTTACAAAGATTTGACAAAAGATAAAAATAAAAATAAAAATTTCTGCTGAAACTAGTTCATGTGTCATATACTGCATCATAATACGATCCATGATGTATCCTTACTGGTTAGTATCCAGAGATCACCCCTCAGCACTACAATCATTCAACAATCTTGTAATCAACCGATGGGAGATTCCTTCTTCCTTCATTCTGTACTCGTACCAGCAAGGCTGACTACGTCCAAATGACCATGTATAAACGGGAGTTTGAGAAAGCCTTCAAGATTACAGGCTGATATAAGGCAAGAACCTATCCGTTCACAACCTTTCTGGGCATTAGGAGAAGCAACTTTAGTCTTCTGTTTCACAGTTCTAACTTCAGCTCAGTTTGGGACAATATTTCTGCTGAAACTCTCGGTGTTACCAGATCCCAGAGTAGTAAAACTGATACCTTGGATTAAGGTACGCAAGGATGCTGCTTGCTGAAGAATTAGTTGAAGAAGTAGGGAGATTTGAGTACTTCTTGCAAGTCAAAGTTGCCTCTCTCAGGAAGTGGCGGAAATCGCAATGCTGGATATGATGTCTGGAATTCCTCAAGCAACTGAAGATAATCAAAGTTGTAAGGTCAAGAAAATCAAACGCATAGGAAAAAGGAAAAGTGTTATCATAATTTAGTTGACTTCTATTTGAAATGGGAAAACAAGACTAAAAGAAGAAAGAAAAGAAAAAATAATAATTCCAGGCAGATACCATCTGTACCATTTCACAGACATTTATGGAGCAAGAAAGATGCTCCAGAAAGCAAATAGACCAATCCTTAAAAATTCCCTCTTTTTGAGCCATGTTAATCAAGAATACTCACATTTTCAAGTATTGGCATGCTATAAAGCTCCACAAATTTTTCCCTGAGAATTCGATTCATCAAATCCACATCACGGGCATGTGTCCAGAAGGAGTCATGCACACCTGCATGATTTGACAGACTCAGCGAAAATCTGATTTCTAAAAAGAATTGAATCACACAGAAATGATGTGCAAGAACTAGCAAACCATATGAAAACATTCACAATTTCTTTGTTCTCTAGTGTGTGTGTGTGTATATATATAGGTCAAAACCTATAACAATAGGAATAATTCAGTCTATTTGCTCAGGCTTTATGCTTCATTCAGAACAGACCATCAAACAAACCTGCAAAATGCAGATCAGCATCCCGACAAGCCACCGCAGTCATCATCATGTGTGAACCATCAAGGGAATGCACAAAATTTGGAGGGAATGCAGTTCTTTGTTTTCTACCATCCACCTGGTACATGACATTTTCTTCACCTAAGTGCTTGAAATAACGGGAAGAAAAGCAGAAAGCCAAACAATAGAGCAAACTTACCGAGCTACCCTCCCGCTGCAGGGCCAAAACCTGAAGTGAAGTTCTTATCTGCAAAACTGAGTTCAGTTACTAGATTGTCACTGGATACAAAAGATCAGAGGCTGAATAGGAACTCAGAAATTATAATTCTATTTAAATGCAAGTTAACACCAGCAAAAATTCTCCTCAGCAGGAAATGTAATATTAGGGTACATCTTTTGAAAAAGATAGATAACTCTTCCTCATGAAGTGATGATAACTACCATGAACCCATCATGCCTCAAACAGAATATGTAAAGAAGAAAGGCAACATAAAGGAAAAGATACAGCTGCTTCAGTATTCAGTTCATCATGTGCTGGAAAAACTAACATAATCATGCAAAACAACTTTAAGACTTATGATGTCAGTGAACTCTTCAGGCACATGGCATGACATTAGAGCTAACCAAAATTCACTAGTTTGACCATGAAGAAACTTTTCCTTGGTGCAACGAGGAAGAGCCCTGATAGATTTCCATTTTCCCCTCAAAAGGATTTTTACCATGAACAAAAATTTCCAAAATCCTCATTAACTATTCCACATGTTCTCTGATAAATAAATCAATAAAATACACCACCCCGTGGAAGGTGCCTCTCACAACAGCAAAAAGTGCAAATTCATCAAGATTACATGCAGATGAGGAACAGAGATGACACTCACAAGATGCCGTTCACTCTTATAATATGGTTGCACAACTGGAAGACCCAGTGGAGTTGTCCAACTTACAGGTTTGTCTTCTGAAGAAATAACCTGCAACAGACAACAGTTTCAGTTGAACAATAAACTCATGATCAAACGTTTCACATATCAAGTTGATTCTTTTGATTTGATTCTGAAATGTGACAAAAAGCCACACCTTTGCACAATCACCTAGCCAACCCATTATATCTCGTGCAGCTTGAAATAACTGTCTCAAGGCAGTCAATGTCACCTGCAGAAGAGTTATGCAACTTGAGAATAATCCAATGATGGATTGTTTATAATTTTTAGGTACATGTGAAGATATATTGTAGGTCCTCCAAAGCCCATTTGGCTGGATAAGTTTGGAAAACTAGAACCAAGTGTCCAAACAAAATGGAAAAAAGCTAGCACAAATTGCATCTTGTAGTTGGGCTTGGTTTATTTAGATCGCCGTATTTTATTTCTCCTCCAATTATGTTGGACTCTTTTGAGATGGAATGTTATACATATTGCTAATAATGTTGGATTCGTATTTTCTGTTTTTCTTATTTCTGGTAAATTTCCTATTTTTAGTTAATGGGTTAGTCAAATCTAGGTAATTGGATGCATTAATGTCTTGTGTTTTCAAGGGTATTTATTATGGTATTTTTCTCATGTGCTTAATAGTTGTAATCTCCATGTATAAAAGCTTCAAATCTGAATGCAGAATCAGAGAGAGACTTTTGGGCTTCACTCTCTCAATTTTCTAGTTGCTCTGTTTCTCTGTTTGTTTCAATTAGTATTCTAATCCAGGTCTAGCTCTTTATTTCTAACAAGTGGTATCAAAACATCACTATTCTTGAGGAACTTGTGAGGGTGAAATTTCTTGTTTTGAGTGAGTGAAAAAAATTTTTTGGGTGTGAGAAAACAGAGCATGAAAAATGGCTTCTGTTAGCAATTTTTTAGGAACTGGTCCTTCATTGTTTAATGAATAAAATTATCACATATGGGCAATCAAAATGAAGATTTATTCGAAGGCTTTGAATTTGTGGGATGTTGTTAGAATTGGAGCAAATCCGCCTCCCTTACATCCTAACCCAACCTTGGCTCAAATAAAAGATCATGAATAATCTAAGTCAAAGAAGCCAAGAGCCTTGACTTGATACAAGTTTGTCGGATGTTATATTTACTACAATCATGGATTGTGAAACTCCAAAGGAAGCTTGGGATAAGCTCAAAGAGGAGTTTCAGGGGACTGTTAGGGTGAAAAGCTTCTCCATCTAAAAAGGGAGTCTGAGATACTTAGGATGAGAGAAGATGAAACGATGAAGGAGTATGCTACAAAGTTGATGGAGCTGGTGAATAAGAACAGGTTGCTTGGGGGAACAATTTCAAGACTCCAAGGTGGTGGAGAAAATCTTGATTAGCTTGCCATCAAGGTTAGAGCCGAAGGTGTCTGCTATTGAAGAATCTTGTGATCTTACAATGTTGTCTGTTGGTGACCTCATCAGCAAATTGCTATCTCAGAAGCAAAGGTCTAATTTGAGGGAGAATGATGGTAGCGAACACTTTTCAAGCCAAACAGATCAAAAAACAGCATTCCAGTTGAAACTAGAAAACTGTTCCAGATCAGCAATTAGCAAGAGGAATATACAACAACAAAAAAGGGAGGAAAAAGCAAGATTCCTCCTCGTTCCTTTTGTCAGAAAACTAATCACTTGGCTAAGGATTGCCAGTCAAACAGATTTAGCAAGAGGTTTGGCCATCTTGCAATATCCTGCAGAGATAAGCAGAATTAGAACACCAATCAGGCCATAAATCAGAATTTTAATTAGCAGGTCAACTATACAGATGAGCAAGAGAAGGATGAGGCTAGTAACGTTTTCATGGCTTCTCAAGTCACAAAAGAGGTCAGCCAATATACATGATTGATTGATAGCGGGTGCACCAGTCATATGGCCAAGGAGGAGAGTATGTTTAGCAAGCTTGATAGATCAATCAACACCAAGATCAGTCTTCTGATGCAACAATTATCAAAGTAGACAATCAGTCAGCTATTCTAATAGCCAAAAATCCAGTTTAGCATGGTCGTACAGAACATATTCAGGTGAAATATCATGAAATTAGACAAGTAGAAAAGGAAGGAGAAGTTTTAATTGTGCATTACAATTCAAGTGAGCAATTGGCTAATATTATGACCAAGTATTTGGTAAAAGAAAAGTTTGAAGAATTAAGAGAGGTGTGTTGGAAAATTAATAACTTTTCTTGTATTTATGTTTTTCTTATTTCTAGTCGATTTCCTATTTTTAGTTCATGTGTTAGTCAAATCTAGGTAATTGGAATAATTACTGTCTTGTGTTTTCAAGGGTACTTGCTATGGCATTTCTCTCATGTGCTTAATAGTTGTAATCTCCATGTATAAAAGCTTCAAATCTGAATGCATAATCAGAGAGACTTTTGGGCTTCATTCTCTCTATTTTCTGGTTGCTCCTTTTTTCTGTCAGTTCCAATTAGTATTCTATACCAGATCTGGGTTCTTTATTTCTAACAATGACTGCTAGTTCTATGCAACTCCAACATTAGTACCAATAGATAAAGTAAATTAAAAATACAACATATCGATGAATTGAAAATTGAATTGCACAATCAACTTTTTAACGAATTTTCTAGTACTAGTAAACAAGTAAAACTAACTTACTATTTGGTTAACAATCCCACACACTAAGATAGGCACTAAGCTTCCAAATAACAACCATCTAGTAATTTCTACTAAAGTTATGGTTGCTTACTTTAGCAGCATAACACGATGCACTAAATAGCAGTCTGTCATCTGTAATATGTCCCTTCTCTTCTAATCTTCTCTTTATTTGTTCGCGTGCTCCAACATAAGTGACACCATATACTGAAGTCATCACCGTTTGTTTAACTAATTTTCGATCCACCTAAAAGCTCCCAAATATCAAATTAGTTATTGAAAAAAAAGGTAACTCAATATCCCTTTTTTCATTGGGAAACATGATAATCCAAACCCAGAGTAACAGAAATGAGAAAAACCTGATCAATTAAGAGCTTGGCTAATAAGGCACTTGGATTTGTACTAGGGTCCTTATTGCTGTCTCTTTCAATTATTGCTTGGACCCTACCACATGAAATCTCTCAAGTCTTATTTTATGCATAGAATAAATACTAGAAACACACATAGATGATACAGAAACACATTAGCACAGAGCATCTAGCAATTAATATGAATAACTTTCACACACCTCACAGCAATTTCTGTGTACACATCAGCAGGTTTCTCTCCAGCAATTAAGTTAACCGCTGCTGCTTCCGGCTGAAACCAAATTCACCAAGAGTTAAATAGATACATCATTCAGTTCATATCAACCATCAACCTTGGCATTAGAGAACACTAGTCTAGAAGTAAATTTTGTTACAGCTATAATAATCATGTTCATCATGGCATTACAACAGATCTTTAAGCTAGGCCAAAAAGAGAGAGAGAGATCTCAGAGATAAGAGGATGAGCTTTTGATCTTATTGTCCAACTCTATAAAGGAAACAAGGATATAAATTTTACTCAAGTTCATATAAAAGAAGTCATGAAATAACAAGAAAATTCATTTATAATCCTATGGCCATATGTTACAGATCTTTGTGGGCAAGAATAATACTGCACGCTTCTATTTTGGTTTAGGAGTTCTATTCTGTAATAAGTCTTTTTATAGTAGGATTCCTTAATCTTAGCTTTTCTATTTTCTTGTAATCTCTATTTATACAGAATATTGACAGCAATAAAAAAACAAGCACCATAACTATCAAATGTATAGAGGTTTAAGACTCTACTTAGTAAGTGTAAGGTAAGGAGCTGCCTTTGATGAGTTCCATTCAGCACCCATCATAGGTTCTTCAAGATCCAGAACAAGGGGTAGAACAAGGTTGGCGAAGATTTCTCTATACATCACCCTATGATTCTATCCCTAACTTGAGGACTTAACACCATACCTCAGCCAGGGAGGTTGCTTAAGAAATTGATAGTTAAGCTCAACTCTCAACATGACATGCAAAGTTCAAGTTTCTAGTTTCATTATAGTATGTGTTTCAAGCATTTGCCCTTCTTTATGCACCAAAGATAAGAACGAAAGGTTTGGGTATTGAACCCATGACCTCCCAACTTAAAAATTAACTAATAGTGTACCAATTAAACTATACCTAATGGATGTGCTGCAAGCACAATACTTATCAGGTTTCGGGAAGTTGAAATTGATGTTTATTTGGGTAGTTCAAGAATTTTGGACATCAATGTGGTATTTTTTTTTTTTTAAAAAAAAAAAGAAAAGAGAAACCAGTTCGGCCCCTTTTAATTTTGAGAAAAATCATCAGTATATTTTAGAGTTTGGCATAACAAAAACTTAAAGGCCTTATCATTTTTGTTGGCAAAAAAGCATTCCGAAACCCACATTTTAATTCGATCAACAAATTCTCCCAATATGTCATTCTGAAACAATGAGCTAAAATAAGGATAAATTATGCACTATATCCAAGATCCATGCTCACCAAAAGACACTCTATGAGAGAGAGAGAGAGAGACAGAGACAGGTGAGACCTTCACTAAGAGTAAGGATTTTTTAACATCACATTGCAAATCTGATGCAGGACTCCTTGATTAACTGGTTACATATTTTAGAAAGAAATTCAGACATTTAGTTCATTAGATTATTTGAATTATTTGACATTTCAATATTTAGGCTTCAGTACTATATAGGACTTCTATTGTCATTCGAAATATTTAGAAAGTCATGCTCACTGCCCTATTTAGTTTGGTTTTAAAGTTAAGATTGCATGCATAATCCTATTAAAAGTAGTCTATAACTCAGTAATTTTCATAGGTTGCCATTTAGATGATAAAAAGTTTCTTGGTATCTTATTTGGTGATAAAAGTTTATCAAGATTCAAAGCTCCATGCCATTGTTTTTCTTTTTTCCCCTTCTTCTTTGCGGTTCAAAATCAATTTGCTATTAGTCCTTTTGAAATTGTTCATGCCCTTATACTTCTCATTATTATAAGAATTTCAAAAGGGCTATTACCTGATGCGCTTGCAAACTATATTTTTCTAGAACAATGGCAAAACAAGAAATAAAAAGACAACCAGGACTGTGTAGTTACAATAACATTCAGCTAAAAAGGAAATATATTCCACTCAACAGAGACGTACACTGTTTCTTCCCAGAGCTGCGTAATGCTGTAAGCCATTGCATGATCCATCCTATTAAGGAAAAAAAAAAAAAAAGAAAAAGGGGAAATGCATCAGTATCATACATACACATCCATCGGTGAAGAAAGATGTAAGAGGCATAAGATTCCATATGTGCAGGCAAGACTAATCAATATTTCCCAATAAAATGGACAAAGTGCTTGGGTGATTTATCATCATCATACATTTCATTCACAATTACAACATGAATTTAGCACAGATACCAGAACTAAAGAGGAGAATTACAATAAAGGTGCCAATATCAAACTTCATGAGAAGCATGTGTGTAATTATAGAAATCTGCTAATCTACAGAAGAAAGATGATTAAATTCAAATGGCTCGGTGAATACCTAAGTGCGGAATACAAAGACATCTCAGTTCTTACAAATGATGAGGTGTGGAATAAATAGACTTGTACACTAAGCACATGCGCTAACAGGATGTGATATGAACAGCCATTGCAATCCTATATCCTATATGGAAAATGAAAGTCATTTTTTTAGCTGTAAATCTCCACTGCAGTTGGGGATAAAAATGAAATAATCTGCATTAATTCCGTCATACAATTTCATTTTGCTTGCAAAGTTCAGTGAATTCCAGTCATTACAGAATTTGAATAAGATTTGTCAAACAGAACTTCAGAGGTTCTTCCTTCAGTAGAAATAATGCAAGGATGTCTAACCGGAATGGTATTACACACAAGTTCAAATTTAATTCCTGATGAATTTGGGTATATTGAAGAAAACTAGATTGATCAGTGTTTCACAAGCATGTGAATCATTCACCGTTACGGGTTACAATTGATACAAATAGGTATCAGAGACTAGTTGGCAAGTTTATCTATTTGTCTCATACAAGATGTGACACTGCTTTTGCAGCAAGTGTAGCTAGCCAGTTCATGCATTCTCCATTTGAGTAATATCTTGAAGCTATTTACTAAACCTAAGGTATCTAAAAGGTGTCCAGGAAAGGTTTGTTTTTCAGGAAAAATGAGAAAACAGGAATTGGGTTCTATATCAATCCAAACTAGGCAGGTTACATCTGCCTCTAGATATTGCACCTTCTTGTGGGGAAAAATAGTCACCTGGAAGAGCAAAAAAAGAGCGTAATAGCTAGAACCAGTGCTTGGGTCGAGTTTTATCAATAGCAGGTGCTATGGCATATGTTACTCCAACACTTTATTTTTGAAGAAATACCTGTACTCTTCAAGTATGATATTAGTATGAGTATGAAATCCTTACAAGTCCTTCACTTTAAAAGTGGGTACTCATAATTCGATTTCATTTAAATTACAAGTGCACATCAAATGGACTTGGAAGAGAGTGATTTTGTAGAGTTGGAAGAATTATCTCTTAATGACCCACAATGACCCATAATTGAAGACTGTGATTTGTGGTGGTGAGAAAAATTAATACAAATTATATAGCAAACTTGAGCCGATTTATAATTTAAATGAACTTAAAATTATCATTTATTATTTATTTGTACTTTGAATTATAGACTTTAAGTTTGTAATTTAAAATATTTTATCAATTTTATTTTATTTGGCAATTTAATATTATAATTTGATATATCTTTTTACTTAAATTATTATATATAAAAATTAAAATATTTACAATTATATATATATATACATATTCTTATACCCGTACCCTAATTTTGGGTATTTTTTAGTCATACTCACCTATCATAAAATTTAAAAAATAAAAAACCAGACTTGTAGATATGTACCTGTGTTGGGTACCCATACCCGAGTCTAAGCGACATAGGCTATGGCAAAGAAGAAGTTATAAGGAGTTCAGAAGACCAACTAATCACCCCATGAAGCAGCTTGCAACAAGAAGGCTGCAATCAGCATTGCACACAACCCTATTCAACATAACAGGACAGAACATATTGAAGATGACAGGCACTTCATAAAGGAGAAACTTGAAGAAGGTGCCATTTGTACACCGTTTGTTCCAACAACAAAGCAAACTGCAGATATTCTGAGGAACTCTTACTGAAGAAACCTGAGTTTCCTGTTAGCAAGTTGGGCATAATAGACATCTTTGAACCAATTTGATGGGGAGTGTCAAGAAGTCAAGATTAGGTGGTTAGGCTTTTTTATTTAAATAAAGGCTGGAATAGTTGAGTATTCGAGATATTAGGATTTTACTTTTATTTTTGTTTGGTTAGTTGCCATTTTCAAGGAAGGTTGAGATTCTATTTTCAGCGTATTTAATCTGTAATTCTTGAAGCAATAAAATATGAGAATAATTTATCTCTATATGAAATTCACAGAAATAATGGCATCTATTTACACTACAGGAAGGAAATCAAAGAACCAAGGGATTGCACTACAGAATCGGGGAAATAACCATAGAATTTTTTATACCATCCCTACATATTAAAGGAGGCTACCGAAGTCAAAATAAACATTATTTCATTATTTCCCCTTAAGCATCTGAAAAAGAATTTGATGAAAATGATCCGATAGTCAGTTAACTTATGGCTAAAAATAGTTCAATTGACTTTAACTGAATGAAAATGGTGAATGTAGTTTCTATAGACCATAGAAACTAAATTTCTTTTTGCTGCTAAATGATGCTTCTGATTAAAAGTGTTAACCTGATGGATTGGCAGGTGAGAGATGACAGTCTGTGGTGATGAGCTCTTTAACGCTTCTGTTAGATTAATACAAGCAGCTAAACACTGGAAAGGATCTTCAGCTGTTAACCACCAGCGGTTTCCATGGACAGGGTTTTCTGCTGAATCAAATATGTCATCCAAATTATTTTCCACAAAAGTTAGGCGACCATCATGTGACAATTTTTCAACACCTCCTGAATACAGGTTTGCTAAATGTATCTTCAGCCAATGTAACCCAGACTTCCCTAATGGTCGTCCTTCTGCAAATTCAAGAATTCCTCGACAAATATCAGAACTAAGATGAGTCAAATGCGCATGCATTGGGTACGCACGTCCACGAAAATCAAGATTGTGAGGATAATAAAAGCCCTCCTCTTCTTTCAGTTTTCGAGCCACCTGTTTCAAGATGAATGTATTCAGCAGTATCAAAATTTTAAGTCAGTGGGTCAAAATTTTATAAGCTCAATGAAAAATTTAATAAAACCATTATTTTTCAATATAAAGTGGGGTCACTATTTTTTATTTTCAATTTTTTAGTGGGGTCATTTATAATTTTTCAATGAGATTAAAGTAAAAAGATATATATACAAATTTACAATGTAAAAATTGAAATTTGCCAAGTGAGTGGGGTTATAGATATGCCTCTGATGTTCAGAATCCATGGATCATGATATGGAATGCAACTGTCTTTATAGAAACTATTAGGGAAAGAAGTACTCACCATCTCAAGTCTTACTTGGGCATTGAATTCAACAAACTACTTAATGACACAACTACAAAAAGATTGCATTGACCATGAAAGCAAGAAGGAAGATCTTACTGAAAGCTTAAGTTCAGTGTCACATCGTTGAGAATGCCTCTCTCGGTTTGTTTTCTTAGCCTTCCTCACACTCCATCTCCATTTTTGAATTTCTATTAAATCCTCTGAGAGTGGTTTGCCTGGTATTGGAATCTGAACCCAATGGAAAAAAAATCAGGAAGTAAAAAATATGGTAATATTAAGCAGTCAAAATGCAGAATTTAAAAAGTTATAGAAAAGCATAACTAAAGAAAAGGTAGCCAGCTAACACTTAAACCGACGGGCTGGGTAAATTTCGTCAAGGGAATTGACTAGAAGGCAATTAGTTTGCAGCATTATGATCATCAAGCCACAACACATGATAGATATTTTTGAAGGAATTGTATTAGACAATCCAGGATATCAGACAGAATTCAGGAAGGATAGGAAAACTATTAAAACAACTGGCTGCCAGAACTCTCACTGTCCCAATATCAGAAAAGTTGCTGTTGTAGGTTAAACAATTCATGCACAAGAAATTGCTTTTAAAGATGTGAAAGTTCATGCTGTACTAACATCTTCCCGGTCAACCAAGCCTGCAATGTTGCCCCCACTTGCCCAAATGCTCTCCACCACATCAAGTACTCTTCTATTCACCCTCCATTTGGTGTTTCCAAGTGTATCCAAGGCCTGTTCAGATGTCAGTACAGAATCGCATAAGGTCATAATCCAGATTTGTTATACAAATGTAGGAACAAAAATGGCATCATATGCTAAAAAGAGAAATAAGATCCCACTATAATCAGTGGATACAGATACCAAAAATCTAAAAACTGCAGGCCTCAAACTTTAATTTAAAAGATTACAGATGTCTATGACTATGTAGTTCACACTCAAAAAGTTATAGTCAAAATACAAGGAACATTACCAAAACATAGATGTACAAAGTTCAAGCTTAATCATGGGAAAAAGAATCTACATTCAAATGAAAGAAAAAATAGAGACATGATTGCTGCATGACCCCTGAAACAATTTGAGGGATGTAGGTAAACCATAAGACATCAATCATTTGATTGATCTGAAAGAAGGGTAGGAGAGGGAGTTAGAGAAGAAGAGTTGAGAAATTGGATTGATACCTTCAAGAGTAATGATGAACTACTTTTCAACTCAATTTTTTCTCAACCTTAAACAATTTTCACAATTCCCATAATCATATTGTTGAGAAATAACAAAAATAGCAAGAAAAATATAAAAAAAAGATCACGAATAAAGAGAACACAAGATTTAACGAGATTTGTCAATGTGTCTACGTCCTCGGGAGTAGAGCGGCTAGGTTTTCTTATTGATGATACTATTAAACAAGGTTACAATACACATGTTATATATATATATATAACATGTACGGTATGCTTTTACAAAAATACCCCCCACAAGGACAGATGCTGTCACATCGCTCCGCTCTGCTCCCCTCCTCACTAACGCTTCGTCGCTACGCTCCGCTGTGCTCCAGCATCTGTCCACTTACTGTGTATATAAGCCATACACAACAATCTCCACCTTGGCGAATATCAAAACCCCTTAAGAGATCAAACTTGAAGTTTCTCACACTCCAAAATGGGTTGGGATTGAACATGCTTGTCTAGCATCTAGAAACATTTAACAAATTCAAGCAATGCTTGAACTTGTCAGTAGCAACTGGCTTGGTCAACATATCAGCTGCATTCTCAGAAGTGTGGATCTTGAGTAACAATATCTGACCAGATATAATCAATTCCCTGATCTTGTGAAACCTCACATCAATATGCTTAGTTTTAGCATGGTACACCTAGTTCTTTGCCAAATAAATGGCACTCTGACTATCACAGTGCAATTGAACTCCACCTTGCTCAATACCCAGTTCCTTAACCAGCCCTGTAAGCTACAAAGCTTCTTTAGCACCTTCAATTACTGCCATATATTCTGCTTCAATTGTAGATAATGCCACTATAGACTAGATTGATGATTTCTAACATATAGGCCCTCCTGCACGAGTAAATACATATCCTGTTGTAGACCTTCTATCATCCAAGTTACCAGCATAGTCTGAATCCACATACCCTACAACTGAAGGATCACCTTGCTGACTCTCAAACATAATGCCATAGCCTGTTGTGCCCTTCAAATACCTAAAAACCCATTTGACTGCTTCCCAATGTCGTCTACCTGGTTTCGACATAAATTTGCTAACTTGGCTAACTGCATGAGCCAGATCAGGCCTAGTACAAACCATTGCATACATTAAACAGCCACTGCACATGCATATAGAACTTTAATCATATCTTCAGCTTCCTTATCTGACTTTGGGCACTAATCTAGAGAAAGCTTGAAGTAATTTGCCAATGGAGTACTCACTGGCTTAGCACTGCTCATACCAAATCTGTCTAGCACCTTCTCAACATAATTCTGTTGAGATAACCACAATTTTCTAGAGTTCATGTCCCTGTGAATCTCCATCCCAAGAATTTTCTTTGCAACACCTAAATCTTTCATGTCAAATTCTTGCCCTAACAACGCTTTCAACTCATTGACATCATGCAAACTCTTAGCAACAATCAGCATATCATCAACATACAGTAACAGAAAAACAAAAGAACCATCATCAAGGCTTTCAACATAAACACAACAATCATACTCACATCGCCTATAACCAATCTGTATCATGTAAGAGTCAAATCGCTTGTACCACTATCTTGGAGACTACTTCAACCCATACAATGATCTTCTCAGTTTACAAACTAGATGTTCATGTCCGGGTTCAGTAAACCCTTCTGGCTGCTCCATGTAAATCTGCTCTTCAAGATCACCATGCAAGAATGCAGTCTTCACACCCATCTGCTCTAAGTAAATATCCCAACTGGCTACCAATGCTAACACCGCCCTGATGGAAGTATGTCTAACCACAGGAGAAAAAATTTCATCATAATCAATCCCCTTTTGCTACTACCCGAGCCTTGAACTTTTCCCCTTTTTCTGATACTATTGGTTTCCTCTTATACACCCATTTGCACCCTATAGCCTTCTTTCCTTCAAGAAGTTGAGCAAGCTCCCATGTTTGATTCTTGTGCAAAGACTTCATCTCCTCCACCATAGCACTCATCCATCTATCCTTTTTCTGACTAATCATAGCCTCTTGAAAGGTAGCTGGATCCCCACTACTCGTGAGAAGAGCAAATGAAGCTAAGTCTTCAAACCCAAACTTGTTTGCAGGCTTGATGGTGCGTCTCACTCTATCTCTGGCTATACTGTAGCGCTGCTCTTCACCTAAATTTGGACTTCTAGGCCTTGAAATAGAACTTTCAACCCTTTCATTGTCTTCAATTTGCTGTTCTAAGTTCACATGTACCATCTTTGAATTAGAGGTGTTACTCTCTACTGCTGGCACATCTTTGTCAATATCTTGCTGCAACATAGACTGTTCATCAAATACTGCATCCCTACTGATCACCATCTTCTTTGTTACCGAATCCCAAAACTTGTATCCTTTTACACCTTTCACATAGCCTACGAAGATACACTTCTTTGACTTTGGATCAAGTTTGGATCTTTCATCACTGGATATATGGACATAAGCAGGACAACCAAAGATTTTCAATTTTTCAAAGTCAACTGGATTATCTGTCCATACCTCTTCTGCAACCTTTCCTCCCAATGATGTCCGTGGTGATCTATTGATAAGGTAGCATGTCATACTCACAGCCTCTGTCCAAAAACTCTTAGCAAGCCCTGCATTCAGCCTCAAGCACCTTGCCCTTTCAGTAATGCAACACCATTTTGCTGTGGTGTTTTACGAACTGAAAAATGTCTCTGAATACCATGCTCCTCACAGAATTTCTGAAAATGTGAATCTGTAAATTTTGTACCATTGTCAGATCTTAAATATTTGATCTTTCTGCCCATCTAGTTTTCCATCTCTGCTTTTCACTGCTTGAACTTAGCAAAGACTTTAGATTTCTATTTCAAGAAATACACCCAAACTTTTCTAGAAAACTCATCAGTGAAAATAACAAAATATCGAGATCCACCCAATGACAATTCTCTGGTCGGCCCCCATACATTAGAATGGACATAATCTAAAATTCCCGCAGTTTTATGCTTACCAGTCGTGAATCTAACTCTACACTGTTTCCCAAGCACACAAAACTTGCATAAATCTAACTTGCAGCTTTTAACGCCCTTTACTGGATTTCTTTTATGTAATTCAGTCATCTCACATTCACTCAGATGACCTAAATGCATATGCCATAGTTTTGTATAATCATCATCTGACTCAACAGATGCAACTCCACCTACAGCTGTATTCCCCAATAGTTTATAGATGTTCCCTGCAGTTTTCACCCCTTTCATCACAGTCAATGCACCCTTATTTACTCTAATGTAATTATCACCATCAGTTTTATAAGTGAAACCATTGGACTGTAAGGTGCCTAAGAAAATCAGATTCTTTTTCAATTCTAGTATATGCCTAATATCACATAAGTTTCTAACAATACCATCATACATCTGAATTTTGATTGCTCCTATACCAACAACAGTACAAGGTTTATCATCACCCAAATAAACACAACCAAAATTTCCTAACTTGTATGAAGTAAACCACTCTCTATTAGGAATCATGTGATAGGAGCACCCTGAACCAAGAATCCATGCATTCGTGAACTGACTCGATGAAACAGAAAGCATATCTCCGTCACTGCAGTCTGAATCTTTATTTTGTACCACATTCGCAGATTTTGATGGGCCATAATTCCTCTTGTCATCATTATGTGCCTTCCTATTGGGACAATCTCTCTTAATATGCCCGTATTCCTTGCACTTATAGCACTGAACTGATTTTCTACCTTTAGATTTTGATATGGATTTCTTCTTTGCATAACTGTCTTTTACTCTGTTTCCTACCACGTTCCTGATTTCCCTTCACATACAGACCTTCACCTTGGGAGCTATCACCCGCATTTTGTATCCGCTAGCTGTGTGCCAACAATGCTGCAGTAATCTCTTCCAAATTGATGGTCTCTCCCATATGTAAGAGTCGTCACTATGTGTTCGTAGGAAGATGGTAAAGAACACAACAGTATCAATGTTTTATCTTCGTCATCAATCTTTACATCAACCCTCACCAAATTCGTGACTATCTGATTGAAGATATTAACGTGTTGTGCCAAGTCTAAACCATCTTGCATCTTCAGCCCATACAACCTTTTCTTCAGATACAACTTGTTCGTGAGTGATCTGGACATATACCTATTTTCTAAATTCTTCCATACATCTCCTGGAGACTTCAAGTCCATGACCTAATACATGATCTTGTCTGCCAGACATAACCGTATGGTTCCTGTTGTCCGCTGTTGCAACTCTTCCCAATCAATTTCGTCCATTCCTTCTGGTTTCTTTTCGCGCAACGCCTTCAGAATTCCTTGCTACGCCAACAGATCTCTTACTCGCGTTTGCCACAATCTGAAATTACCAGTTTTGTCGAACTTTCCAATTTCGAATTTCACACTAGAGTTTAGCGCCATCTCAACATCACTACTCTGATACCAGTTGTTGAGAAATAACGAAAATAGCAAGAAAAAATAAGAAAAGATCAAGAACATAGAGAACACAAGATTTAACGAAGTTCGGCAATGTGCCTACGTCTTCGAGAGCGGAGCGGCTAGGTTCTCTTATTGATAGTACTATTAAACAAGGTTACAATACACATGTTATATATATATATATAACATGTACAGTATGATTTTACAAAAATACCCCCCACAAGGACAAATGTTGTCGCTTCGCTCCTCACTAATGCTCCGTCATTGTGCTCTAGCATCTGTCCACTTACTGTGTATATGAGCAATACACAACACATATACGTGTACAAAGAAAATTAAACTTGCATGATTTTCATAGGTACGCAACTGAAGCATATGCCCATGCCTTAATATTTAGACATATTATAAATGACAACTGTGTCCATATTAAGTATCTTTTTTTGTACACAACAAAAAACAACCCTAAAACTAATTCATGCTCCAATATTTAGCACTAGATGTAGAATTATTAAGTCAAGGAGAAGATCTATATGCTGACAATTCAACCAGCTATTGTATACAATAACAATCCTAGGTGGTGAAGAAACACGTCTATAAAATTGATGAGAAATGAATGGGGATTCTAAAGTGGATGTATGGAAACATAAAGACTAGGTAAGAAAGGTATAAGTGGCAACAATGAAAAGTTGTATGATTAAGGTAATTAGGTTTGTCCATCAAAAATTAGCTAATTTATAAGGAGGTTTGAGTTCATTGAAATTGTAGGAAGGAAGCAAACAAAAGGTAAATCTAAAATGGCTTGGGGTAATCTGTAACGAAAAAGGATTTACATGTTTAAAACCTTCTATACATGTTTCCAACTTTCTATCAACTAAGTGAGTTTGGTGTAAACCTATGTTACTCCGACACTTCATTTTTAAAGAAGTACTCGTACCCTTCAGGTATAACATTGGTATGGGTATGAAATCTTTAGCAATCCTTCACTTTAAAAATGGGTACTCATAATCCCGATTTCATTTAAATTATAGGTGCAGATCGATCAAATGGACTTGAAAGAAAGTGACTTTGTGGAGTTAGAAGAATTATGAGTAATGACCCACAATTGGAGACTATAATTTGTGGTGGTTACAAAACTTAATATAGATTATATAGCAAACTTGGGCTGATTTACAATTTAAATAGACTTAAAATTATCATTTTATTGTTTGTTTGTACTTTGAATTATAGACTTTAAGTTTGTAATTTAAAATATTTTATCCAATTATATATATATATATTACGTATTCTCATACCCATACCCTAATTTTGGCTACTTTTTAGTCATACTTGCGTATCCTAAAATTTAAAAAATAAGAAACCGGACTTCTAGATAAATATTTACCTGTGTTGAGTACCCTTGCCCAAGTCCAAGCAACATAGGTGTAAACAATATCCACACCAACTCCAACTAAATTGGGATTGAGATATATATACTCCGTTGTTCATTTTTTCAATAATCAGCATCCAATAGGTGTTTCTTTTTGTGGTGCATTCACCAAGGATTCATAAAGGAAAAGGTATCCAAATATATGGTCATCACGAATAGGCACAAGGGGAAAAACAGAAAAAGGAAAATAAGCAAAGAAAGAAGACAATTATTTCTCACCTCAAACACATTCTGCATATGTTTCCCAGAAACGCTCTTCAGTGCATCTTGTTGCTTCCTAGATCCATGAGTACGCATGATATATGAAGGTAAGAAGAAGTGCCCTCCTTTGTCATATCTGCAGGGAGTTTCAATGCATAAATATAATGAACCTAGGAATAGGCCAATTAGAGTCCACAATTTAACTCTTGTTTTCTTTTAATGGGAAACAATGTAAAAGTTTAAGGAATAACAACAGAAAAGTGTTGAGATTGCGAGGCATATTCAAAGAGAAGTACTAATTGAGAAAACATGTTATTTACCAAGGACAAATCCATTTTTCCCCCTTTGAGTTTCTCCTATTCCTAAATTAAGAGGAAAAATATTGTACATATATACCCTAGAGGCTCTCTTCCTCTGCATTTTGTTCTTATCTGTTTGAGAATTGCATTAGTACAACATGATGAGAACAAGAAGAGATGATGCAAAAAGAAACTCTTATTAACAATCAGTTAACTTCCCTTTTTTTTTTTTCCTAGAAACACAATTAGGCATTCTTTTAAATGGTGGTCACAATGGTGCTTTCCATTTTAAAAATGCTATTGTTATTTGTTTAATGCACTACAAAATTACTGAAATTCAGTGCAATGACCTTCTTGATATGTGCAATATATAGTTTAATGACTTTAATAAAGCATGAGATATATATATTTGCAACCCCTAAACAATTAATTATTAGACATGGGCTATAATTTTCCATTCACAATGGCCATACCAATTGTTTGGATCCATAAATCAAGAAATAACAACATTTGAATTCTATTTTTAAATTTAAGTGAAAATTTAAAAAATAAAATCAAACAACAAAAAGAAAATGACCTGCCTTAGTTACACTGTAAAAACAGGGCCATGTTCCAATATATATGGACAAATATTTAGAACACTCAATCAACTGTTTCATTTAATCTGACAAATTTGTTATAGATATTTCCTCTATTGCCCCAACTCTTGCTTAACCCCCACACAACTGTGTCAGACACATTAAGGACACTTAAAATGTACAGTGGTACTTGAGTATGCTCTTCCAACTTTATGGAAAACTTAGGAAAGTTTATACATATGGATATAACACTATTACCTAAGTCTGACAACATGGCTTATTTCATTCCCATCTCCCCCACACCCACCCTAACAATCTAATTCAATTACTATGATCCAAAAACACTACTCTTATTCCTCTAGTTATACCAATTTGGTTTTGCTCAGTTGGCAGATCTGCAAGTAATTGCAATATATAACTTATGGTATAATCAGTGTGGTGACCTTTACAGCAACTAATAATAAAGGTAACTGTATTCCTTGAAAGAACATTATATCTACATCACCTATCCACTTTGTTTCACCATACCCTTTCCATTTCTTGGGAGGGACCAGCATTGGAAAATAAGAAATCAACATATGCTTAGCCTGCATTACAAAAAGATATTACATATTAGTTGAGTATCAAAGAATCAAGAGATGGGATAAGTATCATCCAATAATTGTACTACACTGATGAAATTTATGCAACAATAAATGCATAATGATCTTTGCCTCTTGGAAGGGGAAAAAAAAGGAGAAGAGAGAACTATTAGGATAAAGGTCAATTTGACCCATAATTTTTGGCCAATATCCAATTAGTGCCCATAATATTTTTTCAATCTCTGAAACAGTTTTTACTTTAACATCATGTACTTGAGAAAAATAAGAACCATGACAATGTATTAACAATAGAGTTTGCTCCAAAATTTTCTAAATTAAATTAAATAAGCAGGTTCAGAATTGAAAATGAACTTAAAAAAGTGCAAATCAATTTTAGTTGGACAAAATCAGTAACTTCCAAAAAAAGAGAGTTTTCTCAACTCACAGATCCATCAAGACCGGTGAGGATGAGGGGATCACATTCTATAGCTCCATACTTCTTCACAATTTTCTGCCTGCAAGGACCAGCAAAATGTAACTTGCCATGACAAATGAACCAACAAGGATACAAGCAGTTGAAATACAGAAAATATCAATTTTTTTAAGGAAAAAAAGGAAAGCAACTATTATAATGTTTACACTAATCAAAGTTTATACTTTTAAATTACGATTGAATATAAGAGAAAATTACACAAAAATAAATATGGAATTTTTCCTATAAGCTGTTGTTGGCAATTAATTAGTCTCAGTGCTGATGAATGGTGGCTGGAGGTCACTGCTGATGGCCAGAATGGCATTAGTCAGAACTCAGAATACTTCTGGGTACGTGTTACGCATGCATGCATGTGTGTTGTGTACATATTACATATAGATAATGTCTGTGTTCATGCGTGACATATGTATGGGTTTGGTCTCTTTTCACAAGTTTGTGCAAGTCTGGAAATCACTTCCCTTTTGGAAAAGAGGTATTTATTTTCTTTGAGAATGGCTTAATTTTCCCTTTAACTAGGAAAATATTTTATGTTGACCAATTTTTCTTGAGTGCATCAAACATTTGAAAATGTGAGAAAATATTTTCATAGAAAATATTTCTCGTGAAACAAGCAGACCCTAAGATATGTTAACTATCATATATTCCAAAATCAGAAAATGAATCTCAAGGAATTTTTCCTTTTGAAACCAAACAATAGAAAAATAGAAAATAAGTTATTTTCTTTGAAAATGTTCCCCCACAAAATGTTTTCCTGAAAGAAGTTATTTTCAACCAAAAAAAAACAGCCTTAAATAGGTTAGAAAAGGAAACATAATAAAGCAAGGAGTTTAAACATCAGCCATCTCTTGAATGAGACAATGCCCCAGAAAAACAGTTCAGCCTGAGGGGTATAAGAACCAGATCCTGTGTAGTTCCCCCTGTGCTCAAAAGGGCCACAAACACTATATAAAGATTATTTGCTAAACAATGATTTACCAGCATACCATGCACTTGGATTAAAAAAACTTCTTAGAGGGGATAGATAAAAGAAAATCTCACCCAGGATTATTTGCAGTCTTAAATTTATGTCTAAATGCTGGTCGAACATCTGGAGGAATATCTGCTGCTTGACTAACTGGAGGTTGTACAAAAGCTGTTTCAATTAGTAATTCTATCAGGCGACTTCCCAGCTGCACAATTACATATTGCATCAAAAAAGGAGAAAGAAAGAAAGAATAAAAAAGATACAGAAAGGGAAAAAAATTGTTGACAATCATCATATAATTAAAATGAGAAAAAGAAGAAGAAGAAGAAGAAGAAGAAGAAATTAAAAAAAATAGAGAAAAAGAAAAAAGATCAGTTATCTATCACAAAAAGACAAGACAGTAAAGGCACAAACCTTAGCCTGTGTATCTCGACCCCAAGGTTTCATTTCTTCATTTTTCACCAGCTTCTGCACCTCAATGAACCTCTTCCTTCTAATCAAACTATTAACACGTTTTCTGAGTATCTCCTTCTCCTTGCCTGCACTCACTTGAGCATCAGCTATCGTCTTCTTCCTTTGGTAATTCTTGGTTTTTTCCAGGAAATTATGAATTCTAATCTGGAATAAACAAAAAGATCTAGCTTAGATGCCAGCACTAAATTTAATAAATTTTCTATAATTTTAAATTAATGTTTCTTGTATATGTCAATAGTTCAACTTAAGCATATGATAAACCCTCATTTGAGAACCCTTCACTCTTTTTATGCTTAAGAGACACATGAAACGCACAAGAGCACATAAATGAGACAGCATTTGTCAGGAGAGGATGATGAAAATTTCGAAAGACTAAAGGCCTACTTCAGGATCTAATCAAAGATCCAGCAAAAGCTTAAAGATAGTTTTTCTGCTGATTGAAATCCGAAAACTAAGAAGAGGTACACTAACTGCCAGTTTAATGATGATGCAGTAAAAAAATCAGAAGCTATTTTGATTTAGTTCTGGTTTGGATAATTTAGGTAGTAAATTTTTCTTTTCTTCTACAGAGTGCCATATAACTTCTCATTTAGGTTATCCTAAGAAAATGTCTTTTAAAAAATTATTTAGGAAGTTCACATTTTTAATAACAATTTTCATATATAGGAACAATAAAAAATGTGTCTTATTTAGTATTAATAAGGAGTTATCACATTTGGTTTTGCTAATTTTAATAAGATAAGGATATACCCTTAAGGTTTCTATAACATACCAATATAAATTGGTATTTTTTAAATTGTTAACAATGGAATTGTGAGCATTTAGTTCTTGGACATATTTGTCTCTAATCAGAATTCTTATCAGCCTTGGGCATTAAAGAACACAAGCCTGTGGTATACATGTGTCCCAACACATTTGCACCTGCACAATTTTCTTTTCTCTAAGGCTTCTTATCTCAACTACTTTGATCCTCTTTTTGCTGCACAACTCTACTATACATTGCTTTCTTTCCCTATTTTCCATCTCTTTACTCATCTTCACTCCTTTCTTTCTCATACTGCTGAAATATTCCTTCCAGTTCCCTTCTCTTTGCATCACAGCATGACTACTACATCCACCAACAGGGCTATAATTTAATCAGTAATTGTTTCAAGTATGTTATTGCACAGCAAGATAAGGTGAAAGTCATAAGTCATGGATGAAAGAAAAGTAAATATCGTTAGACTTTAATTGAGCATTCCTAGTAAACAGATGACTATCCATTCTAAGACCCCATTTGACTCTTAATTAAACATGCATCTCTAAACCACAAAAGAGACACAACATTCTGTATAGAAACCCTGACAATACAGTATAAAATACCCATGGGAATCAATCAAATTGACAGATAATTCCAGAAACTACCAATAAAGAGAATAACAAAGGTTGTGCATCCAACTTTTGTTGTGTTAAATCATCATATTGGCTTGCTAGGCTTTGTAACGGAAGAACCAACCAAGAACCAAAATAGGTCAATTACATTGTCAAATTGAAAGTGCAATAATGCACATCAATGAAAGCTAAGGAAGCTTCAAAATTTCATGGTTCATTTTTCACAAAGAATCTAGTTTGAGTTCATATTGTGCATAATTCAAACACCTATGTGCCATGCAACTCTCAAATGAAAGAGATCATCTAATCAAAATGGTTAGATTAGCAAGCACTTGTCAGGTTTCCTATGCTTTCTATCAGTTCTACGGCACAGAATAATGAGTGCCCTGCCATTTTAAGACTGAAACTTCTAATTGGCAATAAAAATTCCAGTGCTGGAACTAATTTAAAGCTAGACTGCCAGGCAATTGATAGTGCAAGACTGGTGCTTAAGAATAAAAAGTTGGCACACAACATTCTCATCTTTTAACTGAGTTTATAATATACATGTGAAAATGTATACTTTAAAATGACCTGCTCTAGTACTTGACGCAACAGCCAATAGTACATGAAATGAAACTCTATATCATTATCCAGGAGGGTTCTGGGATCATTGCACTGTTATAAGGAAGGGCAATAAAAAAGAATGATATGGCAGCTATTAAAACCATGATAGGTGCCTATAAAAATTCCAAATGAACTAGCAAAGTTACACAAAAAACTAAGCAGTGAGATTGAATGATTGCCAACTAGTCATTGGCCAAAAACAACTCTCCTCTTATTAGTGTTAAATGGAAGTTAACCTTACAATTGTTCTCCCTGATGAATGGATTAGTGTACTTCTGGCTTTGTGCATATGGTGTGCTGCCTAGTCACTCATACTCTAGGATAAGTTCATTAACTACAGAAGAATCAGGTAATTTGTTCTCCCTGACAAACAGGTTAGTATCTTCAAGCTGCATGTATATGCTGTACCCCATAATCATATATCGTTTAGCATAAGTACTAAAATTACCATGAATGATGAACCTCTTTATGAAACTTGTACGAAACCAGAATCACTCCGACAACTTTAATTGTTAAGGCCACGACTTTCAATTTATGTACAAAGTTAAAAGACTTGAACAGAAGTTATGTTTCTTGCAAGTTAATTCGTGCAAAAAGGCTTACTCAAACCCAAACAGTAACACAATAACACTAACACTCACCTCCTGCTCTATGGCCATGCCAATTTGCACCGCAGCCTGGACAACAGGCACACACCCATCTTCATGGGCAACCATTACGAGCCCCATCATCTTGTGCATAACAATCACTGCCATCTTATCCGCTGGCAACAACTCAATATGGGGGGCAAACGCCGCCTTCTGCTTTTTCGATCTCTGCAGATTCTGCTCCCCCTTTATGGCCTCTTTCAAGGGCTCAAACCACCCCAAAAACAACCCCTTCACATATGGCAAATTTGGTGTCAGTTTCCTCTCGCACATTTCCCTCACTAAGCCCCTATACTCTTCCACCATTCTCTCATATGCCTCAGTCTCTTCTCTAATTTGCCTCCTCCTTAGCATATTATACTTCCTTCTCTCAATATCTTTGAACTCTACCTTCAATTCTCGATTGGCTATTTTATACAAACCCTTCAAAAAAAGAGCTGAAATCCATGGTGGGTCTTGGATAAAAACTCTTTTGCGCGATTGTTGATGCATAATTCCGCTATTGTGCCCGACGGGCATGTCCAAGTTGATCAAATTTTCAAGATTTTGGTGGTTTATAATGGAGTTCTCGAGGTCTTCAACGAGATGTTCATCAACAGCATCATGTAATGGGTGAAAGGGAAGTAGATTGCGAGGGAATTTGGGAATGAGAGGGAAAGAAGAGGAAGAAAGTGAAGGGCTGGAAAGAGAATGAGTGGTTGGAACAGAGAGGAAATGGAGGTTTCTGTGGGGTTTAGTTTTGGTGATTTTGGGTGGCTTTTTTGGCCAATTTGGGTACTGAATTTGAGCTCTCTGGCTCATGGCCATGGAGGCGGAGGCGGAGGCTGTAGACGTCAGTTTTGATGGAGAAGATAAGGGTATTAGAACACAGGAGAGCGAGCAAGGTGAACGGAAACCTCTCTTAAACCCCCATTGGTGGCTACTAAAGGCTTGGCTAGCCACTTTCAAGTTGCTTGTCACTTTGTAGGATGATATTTTTGTTAGTAATATATAACAGATTTTTTTTATTTTCATGAAAATAATGAACCTTTCAATCTGCGGTAGGGATGAAGACAAAAATCCTAAAATTGGAAAAAATTAAATCGATGTTGAATAAAAATAAGATAACCCTACAATTGATTTGTGTTATTACATGGTGGATCTCGGTACCTGTTAAATTATGAATCTTCTTAGTTTATACATGTAAAACAAAAATAAAACTTGTATTTTTCTGAAAATTGATTTCGGTAAACTAATAAACATATACTATATTTCTTAATTATAACTTATAATTACATAATTTTAACTTAGAGATTTATTATTTAAAAAACTATAAATTCATTATTGTTTTATTATTTACAAGTTCATCGTTTATAATTTTCGTTTTCATCATTTTCAACTTGCAGATTCAACTTTTATAATTTGTAGGTTTATCATTTATCATTTAAAACTTACAAATTCATTTACTTGTTGTTTCATCACTTACAGGTTCATCATTTAAAAATTTTAGATTTATCATTTTGAACTTGCGCATTCATCATTTAAAAGCTACAGATTCAACATTTAGAACTTATATATTTATCATTTAAATGCTACATGTTTAGCGTTTAGAACTTATATATTTATCGTTTTGATATTACAAATTTATCATTTACAAGTTTATCACATACATCTTGCAAATTCATCATATAAAAGTTATAGATTTATCGTTTAAAATTTGCAAATTCATTATTTACTACTTATAATTTCATAACTTACATGTTCATTATTTTTACTAAAATATATCTTTTTCAACATCTAGCAACTCAATTTTCTCTTTCTATTTTTCTCATTTTTAATTCAAATATCTTCATTTTCAATCTTTTTATTTTACAAATATATCAAAACTAACGTTTTTCATCCTAAAAAAAATAATAATATCTAAAAACATTAAAAATACTAAAAATAAAATCAAATATATAAACTAAAAGTTTTCTCTTACCAAAACAAATTTAAAATACACTGAAATTTTTTTAAAAAAATAGATAAAGAAAGAAGAAAAATAATGATGAACAAAATACAGACAAGACACAAAATATGTCATACGTATATATCATTAAATAATATGTCATCGTTTTAAAATCAAAACCATGATGCATAGTAAATACAAATTCATAAAAGAATTTGTAGCATAACACCCTCACCTGATCACCGCACGTGCCCGGATAAGGGAGCGCTAATATCAGTTTTCTTTACTTCTTCAAATCGCTATTATTATTATTTTACCTTTATTTTTCCAACATTCATATATATATATATATATATATATATATATATATATATACATAAAACCAGGGTACAATTTATTTACATAATATAGTAATTTTAAACATCAAATTAATTCTTAAACAAACATTAAAAGTAAGTTTTACAAATTATAAAACTCTTTAAAATAAAAAACCAAATACAAAAATTTCAAAGCTTGTAACCCACTTTCTCAAGGTTCGACTGCTTTACTTGAATAGAATTACCGCTTGCTTTATCTATCACTTTCAGCTATCTTTCTATATCTGCGCGGAAGAAAACTCCCACGCTAAGCTCTAAGCTTAGTAATGCATATAAATAAGGGAATATACTATATCATGCAATAAGCATTAACATGTGTCATTTTATGCATTAAAATGTTTGCATGTCATGACTGTCAACATATTCTTATTTCATATAAGTATAAATATCATGCTCACATATATAATGTCATTTTCATTTATCTTTGTTGGTAAATTACTTTGTTAATATCTTTATCATTATATCTCAATCTCATATCATCATCATTTTCTTATTCTTTTCTTTTCTTATTTTCCGACATATCCTAATTATCTTGCCCACATCACTCTAAATTTGGACTGACTGGATAAGAGCTATAGCTACCATGTCCACTATCTGGCTCATAAGAGCTTCTCAAATCAATGGCGCTCCCAGAGCTTAAGCCACTTTGATTGAGTATAATTTTATCATATATGAATAACCGGATCAAGGACGCTCTCCGAGCTTAAACCACATTGTCCTCATTTATATGTGCTTATCAGAGCTTCTCAAATCAATAGCGCTCCCAGAGCTTAAGCCACATTAACCGAGCATCTCAAACCAATGGCGCTCTCCGAGCTTAAGCCACATTGGTTGAGGAATAGTACGGTACCATTCGCCCCCTTAATGACATGTCATCTATCCTGATTCTAGTCCGCAGGTAAAGTAATAGGCGTCTTTATGTTTTCACATCAATCATAATTCTTATGTTTATCAACATCTCAATTTTCTTGTTTTGCAAACATATAGTCATAGTCATTTATACTGGTTAACATCTTTTCATTTATTTAACTAGGTACATCAATATTCTCATGTTTATCATCCGCATTAGATTTCATATATCATCCGTGACAATTCATTTTTTTATATCACAACATAACACGTTCTCACATCAATATATATATATATATATATATATATATATATATATATATATATATATATATATATATATATATTCATATCCACATCATTCTTATTTCACTGGATAGACAATGACTCTCATTTACTTACCTGAATTTCTCATTTGATAACCACATTCATAATTACAAATACAGAGCATTCACGATCGTGATAACTAATTTCACGCCCGTAATCCCAATAAGTGTATATGACTATAATGTCTACATTAATTATAAAGTATATAATTATATAAGTTTATTAAGTATATCAATTATATATATTATTTATTAATATAATTTAGATTACTATATAAGTTTAATATAATATAATTGTTTTTATAAAAAAATAAAATAATATATATAGTAAGCTATGCATATAGTAATATTTAAAATTTAAATTATTAAGTATATAAACTCGAAAGTATAAGTATAAGTATATAAATATAAGTATAAGTATATAAATATAAGTATATAATTATAAAGTATAAGTATGTATGCATGTTTGTGATTATTTAATTTTAATATATATATATATATATAAATAATAGTGTGCATATTAATTATAAAAAGTATATAAATATATAAGTGTATTAAGTATATGATCAATTAAATATATATTTTATTTATTAATATAATTTAAATTAGTACAAAAATTTAATATAATACTATTATTTTGATTAAAAAAATCATATAATTGGTGCTCACTTTTTCTAAATATTAGAGAAGATGACTGAAAATGTCACTGAAAGACTCTACTAAAACAAATATGAGTTATCAAAAATATAAAGGAGGTAAGATAGACAATTGGTTATATATAGTATGAATTATATATAAACAATAGTTGGAGTTAACGACTTTCATAGGATTCCCTCATTTGAGACTATGGAGAAGATAATCAATTAGTTCTTACGAACAACTTGGTATGCATATAATATTATTTAAAATTTCAAGTTATTAAATATATAAACTCATAAGTATAAAGATAAATATATAATTATAAGTATATAATTATAAAGTATGTAAGTTTATGACTATTTAATTTTAAAAAATATATATAACTATAATATTTTCACTAATTATAAAGTATATAAACAAATAAATATATAACTATAAGTATATAATTATAAGGTATGTAAATTTATGAACTATTTAATTTTAATATATATATAAATATAATTATAATATTTTCACTAATTATAAAGTATATAAATATATAAGTTTATTAAATATATCAAATATATTTTTTTTATTTAAAGATATAATATAGATTAGTATTTAAATTTAAAATATTACAATTATTTTGACAAAAAAATTATAATATAATTAGAACAAATCATAATTTATATGGATTTATCATATAATTATAATACATTTATTAGGTTACTTTTATAATTGGTTCACTTAAGTTAATTTACTAAATAATTAATATAATTTAGATTTATTACATAATACAATTAAAATAAATTATAAATGCTAAAACATATAACTATTGATAAAACATTTATAGTAAAAAATGAAACTAGCAATATATTATAAATATTTTTTTTATTTATATATTAATAACAAACATAGTTGATTAGTTTGATGATGAACTTATCTTAGACTTATATGTAGGTTATGAATTCAATTTTCTAAATTACCATCATAAAACATTTAGCATATAAAATTATTTTTAGCATTTAAAATTTTCAATTATTTGAATTTCTTACTATTATAAATGTCATATGAATTTTATTATAATTTAATTTTATGGATTAAATATACTTAATTATAAGTTTAAGTTATATTATATTTGTATAATAAAAATATAAAAAATATAAAAATTGTTATATCTGAATTATTTCATTCTTATAAGTTATTATATATAGTAAAATTATTAACATTTAAATATTAGTTTTTTCAGTACAATTCGGTTTTAGAATAATTCGGTATAATTTATTATAGTTCTTGATCCAGATATTACTATAAGATTCATATCTATCAAAATTAAAATTAATTGTACAATACAATTCAATTTTAGTAAAAAAGTCAATAATACAGTTCGTTTCTGAATTTTTTTCTCGATTTTTTAGTTTGGTTTGATTTGAAAAAATATATGATCCGTATATAGCCCTAGTCTCCAACCTCAACCCCCTTCTTTATCTTTCTCACTTTCTACGGTGCAATCATAATTGTAATTTGTAAAGAAATTAAAAAGACTAAAAAAGGGTGCTTGTAAATATTTGAAGTGGTAAAATTACATATACTTGAGATGAATTTTAATTTGCATAAAGAAATATAATCATGAATTGTTTTAAAAAATGGAAGTCAAACTTGGAGTTTTAGATTTCCATGTATAAGCCTGCTTAATTGAATAGTTAAAGAAAATCCAAGCGAGTGTTAATTATACCTGCTTAATTGATTTTGTACGTTCAGACGAAAAGGAAAACAGGCCCCTTAATAAGTGAATATTTTGTTCAACATGTAAAACGGACATTGAAGATATAATTGTCATTCCATACTGATTTCAGAGAATTGTTGAAACCCTAGATGTTGAGATTAAGCGTTGGGCTGCAGGGAAAGAAGGGAATTTGGATACTCTCATATCAACATTGCAACATGTGCGTTTTTATAATTTTTATGTTGTATATCATTTGTTGAATGTTACTAATATGCAGAATATTATGGGTAATCATCAGTTTTAGCTTTATCCTTCGTGTCAATGGATTTTACATGTACTGAATCAATATGGAATATCTGTCTATAATCATTTTTGGGATTTAAATCCTTATCTCTGTTGCATATATATATATATATATATATATATATATATATATATATGTAAGCAAAGGTTGGTTTCCATTTTCATTACAGAGGAATAAGGCTGAATTTTATTTGTGCTTTCATTGCCTTCATGTTATAAACGATTTGCTTAACAATTGTGGTTGTTCGATTAAATATATTATGCAACACACCAATACAGTTGCTTGGATGCAGCATTGAGATGTTATTTTTCAGAAGATGCTTAGAATTACAATAAGCACATCAATGTTACAATCATAGACGTGAATTAGTTATTATGGAAATCTTTATTTTGCAATTAGTGTTATTTTTCAATTAATGTTATTTTTCAATTAGTGTTAATTGTTGGAAAGTCTTAGGCAGAGGTGGTCTCACAGAAAACTCCCATCAGCCCACGTGCAATGCCAAGTAGTGTGAAATATGTGGCTCCCCATTTTAAATCTCTTACTGGGAAGGATCCAGAGGAGCATACCCAAATCCGAAGGATGGTTCATGGTACGAAATTGAGCTTGTGTTAAAAACTTTGGCATTATGTACCTTTCAAATGCATTACTGCTTTCTAATTTTCAACATCTTATAGGTCTTCTGAATAGGTTGTCTGAAGCCAATGTGGAATCAGTTACAGGGGAAATGGCTAACATCTTTAGCGTATGCTATCTTTCTCATGATGCTTTATTGCTCTAAAGTCATGTTTTACATATGCTTGGAATCTAATCCAGAAAAAAAAAAAATCAGTACTAAACAAAAAAGAAGTTTAAGACTTTCATCTGATATGACCTTTTGATGCTTCAGAGAACCTTTACAATATTAGTATGAACTATAGCAATGGAGTCCTAATCCATATAAAAGCAAGATACAGTTTCCATTTTTTTGCTATTGTGATGACCTGCTTTCATTTCTGCTTCTGGTTGTTTGGAGTAACTAATGACAAGTATTGAATATATACATGACATGAGATAGAGATAGTAATTTGGATTCGCCCAGAATGAAACGAATTTTTTTGTAATTTTTTTCTGCACCCCGATCTCATCCCAATTATTATATACATATATATATATATATATATATATATATATATATATATATGTATATATATAATTTATATTTTAATATAGTTAATATTTTTTAAAAATAATAAAATAAAAATATAATGCTCATTTAAAGTAAAAAATATTTTTTTTATTTAAACAATTATATATTTAAATAATTAATTAAAAAAATAAAAAATATTTTTAATATTAAAATAAAATAAAAATTTTAATAAAAACTGGAAAATGGGGCGGGAATCCCCGTCCCCATGTGGTACCGAGATGAGAGTTTAAAATTTTTTCCAGTGGAAAACGGGGCAAAAATGGGGAACGGGGCGGTGTATCTAGGACAAAATTGGAAAACTTTGTCCCGAACTCATTCTGTTATCATTTCTACATGCAGACTGCAAATGTTTTTTTTTTTAAATGCTATGCAATTTTTCTGTCTTCAGATGATCCAACCTTGGAATTGTATGTTGCATTTGTTTTAATGCTTGTGGTTTGGTATTGTTGCTTGCATGCTCTCACTTGACATTTCATGTGTTGAAATAGGAAGCATGGAACAAATTCAATTCAGACGAGTTGTTTTGAGTTCTTCCTGTGGGGAATATTTTGCTTCAAACTAATTCGACTTGGCAATTATACTATCAATTGGGAGTTGAGCAACTTTTTATGGCTTTAGATCTGTTTATGAGAGTTCTATATTAAATATTTTGTCCAAATGTTTAGTTTTCTTTTTAAATTTCTAAATATAATATAAAATTCATAAACTTTTATAAAATTTTGTCTATTAGCATCCTTATTTTTACTTTGATATATTAGGAGCCATAGAAATATAGAGCATATGAAATTTTCAGTTCATGTGGAGGAGGAATGTTCCAGTTTTTTTGTTAAAGAAAAATAAAATATGGCAAAATTTCATAAAAAATGCTACAATTATAATAATGAAATCAACGAGACAATAATACGGTGGGTTTTAATTTTTTATTGGGTCAATCACAATAGTGTAGAGATTTTCTGTTAAAAAAATACAGTGGGATAATTACATTCCTAAAAATTCAATTTTTTTAATCATGAAAATTATTGAGTCAAACTTAGAATAAATTAATGAATTTACTGTCTTCTAGGACTTACAACTTAATACCACCGAGGATTAGAAAAATTGTTTGATTAATTGATTTAAAATTTTAATTGTAATGCAAAGTGTATAGAAAAATAAATTCCACAATAAAATATAGTATGCAAAATTATTATGGAATATAAAATATGGAATGATATATAGAACATATGGCAGAATAAATAAAATGCAAAAATTAGAAGTTGAATAGAATTTATAAACTTACAAGATGTGCATGAAACTTTGCTTATACAACGATACACTTTTGAAATACAGAACCGATACTATAATTTGATAGTGATAGTGAGAATCCTAAAGGAGAGAAGCTATCAATTATAGAAACAAATTGATACTCTCGAAAATGATGGGTGATTTTCGTATATATATATATATGGGTGATTTTTTTAATATATATATTAACAGAAATGAGAAAATCTTTCATTAGTTAGGAAATAAGAATGTATGATTTTTGATCAAGAATTGAACTTTTGATGGTATTTATAGGAAAAGTTTGTGACTTGAGGGCCGAAATCTTCAATGTTTCATTGAATGTGTGTAAATGAGAGCGGTTTCAAGAAGTTGAAGAGTTGAAATGAGAAAAATAACCGGTTGTTCTTTGATATACTCGATGCATTCACGGGCGTGAATGGTCGTGTTGATGGTTTGCTGAAGGAGTGTTCCACCCGTGAATGAAGGCGTGATTCTATTCACGGTCGTGACCTTTGAATATCACAGGCATGAATGATGAACTGTCACGGGGGTGAAAGAATAGTCACGGGAGTGAAAAGGTCTTTTCACGGGAGTAAATGAAGCCGTGAAAATAAGCTTCACCACTTGAAGCCGTGAACCATGTCGTGAATTAAGTCATGAATGACACTGCCTCTTTTGGCTATTTAAGTCACGGACGTGAACATATGTCAGGGGCGTGACTCCCCTTAAATTTTCATCAAATAAAATTAAGTCCTAACAACAAGACTAAATCATTTCAATAAAGATTCTATTCCTTATAACATAAACTTTTATCAAAATTACTACCTTATATTTAGTGATATGATACAAAATTAAGATCATCAATTAAGATTTCATAATTTAGCAATTACAAGGTTAATCCATCAATCATACCAAGTTCTCTTCTAATGAAATTAAATTTCCCCCATTTAGAGACTTAGTAAAAATATTTGCTAATTGATTTTCTGTGCTTATAAATTCTAATGCAACATCTCCATATTGAACATGATCTATAATAAAGTGGTGTCTAATGTCAATATGCTTACTTCTTGAGTGTTGAATAGGATTCTTTGAAAGATTTATAGCACTTGTATTGTCACATTTAATAGGTATATGGTTCATCTCATGACCATAGTCCTTAAGTTGTTGTTTCATCCAAAGAATTTGAGTACAACAACATCCAGCTACAACATACTCTACTTCAGCAGTTGAGAGAGCAATTGAAACTTGTTTCTTGCTAAACTAAGAAACTAAGCATTCTCCAATAAAGTGACAAGTACCTGAAGTACTTTTTCTATCTAAAAGACTGCCAGCATAGTCTGCATCTGAATATCCTATAATATAAAAGGATGAATTTCTAGGATACCATAAACATAGATGCAATGATCAGTGTAAATATCTTAGAATTCTTTTGACTGCATTTAAATGAGATTCTTTAGGACATGATTAAAATCGTGCACACAAGGAAACACTATACATTATATCAGGTCTAGATGCAGTAAGATATAAAAGAGATCCGATCATACCTCTATAAAGCTTTTCATTAATGCTCTTACCCTTTTCATCCTTGTCCAATTTTGTTGATGTGCTCATGAGAGTCTTGGCATTCTTACATCCTTCCATACCTAATTTTTTAATTAAATCTTTGGCATATTTGGATTGGTTAATGAATATGCCCTCATTGCTTTGCTTTATTTGTAGACCAAGGAAATACTTAAGCTCTCCCATCATGCTCATTTCAAATTCCCTAGTCATACACATAGCAAATTCTTGACAAAGCAACTCATTAGTAGAACCAAAAATTATATCATCAACATAAATTTGAACAATTAGTATATCATGCTTATGCTTTTTAATAAATAATGTTGTGTCAACATTTCCCTTTGTAAAGCTATTTTCTAATAGAAAAGAACTTAGCCTCTCATACCAAGCTCTTGGGGCTTGTTTCAAACCATACAAAGCTTTTGAAAGTTTAAAAACATGATTTGGCAAATCATAGCATTCAAAGCCTGGTGGTTGTTCTACATACACTTCTTCTTCTATATAACCATTTAGAAATGCACTTTTCACATCGATTTGAAAAAGTTTGATATTCATGTGACATGCATAAAAGTATTCTTATGGCTTCTAATCTAGCTACAGGTGCATATATTTCATCATAATCTATACATTCTTCCTGATTATATCCTTTTGCAACTAATCTAGCATTATTCCTAGTTATTGAACCTTGTTCATCTAGTTTATTTCTAAATACCCATTTGCTACCTATGACTTGATGATCCTTGGGTCTAGGTACTAAGGTCCATACCTTACTTCTCTCAAATTGATTGAGTTCCTCTTGCATGGCAATTACCCAACTTTCATCATTAAGAGCTTCATCAACATTTTTAGGCTCAATTTGAGAAATAAAAGTAATGTTAGTGACTAAATGTTTGAAATGAGATCTAGTACTTACTCCCTTTGAGAGATCACCAATGTTTTGCTCTTTCGGATGATCTTTGGTCATTCTCCATTCTTTTGGGAGTTCTTGTTCGTTTTCTTCTTGATTTTGAGGTAGAGAATCATTTTGCTGTAAATCTTCTTGATCATTTTCTTATTTCCCATTTCCAAGATCAAGTCTTTCCATATTTCGTACAACATCATCAAGAACACTACCTTTCACAAGATCAAGTCTACTAGATTCATTAAAAACAACATGCATGGATTCTTCAACAGTTAATGATCTTTTATTAAATACTCTGTATGTTTTGCTGGTTGTAGAGTATCCTAAGAAGATACCTTCATCAGATTTAGAGGCAAATTTTCCAAGATTGTCCTTGGTGTTCAATATAAAACACTTGCATCCAAATACTCTAAAGTATGATATCAAGGGCTTTCTTCCATTCCATAGCTCAAATGAGGTTTTGTTTAAAAGAGGCCTTTTGAAAATTCGATTTGAAATATAACATGCAGTGTTTGTGGCTTCTGCCTAAAAATAAGTTGGTAAATCATAATCATTGAGCATTGTTCTATCCATTTCAATTAAAGTTCAATTTTTCCTTTCCACTACCCCATTTTGTTGAGGTGTTCAAGAAAAAAGCTTTCAAAGTTTTCATTTTCAAATTCTTTCCCATGATCACTTCTTATATTTGAAATACAGTACCATTTTTCATTTTGAACTCTTTTAGTAAAGTTTTTGAAATTTTCAAAAGCATCACTCTTTTGAGCTAAGAAAAGTACCCAAGTAAATCTAGAGTAATCATGTACAATGACAAATGCATAATGTTTTCCTCCTAAGCTAGCAATTCTAGTAGGTCCAAATAAGTCTAAATGCAGGAGTTGAAGTTGTTTGAGATACTTACTATGTTTTTGGCTTTGAAGGATGACTTGTGTTGCTTTCCTCTTTGGCAAGTTTCACACGTCTTGCCTTTTTCATATTTAACTCTTGGCAGTCCTTTTACTAGTTCTCCTGTCCTTTTATTATGTATGTATTGATATCTCTATTTCCTTTAAATATTTCTTAACCATCGATAGAGATAACAAGACATTCATTTGAAGTAAAGATTTCTTTGTTTCCTTTATCACCTAATTGACTTACACTTAATAAGTTATGTTTCAAGCCATCAATAAGTAAGACATCTTTAATAAAAGTAGTACCATTAATTCCAATAGAACCAATGCCAATTACCTTACCATTTGCATTGTTTCCAAAGGTAACTTTACCTCCATCAATACTTTTGATTTCATTGAAAAGTTCTTTGTCTCCTGTCATATGCCTTGAGCATCCACTGTCTACTAGCCAAACATTTTTGTTTATTGTGGACTTGAGGCATACATATAGAATCACAATTCAAGTAAGATTTTTAGGTACCCAAATGAGTTTGGGTCCTTGGGGGTTAGCACATGAAGGTTCCCAATGAGCCTTCCTTATCCAGCAATATTTATTTATGTGACCCATTTTCATACACTAATTAGATTGTTTCGGTCTAAACTTGCTTTTTGGTCTTACAATATTTTTGAATTCCACTTTTCTATCAAATTTATTTTGAGGATGATGACATGCACAACTATGATTAATTGTAGATTTTCTAGATGCATGCTTCTTATATATAAAGGCATGATTATTTTGTTTATGTATAGAAGGTTGAATATGCTTATTTCTAGGTGTTGTTCTAACAGGAGTGGAGATGTGAGGTTCACTAGACTTAACAAAGATGGTTTTGTGAGAAGATGATGATGTGTCCTTAAATCCTAGACCATGTCTAATTAAGGGTGATCTTTGAGACACAATGAGAGTATCTAAGCTCTCTTTACCTTTGTGAAATTTAGAAATAGAATTTCTAAGTTCCTCAACTTCATTTTTCAATGCATTATTTTCTTTTAGTAAGGAAGCAGTTGAGGGTCTTGATGAGTATTCATCTAATGAGTTTTGGAGAGTTTCATTAGATGATTTAAGCTTTATGTTTTCCTTTTCTAAACCATCTATCTTATTTTTTAAATTAGAGATGTTATTTCTATAAGTACTAAATTTACTTTTATATTTCTCTAATTCTAGATTTAATTCTTCTATTAGGCTTTGCTCATCATCATCATCATCATCATTATCACTACTATCATTGTTCAAAGAGTATGAGTGTAGTGATCTTACCTTATTCGAGACATGATCTTCAATAGCCATGAAGCATAGGTTGACCTCTTCACTTTCATTATCATATTTTTCACTTGAAGAGCTTTCGTCATCCCATATGGCTTTGTGACCTTTCTCCCCATTGTCTCTTTGGTATTTGCTCTTATGCTTCTTGAGCCTTCGACATTCTGGTTTGATATGTCCTTTCTTTCCATACTCATAACACTTTAAGTCTTCCTTACTTCTTTGTGCATCATTAGAAGTTTGTTTGAGGTTTCTTTGCCTGAATTTTCTGGAGTTTCTCATTTTCTTCTCAATGATTCTTTTTAATCTTCTGGAAAGCATAGCAATGTCCTCATTTTCTTCATCACTCATTTCTTCATCATCTTCACTTTCTTCTTGAGATTTTGAAGTAGAGGCTTTTAGTGCTAAGGGCTTTCTTTTCTCTGGCTCTGCTTCAAGCTCTCTATATATTTTCACTGCCATTTCATGTGTGAGAAGTTTCCCACTCAGTACATCAGTATTCATGATGCTCATATCTTCATTTGCTTCTTCTATGCCAACAACACTTGAACCATAGTCTTTAAGAGGAAGACTTCTCAGGATTTTGTTGTTTACATCCTCCAAACTTAGATGCTTGCCAAGTTTCCTCATTCCATTTATAATGGCTAGAAGACGGTTGGTTATGTCAGTGATTGACTCATTGGATTTCATCTTGAAGAGCTCATATTCTGAGGTCAGAAGTTGAATCTTCTTAGATTTGACTTGTTTAGTTCCTTCATGATAATTTTCCAATGTCTTCCACATGCTGTATGCTGTTGGGTAGTGTTGTATTCTCCCACATTCTTCAATAGATAATGAGCTTGATAGGATTGTCTTTGCCTTCTTGTTTTTGAAATTTGCTCTTCTTTAAGGCTCTGTCCAATCATCTCCTGATAGAATTTCTTCTTCATCATCAGCTCCTCTTCTGGTTGGTGGTGTCCATTCTTTTTGTACACTATCCCAGACTTCAATTCCTTCACTATCTAGATATGTCTCCATCCAAAACTTCCAATGGGCATAATTTGCTCCATCAATGTAAGGTTTGAGACTTTGGAATCCTTAACTGGCCATATCTTAATCTTTACTAGCACTTTTTAGGCTTCGATGCTAGACTAAGCTTTGATACCAATTGTTGCCCAGATATTGAGCCAAGAAAGGGGGGGTTGAATTGGAGTTTCAAAAAATTTAAACTTTAAAGTGCGGAAATAAAAGATTAATTTTAGGAGGGATAGAAAAATTTGACACAAGGATTTTATAGATGTTCGAGTGTTAACAAACCCTACTCCTCTCCCCAATAGCAATTGGGAGTTTCACTAACACACTAAATGTTACAATGGAGTTTTACAAGCTCACTCCCAACTATGGTGCTTCTCACAATGGCTCATACCTAACCCAGAAATCCCTTGTGTTTTAATGGCTCACACAATAACCAATTCCTTGTGTTTTACAGGCTCACACAAACAACCTTCACTTTGTGTTTTTACAGACTCACACAAACAAACTTCACTTTGTGTTTTTACAGGCTCACACAAACAACCTTTTAATTTGTGTTTTAGAGGCTCACACAATTAACCTTTACAAGTGTTCTACTATTAACCCAGAAATACCCAAAGCTCACTTGAGTAATGATTACAAAGAGAAACACTCACAAATCTTAATTGCTTAATAAATGAAGAACAAAAAATATTTTACAGAGAATAAATTTTGTTCTCAAAGTATTGAATGTACAAATAGCTTGTAATAAGATTTTAATTCAAAGAATATGCTATCCTTTTGTACTGAATGTATAAATGGCTTCCATTTATACTCCCATGGCTGATTATAGCCATTAGGGTGCATTAAATATGAAACTAGCCGTTGTACCAACCAAATAATCTCACCTGACATTTTTCTCTTTTATAATTCACGGGCATGACATTTCTTCCCAAGCCATGAATGAAGTGGTGACCTTGGTCGTTGTTGCCCAGATATTAGGCCAAGAAGGGGGGTTGAATTGGAGTTTCAAAAATTAAACTTTAAGGTGCGGAAATAAATAATTAATTTTATGAGGGATAAAGAAAATCTGACACAAAGATTTATAGAGGTTCGGGTGTTAACAAACCCTACTCCTCTCCCCAATCGCAATTGGGAGTTTCACTAACACACCAAGTGTTACAATGGAGTTTTACAAGCTCACTCCCAACTATGGTGTTTCTCACAATGGCTCACACCTAACCTATAAATCCCTTGTGTTTTAATGGCTCACACAATAACCAATTCCTTGTATTTTACAGGCTCACACAAACAACCTTCACTTTGTGTTTTTACAGGCTCACACAAACAACCTTTTAATTTGTGTTTTGGAGGCTCACACAACTAACCCTTACAAGTGTTCTTCTCTTAACCCAGAAATACCCAAAGCTCATTTGAGTAAAGATTACAGAGAGAACCACTTACAAATCTTAATTGCTCAAATATGAAGAGCAAAAATATTTTTACAGAGAATAGATTTTGTTCTCAAAGTATGAAAGTACAAGTAGATTGTAATAAGAATTAAATTCGAAGTATATGTTATTCTATTGTTATTCTCTTCATTCTCTTGTTCTTAATGCATAAATGACTTCCATTTACACTCCCATGGCTGAGTATAGCCGTTGGGATGCATTAAATACGAAACTAGCCGTTGTACCAACCAAAAAATCGCGCCTGACATTTTTCTCTTTCATTGTCCACGGGCGTGACTATGCTTGTCACGGAAGTGACATTTCTTCCCAAGCCGTGACTGAAGTGGTGACCTTGATTGTGAAGCTCTCTGGAATGTTTTGACATATAGAGTCACGAGCGTGACATACTCATTCAAGGGCGTGACAAACTTCCCAGCCGTGATCCAAGTGGTGACTCTGGTCGTGAAGCTCTCTGGATGAAAGTGCATGAATCTTCACGGGGGTGACACCTTTATTCATGGGGGTGACTGAAATGCCCACTTCACGGTTTGTTTTTCCTTAATGGCTGTGAACTTCAAAAGTTGGTTTTGGTAAAGGTTAGCTTCTTTCACGGGAGTGACTCATAGAGTCACGACAGTGAACATGCTACTTCTTGAATTTTGTCTTTCAAGGTTTATTCTTCCAATTCTCCATTCTTGCTATTTTAATCCATGTCCTGTATAATAGACTTAGAAGACAAGTATATTAAATACAATATTGCTATTTTATTTGTTATCATCAAAATGATGGAAATACCCCTCAAGGTTTAACAATCTCCCCCTTTTTGATGGTGACAAATAATCTAGCAATATGTGATTTTGAGAAGTCTCCCCCTTAAAATATACTTAGAATAAAAAAATTATAATGTGCTAGAATAGTAAATAATGATGTAGCATTGAAATAAACTTATTAGATTTTAAGTATATGCAAGTTATATGATAAGTATATCCAATAAATACCATAATTCCTTTTTAAGGAATGAAGTATATGTAAGGTATATTTAAGGTATATCATGGCATATTTATATTTGTAACTTGCTTTAAGGTATATGCAAAGTATACTTAAGGTATATCTAAAGTATATAAAGCTCAATTTTCCAATTTTATACTTTGCATATGAATTCTTGAATCAAAGTTCAAAGTTTCTAATCCCTTTTAATCTATGTCAATTCATAATCCATTTTTAATTTTTTGATTCAAAATTCATTTACTTTAATATATATTGCTAGTTTCTTCTTATGTTGCTAGTTTGATACCATTTTCCCTATCATATATTGCAAGTTTTCTCCCCCTTTTGTCATCAATCAAAAAAGGATATAATGATATATCAATGAAGTAAACAAAAGCAAATATATTAATTAAAGAAAAAGATTCAAACAAAGTTTAAATATTCAGAAAGGAAATTTAAAAATTTCCTACACACCAACAAACATAAACAAAATACATAAACAAAAGACAAACAAATTTAGGCTACACTCTAGCCTAACTCTTAGTCGGACAGCCTATCACGAAGCCTAGCCACTTCAGCCTCAAGGCTGTCCATCCGAGACTCCATGAAGTCTTTGAGGTTCTCCAACCTCTCATCCATCGAAGTCTGCAGCTGCTCAAAATGTGGTTCCAAGAGGTCGACCACCTGCTGCACTAAGGTCGGTGTGAAAGCCGAGGACGGTCTGATGTCCTGCTCAGCTACTGGGGGTTCTTCCTCAACCTGAACCCTCTTCTTCTGCTGGACTCCCTGGAGGCCTGTTTTAAAATCCTCTGTGTCATTATCTTCCCAGATGATCTCCCCAGTAGTGTCAGTGAAGCGGTAGAAGATATCGTTCTGGAAAACGATTCTGACGGCTGCTCCCATCTTGATGAACGACTCGACATCTAAACGATCTCAAGGATGTCCAGGGATTAGGTTGAAGTGATGCGCGTCCAGCTTCAGATACTCAAGCTTTTCTGCTATATGGGTGACATATGCCCCCATCAAAATATCTCCAGTGGGCTTGGTGGCAATGAAGAGAAGATGGTTAGCAAACCATCTAGAAAGTGCCACTGTGAATCCTCTATGAGCCATCTCAAAGAGGAAGAGTTCTAACTTCCTGATTGTCCCATTGCTCTCTCCCCTAGCAAATATGCTATAGGTTAGGAACCTATGCAAATATCTATGCACTGGGGCCACGAGATGAGTGCTCTTTGTCTTCTTCACGTCCCAGCTACAATTATAGCCAAAATTTGTCCAGGCTAGAGGGGCAGAGAATTCTACCTCAGTATCTTTCAGGATGCCATCAGATGGTAGGCTGAACAATTCCCCAAATTCAATGGCACTGAGGGTGTTGGGATTGTTTCAAAGTTGAAATTTCACCACTCCAGTAGGTGAAACCTGCAATGTGCTGAGGAATTCCAGTGTTGGCTCCCTCAGGGTCAGCTGATGAATCTCCATAAAATCTTTGAGATGACAGGCTTATAGTTGCTCTATCATAGCCGTCTCAAGCCTGAGAATTCGGACTGTCTTTCATTCGAAGGACCTTGATGACAGAAGAGGTCTCTTCTTCAAAGTTGCATACCAAGGATGGCAATGCTCCGGAATGCGGTTCATGAGGTAATCTGCATACCTCTTAGGAGCATGGGACTTCTTTTTCTTTCCCTTGGATGAAGCAATCTCCATTTTTGAAGAAATTGGTTGGAGATGAAGTTGGAAAAATTTTTGACAGAAAATTTATGGAAAACCCTAGAAATGTATGATATTTGATGAAGATTCGAACTTTTGGTGGTATTTATAGGAAAAGTTTAAGTCTTTAGGGCCGGAATCTTCAATGTCTCAATGAATGTGAGTAAATGAGAGCAGTTTTGGGAGTTGGAGAGTTGAAATGAAGGTTGTAACCGACTGTTCTTTTATATACTCGATACATTCACGGGCGTGAAGTATGTGTTCACGGGCGTGAATGGTCGTGTTCACGGGCGTGAATGGTCATGTTCACGGTTTGCTGAAGGAGTGTTCCACCCGTGAATGAAGGCGTGAATAAGTTCACGGGCATGATCTTTGAATGTCACGGGCATGAATGATCATCAGTCACGGGGGTGAATAAATTGTCACGGGCGTGAAATGTTGAATTTCACCACTTATGCCCGTGAAGCAAGCCGTGACTCAAGGCGTGAAAGCTTCTGTGAGTTTTGGGGTGTAATTGTTCACGGGAGTGAAAATTCATCACGGGCGTGAAAGTCTCTTTTCACGGGCGTGACTCAAGCAGTGAAAAATAAGTTTCACCACTTGAAGCTGTGAACCATGTCGTGAACCAAGTCGTGAACGACACTGCCTCTTTGGGCCATTTAAGTCACGGGCGTGAACATATGTCACGGGCGTGACTTTCATCAAATTAAAATTAAGTCCTAAAACAAGACTAAATCATTTCAACAAATATTCTATTCCTTAAAACATGAATTTTTATCAAAATTTCTATCTTATAACTTGTGATATGATTTAAGATCAACAATTAAAATTTCATATTTTTGCAATCACAAGGTTAATCCATCAATCATACCAAGTTCTCTTCTAATGAAATTAAATCTTTCCTCATTTAGAGACTTAGTGAAAATATTTGCTAATTGATTTTATGTGCTTATAAATTATAATGCAACATCTCCATATTGAACATTATCTCTAATAAAGTGGTGTCTAATGTCAATATGCTTGCTTCATGAGTGTTGAATAGGATTCTTTGAAAGATTTATGGCACTTTTGTTGTCACATTTGATAGGTATATGGTTCATCTCATGACCATAGTCCTTAAGTTGTTGTTTCATCCAAAGAATTTGTGTACAACAACATCCAGCTGCTACATATTCTGCTTCAGCAGTTGAGAGAGCAACTGAAACTTGTTTCTTGCTAAACCAAGAAACTAAACATTCTCTAATGAAGTAACAAGTACCTGAAGTACTTTTCCTGTCTAAAAGACTTCCAGCATAGTCTGCATCTGAATATCCTATAATATAAAAAGATGAATTCCTAGGATACCATAAACCTAGATGCAATGATCCATGTAAATATCTTAAAATTCTTTTTACAGCATTTAAATGAGATTCTTTAGGACATGATAGAAATTGTGCACACAAGCAAACACTATACATAATATCGGGTCTAGAAGCAGTAAGATATAAAAGTGATCCGATCATACCTCTATAAAGCTTTTCATTAATGCTCTTACCCTTTTCATTTTTGTCCAATTTTGTTGATGTGCTCATAGGAGTCTTGGCTTTTTTGCATCCTTCCACACCAAATTTCTTAATTAAATCTTTGGCATATTTGGATTGGTTGATGAATATGTCCTCATTGCTTTGCTTTATTTGTAGACCAAGGAAATACTTAAGTTCTCCCATCATGCTCATTTCAAATTCCCTAGTCATACACTTAGCAAATTCTTGACAAAGCAATTCATTAGTAGAACCAAATATTATATCATCAACATAATTTTGAACAATTAGTATATCATGCTTATGCTTTTTGATGAAAAGTGTAGCGTCAACATTTTCCTTTGTAAAACTATTTTCTAATAAAATAGAACTTAGCCTCTCATACCAAGCTCTTGGGGCCTGTTTTAAACCTTACAAAGCTTTTGAAAGTTTTAAAACATGATTTGGCAAATCATAGCTTTCAAAACCTGGTGGTTGTTCTACATACACTTCTTCATCTATATAACCATTTAAAATGCACTTTTCACGTCCATTTGAAAAAGTTTAAAATTCATGTGACATGCATATGCTAAAAGTATACTTATGGCTTCTAATCTAGCTACAGGTGCATATGTTTCATCATAATCTATACCTTCTTCTTGATTATATCCTTTTGCAACTAGTCTAGCCTTATTCCTGGTTATTAACCCTTGTTCAACTAATTTGTTTCTAAATACCCATTTGCTACCTATGATTTGATGATCCCTGGGTCTAGGTACTAGGTTCCATACCTTATTTCTCTCAAATTGGTTGAGTTCCTCTTGCATGGAAATTACCCAACTTTCATCATTAAGAGCCTCATCAATTTTTTTAGGCTCAATTTGTGAAATAAAAGCAATGTTAGTGACAAAATGCTTGAAATGAGATCTAGTACTTACTCCCCTTGATAGATCACCAATTATTTGCTCTTTTGGATGATCTTTCGTCATTCTCCATTCTTTTGGAAGTTCTTGATCAATTTGTTCTTGATGTGTTGTAGGTAATATGGAAAGACTTGATATTGAAAATGGGAAAGAAGAAAACTACCTTTCACAAGATCAAGTCTACTAGATTCATTAAAAACAACATGCATGGATTCTTCAATTGTTAATGATCTTTTATTAAATACCCTATATACTTTGCTGGTTGTAGAGTATCCTAAAAAGATACCTTCATCAGACTTAGAGGAAAATTTTCCAAGATTGTCCTTGGTGTTCAATATAAAACACTTGAATCCAAATACTCTAAAGTATGATATCAAGGGCTTTCTTCCATTCCATAGCTCAAATGAGGTTTTGTTTAAAAGAGGTCTTTTGAAAACTCGATTTGAAATATAACATGCAGTGTTTATGGCTTCTGCCCAAAAATAAGTTGGTAATTCATATTCATTAAGCATTGTTCTAGCCATTTCAATTAAAGTTCGATTTTTCCTTTCATCTACCCCATTTTGTTGAGGTGTCCTAGGAGATGAGAAATTATGTGAAATGCCATGTTCAAGACAAAAGATTTGAAACTTTTCATTTTCAAATTCTTTCCCATGATCACTTCTTATTTTTGAAATACAGTACCCTTTTTTTCATTTTGAACTCTTTTAGCAAAGTTTTTGAAATTTTCAAAAGCATAACTCTTTTGAGCTAAGAAAATTACCCAAGTAAATCTAGAGTAATCATCTATGATGGCAAATGCATAATGTTTTCCTCCTAAGCTTGCAATTCTAGTAGGTCCAAACAAGTCTAAATGCAGGAGTTGAAGAGGTTATGAAGTACTTACTATGTTTTTGGCTTTGAAAGATGACTTGTGTTGCTTTCCTTTCTGACAAGGATCACATGTCTTGCCTTTTTCATATTTAACTCTTGGCAGTCCTTTTACTAGTTCTCCTGTGCTGAGACTTTGTATTAAGTCCATGTTAGCATAACCAAGTCTTCTATGCCACAACCAAGATTCATCACTAGTAGTCACAAGACATTTGAGGAATGGTTAGATAGTTCATGTAAGTTTATTATGTATGTATTGATATCTCTATTTCCTTTAAATATTTCTTGACCATCGATAGAGATTACAAGATATTCATTTGAAGTAAAGATTACTTTGTTTCCTTTACCACATAATTGACTTACACTCAACATGTTATGTTTGAAGCCATCAACAAGTAAGACATCCTTAATAAAAGTAGTACCATTAATACCAATAGAACCAATGCCAATTACCTTACCCTTTGCATTGTTTCCAAAGGTAACTTTACCTCCATCAATACTTTTGATTTTATTGAAAAGTTCTTTGTCTCCTGTCATATGCCTTGAGCATCCGCTGTCTACTAGCCAAGCATTTTTGTTTATTGTGGACTTGAGGCATACCTATAGAATCACAATTCAAGTATGATTTTTAGGTACCCAAATGAGTTTGGGTCCTTGGGGGTTAGCACATGAAGGTTCCCAGTGAGCCTTCTTTATCCAGCAATGTTTATTTATGTGACCAATTTTCATACAATAATTACATTATTTCGGTCTAAACTTGCTTTTTGGTCTTACAATGTATTTGAATGCCATAATTCTATTAGACTGATTTGGAGAATAATGACATGCACAATCATGATTAATTTGCATTTTTCTAGACGCTTGCTTTTTATACATAAAGGCATGGTTATTATATTTCTGTATAGAAGGTTTAACATTCTTATTTCTTGGTGCAGTTCTAACAGGTGTGGAGATGTGAGATTCTTTGGATTTAACAAATATAGTTTTGTGAGAAGATGATGATGTGTCCTTAAATCCTAAACCATGTCTAATTAAGGGTGATCTTTGAGACACAATGAGAGTATCTAAGCTCTCTTTACCTTTGTGAAATTTAGAAATGGAATTTCTAAGTTCCTCAACTTCAATTTTCAAAGTATTATTTTCTTTTAATAATGAAGCTGTTGAGGGTCTTGATAAGTATTCATCTAATGACTTTTGAAGAGATTAATTAGATGATTTAAGCTTTATATTCTCCTTTTCTAAACCATCTATCTTATTTTTCAAATTAGAGATATTATTTCTATAGATACTAAATTTAGTTCTATATTTCTCTTATTTTATATTTAATTCTTCTATTAGGCTTTGCTCATCATCATCATCACTATCACTATTACTATCATTATCACTACTATCGTTATTGAAAGAGTATGAGTGTAGTTATCTTACTTTGTCCGAGACGTGATCCTCAATAGCCATGAAGCATAGGTTGACCTCTTCACTTTCATTATTATCTTTTTCACTTGAAGAGCTTTCGTCATCCCATGTGGCTTTGTGACCTTTCTCCCCATTGTCTCTTTGGTATTTGCTCTTATGCTTCTTGAACCTTGGACATTCTAGTTTGATATGTCCTTTCTTTCCACATTCATAGCATTTTTCCACTTACTTACTTCTTTGTTTATCATTAGGAGTTTGTTTGAGGTTTCTTTGCCTGAATTTTCTAGAGTTGCTCATTTTCTTCTCAATGATTCTTTTTAATCTTCTTGAAAGCATAACAATGTCCTCATTTTCATCATCACTTATTTCTTCATCATCTTCACTATCTTCTTGAGATTTTGAAGTAGAGACTTTGAGTGCTAAGGGCTTTCTTTTCTTTGGCTCTACTTCAAGCTCTCTATCTCTCTTCACTGCTATCTCATGTGTGAGAAGTTTGCCAATCAGCACATCAGTATTCATGATGCTCATATCTTCATTTGCTTCTTCTATGCCAGCAACTCTTGAACCATAGTCTTTAAGAGGAAGACTTCTTAGGATTTTATTGTTTACATCTTCCAAACTCAGATGCTTCCCAAGTTTTCTCATTCCATTTATAATGGCTAGAAGACGGTTGGTCATGTCAGTGATTGGCTCATTGGATTTCATCTTGAAGAGCTCATATTCTGAGGTTAGAAGTTGAATCTTCTTGGATTTGACTTGCTTAGTTCCCTCATGATAGTTCTCCAATGTCTTCCACATGCTGTATGCTATTGAGCAGTGTTGTATTCTCCCACATTCTTCAATAGATAATCAGCTTGATAGGATTGTCATTGCCTTCTTGTTTTTGAAATTTGCTCTTCTTTGAGGCTCTGTCCAATCATCTCTTGATAGGATTTCTTCTTCCCCATCAGCTCTTCTTCTGGTTGGTGGTGTTTTTACAGGCTCACACAAACAACCTTTTAATTTGTGTTTTGGAGGCTCACACAACTAACCCTTACAAGTGTTCTTCTCTTAACCCAGAAATACCCAAAGCTCACTTGTGTAAAGATTACAGAGAGAACCACTTACAAATCTTAATTGCTCAAATATGAAGAGCAAAAAGATTTTTACAGAGAATAGATTTTGTTCTCAAAGTATGAAAGTACAAGTAGCTTGTAATAAGAATTAAATTCGAAGTATATGTTATTCTATTGTTATTCTCTTCATTCTCTTGTTCTTAATGCATAAATGACTTCCATTTACACTCCCATGGCTGAATATAGCCATTGGGGTGCATTAAATACGAAACTAGCCGTTGTACCAACCAAAAAATTGCACCTGACATTTTTCTCTTTCATTGTCCACGAGCGTGACTATGCTTGTCACGGGAGTGACATTTCTTCCCAAGCCGTGACTGAGGTGGTGACCTTGATCGTGAAGCTCTTTGGAATGTTTTGACATATAGAGTCACGGGCGTGACATACTCATTCACGGGTGTGACAAGCTTCCTAGTCGTGATCCAAGTGGTGACTCTGGTCGTGAAGCTCTCTGGATGAAAGTACATGAATCTTAACGGGGGTGACACCTTTATTCACGGGGGTGACTGAAATCGCCACTTCACGGTTTGTTTTTCCTTAATGGCCGTGAACTTCAAAAGTTGGTTTTGGTAACGGTTAGCTTCTTTCACGGGAGTGACTCATAGAGTCACAATAATGAACATGCTACTTCTTGAATTTTGTCTTTCAAGGTTTATTCTTCCAATTCTCCATTCTTGCTATTTTAATCCATGTCATGTATAATAGACTTAGAAGACAAGTATGTTAAATACAATATTGCTATTTTATTTGTTATCATCAAAATGATAGAAATACCCCTTAAGGTTTAACAGTCGTGAAGCTCTCTAGAATGTTTTGAGACATTGGGTCACGGGCGTGACATACATATTCACGGGCGTGACAAAATTCCCATCCGTGATCTAAGTGGTGACTTTGGTCGTGAAGCTCTCTAGATGAAAATGCCATGATCATTCATGGGTGTGACTTAAATGTCCATTTCACGGTTTGTTCTTCCTTGATGGTCGTGAACTTCAAATGTTGGTTTTGGTAATGGTTAGCTCTTTCACAGGCGTGACACATAGAGTCACGGGCGTGAACAAGCTACTTCCTTAATTTTGTCTTTCAAGGATTATTCTTCCAATCTCCATTCTTGCTATTTTATTCCATACCCTGTTTAATAGACTTAGAAAGCAAGTATGTTAAATACAATATTGCTATTTTATTTGTTATCATCAAAATGACGGAAATACCCCTCAAGGTTTAACAAGTACCTCAAGTCTAAGGATACTTGCACCATTCCTATGATTAGATTATCATTAACATTTTAATATATTATCCATATGATTGTCTCATAGCTGGTCATCCAATGTACTTGGCTACACTTAGCAAGCATCCACATGTTAACTCTAAACATCTCATATTTACAGATTATGAGATCCACTACTCGATCCAATCAAGGAGTGTAAAATGCTAGTCTGTCTGAATTAATAATGTCCCATCTCATTAATCCTATGACTAGGGATAATTTTGATACTAACATAATTACACATGATAAGAATCTCAATATCATGATCTCATCATGATTTCCTTTATGTTATGTTATGTATCAAAGACTTCATTAATTGATTTAAGATCACTATGAATTCATATATCAAATGAAGATCACATTAATTAAAAAGCCTTTTATTAATCAAATAAATTTGTATAATAAGTGCTAAAGGTGATTGCATTTAGAGCATTCCTCCAACATCAAGTTCTGGGGAGGATTTGCAATGTCAATCGAGCCCATGAAAACTTAATCGCAACTGCATTTTCTTTTGTGCGACCTTGAATTTCATAAGTGTTGGGTTTTGAAGAATGAATCATATTCATAAACGCAGTGAAAAATAAAATTTTTCAAAACCCCAAACAAAAGATCATACTTGTACCATTAAAACTAATTTATATAAATGTAAATGTTAAAAATTATACCTTGTAATTTTTATTTGTTCTTCAAATCTTCACTTTGTTGGGTTGTAGCAAACCACAACAATCCACACTAGGATGTCTCTAATGATAATCCATGCGAAGAAGGAAGAAGAAACTATCAAGAGAAATGGTTTGAACAAATTCAAAGTGCTAGCTTTGAAAGTGTTATTGAGAGAATTTTTGTTGTGTCTTAAAAATATTTTTATAATTTTCTACCATTTGATGTTTTTTCTATTTGAATCAAATTCAAAATAAGATGAAAAGTCAAAAATGGAGAAAATGGAAACAAATGAATAGTAATTGCCCATAATTGGCCTAATTAAGGCCAAAAACAGCCGTTGGCCAACGGATGGGAAGCTGCAGGCATGCTGGGCCTACTGCGGGCTGCTGCTGGGCTGCCCAGTTGGCCCGCAAGGCTGGCCAATAGCCTGCCTAGCCCGCGCTGGCCCGTGACACTCTTGAACGATTTTTCCATGCGATCTCATTGCGATCCATCCTAAAATAATTCTCTCATATTTTGGATCCTATCCAAGACCATTTTACTCATTCTCCATATCTTCAATGCGTGTGACCCATTAGGTTCCCGATTATATTGGCCATTTAAATTAATAATTAATTTAAGTAGGTCATGAGTGGTATCTGGCAACACATCATGACCCCTAATTGATCGGAAAGTCAGTGGTTTGACTACAAACCTTTCTATAGATAATTTATGTGCAATGATTCCTTTCACCATTCTATACCCCACTTAGTTCAGAGTATGGACATGTGTCAACTCCCACTAGACTGACTACGTCACGTCTAGTCCAAGTAATGTTAGTTCTTGTCCTTGAGGCTCATTACTCTATTGGATATGTCATTGAAGACTATCTTTATGACATTTCCACTGCGGCCAGAGATTCACGAGTAATGACCACGACAAAAGGCCATGGGTATACACTCCTTCTATCAAGAGTGCTGAATCCTTTGTTGGTTACCCAATTACCTTCGAATACCTCAAGCTGTATCCAATCACCATCCTATGAACTACCTCTCTGAGGTAGCAAGGAATAATGTCAAAATATAGAGTCAATATTCAAGATATCCTTGAGTACCTTAAGTCTAAGGATACTTGCACCATTGCTATGATGAGACTATCATTGACATTTGAATAGATTATCCATATGATTTTCTCATAGTTGGTCATCCAATGTACTTAGCTACACTTAGCAAGCATCCATATGTTAACTCTAAACATCTCATGTTTATAGATTATGAGATCTACTACTCGATCCAATCAAGGAGTGTAACATGTGCTAGTCTGTCTGGATTAATAATGTCTCGTCTCATTAATCCTATGACTAGGGATAATTTTGATACTAACATAATTACACGTGATAAGAATCTCAATATCATGATCTTATCATTATTTCCTTCAAGTTATGTTATGTATCAAGGACTTCATTAATTGATTTAAGATCACTTATCAATTCATATATCAATTGAACATCAAATTAATGAAAAAGCCTTTTATTAATCAAATAAATTTGTACAATAAGTGCTAAAGGTGATTGCCTTTAGAGCACTCCTCTAACAATAAGGACATGACCGTTGGAAAACGTCCTAATGCTCAGCTGCCACATGTCCACTCAAGCTTCAGGGCTTAAGGAGGGTTTCTAGAGAATCAAATTTTGCAAATATGATAGCCAAAAGTGCGACCGTGAATCCCTCAAAGTCAAATGCCTTTGATCTCAAAAGAGGTTCGCATTAAAGATAGCAACTGCATAATTTGAAGCAAAAGGCAAAGAACGACTATGATTTTGGGAGAGTGGCTACGATTTTTCATCTAATATAGTTGATAGAAGCATAAGTAAATCTAAAGTTGTCATGTGTGAAGGGCCATTCCGTTAGAGGAGTGCTTTAAAGGCAATCACCTTTAGCACTTATTGTACAAATTTATTTGATTAATAAAAGACTTTTTCATTAATTAGATGTTCATTTGATATATGAATTGATAAATGATCTTAAATCAATTAATGAAGTCCTTGATACATAACATAGCATGAAGAAAATCATGATGAGATCATGATATTGAGATTCTTATCATATGTAATTATGTTAGTATCAAAATTATCCCTAGTCATAGGATTAATGAGACGAGACATTTTTAATCCAGACAGACTAGCACATGTTACACTCCTTGATTGGATTGAGTAGTAGATCTCATAACCTTGCCAAAGAGGAAAACAACACAAGTCTTCCTTCAAATCCAAAAACATTGTAAGTACCTCAAAACCTCTACAACTTTTCCATCTAGATCTTTTTGGACCTACTAAAGTTGCAAGCCTAGGTGGTAAACACTATGCTTTTGTCATCGTCGATGATTACTCTAGATTCACTTGGGTAATTTTCTTAGCTTAAAAGAGTGATGCTTTTGAATCTTTTAAAAACTTTCCTAAGAGAGATCAAAACGAAAAAGGACATTATATTTCAAAAATAAGAAGTGATCATTGCAAAGAATTTGAAAATTTTTGTTTAGAACATGGCATTTCACAAAAGTTTTCATCTCCTAGGACACCTCAACAAAATGGGGTGGTTGAAAAAAAAATCAAACTTTAATTGAAATGGCTCGAACAATGCTCAATGAGTATGGGTTACCAACTTACTTTTGGGCAGAAGCCACCAATACTGCATATTATATTTCAAATCGAGTTTTCAAAAGACCACTTTTAAACAAAACCTCTTTTGAGTTATGAAATGGAAGAAAGCCCATGATATCATACTTTAGAGTATTTGGATGCAAGTGTTTCATATTAAACACCAAGGATAATCTTGGAAAATTTATCGCTAAATCCGATGAGGATATCTTTTCAGAATACTCCACTGCTAGCAAAGCTTATAGAGTCTTTAATAAAAAGTCATTTGTTGTTGAAGAATCTATGCATGTTGTTTTTTATGAATCTAGTAAACTTGATCTTGTGAAAGGTAGTGTTCTTGATGATGTTGTAGGTACAATGGAAAAACTTGATCTTGAAAATGAAAAAGGTGAAATAAGAAAATTCACATCAAGATGATTCTCTACCTCAAGCTCAAGAGGAAAACAAGCAAGAGCTCTCAAAGGAATGGAAAATGACAAAAGATCACCCTAAGAAGCAAATCATTGGTGATCCTACTAAGGGAGTAAGTACTAGATCTTATCTCAAACCTTTAGATTCTAATCTTGCTTTTGTCTCTCAAATTGAGCCTAAAAATATTGATGAGGCTCTTAATGATGAAAGTTAGGTGATTGCTATGCAAGAGGAACTAAACCAATTTGAGAGAAGTAAGGTATAGACCTTAGTTCCTAGACCCAAGGAGCATCAAATCATTGGAAGTAAACATGTATTTAGAAATAAACTAGATGAACAAGGTTCAATAACTAGGAATAAGCTAGGTTAGTTGCAAAGGGATATAATCAAGAAGAAGGAATAGATTATGATGAGACCTATGCTCCGGTAGCTAGATTAGAAGCCATAAGAATACTTTTAGCATATGCATGCCATATGAATTTCAAACTCTTTCAAAATGGATGTTAAAAGTGCTTTCTTAAATGTTTTATAGAAGAAGAAGTTTATGTAGAACAACCACTAGGTTTTGAAAGCCATAATTTGCCTAATCATGTATTTAAACTTTCAAAAGCTTTGTATGGTTTGAAACAAGCCCCAAGAGCTTGGTATGAAGGACTAAATTCTTTTCTTTTAGAAAATAAGTTTTCAAAGGGAAATGTTGACACTACTTTGTTTATTAAAAAGCATAAGCATGATATTCTAATTGTTCAAATTTTTGTTGATGACATCATATTTGGGTCTACCAATGAATTGCTTTGCCAAGAATTTTCTAAGTGTATGACTAGGGAATTTGAAATGAGCATGATGGGTGAGCTTAAGTTCTTCCATGGTCTACAAATAAAACAAAGCAATGAGGGCATATTCATTAACCAATCCAAATATGCCAAAGACTTAATCAAGAAATTTGGAATGGAAGGATGCAAAAATGCCAAGACTCCAATGAGCACATCAATAAAATTGGACAAAGATGAAAATGGTAAGAGCATTAATGAAAAGATCTTTGGATCGGATCACTCTTATATCTTACCGCCTCTACCCGATATAATGTATAGTGTATGCTTATGTGCTCCATTTCAATCATGTCCTAAAGAATCACATTTGAATGATGTGAAAAGAATCTTAAAATATTTACATGGATCATGCATCTAGGCTTATGGTATCCTAGAAATTCATCCTTTCATATCATAGGATATTCAGATGCTGATTATGCTGAAAGTCTCTTGGATAGAAAGAGTACTTCAGGCACTTGTCACTTTATTGGTGAATGCTTAGTTTCTTGGTTTAGCAAGAAATAAGTTTCAGTTGCTCTTTCTACCACTGAAGCAGAGTATGTGGCAGCAGAATGTTGTTGTACTCAAATCCTATGGATGAAACAACAACTTAAGGATTATGGTCATAGTTTGGACCATATACCTGTCAGATGTGACAATACAAATTCCATAAACCTATCTAAAAATCTCATTCAACACTCTAGAAGTAAGCATATTGACATAAGACATCATTTTTTTAGAGATCATGTTCAATATGGATATGTTGTATTCGAGTTTATCAATACAGACAATCAATTGGCAGATATATTCACTAAGTCTCTTAATGAAGAAAGATTTAACTTCATAAGAAGAGAGATTGGTATGATTGATGGATTAACCTTATCTTAAGTATGATTGTCAAATTTGTCAAACCTTGAATGTTAATTTCTTTCTTATGTTGTTTTTTATTGTCTAATCTTTTAAGGTATGAAGTGGCTAACTTGATGGAAATATATGTTATAAGGGATAGAAGCACCTTAGAAATCTTTTAGTCTTGTATGCAATTGTATGCAAAGCTATCTAAGTGTGAGTTTTGGCTTGAAGCAGTCAGTTTTCTAGGTCATATAATTTCAGCAGAAGGTATCCGTGTTGATCCTAGTAAAATTGAGGCTATTCTTAATTGGAAACCACTACGAAATGTGACAGAAGTGAGAAGTTTCCTCTGATTAGTTGGATATTATAGGAGGTTCGTGAAGGGATTTTCATCCTTAGCGACTCCTTTGACACGATTGCTACGAAAAGAGGTCCGTTTCAAGTGGACAGACAAGTGTCAAGCAAGTTTTGATCGACTGAAGGCAATGTTGACTAAAGCACCAATTTTGACTCAGCCTACTCCAGGAGAAGACTTTGTTGTGTACAGTGATGCTAGTCATAATGGTTTAGGCTGTGTTCTTATGCAAGAAGGAAAGGTGATTGTTTATGCCTCAAGACAACTTAAGCCTCACGAGCTTAACTATCCGACACATGATTTGGAGTTAGCTGCAATAGTTTTTGCTCTTAAGATCTGGAGACATTATCTGTATGGGGAAAGATGTTATATTTATAGAGATCATAAAAGTCTTAAGTACCTTCCCTCACAGAAAGAGTTGAATCTGAGACAATGAAGATGGTTAGAGTTGATTAAAGATTATGACTGTGTGATCGACTACCAGCCAGGAAAAGCTAATGTGGTTGCAGATGCATTAAGTAGGAAGATTTTAGCTAAGATGCGAATACAATCTACTTTGATGCAGAGGATCAAAGATGCTCAAAAGCAAGATGAAAGGTTAGTAGAGATAGTCGAGGCAGTGAAAAAGGGAGAAAAGCCTGATTGTTCATTGACAGAGGATGACACAGTGTACTTCAAGAATAGAATTTGTGTGCCTGGTGTAGAAGAGCTGAAGTCCGATATTTTAAAAGAAGCACATGAAATGGTATATACCATGCATCCAGGCGGGAAAAAGATGTATCAAGATTTGAAAACTCAATATTGGTGGCCAGGGATGAAGAATGATATCACTAAATATGTTGCTAAATGTCTAACTTGTCAACAAGTGAAAGCGGAACACTAGTTGCCCACAGGATTGTTACAACCAATACCGATTCTAGAGTGGAAATGGGAAAGAATCACTATGGATTTTGTGTCTGGTTTACTGATGACTCAGAGAAAGCATGATGCAGTGTGGGTGATAGTGGATCGATTGACAAAGTCGGCACATTTCTTACCGGTCAGAATGGATTATTCATTGAACAAGCTAGCTGAAATTTATGTAAGTGAGATAGTGAGATTGCATGGAGTGCCAATGTCCATCATATCTGATAGAGATCACAGATTTACCTCACAATTCTGGAAGAGCCTACAACAAGCTTTGGGAACTCGACTCAATTTCAGCACGGCTTTTCATCCGCAGACGGATGGACAATCAGAGCGAGTTATTCAGTTGTTAGAGGATATGATGAGAAGCTGTGTGCTCTAGTTTGAAGGAAGTTGGGATAGACATCTACCTCTTATGGAATTTTCCTACAACAATAGTTATCAGACAAGCATAGGCATGGCTTCGTATGAGGCATTGTATGGAAGAAAATGTAGGACACTAATCTGTTGGACCGAATTGAGTGAAAAGAAGTTGATAGGGCCAGAGTTAGTGCAACAATTAAAAGAGAAGGTTAGAATTATCCAAGAAAGATTGAAAGCAACTCAAGATCGACAGAAACCATATGCTGGCCTTAAGAGGCGAGATATAGAGTATGCCGTGGGAGATAAAGTATTTCTCAAGGTTTCACCTTGGAAGAAAGTATTGAGATTCGGGAAAGAGGGAAACTTAACTCTGAGGTTCATTGGTCCTTATGAGATTTTGGAAAGAATCAGACCAGTGGCATATCGGTTAGCCCTTCCACTAGAGTTAGATAAAATCCATAATGTTTTTCATGTGTCGATGCTAAGGAGATATAGGTCTGATCCGACTCATGTCATATCAACTGAAGAGATAGAAGTGCAGACTGATTTGACTTATGAAGAAGAACTGGTGGCTATATTAGTACGTGAAGAAAAAGTTTTACGAAACAAGAAAGTTCCATTAGTTAAAGTGCTATGGCAGAATCATGCTACTGAAGAAGCCACATGGGAGAATGAAGAAGTCATGAAGAGTCAATATCCTCAGTTATTCACAGAATTAACAGGTAAATTTCGAGGACGAAATTTATTTTAAGGGGGAGAGAATGTTATATCCGCTAATTTAGACTAAAGTCACGCGAGTTGTTAAATTGACTCGTCGGTTTGACCGAAATCTAACTTTGGAATTTTATCGAAAAATAATTAAAATAATGGTAATTAAGTATGGAAAATATCTAATAAAGTGTTCAAAATATTGAAAGATGTTAAATTTCGGTAAAGGACTAAATTGCAAATTTTGAAAAGTTTAGGGGTCAATTTGCAATTTACCAAAAATTGGAGAATTTAAATGGGATAAGTATAAATTAAATACATGATTGGGACATTAAACACATGGGAAGGGGCTGGCCACACCAAGTGGCACATTTTAAGAAGATAATTGACATACATGAATTTAACATTAATTAAAGTTTCTAGAATTTGGCTTAGGTGTCCCATAATTATGTATTTTGTCTTTATTCTCTTAATTGTTCTTTCATCTCTTCATATCTAGAATTTGCTATCTTTCAATTGCCTCCCATTTTTATTAAAGCATAACACACCAAATGGCATACAACAATTAGCATTAATTAAGGCATTAATTAAGGCTTCTAGAATGTGGCTTATGTGTCCCCCATTTTAATGACTTTTGTCACTTTGTTCTTGATTATTTCTTCTTCTTTCTTATCCATTTTCATTGAGGAAAATTCTGTTATCTCAAACCAGCCACGTTTTCCCTTCTTCCTCCATAGCTAAACCTTGATTCTAGTAAAAGAAAGTGAGAAAAAGAGAGAAAATGCATGGAAAATTCCATTTTCATGCTCAAGGTAGCTTAGGAGAGTAAGGAAAAAGAGAAAGATTAAGGTTTATGGAGTCTTAATAATCTGATTATAAATTTTAGGAACTCAAAGTGACAAAGATTTAGATCAAAGGAGCAAAGGAAAGTTGAAAGAGAAGTAAAGAGAAAAAAAAGAGAAAAAGAGAGGTTTGTGCATAACCTAAGGCAATAGCCTATTTTATTTTTTTTAATTGCATTATTTAATTATTTGGCATGTTGATGATTCTGAATTGATATTATTTTGTGATGAAAATCTTGGGGATGCATGTTTGCTAGACTTAGGATTTAATTTGGTAAAAATTGAATGTGATTATCTTGTATGTTCCTTGCTGGAAATTGATGAGCAGTGTTCACTTAAACTATTATAACTTAATTTTTGGAACTCGGTTTCGCATGTTGTTTATTGGGTTTGAAAGATAAGACATAGGGCTATAACTTTAATTTAGACCATAAAACCTGAATATGTCTGTAATTTTCCAGAAAATTTCATAAAGTTCAAACATAGAATATGTCCAGAAATTCTAGGCAGAATTGTTAGTAATGAGCAGTAAGTACTTAAACTGTTATAACTTGAGTTCATGAGCTTGGATTTGTATGTTCTTTGTTTGGTTTGAAAGATAAGACATAAGTCTATAATTTTTATTTATACCATAATATCTGAATATGTCTATAATGGTCTAGAAAAATTCATAAAGTTTAGACTTAGAATCTGTCCAGAAAATTCTGGGCAGAATTATCAGTGACTAGTTAGTGTTAATATTATCATATCTTTTGATACAGAACTCAAAATTAAGTGATTCAAGTTGAATCTATCTAGAAATTCTGGGCAGAATTGTTAGTAATGTGCAGTAAGTACTTAAACTGTTATAACTTGAGTTCAGGAGATTGGATTTGTATGTTCTTTTTGGTTTGAAAGATAAGACATAAGACTATATTTTTATTTAGACCATAATATCTGAATATGTCTGTAATTGTCCAGAAAAATTCATAAAGTTTAGACTTAGAATCTGTCCAGAAAATTCTGGGCAGAATTATCAGTGACTAGTTAGTGTTAATATTATCATATCTTTTGATACAGAACACAAAAT